>OY744533.1:45246912-45669412 GCA_963556195.1 Sepiola atlantica | reverse complement strand
CATTAGACTTGAAGACGACCATTCTGTAGTTAGTTGGGAAGCAGACTAGTGGTATCTTGTTCCACATGCGGGATGTTTTAGGAAAGAAACTTTGTTCATGGAAGTTTCGTCTCTGTTTTTGATAAAGAGAGAGAGAAAGGAAAGTTCTTTAGTGTGGTTGTAGCTAGACGAGTTCTTGCTGTGAATGTTTTACACAGAGGGTGTATCAGGTATTGGAGCTCAGTCGAGCATCTACCATGAACATAACGATACAGTAGAGAGGGGCTAGCAACATCTCTTCTGTTTTCTTTGTCATAAGGCCATCCTTCCAGGCATTAACTCCTCCTTTGGAAGTTAGTGTAGTATGTGTTTGTTTGTTATTATACCATTCTCCCGACCAAAAGGCGCATATTTTTGCTGGTACAAATAATGGAAATAACAACGATGCCTTGTTCTTTAATACGACAGAGACACATGTAAAAAGTAATGGTGTCTTTTTATTTAGTGGTGCTACCAGATCAAGCTGTCTGAAGATACCGGCTTCCTAACCTAAAATGCACCAAACATTGATGTTTATCCTTTCCTTTTACAAAACTCAATCATGTCCTGCAAAGTCAAAAGCAAAAACAACAATAATCTTCTACAAAACAACCAAACCAAACGCCATGAATAAATATTTTTTAGATATAAAGAACTTGAAGCATAAAAACTTTTACCAAAATCATCGGATTCGGCATCAAATAACTTGAAAAGACACCATAAATATATTAAGATATGAAGAACTTGAAGCATAAAAACTTTTACCAAAATCATTGGATTCGACATTAAATAACCCGAAAAGAGTTGATATGCCGTAAAACAAAACAACCAAACCAAACATCATGAATAAACATTTTTAGATATAAAGGACGAAGTATAAAACTTTTACCAAATCATTGGATTCGGCATTAAATAACCCGAAAAGAGTTGGTATGCCGTAAACCAAACAACCACACCTTTGATTTAGGAGCAGAAAAGAACCATAATACTTGGCTTAAATCTATTTGAATCTATTAATAATAGATTTAAATGGCTGACTTGTTTAGTATATCCTGAACTTTCGAAATTCGAAAGTAATTTTGAAGTCTTTATATTGTTGATTAAAAAGTCCTTTCTCGCTGAAGAAAAGTCTATAGATGAAGACAAAGAAACTAAACATTCATTTGTCCTTTTGAACATTGTGCTTCAAGATATTCGAGGTTTCTTCACAATGTCAAATATTTTAATAATTCAGTCAATGAAATATGTTTTAATCATCATTTTTAACTTGTAAACTAACTTTATAAAATATGTAATAACACTAGTGAAAAATGACGGGGAAAAAATGCTTCGCCAGTGTTTGCACTAATATTCATATAAAAGAATTATGGCAGTAATTTAATTTTTCATGTATAAATTATTATCATTTCTGATGACCCAAAGAAAAAAATATAAATCTGTCTTTCAACAGAGGGAACGTAATTGGGAAATATTGACCAATCAGAGACTGAAAAATCAACCAATTCCTTGCTTGAATTTAAGTTGGAAATCAAAAGTCAAGTATTATTGTTCACTTTCATTGTAAATAAGCACAATATTGCATGCTTTGTGAGGATGCATGCATAGATGCATGCTATGAACGGTAAGTTTGCGGTGGGAAAAATATTTAATTTAACAAAGAGACCGCCCAATAAATTGGTTGGACTTTTTGAAAAAAGTAATAGCTTCTTGAAAACGGGAGAGCTCATGCTAAGGAATCAAACCACTTGAAATCCTACAGAAGTAATGTCCACTCCATATAATAGACACTCTGATCAGTAAGTTTTTATGTCCAGTGATAAAGCAGCCCATTATTTGCAATTAAGCTTGTTGTGTAGCCTACCTCAAATGATAATATCTATATATATTCCAGCGAAATGGGCAAAGGAGGTTAGTTGGGTTTCTGTTGATCTGAGAAACAGAGTTGGGCCTCTGGACCCTAAGCTGAAAGACTGTTTTTGTTCGGTTGGACTTGAGTTGTTTTTTTCGATTGGGATCTGGGTACAGTCAGGAATTTAAGTGGACTGGTCTGTTGTTTTGTGTTCGGTTAAAAGTGTCTGTCGTTCAGAATAAAAACCAAGTATCATTGTAACTTCACAAAATAAAATATGTTTACTTGTTTTAAAACACAAAGTTGTAATTTTATTTGGAAGGGAAATACCTTTGTTACAGCAGTGATCAAGATCACATGATTGACACTAAGGTCAGTGTTGAAATCAGGCACCGAATTCAGACAAAGACAATAAGCAGACAATTACGACCTGTGCAAGTTCACAGTGATCTGAACCAAATCAAACATTAGTTTCCACACTCACTTTTGCTATATCAAAGAACCTTTGATAAAGAACCTCATCAATAAAATGTCGTCAAATATACAAAAAAGAGTAGGGTAAGGATGGATTGGCCATTTTATGGATTTTGGTGTTGCCAGTAAATGTCAGCAGTTTTATCGGCGTTTCCTTCCGTTTTCCATTTGAATCAGGTAGGATCAAGGTTGTCTAGGGTATTCGATTATTTACCCTTTCTGGACAATGCTTTGCCATCGTGGATATGTATCAGATTGGAAAGAAAATAATGTCGTATTTTTTACTTCATCACTTTGCAGCCTCCTAAGTTGTATACAGTTCAAGATTTTTTGGTGAATTGGTGTCTTAATATCTTGCTTTGCCTTTCAGATATAGTAATTAGTTGAAAAATATAAAGTTTAATGGTCTCAGTCGTCAAAAAATGGATATTAGTGAGGAGCCTCTGAGACATTGTATGCTCTATGAATTCAAAAAAGGAAACTCAGCTGCAGAAGCTACAAGGAATATTGGAACTGTCTATGGGATAAATGTTCTGAATAGTCGAAAATGTCAATCGTGGTTTGCAAAATTTTCTTCTGAAGTCTTTAACTTGTCAGATCGGCGACGTTCAGGAAGGCCAAAACCAATTGATAAAGACGTCATTAAAGACGCTGTAGAGTCCAATCCAAAGTTAACCAACAGAGAATTAGCTCAACAATTCAATACAACCCATACCACAATTATTTCATGCCTTCACAAGTTAGGAAAAGTTTCAAAATTTGGACTCTGGGTTCCCCACGATTTGACCGACACTCAACAAAATCAAAGATTGACTGTTTGCACATCTTTGCTTTCTAGGAATCATCGAGAACCATTTTTGCAAAGATTGTGACTGGAGATGAAAAATGGGTTCTTTACAAGAATACCCAACGGAAAAGACAATGGTTAGACCGAAACCAAAGTCTACAGCCTGCTCCAAAACAAGAACTACACCCAAAGAAGGTTATGCTCTCTTTATGGTGGGATATGAGACGGCTGATTCCTTACGAGTTACAAATAATCACAGCAGTAAATCAAACAATCACAGCAGTAAAATATTGTTCGCAGCTGGATGATCTAAGAATTGCTCTATTAAAAAAACGACCAGCATTACTCAGCATGATAACGCGAAACCTCACACAGCAAAACTCACTCAGGAAAAAGTCATGAGTTTCAATTGGGAAGTTTTGCCTCATCCGCCTTATTAACCTGACATTGCTCCATCCGACTACCATCTTTTCCGGTTGTTAAAGCATCACTTAAACAATAAAATTTATGAAAATGATGACCAACTCAAAAATGACCTAAATTTGTATTTCTCTAAAAAACAATCAGAGAAATTTTTTGAAGAAGGCATCAATAAGCTAGTTTATCATTGGACAGAAGTCATAGAAAATGAGGGAAATTATTGTAAAGATTAAAAATGCCCTAATGTGAATGTTTCAGATGAAATAAATGTGTTGAACAAAAACGACATTACTTTCTTTCTAACCTGATACATGATCCCTGAAATTCAAAGGATGCAGGTGGTGATTTTTTTTGTAGCACTACTTTTATACCTGGGTCCGGCTATCATTGGAAGCCATGTTTTAAATTCCTGCCTCAGGAGTTTGATTGCAGGTGAAATCGTATTGACTTTCTCGGTGTAGTACATAGATATTTTTCTTCTCCACTTTTTAAACACTTCATTAGGGCTTTCTTTGCTGTTTGAACTGCTCTATCTACCAGGTCACTAGATTGAGCATATTCTGGACTGCTGGATTCAGTTTGCCGGAAACCTCTTGAATTATATAGATGTAAATTCGGGGCCATTGTCAGAGAATACCAGTTTGGGAATCCTATACCTGCCAAAGATTTTCTTTGTGTGATGCATAACCGTTGCTGGGGTTATATCAGGGAGTTTACTGATCTCCCAGTACTTTTGTAACTAGATTACTCCTGGAGAGTTAGAGAAAATAATAATAATGATACTTGTCATATAAACTCTACTTTTTGATTGAAGAGTTCTATCGATTATATGAGCTGCAACAGAAAAGACTGACAATTTTGGTAGCATAGTGTAGTTGACTTTTTCAAGAACTTTTAAGAACTTTCTGACATCATCATGGCTTCAAAAAAATCCCCCCCCACCCACCCACACACACACACAAAATAATCACTTTTGGAGAAAGAAAATGAGGTTCTGGGAGATAACCACTAGTGTTGAAAAAATGAAAAGCGTTTTTGTCTTTAACTGGAACGGCATGGGAAGTAATTCTGGAGATGGATATAGAATCATTTAATGGTGAAAGTGGGATGACAGCTCTATATGAAAAGTTGGGCACTTTCTTCAAAGCCGATACTAATTTGGCTGCCTTTGTGGCATATGAGTTCTTTGAAAAATATATGAGACCAAAAGATATCTCAAACAACAATTATCTGATTGAATTGGATCATCTGGTTGCCAAGTCCTGGGAATATGAGATAAGTCTACCAGAACCAGTTTTGGCATACCGAGCCCTAAAAAGTGCCAACCTCTCTGATGACAATGAGAGGCTAGTGAAAGCTATGGTAGACGATTTGACAATGGATGTCATGTCAAAACAATTGCGGAAGATAATGAAACACGATGGATGTGTTTCTGGTGGTTCCCATGTTATGTCCGATCAGATTAAAAGTAGAGTGTATATACTAAGGACACTTTTTCCTATGCAAATTAACTGCCAGAGCCATCTAACTTTAGAAACTCCAAAAAGTTCATCTGCAAGGGGAGATAATTCAATTAACAATGCTAATTATAATAATTATTATAATAATGATAATTCATAATAGCTCTTACAATGATGAGAGAGGTGGAGTTAAAAAAGTGTGCTGATAAAATATAGATTAAGATGGGAATGTAATTCTCGATGCGTTTTTGAAATTCAGATGTTATTTTGACAGATCATGAGTTTAGAGTTGAATTTGAAAAATAAACACTTACCATTTGAAGAAGGAATGCATGAAAACAAAAACAATTTTGATAAATACTATCAGTGACCGAAAAAAGGTGATAGAAAATATTGTCACTAAGTTATGAGGACGTCCTGCGCCAACTCCCCTTGGTAGAGTCTGGCAGGGCACCCACAGTATATAAAGAAGTGAATGTGGTAGTAAGGTAATGTCGACATACACCAGAAATAAATGTAAACAATGTGAAATGCTTTGTTTCATGTTTCTATTTGTGATCAAGTTTGCTGTATAACAATTCTTATCAAAATGCTAGTGAATCTTATGTGGCATCCTTAACAAAGAGATTGGCCCTGTAATACATAACTATAAGAAAAAACGTCACACATAACCATTTGAAGAACGTTGCAGACATTCATATGTGGTCACGCAAAGTGAATAGGGGCCAGAACATTGAGTTGTAACATTAGTGTCGATGGCAGCTGCTCAGCTGGTCTCCAATCTATGCCCCCCCCCCATAAAACATTTACAACAAAAACTCGTCGAGCTAGAACCACTGTCAAAAATTTCCCTTTTTCCTTCTTTGTGCTTAAAACTAAACGAACTTCCATGAGCAAAGTTTTTTTCCTAGAACTACCTGTCTGTGGAACTCAATTCTGCGGGGCTGTTTCCCAGATGACTACAACATTGTCGTTTTCAAGTTCAAAGTAAACAAATTCTTATTAAGCCGTCCTCCTAAATAATGAAATTCTGCCAAACTTCCACCATCACTACCAATCATCACGGTGTTGTCTCACCGTCCACCTGTCACTCATTAACCGTTATCCTCGAGTGGCCTTTGGGCCTTGATAAGTGGTGAATCTTTAGTAAAAAAAAATGAAAGTCTATTGTTGTATGCGTAACCAACTGTGTTGTTAATGCGAATGTGCATCTGTGTGCGTTCTCTGCACGGGCCGTGATCGACCACCCGTTATGCGGGTTTGAGGTTGGTACTCGATTTCTACACCAGTCGCAGAGTGGTCTTAGCCAGTGTTGCAACAGAAGGATTCTTCTTCCAAACAAAAGTATAACTCCAATTTAAAACAAGTCACAAATTTTATTTTGAGAGATCTTACAATGATACTCGTTTTTTCCCCCATTGAACAACAGACTTGCACATCAAGACAATCCTTTAGCTTAGATCCAAGGCGTATCTTGCTTAGAGAGGCACAGAAACCTCAACTGACTGTGAGATGCCCAGTAAACCAACTGACCTCCCTCCTTCCCATCTACCGGAATATAGATATCACTGGGACCATACCAGAAAGATCACTTGAGATAATCAGCTGCCAATCTATGGACATAAAAAAACTGACTGACCACGGCCATTATTTTTAGCAAACCTCAAGTGGATCCTAATCACAGCAGGGAACCTTGTATCTGTAGAACCATTACTTTTTTCCAAGTAGACAAATCAAGTTCTGGGTGGTCGAAACTCCAAAACAGACATATTTCCAATTTTTTGTGTGGTTTCTCTTTTCTTGGTCAACTATCTCTCACTTGCAGCAATTCTGTTATTCGCATGCATTGCAAATATGCAACCCAGAAAACATGCCGCCTCGTCCATTTTTACAGTTAACATACCAGTAGGTTGTCAGCTCCATAGGTAGTGACGTCTGGTTATAAGGCTCATCTTATCATAACAGTAACCAGCTATTGTGTTTTGTCGAGCTTATTGCAGCAGAAGCAGAGTCACTCTCTCTCCTTTTCTCTTGTTGTGTTGATAGCAACAGTGTTGTTTTTCTTTCTTTTTCTGTGTGCGTTTGTAATAGTGGCTGGAATAGTGTAACAATTAAAAACAACAACTCCATTATTTCCTCTGGGCTTCAATTTCTTTTGTTGTTCTATTTTATACAGTATACTGTAGAGTTATATGACATAATCACATTGACACACTGGTTCCCGTTAAATCACCTAAGTTAAGCTATGTTGAGCATGGTCAGTTCAAAATGGGTGACCATTTGGGAATATTAGGTACTGTATGTGGGAGGGCTCTTTGCTTATCCCGGCATTGTTTCCAGTTATCCTGGACTTCTTGCTAGTGGACTCAAGCAATGCCGGATCAGGAGAGCTGTGGCTTTTAATTGTGCAACCGTTGCTTCACAATAGACTCCCCTGTGCAGGCATCCAATCATATTCAAACTATCCCTCTATCTCATAATATTTTTCAGTACTAGGACTTATACTTGAATCTTTGGTGCATACAATCAAAGCTTTGGCCCCAGGCATCACCAGGGCATTATCAGACCTCTGCACGCCACTGGTCAAATGCCTTTTAGTAAATCAACGTAGGCTAAAAATGATTAAAACTTCTTACTTTCAACTCGCCCTGTGAACGTTTTAAATTTCTTCACATCTCATATTGGCATCCACAGCAGCAATGGAGTGTGTCATGTCCGCATTGCATCCATCACAGAACACATTGAAGAATGTAAGAACTCACAAAATTACATAAGCATGCCTGAACAACTTTAGAACAACTGAAGTCCTACCAGCCATCAGAAAATCAGGATTGAAATTTATAAATCCAAATGTCAGCTAAATACATAGAAGAGACAGCCAAGTATGTTGCAAAAAAGGTGGAATCCATCTACCAGGCTAGAAAACTTCTCACGCCTGCCAGTATCCTATATCTGTATAAAGTCACCATTCACCCATAGATGGAGTATTGTTGCCACATCTAGTCACCCATTTTGAACTGACCATGCTCAACATTGTTGCCACATCTAGGCTGGTGCACTAACCACTAGTGTCTCCCTCTTGGACAGAGTACAAAAAATAGTCACTAACAGAATAGGTTTCACATTGTCTCCTATCGCCGCAATGTTGCATCCCTGCACTTGTTTTATAAATACTTCCATTGACTGTCCTCTGACAAATTTACTCCACTTGTACTCCCCCCAAATGTAAATACCTCTGACCAACTCAATTAGCAGCAAAATCCCACCTCTTCACTGTAGAGGTCCCCAGATGCCGGAAAACCTTCTACTCTAATAGCGTCTTTCCTTGTACTGCTTGGTTTTAGTATCCCCCCCCCCCTGCTCTCCACATTCAGAAATTAAATGTAATGTGAACAAGCATCTTGCTACACAACTCCCCACTGAATATGCTACCTATAGATCTGGCCCCTAATCACAGTCGCCCTTTACGCCTCAGTGACAATATGCCTTGTTTGGGGTAAAAAAATGAAACAAAACAATGTTACTGTGTGTTTTCCTTTCTTTCCTTGGCTTTTTTTTTTTTGTTTCAATTATTAAGTTCCTCGGAAACCCAACAACAACACAATTCTAGAATAGTTACTTGTATGAAACACATTTTTTTACTTATCACTCATAGATTCTTATTGCTCAAGTTTTCTCGGAATTCTTGGCTGTATATTTAGTTTTAGCCTTGAAGGGGGAAACCCACCCGAACGAGGAGAGTCCTTAACAACACACGTGTTTCATGACTTTCTCGGTGCTGTTGCCGATTCTTCAACAAAACGGTACCAACTGACAGCATCGCTGAAGAAGCGGCCAGAACAGAACTCTTATTGCTTTGTTCTTTCTTTCTTTCTTTTAATTTTCATTCTTCGTTTCTTTTTTCCCTTGTTTTGTTACCGTTTTTTCTTCGGGGGTGGGTGGGGAAGCAAGAGCTGGGATTTTTTTTAGCAACACCAGACACATATGACTAGGCCTCAATTTACACTGTGCGATGATGAGGTATTTTCACCGAGGTTAGTGTAAAAAACAAAAATATATTTTTCTTTCTTCTTGTATATAAATTTTCGGTAATTTCATAGTTTCGGGCTTGAGGTAAAACAAAAAAAAAGAGACGACCTCTATTCCGAATCTCCGAATCAAACATTAAATAAATATATATATTTTTTTAACTATTCCCACTACTATCGATTAAACCCCCAAATTTCAGATTTTAATATTTTGTTACTTTTACAGAATTTTAACCGAAGTGTGTGTGTGTGTGTGTGTGTGTGTGTGTGTGTGTGTGTGCTTGCCCTAACTTAACCTTTAACTAACCCTAACATAAGTTTTAGGTTTTGTTTGGCAAAAGTCGGTTTGCTTCGGTTCAAATTTTGTAGAAGTGTAGCCAATATTTTTTTTTGTGTGTGGTAATTAATCTACTTAATGTCATTTTAATAAAATTTCAGCAGAGGGTCAAAATAGAGACTTTGTACCCTACGGAAACTAAGAAATTACCAAATTTTCCGTTTTTATTTTAGATTTTTTTATATAAGTTTTTCTTCGATTCAAAAAATATTGTTCTGGTAAATTTGTATATTAACACCCTCGGCTACCCCCCCCCCGCCCACACACACACACACAAATGAGTTTCTACTTTAGGCGATTACGTGTGAACACCCCGAAAAACTTGCCTGAAAGAAGAAACAAAAAATAGAAAAACAATTATTTTAGAATTTAGAGTAGGGGATCAATTTCGTATATAAATTTAACGAAAAATGCCCCCACCCATTTCCGAATTATTTTGTTAACTAATTTTTTTCACCACTAACTCTAAGTC
This sequence comes from Sepiola atlantica, assembly GCA_963556195.1. NCBI lineage: Eukaryota > Metazoa > Mollusca > Cephalopoda > Sepiida > Sepiolidae > Sepiola > Sepiola atlantica. Next base: position 45,659,567 of record OY744533.1, on the reverse strand, counting down.
CGACTGGCACGGTCGTAAAACCACACGTAAATTTCCTAAAAGTAGACCACTCGTTAAAAAAAATGCACCAAATTTATCACACGTAGCAAAAAAGAAAAGAAAAAAATGTTAAGTGCCCTTAACACTAGAATGGGCCGGAAATGGGGGGGGGGGGGGCATTTTTAAGTTAAATTTATAAACGAAACTGATCCCCCACTCTAAATTCTAAATTAATTATTTTGATGTTTCGTTTTTCTTTCCGATAAATTTTTAAGTTTTCACATGTAATCGCCTAAAAAAAGTAGAATCTCATTTTTTTAGAGGACAGGGTGATTTAGCTGAGGGTGTTGATCTACAATAATACCTTTTTTTTCTTTTGTAAACGTAGCCCCCCCCCCCCTCCGCATCAAACCCCTCTAAAATGTTGCCCTTTAAAAAATATTATTATTTTTACATTGCTATCAATTAAGCAAGGCGGCAAATTGTCATTTTTATTTCCATTCGATTTGTTCAATTTCTAGATAATAGTTCAGTTTATGTAAAAGTTTAACGTAGAGAGTTGATATCTTTCGAGGACTTTTTCATCACCTTCTAAAATGTTTGTTATATCTTGAAATTATTTACTATATCGATTCAATACAAAATACAGTTTAAAAGTTTACGTCTACTCGTGAATTACACGCAGACAAATCTGATATGATCATTTTATTCTTATAGATAAGTTTAACAATTCTAATTATTCAAGTTTTCAAAGTTATTTAGTAATGACCTCCCGAGGATGCACACCCGAATTCTTGGAGAATTGTATGATAATGAATATATAATAAATGAAACTAATATATTTATTTGCCAAGTAATTTAATGATACTTCTAAAGAGAATGTTAATTTTTATGGAGTCAGTTGGCGATATTAAATTTGCTTACTCACACCCCGTTATTCCGAATTCGTGGTCCGCCATCGAGCGATCCTAAACAACGTTTTAATTAATCAGACGGTTTTAAACAAATATAAATGATTTCACACTAAAAATAATTAAATTTAAAATAAAAACGATTTTTGTAATGGTTTTCAGTAATCAAGTTAAAATTCCATTTTTACTTGATATTTAATTTTGCTTTAAAAAATCATTACAGCAAATTTTAATAATAAAATTGGTGCTTCTTTACTTTCGCTCCGACATGTTAGACATCTCTTTAAAAAAATAGCTGAAGAAATGTATAAACTTTGTTATCTACTTACGTGGTAGTATCTGTTCCGATGGATACTACACCCCATAAACTGGTATTGTCTTGGCCTTCGGGGCTTGATTTACGCCGGTCTATGGGTCGGTCCTGTGCAGTTCTAGGAGGTCCACCCTCCCAGGCTTTGCCTCCCCTCTTTGGGGAGGAGTAAGTTTATTGCTTACTGCCTGAGGCGCCCCTACCGGGGAATGCCGACGGGGCTACCCGGGCAATTTTTAATGGCCAGAGTGCTCACTTTCTCGGGCGCTGGCTTTTCAAACCCCACTTTCCCGACCCGACCTTGGGTCACATTTTACTTGTGAGAGTAAGATAAAACTGGCCTTGTGCCTAACCTCCTGGAGAGGAGGTAAATAAATACTTACGTGGTAGCTGAAAAAAGACTACACCAAAAATTAAAAATAAAAAAAAAATTATTAATAATACATTAACACGGCTAACTTGTATTGCCTTAGGGTCAATACTACACCTCATCTGTTCTCTCCTCTATCAGTGAAAGAGAATTATTTCTAAATTAAGGCATTTTTAAAAATTTTTGCTCTAATTCAGAGCGCCCCTTTTGGGGGAGCTGGATCTTCCCCACATTTAAAACCGACATTGTATCTAACTCTGCCCTTATGAGGAGGAATGTAACAAGCACAAGATCGTTTTTTTAATGTGTGTAAACCAGCTACCTCCGAGAGAACATGAAGGTTATAAAATAGCCTGGATAGAACTCGTCAGCATTCCCCAGTAGGTACACCTCAGGCGATCACAATAAAACCAATCCACCTCCTGAAGGAGGAGGTAATACCTAGGAGAATGTTATCCAAATAACTTACAAATTAGACACAACTTGGCATTATTTCCAGTCGTTCTGGACTCCCCCACATTAAAAACTGACTTTGTGTCTAACTCTGTCCTCGTGGGGAGGCTAGTAAATAAGGATTAAGTTGTGCTATTTGGATTATTCAGACTGCTATTCTCATTTTGGATGTTATTCTTACAATGATTCGGCCGATTTAACCTCCGACCGTCTTCAGATTCGTCTCATCGAACTCGGGAATCTATACGGAATTTCGAACTGAACTCTTTATTTAATCCACGGAAGTAGATTGTTCTCGTTCCGTCAGTCACGACTGAATAGAAGTGTTAACCCTTAAATGCTTTTTGTTTCAAATATGACACATTCCAACGAAATGCCTATTTAATATAATATTGAACAAAAATGTGTCAAACTGCAACTTGTTTCACATCTGCAACGAGCCTGTTACAAGTGTGAGTAGGTATTAGTATGATGTTGCATCAGCACACACGCTAAATAGGTAATCAGTATTTTTGATGTCACGAACAAGTGTCATCAGTGTATCATCTGTCTAATTCAAAAGCCTAAATTTTTAAATCTGGTCATTATAATGGTAAGTAAAAATTATTTCATAATTCTCTAGTGTATCATGATTATTTATTTTGTAGTGTTTTGTTATACATGTAACATTTTATGCCAGTTGTTGCACATTTGCACCATTATTTATTTTTGTTCAATAAATATATATTTTTCTTTTGCAAAAAATCATTTATACTACTTTAGATTACCCTTTTGAAACGTTTTTCACTTTTTTAAACAAATATAAAAAAATAAAGCATTTAAGGGTTAAGCAAGTCATTTTTGTTTTATTCTTAGTATCGCATATATTGAGAATTGAACCTTCAGAAGAATGTCACTTAGAACTGATAGTTACTCAACACCTTTATCCGTTGTGCCACGCGTTCGTATGGACAAGATGCATCTGAAGAAGGTGGGAGGTTACATCAGCTGAAACGTTGTGAGAATAACATCCAAGATGAGAATAGTAGTTTGAATAATACAAAATAGCAATCATCATCTCAAAAGTTACGAAACATGACTAACGTGTGTTTACAATTATTGTTAGTGACAATCCGAGAGTAATTTTAAAGCCTTTTAAATTGCTGATGAATAGAAAGTAATTTCTGGCTAGAATTGAAGTTGGTTATATTGAAAACGGCTGCCAAATTTAATCGACTAGTTTTGTCTGATTTTCCAAGTGGTCACAGAGCAAATTAATCCACTGTATTGATTTGTTGTCCGATTTTTGCAGATGAATTAGACAAGTAGTGGTTGGGGTAGGAGGAGAGAAGTAGTAGCAATATCGTAAGAGAAGGAAAGTAAGAGGATGGCGTAATTGAAGAAAAAAACGAAAACTTGAAAATTACAGAACATTATAAAAGTCGTAATATAGGGTTCATGAGGGGGGTCTCAATTCTTACTGGGAAATGCTTCTAGTTTTATCATAAATGTGGTCAAAAAGCAAATGAAGTTGGCAAGATATTCCAACGGTCCCTATACTACAAGTGAACCTTTATTTTCCTCTTAGCTCCTTTGTCAACTGAATTGATAACAAGTGCAATAGAAACGTATTTACATGGATAAAGAGAATCTGGTGAGTTTCAGATGAAGAAAGTGTTCGTGTACTTTCAAGAACACCCAGAACACTTAATTATAGATTATTCTAGATATTCCGTTTTTTATAGTTTATCATATTACCAGCACAAGCAGTGAACACTCGCATCAGCTCTTTCCTTTTCCTTTTCTCTGGAACTCATTCAAATCAAATTTGTTCATGTTTTTATTTCTTTTAAATTCACTGAGAGAAAACAGAAGGTGATAAATTTTAAAGGTTGAGGCATTTTCTCACAGTCATGCCATAAATTGTTTTAAAGCTTTTTTTTTCACTAGATATAAAAGAGTGTTAGTAGACAAATGTAAGAGGGGCATAATAAAACATGATACATAAAAAGAGGGTGAAAATTACAGATGTAATTACTAACAAAAGAGTCTACTTCAAGTCTCTACACACAATCAAAATGCATGAATTGCCAGGGCAAACAGATTATAGAGAATGCATGAGCTATGTCAAGTAGATACAACTTACTTGTGTACCAGTTTCGGTTGTCTGTGGCATGTATAAACCATTATACACCCGTTTCATCATCGGGAACCCAAGCTTTTGATCATCTGTGTATACAATCACTCGGATCCCGATGTTTAGTTTTTAAATCCTTAATCAATCTAGCAGTAGTCTGTCACCTCGTTAATGCTAAACTTCTTTCTGACCATCAGTATGGATTTAAGCAAGCACGGTCTACTGCGAATATCCTAACGGTCATCTCTGAATGCATGTGCCATACACTGGACAAGGCAGGTGAAGCTAGGGCGGTAGCGATTGATATATCCAAAGCCTTTGACAAGGTCTGGCATAAAGGTCTTCACATAAAAATTAATTCATATGGTATTACTGGACGAATATTCAATATAATTAGATCCTTCCTATCCAAAAGAAAGATCCAGGTTGTCCTCGATGGCTGTTCATCCAAACAACATTACATAAATGCCGGTATACCCCAGAGATCGATCCTTGACCCTTTATTGTTCCTGATTTTCATAAACGACCTTCCTGATTACATTGTGTCTGAGATGGGTATATTTGCTGACGACACCACGCTCTACTCTCGTCATGTAGGTAAAACAGATGTGCATATATCTGAGGCAATGGCTGAATCCTTAGAAAATGACCTCCAGTCTGTAGTGTAATAAATGGATGGTAACATTTAATGCAGCTAAGACAAAGCTCCTTTCCTTCAACAACTACAAGAAACCTCTTCAACCACCGATTGATATGGCAAATAACACCTTATCTGAGAGTTTAACGTTCAAACTCCCTGGCCTAACATTCACAAGTAACATGAATTGGAACGAATACATAGAAGACATTGCCAAGGCTGCTGCAAAGAAAGTGGGCTCCCTCTACCGTGCTAGTATACTCCTCACATCTGACAGTATCCTATATCTCTACAAAGCCATCTGGGCTGGTGCACCATCCAACAGTCTCTCCCTCTTAGACAAGGACCAAAAAAGAGTATCTAATCTAATAGGTCTCTCACTATCCACCAAGCTCCAGCTCTCTCCCATCACCGCAATGTTGCATCCTTGTGCTTGTTTTACAAGTACTTCAATGGAATGTGTTCCGATTAACTTGCTGCTCTGATGCCCCCTCGATGTAAATACACTCGACCAAGCTGACTATCAGCTAAATCCTATCCATTCATTGTGGAGGTCCCCAGATGCCGAAGAGCCTTCTACTCCAATAGCTTCTTTCTTCGAACTGCCGGCCTTTGGAACTCTCTCCCTGCTCCCTGTTTCCCTGACTGTACCGACATGCAGAGATTTAAAACTAATGTGAACAAGCATCTCGCTGCACAGCTCCCAATTTAGGAGGATCCGCAAAACTTTCACCCTAATTCTCAGTAGCCCCTTACGGCTACAGTGGCAACTTACCTTGTTTAGGGTGAACTAAGTTAAGAAAAAAAAAAGGTTTATTAATCAGAAAGAAAAAGTAAAAGACAGGTTACTTGCGTGTGTGTGTGTGTGCACGAGAGCGACAAAGAAAGAGATATATATACACACCAGACGTCTGTGCCATACACTCATAAGGTTATGCCATGCCCCCCCCCCCTTCAGTAGGGCTTAAATAGTAAAATGGTAAAAAAAAAAAAAAGGGTTGTCAGAAAGAGTCAGAATCTCTCTCCTCTTGGAAATCATATGATTTTTGCTGACTTCCGTTTTACTGAAGTCACCTTTGACCCAGAGGTGTCATTCAAACTTTTCCATTTTAATAACGGTTTTCATACTGTAACACTTTGATATCACCTGGGAGCAATTATTATTATAATTCTGCGACTAGTAATGCTGAGATGGCTGACTGTCTGGAAATCCCATTTTTACTACAACCAAACAGGATCTGATGACACGAAAACTTAAACTTAATATTATATTGCCCCCCTCCCAAGTTTAAGGTACGCGATTTTGCACCCTTGACCTTCTACTATCTGCTTGTGAGTCCTTGATGTCTTTTTGACGACCTTTAGTGTTGTGAAACTACAGTCTTTTCAGTAATGTTGGGACGTTTAGGTTGGTTTCTTCTAGGTTTGGGATGGCATCTTCTTTGTTCTCCTCAGGTGGATCTACTAAAGGCTGGATGGGTTCTGACGGGATTGGTCCTTTTGAGTGAGGTAAATGTGGTATAGGTTGATCCTGATGATCTATGTTTTCCACATCATTTTGTAGTTTTTGATGGTGCATTTTGTATTTCCATCTCTGCTGGTTTAAATATACGTAGGAAGCGCCTGTTTCTTGTGATAAGATGTCCAGATCCATCTATCTTTATCACATATTGGTTATGAGGTTTAATGTCCTGATCATTCCAGTTCTGTCCCATCTGTTTGGGTTATTGCTTGTTTGATTAGGACGAAGCAGTTTCCCCCAATTTTTATTTCTATTAGTTCCTTGGAATGTTCATTCATGGCTTCAGATGTCTTGGTGAATCTTGTACAGACGGCAGTTTCTTTAGCAGACAATGTGTCTCTCCAAGTTGGATGTACTGCATAATTGAACTTTTACAGTCTGTTGGTGAATGAAAATGCATCTCGAATTTGGTGTCCATAAATCATTAGGGCTGGGGAATTGTTGCAGTCGGGGTCAGGTGTGTTCCTTAGTTGAAGAGCCCTCAATAGCTTGTCATTGTCAAGGGTACCTGTAGGACTGATGTTTGACCCTAATAATCTTTTGGCAGCTTTGACAGCAACTTCTGCTCGTCCATTATATTGGGGGTGATATACTGAAGATTTTCAGTGTTTTACTCTCCATTTTCTAAGGAAGTCTTCAGTTATACTGGTGACAAATTCTTAGATAGTTCTTCTGGGACTCCAAAAGTGGCAAAGAATGATTTCAAACATGCGAAACAGTCCAAAGCTGGTAACCCTTCGTTTTCTTCTCAATTGTTAGAAAATTATTCAATGTGAACATGAAGAAAAGTCTCATTCTTTGTATTTGTTGGAAAAACTTTATTTAAAAATTTCTGGCAAGAATGTTGACATTGAATCATTTCTGAAACAAATAGGCAGACACAAGTAACGAACATAATATTGACACAATAACAATAATGGACATTTAGGTTTGACATGACTAATGATGGACATTAAGGCTTTATATTTCAATATGTTTTTATAGAGTTACATCTTCTAAATGAATAAATGCAAAAGTTTTTTATAATTATCATTTCTACATTATCATCAAAACATGTTCATGTTATTTAAATCAATAATACAACTTATTCTCTTGGAATACTGTATATAAAGTACAAAGAAAAGACCCATCGACATTCATAGATCTGTCTAATTAGCATAACTACTTTTTTAAACAGTTTATAATTAATTAATGTTGGGTGTAAGTCATTCGTAAATTTATCTGTCCATTTGTTCCATGTATATGCAATATTTTTTTAACAATAATTAATTCAAGTGATTTAATAAAAAAAAGGATAAATTATTAAATCTTTCTTAAAATATTTGCTGATTAACTTTAAAGGGAGGTAATTTAAATTAAACTACAAAGAAAGAGTTCAGAAACAGAGAAGGTGATGACTGACTGACTTACTCCCCCCACTTTCTCTATCATCACTATCTCCCTCTCCCTCCCTCCTGTTACCAACGCCACATAGAGAAAGGCAGGGGTGACACTGCTCCCAACCGTGACCGTTGTAAAGTAGGTAATTTACTTTACAACGGCCACGCCTCAACCTGTTAACGGTCATTATTTCTTTTGTTTTTAAATTCAATGAAAAAATTGTAGTTTTAAAAAAAGAACACACACACACATATGATCGCACAGGCGAATTGATTTCTTCCTTCTTTTAATTTCTTTATGCTGTCTTATTAAAGATAAATAAATTTGTTTCTAAATTTTTTAGATAAGGATTGATTATTCGGACTACTGTTCTCATCTTGAGTGTTATTCTCACAACGTTTCGGCTGAAACTTTGTGAGAATAATACTCAATATGAGAATAGTAGTCCGAATAATCCAAATAATATCAATAAATTTGTATAAAAATTACCAAAATGTAAATATTTATTTATATGAATAAATGTTAATGTTTATCTGGTGATTCTCCAGGTTAACCTCTATGTGGAAATTATGAACTTACCTGTTAGGGTAAAAAAAGACAGTACACAAAAATCTATGGAAATTCATCCAGTATTTTTGTTTATAAAAAATAAATTCAAGTTTTATTAATAAACGCTTTTTGGCGCCATTTTCGGCATTATTAAGGTCAAGGGAGATAATTCAGACTGGATTGATGTAAACATCATAGTAATGCCGGCTAGAAAGTGTTTACTGATAAAACTTGAATTTATTTTTTAAAAACATCCTTGAATGATTGCTGCCCGTATAACGAAGGACCCCACACTCTTCGCCCCGTGGGTATCGTAGTCGGCCACTCGCGCATAGGTGTTTGATATCCCGGTCGCGGTGCCGAGTAAAACAGATACCTCACTCTGATCCGGTGTCACTGAACCACTTGGGTGGTTTACTCGTGTCTCTATCTCTGTGCTCCCACGTCTGGTTCTCTGCGCAGAAATCTTTCTAGACTGTGAACACCCTCCTTGGCCAGTGACCGTCAATAGTGGCAAGAGATGTGTCGAATCTCCTACAGGTCGTGATGAATGATGATAGCTTCGTTGGTCCTGTGAAGGCAAAGTTACTTAAGCAGAACAAATCGACAATAGAATAATTCAACAACATCGGTTTCTTTTTGTATCAAATAATTATTAACAAGATAACAACTGTTTTGAAACGTTGAATCAAAGTCTGCTTTTCGATAATGTCTCTCTGTGTGCATGTGTGTGTGTGTGAATCACTTTCACGACTGCAAAGCCTTTATTGAGACATAACTTGTCCACTGAAAACGATGGGGGAGGGGGAAGCTCCTGCTGACACAAGCAGCTAGGAAGCGACCTACACGGCCGAATCCCAGGTCCAAACTGACTGTCTGTATGGCTGATCTCGTTCTCCCAACAAAAACGAAAAACGTATAACTCATACCCTTTCTTTCTCAGCCCCCCCCCTCTTCTCTAATCACTCTCCTTCTCCCACCTATTTCTCTATTCCTTATTTCTCTCTCGGGGCCGGGGTGGGGTCGAGCGGTGGCCCCTATCAACGATTCAGATATTTTGAATTTCTCTTTTAAAAGGTAATTACTCTCTTTTCCCTTTCTCGGGGTGGGTGGTAGGCAATTGGAATTCATCGCTTAGATATCACTGTTATTACAAACACTTATTCTCTTTCTCCGTCTCTGGGGGGGGGGGGGCGTTCGCGTGCGCGACCCCCCACGAGCTGATATTCATCAGTGACTAAAAGATTCTTGACCAAAATTGTTCAGCTGGTCAAACTCATCGGTGTACAGACTTAATTGCTACAGACAATTTAAGGAATCCTTCCAGACTTTTCGGCACCACCTTCCCAGCTTGTTTTGTATAGCCGATTCCGTTGAAAATATGTACTAGTTCTTAGATCTCTACTCATTTCTACGTAGGGCCCCACCATCACTAAGATGCATATTAGTGCGCCCTAAAGTGCAGATCTCTGTCGGTTCTATTGGTCCTGTCACACCCGGAAGGCGAGTAGGTTTTGCTAGTTAAAGTATAAATTAATTGTAATTTATTAGATAAAGTATTTTGGACAATGTAACGTAAACTTAAACTTAATATTCTGCTCTCTGAAGACGTTGTGCTGTCAGAATCTTCCTCCAACGAGTGGACACTGTAGCGGGAACACAAGTCGTTCAAATGTTGAGTATTCCATCCACCAGGACAGACTGTGGACTGATTATTTCTGTTACCTGACCTCAGCCAAATTCTGTGTTGCACCGATTCTTCGGCGCCTTCACCCACTGGTGTGGTAAAATATGAGTCATCATCTTTTGGGGTTACGCTGGGCCAGTTAACAGCCTCTTGTATGGAACAGCACATCCTGGTCACAATCCGTTTTATGGTACAGTGGCATCACTCTGCTATGCCATTCCTGGCCGGGGTATGTGTGCCACAAAATGTCAGGCTCACACGCCACTCATCTGCGAACATCCTGATTTTTTTGTTGCAAAAAGCTGTGTTGTTATCTGTGAGTAGCTCCTGTGGTGAGTCACGCTAAAAAAAAAAACGCTTCCAGTTGACGAATCACTCTTGTCGAGTCCTCCCGTGCCAACTGACATTCAGACGGAAAACCATGCCTGACCACAATCTGAGATCGTTAGGAAATGGTAAGCACTGTGATTTGTGATGTCCATCCTCAACCTCTGCTAGTTGCTGCTCACGTCCAGTTTTCCCTTCTCTCAGTGGACTAGCGCTTGATCTATCGATTGGCATTCCACGCACGCTCATATAGCAGACTTATTGTGCATCTTGCTGCCGCTGGGCAAACTCTTCTAGCAAAATAAGTGGTGCATCGCACTCCCAGGTGTCCACTGCTTTTGTGAATAACCATGATTCAGGCCATGTCCAGTTCAGCATTGTGTACAGCACTGATCAAGGGCTCGGGTCCACTTTCCTTCTTTGTTGCGTCGAACAACCGTTGTGGCACGTGTATCAATTGGTCGGCTATGTTTTGAATTGATGCAATTAACGTCACGTCCACTGAGAGCTCATACTCCTTTATCAGCTCCTTAAGTATGCTCAACCATCTTCTCATGAGTATCTCACTTGTTGCTTTGGTGTGAACTCGTGCTTACCTGATGAGAGTGTCTGATACCCAGTGGTACACATATGCAGTCCATCTTTATGTGCAATACATTGCACTGCCACTGGAGAACCAAGTTGATCCCCTTCAACACGGCATCTAGTTCAGCTAAATTAATATAGTGAGCATCATTCTCAGGTCTCCAACACTGTCCCATACCTTTCCAATGCCACCCCGGTTGCTAGTGAGCTGGCATCGATTCATACATTCAGTTCCCGGCCGTCCACACACCATTCTTCACGAGCCGGATCACTCTGCCTTACTGCATCCATGGTTTTGCACATCATATGCCGGAGGAGTGAGTCTGTCTCTTTGTCATCCCAGACCTTCGTGATCAAACTAGCTCTCCTCTTGATTAATGTGCATGCCACATGAAGCCACGCACACACTAACAAGACTTCCACACAAGGAGAATACAGTTCATCGCATGACAATATCAGGAACTTCTAGGACCACGTTTCCTCGCTTCCAGCGCAGGGCACTGTGCTCCCTCCAGACCATCAATTCCAGCATGTCTGTGCCTTCCCTCAACTCTTCAGGGTCCTTACATTCCAGCCCAAACTGAGCCAAATGTTCCCTAATATGAGACATGGGCACAACATCTTCATCGACAATTATATCGTCGATGTAAGCTGATGTTGCATGGTCCATGGCTTCCTCCTGCGACAGCACCGTGTTGATGATGATCTTCATGACAAGCAGATCTGTGTTCAATCCAAACCCCAAATGTATCAGACAATACTTCTTTCTGTTGATCTCCATGGTCTGGTATGGCCACAGCATCTCAGGGACTCTTCCTTGGAGGTATGCTCTCCTGAGGTTTAGCAGAATCACGTTAGCCCCTTTTTGGCGACATTCGTGCATCTCAGCAGCGCAAACATCTGCATTTGCTGTGAATGTGTCTACATGATGGTTAAGTTTGCAATAGTCCATCACTGGACATACCTTTGCCTTATTCCGGAATCAACCCTTTCTTCCAGGTATGGCACGAGCCAAACCTTATCCATCCATGCGTAGAGCTCCTTATCATATTCTGATCGAATTAACGCCATCAACATGGACGATAATCTACAGGAGTGCCATATTTACATCCTGGTGGGGGAGAAGGCTGGCGCTGATGCCTCATCCCCTGGCTCATTTCCCAAACAGTCCTGGGCCTAGTGTCTAACCATGCCGCATTGGTAGCAATGTATTCCACATCTTCGGCAGTTTCTCACTATGTGACCTTTGCCGCCGCACCTGTAGCAGGTTACATCAGTGTTAGGGCTTCTCTTGGTAAGAACTGAGGCTTTACTGCAAGGTGGATTCACAGCTGTAACCACATTTTGGCTTTAATCCCCAGTCATTGTCAGTACCTTTACTCTCGCTAACGGGTCTCCCATAGTCAGAGTCTCAATTTTAGGCACTTGTTGGAGTTTGATGAAGATGGCATTGGGGAACCCCTTAACAAACACCAGTTTGGCAAGCCTTTCCAGCCCAACTCCTTCGAACACGGCAATTTAACCAACCATCTGATGTTGTTCATGTACACATCCACCTGCTCACCAGCCCATCTAACCATGGTAAACTTCCTATAGGCTGTAAATGCACCATCCATGAACGCCTCTATCTGGTCTACATCTAGCTGGTAACTCTCGTTCATCTCCAAGTAGAGGCCAATTCATCCCCGTTCCAGATACAATGGGAGGAGGCTCACCACATCATCCACCTTCTGAAGCCTTGCCACCAACCTCAATTTCTTCAGCCACGCCACCCTCGCCATAAATGGCTTTACCATATCACTGGTTATGCATACCTTCACCATAGTAACTGCCGAGATAGCTTGAAACACAGAATGCCAGCTCTCAGTATATTCACCTTTTTCTGGTGTTGGATTATTTTTTTCTTTCTTTTCTTCACCAACAAAAGATAAGACTTTTGTTCTTAGTTGCAGCAGCAGTAACAGCCCAACACGAAATAATGTTGCTGACGACAGTCCAAACATGCACAAACGACGTTAGCGTTCCAAAAACAGAACTCTGCCTCAAACAAAAATGTCACTTCTTTTATTCAGCTCTTTCGGACTAGCAAAAGCACATATTTTACAGAATCACAGCCGTCGCCCTGAAATCAGACAGTTTCAGGTTTGTTCCCATGCGCAACCACTGTTTCCTTGCAGCGGGTGTATGCTAGTCGTGACTGCTTATCCCTTGGTCTCTCTGCAGTATCACCACACAATGTTGATGTGTGTGTGTTTGTCTGAGATGACGTTTGTTATTTTACATTTCTTGTGTCATTGGCTTGCAACAACCTGGCACTGAACTTCTTGCTGTCCTCTTTGCTACCAAATACATATCTTTATTCACTAATACTTTTCTTCGCTCACTCCATTGTTTCCACTCTTCTTTGATACAGTTCTCAGCTTCCTCATTACACCATGATGTCACCCTATGGCTTGGAGGACCCTTCGTCCCCCCACAAGTCTGGTCTGTTACCTTCAACAGTGTAACCTTAAACTTCTTTCACTGTTCTTCACACTTCCTGGTCTCTAAACTCGCGTTTCATGCGTTCTTCATTCAACTTCCTACCTTTCTCCTGGAGATAAATTTTCTTTATCTTCAATTTAAAGTCACAAATAACTGGTTTATGCTGTCACAATTTCTTCCGCACGTATTATCTCACATCATGAGCTTTCTGTCCCTTTCCTTGCCAACAGATAATCTATTTGAGTCTTTGCTGTTCCAGATTTATGCATAACGAGATGGCTTTCCCTTTTCTTAAAAACTGTATCTGCAACCAAATTCTAAGGTTCTTTCCTCTGTAATCTTATCACCATATTCATTATCTTCATTAACATTCTCAAAACCATTAGAGGTTTTTCCAACATGACCATTCAAATCTCCTGCCACAGCAAGTACTTCCTTCTCATCAAATTGACTAATTACTGTAATAAGCCTGTCATAAAACTCATCTTTCGCAGCTTCACTGAAACTACAGTAATAATAATAATAGTAAAACATAAGAGTTATGACCCTGATAGAAATAATAATAATCCAAATAGAAATAAGAAAGGTAAAAATGAAGAGAATATAACTGTAAAATAAGAGTACATTGCCCCCTACAAAATAACTGTTTAGCAAGATGGATAATGTACTAAGTCACAATATATATCAGTGAAAATCTGAATAACAAAGACATTTAATTTAAAACAAAAACAAATTTAGTATACCATTATCGAATCATTACTGCAAACTTAAGGATAGCGGTTGGTCGCCAATAGTTGAATGGAACATCTTAAGATTTGCTAGGACATGCAGATATTTAGATGATCCATGTAATTTATGTTTGAGTAAGAAACTAGAAATTTTAACGTTTAAATATATAAATCAATTGGTTAAAAGAAGGAATAGTAGTGAATGGGTTGATAAAATATTGTTTTGGAGTATAAATGGGCACAGCTTAACTATAAGAATTATCCTAGAATGCAAATCCATACATTTAGCCTGATGATTTCCCTCGGAAATGAAATAAAAACGTTTCTGTGTGGCTTACATGCCACAAATAGCTTTTTATACTACTACTCATGTATTTAACACTGAAGTAAATTTTGAAAAAAAATATATAGGCCTATGTAATGTATTTTTTTTCTTTTATATATATATATATATATATATATATATATAAGCTGTATTTACCCAACGTTGCCGGTATGGAGAATTTTTTTCCTAAATATAATTTGTAAGAATTCGTTTTAGTTTTACCTTATTCATTGTATTATTTCAGGAAACATTTTAGTATTATAAAATAAAATAAAAATCATAAATCATAATAAATGAATATAAATTTATCAAAATTACCTATGGGTGAAACATCCCAAAATACAATTTTAGTCATTTTATATTTATAGATTTTGCTGTCATTTATGATACAGGGTATTAACTCCCTCCAAAAAAATGGCACCCATGATAAAATAAATAATAAAATTTAAATCCTTTCTGCAATCCAACCATAAACAAAGAGTGTTGGACATTTATGACTGAAACTTGGTGGGCAAGTCAGGCTTAGACTTAAATTTATTTGTGCCAAATATGGTTGGATTTGCAGAAAGGGTGTGAATTTTATTAGCGATTACATGGGTGGCATTTGGGGGGGGGGGGTTAACCTTATAATAAGTGAGTTTCCAGAATGTGAATAATCAAAGAAATAACGATCCGTCTCTGATTCTTGTCTTTCATTAGTAACGAGTTTCTGCTGCAAACCAATGTGAAACCGACAAAAAAGCTGAAACATTTGTGATAAGCCTCGAAATGGGGACCAACTGACTGACTGACTGTAAATATTTGGATTAAGATGGATTTTTTTGTAGTAAAAACTAATTACATTCCTTGAATTGTGTCTATAAATACCGATGCAAAGTAACACCTCGTTTTACACAAATCATAATTGAATTTGTCTACATTTTGATGTAGCACTTCATATGTTTCTTTTACATTTCATTCACACACACACATATTTATATATATATATATATATATATATATATATATATATATATATATATATATGAATGAATGAGAGAGAGAGTAGAAGAATATCCGTCCCACGATGTGTAAAATGAATTCCCCGAACCATAACAGTTTTGCACCACTTTTATGTCCCTTATGAAGGTGAAAATCAAGATATAATGCTACTAAACCGCATGACAAGAATCCATATTCCAATTTTGTTCAAAATCCATTACATGATTTTGATTCTAGAAAATGTCTAAAATTTAAAATGTCTTCAGAAGAAATTTAAATTCAGGAAATCTTGCTTAATTGGTGTCTAATGGCTATGGGTCAAATTCATTGCAAATCTGAAATATTTGAATTTTTAAATCAGAGGTTGTGCCCATATAATGCTCCCTTTAATTAAAATGCTTAAAGAAATTGAAATTTGGGGAATATTTATGAATTAATATCTGAGGTATCTGAATTTTCACTAAGGGCTTCCACCCCCTTTTTGCCCCCTTATTAAACTAAATATAGCCCACATTACGACCCCTTACACCTAGCAACTGTATTCCAATATTCATAATGATCGGTTAATTAGTTTAGGAGTGAATTTTGTACATTATATATATATATATATATATATATATATATATAACATAAAATAAAATATAATAACACGAAATTACATAATTGTCGATGCAATAATTTATTTCAACCTTGTGGTTTTTTCAAGCATCAATCCAGACACTTACATTTTTGAGTCTCAAAAATGTAATTGTTTGGATTGATGCTTGAAAAAGCCACAAGGTTGGAATAAATTATTGCATCGACAATTATGTAATTTCGTGTTATTATATTTTATATTATTCTTGCTCTGTTTACCACATTGAGCTCTCATACCCGGATTTCCTCCTGGAATTATTCCATTATAACATATATATATATATATATATATATATATATATATATATATAGGAATTTGTAAGTTTAAGAAGCCAGAATAACGCAGAAATATTTTCTTTCTTTTTAAATAAATATTTATTTACAATCAACTAAGTTTTGACGATATAACGTCATCTTCAGGCATAGAAGCAGTTTGTGTTTTTTTTTTCTTTTTCTTCCTCGTGGGATTATGTCACTGAAAAAGCAAAACGTCTCTATGATCTTACACACTGATTTTTTTTCAAATGTTCTAAGCAGGAGAAGATCGCGGTGGCACGCGTAGAATGAGAGATTTTTTTCCCCCTAAATTTGAATAGGAATTCCTATTCAAATTTACACAACGCTTATGTCGAGGAAATAAAATCTCTAATATATATATATATATATATATATATGATTATTTTATTTACACAGACATGTACAAAATCTGCGACACTGGCATGTCGATGTTATCGATCAACAGCTATTATAAACTGAGATCTCATCAGACAGAGTTAGAATCTGATCTTAACCGTAGATCATATTTGGAATATATATATATATATATATATATATATATATATATAATACATTGAGATAGACAGATAAGGAAATAGATTTAGATAGATATACTTATACTCGCTTTCTCAGCCTGAGTGAAAGAGTATTTGGTCTGGTACTTATTTCCTTTTTTGTTTTAGAGTTCAGCTGTGAACCCCACACGTGTTCACACGGTGGTCGTCAACCTCTCAGGTGTGACATCCTGGTCGCGGTGCCAAATTGTGACTCCCACTCGCGCCGATTGTTGTAGTGGCAATAAAAAAATATATAGATCGAAATTCCTCTAGGCTGGGATGGCGACAGTGATGATGATGACGTCGCCGATCTTGTCGTCCTGTCCAGCTACAAACACACTCCCACGTTGAAACTGTTTATATCAGCTAGCGATCACTGGGTTAACAGCAACCGGTTGGCTATGTGAGGGCGAAAGATCATTCAAAGCAGAACAAAAGGAAAAGAACAATGTTCAACAACTCAGTCGGGGTTTTTTGTATAGAAGAGTAATTATTAATAAAATAAAAGAATTGATTTTACATTGGATTAGTGTCTACCGTACTCGTAAAAGTGGTGTTTTCTCTAAGTTATCTCGTTAGTTCTCTGTGTGCGCGAATTCTTTATACAAGTAGTTGTTTAGTCACAAATTAACTGGCGAAGGCGACGGTGGGGATTTCTTTTCTTCGACACACACCATCATCGGTGCGCGCCGAGCGACCGTCCAACTCTCTTTGCCAACAACCCAACACTCACTGGCCCTCTCTCGTCTCTACTCTTCTCTTCGTGCATGAAAAACGCACATTCTTTTACTGAGGATGTCTATCCTCGTACACCCCCTTCTCCGCCATCTTTCTTCCTGCGTGTCTTCCTCTCTCAAGGAGGGTGGGGACGGGCGCCTCACTCCCCCTTCCCTAATATAAATGGGATCTTCTTCTTAGCTTGGCGTTATCGCCAAAACAAACGCTTTCTCATTCTGTCACACAGCCGAAGGCGCTCTGCCGTAATTAACGATGACAGGCCCAAATAAATCTCTGCCAAGTTAAAACAGCTGTCCCAGAACAACATTGTTTTATTGACATTTCGGAATCAAATTTAAGATTATGGAATTTCATAATCTCTAACTTCCCATCTGGCAACTGTCTCCTTGCCTTGAGAGGCAATGGATTCTGACTACCAAACACGACCAATCGAGACAAACCGGCGCCTCGTTCCCGTCGTTTGAATAAGTTCGTTTCTATGTCAATATATACTAGTTTTATATCTCATTTCGTCTCGACGCAGGGCACAGCATCACCACCAAGATGCATACTAGCGCGTCACCAGGGTACCCGATCCTCATGCGACCCCGGATACTTTTTCACACAGCAGGGTGGATGACTTCAACGATTCCTGTGACAGGACGCTAGTCTGCTGTCGATTATAGTTCCCAGCAAGGCTGCTACCCATTTATACACCAGGATGGAGTGATTTTTGCTTACATCACTTACTATTCCAAAATGATCACTCATCTAAGAACTGACCAGGATTCAACATCATTTCGTTAATAGGAACCAGTATAAACGAGACTTAGCAGTAATTTCATAAGTGGCATATACTCAATCCAAAAGTAGATAAAAAATTATTGTATATGGCTGTGGAAAATAAAACTGAGTCAGGGTACAAGCAGTATCCTGACTTCCACAGGACAGTGAACAGGATCTACAGAAAGCCAAAGATCGATTAGCCTTTAACTGACTTAAACTTCAACAGACAAATAGACCAATGGCTACAAGCTTTCAACAAACATAACCTTCAGCAAACATTGGTTATCGCAATGAGAAGCGAGCTTATAATTAAAACCGACTAGAACTGAACAGCAAGCTAGTCGCCGAACTGACTGAATAGGTGAAATAGGCCTGCTTATATCGAACCCAAAATTTAATTGATTGGTCATCAAAATGAATCATTTGCATAACTAGACGCGGTTCGCTTCGTTGTCCCGGATGTTTGTTTACAATTGCTTGTTTGGAATAGCCATTGACCCCTTTTCCACCGCTGACACAGCACACAAGTCTACAGCGCTTCGATTGGCATGTTATCACCAGGGGCAGTGAAAAATTAATTTCTCGTATCAGCTTACATTATCATGTCAAGATTTTGACCCTATGGTCTTATCAGAGCCAAAATGTTTTTTATACTAAGCTAGAAAATTTCGCTTGACTCTAAATAGATTATTGTTTTATATACATAGTGCTGACTTGTCAAAGCCAGCGACCTGGTTTTTCCAAATATTCTGTTTCCTTTCAGCATCATCTTTTTTTAATATTGTGTATGTCTTCTTGTGTTTTCTTTCTCTGCCAGAATCATTAACTTATTATTACTGTTATCATCATTATCATATCTTTCTTTTTGAATAATAGAATTTGGCAGACAAGAAGGGAAGAAGAAATCTTTCTGGCAATACGTCACTGTTCTCAGCAGACAATAGTGAGGAAATGAGAGAGAGAGGGAGAGAGAGAGAGAGAAATAATGTTATAGTGTGAGAAGACTAAAAAAAAAGAGATGATGTAATGAGAGAGAGAGAGGGGGGGGGAACTAAGAAAAATAAAATAGGAGAAAACTGCTAGTGTACTTTTTAGATAAAAACCTGAATTAGAATAAAAACATCTACAATAACTTTCTCCCAAATTAGCAAAGAACTTATGGTACAGGTTGACCCACCCAAAATTGCTACCCATAGAATCGTGTATAAAATTCCCAATCCCTTCTGCAATCAAATCATATTTGGTACAAAAGAAAGTTCCCCCTTTGAAGGAAGCCGGCTGAACCTTAAATCCAGATACCAGAATGGTAAGCACACCAGGATACGACGTGCAAAGTTGGCAATAACGCTGACACACTTCTCTTTCGGCAAAGCCCCTATTTTGGCTGTGATGGCTCTCTTCAGTTCAGGAATGATTTGGTGATTGTTTTGATAGACATTCTCTTTAAAATATCCCCAGAGATAAAAATGAGGGGGGTTACGTTCCGGTGAGTGTGAATCCCATTCAGGATCACACCTTCTACTGATGAGACGATCACCAAAATGTCTACCCCATATCATAAAATGGAAATAAAATAAATACTGTTAGACATTCATGACTGAAACTTGGTGGACAAGTCAAGCATAGACTGAAGTTTATTTGTACCAAGTATTTTTGTATTGCAGTAAGGATTGTGAATTTTATTAACAGGCACCCTGTATATTCTTTAAAGTGAAAATCATGCTTTTTGCCTATCTTTAGAATCCCTTTTTTTGCGATATGGGGTCAAAATTTCCCCTTAAATTGATCCTTTTTCCAGGTTGCCGGAAAAAGTGTTTATGGCCATTATTTGTTAATCTTCCTCCTTAGATTTTCAGCCAAACACTCGAACAGAAATGCGAGTTCTTCGCTTTTTAGCAGAATTCCGTTTTTTTATTCAGAAAAAGCAGATTTCCACCTAAATTATTAGAGCCTCCTATGGATATGAGTTCATTGTTTGGTCTAAATCTGCTATATTTTTAAATAAGAAAAAGCTGATTTCTACCAAATCTCTAGAGCCTTACCTCCTTATTTTTTCGTCGCTTTTTGACTCGATTTTATTTTTATTTTTCTCTTTTTTTCCCTCTCTTACTTTATCTTTCTTTCTCTTTTCCTGCCTTTTTTCTTCTCTCTGTCTTGTCTTACCTTGCCTTCTTTTTCCCTCTTATGACAATTCTCTGAAAATGTTAATTTTGCCATGAAAGCTTAGACTTCAAACGATTCATGAGAGGGGAAGTTAAATGACTATTGTTATATGAAAGAATGACTTCCTGTCTCTTTGCCCCCATATGCCTACTTCCTCTAAATTTTAACATTCTTAGTTGAAACTTATTGGACCCCCCCCCCCCAAAAAAAATAATAATCTGAAAAATTGACCTGTCGTCTGCTCAATTAATCTGATGATTAACTTATTTGTAAATTTGCCTGTTTTTTTTTTTTACCAACATTCATATTTCACTGATTCAACAGTTTTCAAATTATTTTAATCTAGCAGGCTTCATTCGCTCGCTATCAGTTCACAATTTAATTCTATCATAGCTTGGTCCCAAGCTATAGAAGGTTTTACCTGTCTCAATCAAAATGCTTCCTTTAAAATAGTTAAACAATTAGAATGTTTGATATCCAATTTCATCAAGATTAGCAACGCATGTGTAGAGAATTTAAATTAATTCTCTGGGCACATTAAATGCTACTAAAATTCACTGTGTATTACGTTAGCGATAAACTATAAAGACAGTAAATGAAGTGTGTCTACATAGATTAAACATACAACTAAATACATTGTTCCCATACACAGTAGAATGCACAAGATTATTCTTGAGACGGTAAAAAAATGTATGTGCTAAGCACCAGGCATTTACTTACATTTTTTCGTGGCTTCGTTTCTGTTAGGTGATGTGCCCAAAGACGGGTCCTATCTGTAGAACGATAGGCCAACAATTGAGGAAGATATCTCATCTTAATTCCTGACTATCTGTTGATACAATAGTTGCCACGGGATCAGAGATTTGAGTATCTCTCTTTTTTTATGAAGAGTCTCTAAGACTTTTTACTAAGAAGCATAACTCTAGCCTAGAAAATAGTTTATCATTAAAGGGAGATAACTACATAGTCATTTAAAAAGAAGCTGAAGAGATACTCACAAAAGTATGACTTCAAATAACTCTATAATTAAGTTGTTGTATTATACCTTTATAATAAGGTTTATAATTCACATTATGTTCAGCTTTATTTTATTTCATTAGATTTCGGGTTGGGGGGTTTATTATAAAGGGAATATCTTCTCGTTAAGCAACTTAGGGTTTCTCCTTTAACAAATGTCTTGTAGAAAATAAGACAGTATCAAAGAATGACAAAGTCTATCCATACCACTGTAAACATGGTTGGATCATTCCACTGATCCAGAAAGTACCGGACTCCGGATGCAATATAAGAGTCAGATACGTCCAAAGATAGACTATTGCTGCCACATCTAGGGAGGTGCCACACAGAGCACTCTTTCCTGTATTGACTCAGTACAAAATAAACTTCAAACTCTAGTGAGAATGGTCTCTTCTCTTCCCTGTAACCTGTTCTTACAGAAGAGATACTGCTAGCCTCTCTCTGTTCTACCCTTATTTGCTGGGAAGTGCTCGACTGAGCTCCAATCTTTGGTTCCTCCTTATAAGACATTCACAGCAAGAACTCGTATTGCTATAACAACGGAAAAAGACTTTCCTTTCTCTCTCCATGTGCCTAGCATCAGGGGCATTTCCATGGGCAGAGCTTCTTTGCAAGAGTTTCTCACTTGCGGAACACAGTACCATTGGTCTGCCTCTCTGCTGATTACAACTTGCTCGTCTTGAAATTCAATGTCAACATATTCTTGTCATAAACCACCCTGTAAGTAATCAAATGTAGTTCATACTCTTTATTGATGCTAGAACTCCCATAATGTTCCTCATCTTTTGGCAATCATTTCTGTTGCATTAACTCTTATTCTCGAGTGGCTATTGGTCTTGATAAATGGTGACCGTATAGTAATATCTATTATATAAATGGCAGTTGTCTGTGTGTGTGTGTATGTTTGTATGTCCGCAAAAGAGTTCCATCACACGCGACAGGCAACTATCAAGTTGATATTTTCTGAAACAGCGTCAACTCGGACGTATAATATCTCAGAATTAGAAAAAAAATTACCCTTTGGGGGTCAACGGAGCCATTTTCTCCAATGGGGGTAGCTTTTTCCTCCATTTTCCAACGTTTTTATGTACTAATTTGGGAAAAAAAACAATGATATTATGTATAATTTGAGAAAAATTGCAAGTCATACAACCGGAAATGACATCAGAGAAAGGGTGTGGCAAGAAGAAATTTGCTCCCACTACACTCCTTTTTTCCTTCTTTTCTTCTTTCCGTCTCACTACCACCTTTTCTACCTTCCTTCTTTCCCTCCCACCTAGCAACTGAACCTTTTCTTAACAAAAGTGTGTAGTGAAGCAAGGGCTGTCTAATCAGAAGCTGCACATTTTCTTAACAAAAATGTCTACTTAAGCAAGGATTGCTCAATCAATAGTCGCACACTTCTAAAAATTTAATAATGTATTAATTTAACTAGAAAACAATTATATTATTTAGTAATTTGTAAAAAAATGCAAGTCATTCTTGAACCGGAAATTACAACAGAGGGAGGCTGCTGAGGGGGGGGGGGTAAATTAATAGCTGCTAAGAGTGTGTAGTGAAGCAAGGGTTGCTCAATCCGCATCCGCACCTAGCAACAGAACGTTTTATTAACAAAAGTGTGTAGTGAAGCAAGGCTTGTTCAATCATTAGCCACAATATAACGTACCTAGAAAATATCGGTGCTTTTGCAGTATAGCGTACCTAGAAAATATTGGTGCTTCTGAAGTATAGTGTACATAGGAAATATCGGTTCTTCTGCAGTATGGGGTACATATGGAAATATCGGTGCTTCTGTTGTATAGGGTACATATGAAATACCGGTGCTTCTGCAGTATAGGGTAAAACAGAAAATATGTTTTAGTTATTTTTTTCGGTGAAAATAATTTTTTTTTTTTTTAACTAAAAACATTTCTCGAGGAGAGTAAAAAAATTTTTGGATTGGGGGAATTTTTTTTTTTTTTGTAAAACTAAAAATATTTCTTTGGGTGGGTGAAAGTAAAAAAAATTTTTTTGAAGGGGGAAATTTTTATTTTTTTTAACTAAACATATTTCTTTGGGTGGGGGAGGGTAAAAGAAAAAGTAAATATTTTTAGGAGGGTTGGCGTTTTTTTAGAGGTGTGGAGGTGATGTAGTATCTGTTCTGCTTCCAACTAGCAAAAATATGCGACCGGGGGCTTGTGCAGTATACCACCCCTATGGAATACGTTTTTAGGGAACTTGTGCAGTATTGCGCCTTCTTCTTCTTCATGAACAGGGGCAGAAAGGCACCATATGGGTTCTTTGATATGACAGGGGCGCATTAATATGAGTTATTTTTTATGATAGTGACGCTACATGAACGAACACAATTTTGGTTCTTTGATATGACAGGGGCGCATTAATATGAGTTCTTATGTATGCGCACCGGCGATAGGTGCGTATATAATATGTGCACCTGGGCAGAGATAGGTACGTATATAGTATGCGCACCGGGGTGGAGATAGGTACGTATATAGTATGCACACCAGGGCGGAGATAGGTACGTATATAGTATGCGCACCAGGCAGCGATAGGTACATATATAGTATGTGCACCGGGGTGACGATAGGTATGTATATAGTATGCGCACCAGGGCAACGATAGGTACGTATATAGTATGCGCACCACCACAGCGATATGTACGTATATAGTATCTGCCTCGGGGCAGTGATAGGTACGTATATAGTATGTGCATCAGGGTGGCGATAGGTATGTATATAGTATGCGCACCTGGCAGAGATAAGTACATATATAGAAGGCGCAGACAGAGGTGATACTTTTAATAGAAATATGTCATACTTATGCCCTGGGCAACGGAAGAGGAGTTGTGGGGAAGAGACAGCTATCGCCGAAGGCAACAGGGAGGTGGCAACGGGGAGAGGGGGGCGGATAAATGGGTCGACTAGGGAAGAGAGAGAGCCTCGGGCAACGCCAGGTAGCCATGCTAATATATATACTATATATAGTTAAATGAGAATAACAAGTACCAAATATATTGTTATATACTGAACATATTTATTTTTATATTTTTTTTAATATGCAACAAAGCAGAGGTGAGTCCACATGAGTCCTTTAAATCTAGATTTTTCAAAGAAAAAATATTCTTCTCATCAGAGGGCTAAGCTAACTTTGAAATTATAAAAATTAGCTTCATTTTTTAAAACTTACATAAATTAATAAAGCATTTTTAGCAAAGATAAATTTTTATTGGAAATTATAAACGTTATAATTCCAAACACTGATAAATAATGAACTTTATAATTCCAAAGTATGAGAAAAGAAAAGAAACGGTTTGAAATTAGTGTTATGTTGTAAGATATAGCAGAATATTTGAGTATCTATCCATGTGGTAAGTAATCAGAAGTTCAAAATATCCAAACAGGATAATAGTAAGTAAATAACAATAAAACAAAATTCCATGTAGGTGTGAAGGATCAAAATACTATGTATGTGGAAATTCTACACAGCAAAAACATATTTCCTTGCTGGAAAACAATAGATTGCTGTTAAAAGTTGTTGGTATGTCTGAACAAGTACAACAATAATGTCAACAAAACGCTAAATACCAAGATAAAGTTCCACCGTGTGGCGGTTGACTATATAATTTTAGAACAATCTATTTTTTGCTAATTAAATGTAACTCTTGAATTTATCATCTAATTTTTAAATTTTAATTTTATCATAATTATTTAAACATCTTTTTATCATAGACTTTTTTCACAAATTCCTTCATCTACCCATAATATTTATTATAATTTGCCCTTTACAAATTTTCTTTTTTTTTTAAATCAAATCGAACTGTTTCCTTTTCACTGTATCTTTAATCAAGGGAGGCGCGAGAGCGCTCTATCCCTTAATAGACTCCACAAATGGCCTATGCTGGAAATCTCATTTCTTTGATCAATCATTACTCAAAAACCAATAAACCAAATTAGTTAAAACTTTGCACAAAATTTTTATTTGATAGGTTCTATAAGTGTGTAGAATTTCAGCATCATTAGTCAAGGCAACCCAGAGATCCAGAAAGTTCAATCATGAAATCATGTTATCTGTGTGTACGTACGTACGTATGTGTCACCCTGTATCTCATCAACTATTTGATGGATTCAGCTGATTTTTGGCAGAGATAGAGTTTCTAGGGTCTAGTTGATGGCATTTTAATTTCAGTTTACCATATACCTTAGTTTTCCAGAAAATTCCAAAAAACCTTAAAAATGACCAGTATTCATACATTTTATTCTATATCTTATCGACCATTTGATGGATTCAGCTGATTTTTGGCAAAGATAGAGGTTCTAGTGTCTAGTTGATGGCATTTTAATTTCAGTTTACCATATACCTTGATTAGTCAAACTACTAACTATATCAGTTATGAGAAGGCATTGTATTTAAGCATAGTCTTTACAAAAGTAGTGACATTCCATGAAAAATGCCAGTATACTGAAATCATATGCCTTTAATAGGGTTAAGATAAAAATTCATATACACTAAATGTACAAAAGCAAGGAAATTCCCAAATTTTTACACTTTTATTGTCATTAAGGGTATGACTACATATCAACCAAACCATTTCATTATCACATCACTACAGTATAAATCTCTATGCATGAGTGGATGAAGTGTGTGAGGTGCGCTGAAGAAAAATTCCTACCAGTAAAATACATAGCCCTGTTGTGCTCGCATACCCTTAATGACAATAAAAGTGTAAAAATTTTGGAATTTCCTTGCTTTTGTACATTTAGTGTATATGAATTTTCATCTTAACCCTATTAAGGGCATATGATTTCAGTATACTGGCATTTTTCATGGAATATATAACAGATTCGTTTTCCATTTGCCAACGGCGATCTAACTTTTCGAGTCAACCGCCTAACGGTGTAACTTTATCTTTCCATAATGGCAACACTGCATTTAGCATTTTGTTGACATTATTGCTGTACTTGTTCAGACATAGAAACAACTTTTAACAGCAATCTATTGTTTTCCAGCAAGGAAAGATGTTTTTGCTGTGTAGAATTTCCACATACATAGTATTTTGATCCATTTACACCTACCTGAAACTTTGTTTGATTTTTATTTATTTTTATGTTTGGATATTTCAATATATTTTAAATATGAAAATAAATATCTTCAGCCTGAAACAATATATTTGATTATTTTTACTCTCATTTAACGATAATAATGCTCTATTCCCAATATATCGACAATAAAGTATCGTATTAAGAACTTTTTCATGATACCATTGAAAATATATCTATAAGAACATCCTTTTATAATATCCTTGAATATATATATATATATATATATATATATATATATATATATATATATATATTAATAATAAGAGATGTTGTCCTTGGTTAGAAAGCATTGTTTACATGTAAATATTAATTATTAAAAATAATAATAAGCAATTAGAACGCCATACAATGCATTTTAGTTTTATTAACTTTTTTTTTTTCAATTTAATTTTCGAAGATATACTTCATCAGAATTACTGAATTTCAAAATAAAGATATATAAAAATACCTTTCTTTTTTTTCTTTTTTTTAGTCCGCATCTTGTTTTTTGGTGTTATCAGTTCGATGTTGATGAACGAATGTCGATGAGAGTCTTTTTTTTTTTTTTACTGCACGTGGCGGTGCAAATTGTAATAAGAGATGTTGTCCTTGGTTAGAAAGCATTGTTTACATGTAAATATTAATTATTAAAAATAATAATAAGCAATTAGAACGCCATACAATGCATTTTAGTTTTATTAACTTTTTTTTTTTCAATTTAATTTTCGAAGATATACTTCATCAGAATTACTGAATTTCAAAATAAAGATATATAAAAATACCTTTCTTTTTTTTCTTTTTTTTAGTCCGCATCTTGTTTTTTGGTGTTATCAGTTCGATGTTGATGAACGAATGTCGATGAGAGTCTTTTTTTTTTTTTTACTGCACGTGGCGGTGCAAATTGTAATAAGAGATGTTGTCCTTGGTTAGAAAGCATTGTTTACATGTAAATATTAATTATTAAAAATAATAATAAGCAATTAGAACGCCATACAATGCATTTTAGTTTTATTAACTTTTTTTTTTTCAATTTAATTTTCGAAGATATACTTCATCAGAATTACTGAATTTCAAAATAAAGATATATAAAAATACCTTTCTTTTTTTTCTTTTTTTTAGTCCGCATCTTGTTTTTTGGTGTTATCAGTTCGATGTTGATGAACGAATGTCGATGAGAGTCTTTTTTTTTTTTTTACTGCACGTGGCGGTGCAAATTGTAATAAGAGATGTTGTCCTTGGTTAGAAAGCATTGTTTACATGGAAATATTAATTATTAAAAATAATAATAAGCAATTAGAACGCCATACAATGCATTTTAGTTTTATTAACTTTTTTTTTCAATTTAATTTTCGAAGATATATATATATATATTTCGAATATATATATATATATATATATATATATATATATATATATATATATATATATATATATATATATATAGTGAGAGAGAGAGAGAGATTTTTTTTCCTTTTCAAAAGCGTTGTTAATTTGAATAGAAATTTGTGAGTTTAAAAAGCCAGAACAACACGAAAATATATTTATTTTTAAAAATAAATATTAATTTATTTAAATCAGCTAATTTTCGACTGCAACCCAGTCATCAACAGGCATAGAATCAATTTGAGTTTTGTTTTCCTCTACTTTTTTATGTGCTCTCAACATCGTGCTGGAGAAAAGGTAAAAGTCCGTGTGATCTTAACGATGGTATTATTCAAAACGTTGTCCTGAGGAGCTTGCAATGACGCGTGTGGAAATGAATAGAGATGTTTATTCCTCTTCAAATATTGAGAGCACGTAAATAAAGAAGAGGAAAAAAAATCAAATTGATTCTATGCCTGTTGATGACTGGGTTGCAGTCGAAAATTAGCTGATTTAAATAAATGAAGATTTATTTTTTGTTAAATATATATTCCTGCGTTGTTCTGGCTTTTTTACCTCACAATTTTTGGATATTATGCATGTGAAAGATGTAGGAATAAGAAAATGTACACTTTATGGGTCTGTCGAGTATCTTGGGGTATATTGAGTTAATTCAGAATAGAGAAAGAGAGAGATAATGTGATGTAGTTTGCGTGAAGCATTGTGCATAGTGTGTAAAAAGTTGAATTTTGAAGGCTATGACAAACTGCATGTTTGGTAGAAAAAAAACATTGTTGGATACGAGACAAGGTAAACAGAATCAATAATTTTCAATTATTAATTATTTATTTACCAATGTATTGTGTCTAACCAGGATAGTATCAATGGTATTATATTAATAATCGAAAATTATTGAAATCTTTCAATATTGTCATTTATTCTGTTTACCTTGTCTCGTATCCAATTGTGTTTTTTCTACCAAACTGCATTTGCCCTCAGCCCAGCGGCCGAAACTATTTTGAAGGATGCTATCATATGTGTCGGGTCTGAGAGAAAAACTGGAAAAGAGGAAGAGAACTCTAGTGTGTCTGTGATTGGCTGAAAGAAACTGCTGATTGAGGCAATTGTCCAATCAAAAGTAGATACTTTGGAAATTTTATTTTCTTCGCCATTAAGCAGTGTGGGTTGAGAGAGGGTCAACATTTCCTGTTATGAATCAGCTAAGCGCTTCCCTTCCCCTGCTGTTTTCAGTGGCATGTAGCAGCTTGCCCCTCTCCGTCTCTCATTTTCAGCATCATCACCATCGTTGTCATCTGTGTGACGCTTGACCTGTCCTGTTGCTGTTGCTATGAGGTGGTGTCATCATAGCTCTTTGCTTGTCCCTCATTTTCACCTATCAGCATCATTATCATCATAGCATAGCCCTTTCTACTATGCCGACATGGGCAATGATGGTGGCTTAGCGGTCCTCCAACAAGCAGAAGGAGGAAGGAACTGACTTTTGATTGGCTGATAGAGATTCCTTCCCCTTTTTGAAATTTTGGTGCCCTTTTATTGCGTTTTTCTCAGCAGTACCGACCTGTTCAACCCAAGGACAAGACGTATTCGTCGAACTCCGTCGGACAACTTTGTAAAGTTGACAACATTAAAACTTCTTCATGTACAAGAGCGTCCTTTTACAGAATTATTTGAAGAAGTCAGAGGCTTTCATGTACAAGGACAAAGCGTCCTTATAAAGAGTAGTATTCGCTTTTCATGTACAGGGAAGTTTTGAAAGAATTCCAGACATACAGCTCCCAGAAGAAAGTCTGTTGTCGGACCCGTCGTTTGAAGAGCGACAATTATCTTTTGAAAAAGATATTTTATTTACTGAATTTTGGGCGAGAAAGCTCAAAGACTGACCCTTGTTGGGTTTTATTAAAAAGAAATTTAGTCTGAGCGACCGTTTAAGATGTCAAAAGACTGAGAAGAAGAAAGATGTGTGAATCCGTCTTAAGGACAGATTTTATTGTATTTGTTTGAATTCTTTTTTTCAGCCTCTTCAAGTAAGACATCCTGTTTTTGGTGGAAAAGCCAGACGTTTTTCTTGTCACTTTTCCTATTGCCTGAGACAATAACCATTGTTTTAGAACAGAGTTGTTCTGCCCATTTCTATCTATTTTTCGGTGTTGTTTGGAACGATAATATTTACTGGAATAACTTCTTTTTTCCCTATTATCGTCTGAAACGCCCCCCCCCTTTTAAAGAATAGTCTCTTGAGTAGAGACTCCATTTTTTTTATGTATTAGGTATTATGTATCCTTTTGTGCTCAAGCTTATTATTCTATTGAGCATAACATTTTTTATTATATTTGTTATTCTTACCTTTGGTTAACGTGGTTTACCAAGCTTTGGGAAACAAAAGCAACAGCTTTTATTTTTAATATAAATAAAATTGTATTGAATTACATTTCTGGGTCTAATTTATTATTTGTTCCTTTCTATGTCCTTGTTGTTTCCACCCCCTTTTTTTAAATTTTTATTCATACCCAAAGACGAATTTTGATAACGCCCCCAAATTTCCGTCAATACTTGTAAACAACATTCACTGCTTTTGCTGCTTCCATAGTCTTTATGTACGTATTAATAGTTTTGTTAATGAAGCGTTAAAATAATTTTAATCCGTAATTTTCCTGAAAAAGAAAGGGGGGGAGGATAAGGTAGAATGGCTGAAATGTGAATACAACAACAACAAAGATGAGGATAACAGTCTCATGATGTAAATAATAGCATTAGCTCATCAGAGAAACATCATCTGGTATTATTGTAGATTAACACTCTCCGCTAAATACCCTTCCCCTCCCCCCCAAAAAAATTCTACTTTTTTTAGGCGATTACGTGTGACACCCTGAATAACTTGGGAAAAAAAAAAAAAAAGAAAAACATTTATTTTAGAATGGGGATCAGTTTCGCATATAAATTTAACGTAAAATGATCTCCCGTTTTTGGGTCATTCTATCGTTTTAAGGCAGTCAACAATTTATTTTTTCTTTTGCTATAGGAGAAAAATCCTGTGCTTTTTTGGGTGGGGGTCTATTTTTTTTTAGTGTATTGCATGTGGTTTTACGACCTTACCACTCGGGTTAGTGGTAAAAAAAAATTGGTTAACTTCTTTAAAAAGCTAGAATGATCTGGAAATGGGGGATCATTTTATATTAAATTTATATACGAAACTGATCTAAATTCTAAAATAATTTTTTTCTTGTTTGATTTTCTTCTGCTTCCCACCAAGTTTTTTTGGGTGTTCAAACGTAATGGCCTAAAAAAAAGTAGAATCTCATATTTTTTTTTCTTTTAAAGTGGTGATTTTACGGAGGTTGTTAATCTACAGCATCATCTTTTACAGTTATCATCTCTTTCAAATTCCATGATTTTCAAAAATCACCAAAGTTCTGATTTACTTCTCTCACCACGAAGTCAAATTTGTTTATTCTTCCTTTGGGTATTTTGTAGAAGAACATTGTGACTAATGGAAAATGGGGTTTGCAAAAAGATAGCCCAATCAGTCATGCGCAGTGCGTCCACATGCCCATGACCGACTTTTCTGAGTTCTGTCTAGACATACATCGGGTTAGAGTTCCTATTTAATTGCCTCCTCACAAGGGCAAAGTTAAATATAAGATCAGTTTTTAATGTGGGGGAAATCCAGCTCCTCAAAAAAGGGGCACTCAGGATTGGGACAAAAATTTAAATTGCCTCAGTCTAGAAGGATTTCTCCTCCACTGATCGAGGACAGAAAAGATGAAGTGTAGTATCAGAACAGATATTACACTTTGCTCCTAGCTAAAAGGTCGGGATCGGGTTAGATTGTACAAAATGCAGAATAAACACCACTGTGGAACGCATCACGCAATGTTGGACAGCTATCTGTGTGAGTTGATGTAGAAGCAGAAATATAAGGGAAACGATCTTTTTTTAATGCAAATATTCAATGACATGACTGAATTCCATCCTCTTGAGTAAATAATAAAACGTTTTTTTTTTTGTTTTGTTTTTTAACTCTACACCACATTTTGTTATGTTTGGAAATGATGGCGTTTGTTGAGAGTGTCGAGACAGGAGATGGCCATTTTGCTGACTCGGCTGTGTCTACACATATTTATCTGCCTTGAATAAGAAAAGAGTCACCAGTCTTAGAAGGAACACACCAATGTCTTTTCTACAATAATATAAATATATCTTTTATTTAACTGGAACAAGAATATAGGAACGCAAACATGTAAGTTGATGTATCGTAGTAGAAATGTAATATAATTCTAGTTGGTCTTAAGTTTATTTCCGCCCCCTCATCACCATGATGATGACGAGAGGTGAAAGGAGATGCCACGTTTGTCTACATTGAAGTCATGACTCGAACTGTTGTATTTGGCACGAATCCAGCTTTGAGCAGAAATTAGTAGTATGCATATCCAGTGCTAATCGCCTGTGTATCAATGCACGAGTTTAGAGGTGCCTGTTTTTTGCCAACCAAATCGCAACTTATTATTACGCAAGGGATTGCATGTACATATAGGAGAAAATAGATCTTATGTCATGTAACTGCTACACATTTTTGGGTGGCGGGGTTATTTTATTTTTTACGTAGGCTTCTTCTACAAAACATTCCATCCTTTTTTCTAGGGGTTTCGTGATTGATAGGATCACAAAAGAACCGAAATTACTTGAGCTTTTAAACTTTGATTCAAATCCAGAGATTAGTTTTTAATGGACAGTTTTAATTCTTCAAAATGTTGATCCTAAACTCACACCATAAGTACATATAGGTTAGTCATCTTGGATTCGATTATTATTATTGTAATAATAACCAAAGAAAAACGATGTGTTTTAACTTGCACCACTGTTGTCAAAAAGAACCGTGTTTCACATTAAATATGTAAAATCAGATCATACTAGCGTTTCTAATATTCAAGATAACTGCTTCGCTGACACAAGTTTGATTTATAAAGCCATAAAGGGTATTATATAGGTTACTTTTACTTAATTCGATGCAAAGTGATATTTAAACCCGCACATACGCCTGTTTCCTTATGTACATAAATAAGTCTCTCATACTTCGGCAATGATTCCTTTACCCTAAAGACTTACGTCATACAGAACTGACGTCAAAGTGAAGATAACCAGGTGCAGCAGCAGCAGCAGCAGCAACGGATAAATCAAATAACAAAACAAAATGAGTAAAAAACGCTCAACTGGCACCCAGATAGGCGTATACGCATTGTGCACACCGGTGCAACACACCCTAAAAAAACTAGAAGGATCCTCAATGTTTCGTTTAGTTTTTTTTGTTTTTTTGGAGGTAGCTGTGTATTTTTATATGATTAATTAGCTAAGCATGGTTAATTTTGAGATGAAAAAGAAGAAGAATGGGTGGTGGTGGAACCCGTCTTTCACACGTATATATATGTAATATATACCAGCTAGAGTACGCGTCTATGCCAGCTTTCTTGAATTTTATAGCCC
This sequence comes from Sepiola atlantica, assembly GCA_963556195.1. Taxonomy (NCBI): domain Eukaryota; kingdom Metazoa; phylum Mollusca; class Cephalopoda; order Sepiida; family Sepiolidae; genus Sepiola; species Sepiola atlantica. Next base: position 45,626,132 of record OY744533.1, on the reverse strand, counting down.
AGATTAGAAGTTACAAACATCTTTTAAATATTTTTCATCCATTTTTTATTAAAGAAAAAATTATACAAATCTACGATGATTGATATTGGCTAGGACATAACTGGAACGCTCTAGCAAAAAAAAAAAAAAATGTCTAGTATGAGATTCGAACCCATGATGGCATAGAATATTGGAACTTAAGGCGAATGCTTATCCACATGACCACCGATCAAACGAAAATATTTTGTCTTTTTAATCTATTTAAATGAGTTCGGCATAGATATTTTTTTACCTCTCTGCATAGATCTAAGATAGTTTGATTGTCTAAAATGAGTAAACATAAAATAACACAAATATGAAATTAAAAAATTCTTATTAAATTAAAAATATATAAGGGAACATTTATTAAATATTTTTCTAAAGGATAAATTATTTTTCAATGTAAACAATACATCAAATACAATGATTTGACATGAAAAGTATGTACTTCAATCGGTTAAAAGGGAACGCTAAAAATGTCGAAGGCCAAGACGATACCGGTCCTTTTGGCTGGGATCGCAGTGTAGTATCTGTTCTGATGGATACTACACCCTATAGACCGGTATTGTCTTGGCCTTCGGGTCTTTAGTCTGCCGGTCTGTGGGTTTGTCCTGTGCAGTTCTAGGAGGTCTACCCTCCCAGGCTTTGCCTCCCCTCTTTGGGGTGGAGTAAGTTTATCGCTTACTGCCTGAGGCGCCCCTACCGGGGAATGCCGACGGGGCTGCCCAGGCATTTTTTGTCAGCCAGAGTGCTCACCTTCTCGAGCGCTGACTTTTAAAATCCCACTTTCCAGACCTTGTGTCGCATCTTACCGCTGTGGGAGGAAGATAAATAGAAATGTAATTTTAACATACTTTTAATTTTGAATGATAAGTTTTTAAAAGGGTTCAATAACGTCTGACATCGAAAGGACATCGGATCGAAGGTGCTGGTTCCAACTCTGGATTTAATCATTTGATTTGATAATTGATATTTGATAATTTGATTTGATAATTGATATTTGATAATTTGATTTGATAATTGATATTTGATAATTTGATTTGATAATTGATATTTGATAATTTGATTTGATAATTGATATTTGATAATTTGATTTGATAATTGATATTTGATAATTTGATTTGATAATTGATATTTGATAATTTGATTTGATAATTGATATTTGATAATTTGATTTGATAATTGATATTTGATAATTTGATTTGATAATTGATATTTGATAATTTGATTTGATAATTGATATTTGATAATTTGATTTGATAATTGATATTTGATAATTTGATTTGATAATTGATATTTGATAATTTGATTTGATAATTGATATTTGATAATTTGATTTGATAATTGATATTTGATAATTTGATTTGATAATTGATATTTGATAATTTGATTTGATAATTGATATTTGATAATTTGATTTGATAATTGATATTTGATAATTTGATTTGATAATTGATATTTGATAATTTGATTTGATAATTGATATTTGATAATTTGATTTGATAATTGATATTTGATAATTTGATTTGATAATTGATATTTGATAATTTGATTTGATAATTGATATTTGATAATTTGATTTGATAATTGATATTTGATAATTTGATTTGATAATTGATATTTGATAATTTGATTTGATAATTGATATTTGATAATTTGATTTGATAATTGATATTTGATAATTTGATTTGATAATTGATATTTGATAATTTGATTTGATAATTGATATTTGATAATTTGATTTGATAATTGATATTTGATAATTTGATTTGATAATTGATATTTGATAATTTGATTTGATAATTGATATTTGATAATTTGATTTGATAATTGATATTTGATAATTTGATTTGATAATTGATATTTGATAATTTGATTTGATAATTGATATTTGATAATTTGATTTGATAATTGATATTTGATAATTTGATTTGATAATTGATATTTGATAATTTGATTTGATAATTGATATTTGATAATTTGATTTGATAATTGATATTTGATAATTTGATTTGATAATTGATATTTGATAATTTGATTTGATAATTGATATTTGATAATTTGATTTGATAATTTGATTTGATAATTGATATTTGATAATTTGATTTGATAATTGATATTTGATAATTTGATTTGATAATTGATATTTGATAATTTGATTTGATAATTGATATTTGATAATTTGATTTGATAATTGATATTTGATAATTTGATTTGATAATTGATATTTGATAATTTGATTTGATAATTGATATTTGATAATTTGATTTGATAATTGATATTTGATAATTTGATTTGATAATTGATATTTGATAATTTGATTTGATAATTGATATTTGATAATTTGATTTGATAATTGATATTTGATAATTTGATTTGATAATTGATATTTGATAATTTGATTTGATAATTGATATTTGATAATTTGATTTGATAATTGATATTTGATAATTTGATTTGATAATTGATATTTGATAATTTGATTTGATAATTGATATTTGATAATTTGATTTGATAATTGATATTTGATAATTTGATTTGATAATTGATATTTGATAATTTGATTTGATAATTGATATTTGATGATTTGATTTGATAATTGATATTTGATGATTTGATAATTGATATTTGATAATTTGATTTGATAATTGATATTTGATAATTTGATTTGATAATTGATATTTGATAATTTGATTTGATAATTGATATTTGATAATTTGATTTGATAATTGATATTTGATAATTTGATTTGATAATTGATATTTGATAATTTGATTTGATAATTGATATTTGATAATTTGATTTGATAATTGATATTTGATAATTTGATTTGATAATTGATATTTGATAATTTGATTTGATAATTGATATTTGATAATTTGATTTGATAATTGATATTTGATAATTTGATTTGATAATTGATATTTGATAATTTGATTTGATAATTGATATTTGATAATTTGATTTGATAATTGATATTTGATAATTTGATTTGATAATTGATATTTGATAATTTGATTTGATAATTGATATTTGATAATTTGATTTGATAATTGATATTTGATAATTTGATTTGATAATTGATATTTGATAATTTGATTTGATAATTGATATTTGATAATTTGATTTGATAATTGATATTTGATAATTTGATTTGATAATTGATATTTGATAATTTGATTTGATAATTGATATTTGATAATTTGATTTGATAATTGATATTTGATAATTTGATTTGATAATTGATATTTGATAATTTGATTTGATAATTGATATTTGATAATTTGATTTGATAATTGATATTTGATAATTTGATTTGATAATTGATATTTGATAATTTGATTTGATAATTGATATTTGATAATTTGATTTGATAATTGATATTTGATAATTTGATTTGATAATTGATATTTGATAATTTGATTTGATAATTGATATTTGATAATTTGATTTGATAATTGATATTTGATAATTTGATTTGATAATTGATATTTGATAATTTGATTTGATAATTGATATTTGATAATTTGATTTGATAATTGATATTTGATAATTTGATTTGATAATTGATATTTGATAATTTGATTTGATAATTGATATTTGATAATTTGATTTGATAATTGATATTTGATAATTTGATTTGATAATTGATATTTGATAATTTGATTTGATAATTGATATTTGATAATTTGATTTGATAATTGATATTTGATAATTTGATTTGATAATTGATATTTGATAATTTGATTTGATAATTGATATTTGATAATTTGATTTGATAATTGATATTTGATAATTTGATTTGATAATTGATATTTGATAATTTGATTTGATTTCAACTCTGCAATTAGTTTGTCTCTTAGATCAGCTGTTTAACTGAGATGTCAGGACACACATACAGGCAACTTTGCTTTATATATATAATAATAATAATAATAATCCAAGTAAGCTTATGTCCACAGGGTATAATCCAGTGAATCCTCACTGTGTTTATATAAAAGTGCTCAATAATAAATAGAGCTGTATATTTATTTGGTATAAAACTTTTTATTTATACAAACATTTTAGGCTACACATTTACAGACATGTTTCAGTTCTAGCTGGAAACCATCTGAACCTCTTCAGGCCAGTCTCTTAGTATGAATGCAAAAAGATACTGGCCTGAAGAGGTTCAGCTGATTTTCAGCTAGAATTGAAACATGTCTGTAAATGTGTAGCCTAAAATGTTTGTATACATAAAAAGTTTTATACCAAATAAATATATAGCTCTATTTATTATTGAGCACTTTTGTATAAACCAAATAAATAAAAAATATATATATATCTGTGTAATGTTTTTTTCTTTTTTAGTATAAGAGAAAAATAACCAGAGTGCTCAATTACATATGTAAGAGCATATATTTTTATTTGAAATAACACCATACATTAGTTTGATTGTCTATCGATTCCTGCGGTTTCACAGAAACTGTGGAAATGCCCTAAATGGCTCTCTAACACCAAAGTATTTCCTGAAGAACAATCATGCTTGGTATTATTAGCCTTATGGGCTGGATTTCCAGTGTGTTTGTGAAACCGAAGATATCGATGGATGATCAAACTAATGTATGGTGTTATTTGAAATAAAAATATATTAGTAATATAAAATTATATTTATGGCACAGAAACTTTTCTATTTAAAGGAATTCTTCAGGCTAACTCTTGCATTTACCGTTACTCATAGTATATATGTTGGACGACCATGGCCTCCTAAATAGAATTAAATACAATATGGCCGACGGAATGAGAACAATCTACCCTCATGGATTAAATAAAGAGTTTGATTCTGAAGTGAAGTGGTGGTTATTGTGAGATATGGAACGAATATAAAGAATGAATTGGAGCAATTAACATTTATTATGAAATTACAATTGAAAAAGAATTACTTATTAATTTAGATGTATTAATTAAAAGTCGATGTGCGACACGTCCAATCCAAAGTGTCAGCTGTTCTGAAATGCAAGGGGCGTAACCCACACGCAGAATCTCTTTGAAACAAGGGAGATCACCAAGGGTGAAGATAACCAATGACTAAGAGTTACTTCCCTTTTAAATATAAAATGTTTCATATTTATTTTTTCTTTTAATTATATTTTCTTGATGAAATCTGTTTCATCTAACAGGTATAAATAATTATAAATATCAGATGATAACACGAGTAATATAATTGCGATATGAGTAAAGGTAAAAATAAAGGCTATAATAATAAGTAGTAATACTACAGATTTAGACACGATTAGGTTTAAGGCTCCCAAAATTCATACTAGAATTGTCCACATGTACAGGTGGCATAACAGGTAACAGCGTTGCTTAACAATCAGTTGGATGTTAGACAGATGGGACATCAGATAATAGTACAGGGTGGCTTACAGACGAAATGGGAATGTGGAACGCATGAATATCTGACAATATGGAAGGGAAAATTCATTTGAATAGCAATATGATAAAACCATTTAACGGTGAAGGTGATTTGATGACATGGTTGATGAAGGTGAAGCTGGTTGCAAAGATGCAATGGATCCCTGAGATATCAAGTTTTCTCTCCCTATTCATGAAAGGAGACGCTTACGCAATGAGGATGAACTGAATGCAAGCACGATTGTTTTTTCTTGTTTTGTTTTTTTAAGCAACACTTACCACTGTTGACCAAGAGAAAAGTCTATCAGGCATCTGTACGCAGTGTGGTGATTTGGGGAAATTAAACCTGGCCCGTGAGCATTTAAGCAAGTTACAAAATATCATGTTTAATGAACTTTACATACAGCATCTCCAACTAACCTTTCTTTCTTTGTAACAATAAAATGTTTTAAGACGAACACAGTGTTTACGCTTTCTTTAAATTATTCGCCATCAAGAAGAAATAAGATGAATTTAGCATTTGCCTAATGGTAACCCTTGAAATTTATTTATAAACTCGGTTTTAAAACCAAGCAAAAAAATGGATACTAATGAAAGTTCCAAGTGTCCATGAACGTTCAGAGTGAAGAAAGTTGTTTTTTCTGTAAGGAGAAGTTGCGCAGATATGTTGATTTTGGCTGTTGCCGTGTGAGATTGCGTGTGACAATGTGTAAGTTCAGTAGACTAAGTGGCGTTGTGTGCATGCATGTTTGCCTTCTGTTCAGTTTGTATGTATGTGGACTTGTGTTTGAGTGAGTTTGTGCATGTCTCCAGTGTCGTCTGCCGAGAACCGTTGGTCCAGCACCCAAGGCCAGATTTAGGGTTACCCACAAGATGTCTAATAGTAATTGGTTTGCACAGTGCTTCTATAGGAACGACTATAAAAGATTTGTGGTGGCAGGTTTAGTCTCATTCTGCTCAATTATTTTGAGTTGTTGCTTAAATAACCAATACCTGATAGACCAACTTTTGAAGTCCGATGTCAGTAACCAATCAAAATTGAGTATTTTGTAAAAGCTAACCAATTACAGTTAAGTATTTATGAAAATTGTTTTCTGACACTGCTATCACTAATACTTCTGGAAAAGAGTTCCACAACTCCGCAGATATAAAGAATACACGCAAAATTCGTTATGCATTTATTTGGTTTATTATTATGCGACATTTCGACTTACATAAGGCCTCCTCAGGAGATCTGTACGATTTGAAGGTGTAAATATTTTTTATTTTTTATTTTTTTTCAAATATGAAAACCAGCTAACACGAGAATAAAGACTTTTTGAAATGAAGTATACTTTTACTTATGTCACTGATTAAAGTAATGAAGAGGTTTTGGTTTGGGCTTTTAAATTATTGTTAATTTTTTATTTTATTTTTTTCACCAAACTATTTTTAACTTCGAGAAGAGTCAAGTTAATTCATGTCGATAAATACTATTGTATATAACCACTTTCTGACGTAGGTAAAAGTGTATTCCGTGTGTGATGTTTAGAGAAGGATATCTTTCCATTACCCCCCTTGGCCCTTCTCCAAATTCAAAGCCGAAAAGAGAGAGAAGAAATTTTCCTTTCGACCTTCCCTACTCGAAACCCTTCCCCTTCTCTCCCTCCTCCTCCTCCTCACTTTTATGAGCTGCGCTCAGTGGCGGCTGTACTTTAAACTTGCCGCGTTGCTGTTTCAGGAAATTCAGAAATAAAATGAACTTTAAAACTCCTTCAAAATCTTCTATTTGTTACCAGTCTATTCAAATCTTCAAGTAACACTTATTCTGTTTACTTTTCTTAATTAAATATTTTTTTCAAAATCTAATTCTTTACTTTAATATCTTAATTTGAAAAATATTTTTATTCAGAACCGTATCAGCTACAGTGATTTTCGCTTAGGTTTAATAATTTAAAAAAGTTATTAAAAACTAGCAGGAAGACCCGACGTTGCTCGGATTTGAATGAGGATTACTACTATGCACTTTTTCACTATGCTCATAACACAATATTACTTTCTTTGTTTTTACTGCCTTCCTCCTCCCGTTTCAACCCTCTAATATAGTCGGAAGAAGCTGAAATGTTGTAAAACTTTCTGAATTAGTGTCTTATACGTAAGGTTTAAATTTCATTAAAATCGGATATACGTATTTGTAGTTTTGAGAGGGTTCTGTCTTCATGGATCACTTAGAGGTGGGGCCACGTAGATATTCGGCACATAGAGGATAACGTAGAGACTCGGCACCACTTCCATTGTCTTCACCGGAGAATTATATATATATGATATAAATTTTATCAAAAAAGGTGGTTATGCCCTCATAACCCTCTTGGGGTGCACTTAGAGATTTGGAAACACTTCCATTGTCTTTCCGGAAAATTGTGCATAAGAATATACTTTTAAATTTTATGTAGATTCTTAAACCTTTTTTTCTAAAAAAATATATATAAAAATACATACATGTATTTTTTTATATATTTTCAAAGTTTAATTTTATTACCTGCAGTAATGTCATTGCGGTAATGGTTCTCTGAGGAGAAGAATTTTCTTTGAAAACTCATGAGTTAAGGACTTTAAAGTACTTTGCCTGAACATTGAATTCTAATAAAATTTGATTCGCACCTTATTTTATTCTTTCACTTTATCTAGTGCTATATATATATATGGATATGAATGCATAGATGGTTTAACAATGCTTTCATGATGTTTCTTTTTCTTCTCAAGTATACAGTATATATACATAATACTCCCGACTCATCCCCCTGTCCCAAAGCATGACCGCTTGAAAGAAAAAGATTAGATCAGCTTATCCATTTGTGCTGTCTTATTTATTTTTTTATTTGATTTTTTTTTCGCTACCGGTTCAGTATCAATACATTGAGCTACTATTGAGGAGAGATGTTGTATCATAAAAGATTTTAGACTTCTTTTCAAGAACTGCTTATCTATGGAACACGTTGCCACGTGATTACTTCCCTGAAGGCTACAACATGGTCATCTTCAAATCGAATGTCAATAAACACTTGTCATAAACCATCCTCATAAACGATCAAATTTTATTCATTCCATTCATTACTTTCAATCCTCGCGTGATATCCATCATCATTCGACTGTCAATCTATCCATCTCATTAACCCTTATCCTTGAGTGGCTTTTAGCTTTCATAAGTGGTGACTCATTTGTAAAAAAAAAAAAAGAGAAAAAAAGAAATACTTGTGACCCATTAGAATCACATATGGAAAAATCTTTTTAAATATTATACAGATGTAACACAGATGTTTCAGCACCCTTTCAGAGTCTTGCCGGATTAACCGTTTTGCATAACCATCTGATTTCATTGTAATAATAATTCATAAACGCACACACTACGCACTAATTATACACCTACCATGTCTCTTAACCACCAGGGATTGCGGAAAACTTTATAAAAAAAAAGCATTAACATTTTTAATTAATGGAAATAGACCGGTGTATACGTTTAACACCATGGCTGCCACTTGAATTTCGCTCATTTCATATCTTATGCCAATACAGGATCTATCATTGGGCATCGTTTACATCTGACCTTTCACCTCCCAACCTGTTTATGCTACTGCCATACTCTTTTCTTCTGGGATCCATATTCCCCCACCCTGTTAAATCATCTCATATCTTAAGCCAATACTGGATCCATCGTTGGGCATCAAGGTTACAGTCCATCAAATCTTGGTCAGTACAAGTTGGTCCATCATTGAGGATGTGTTCCATTGTCTGTCTGGGATTTCCACAAGAGCAGTTGCTTGTTATTGATCCCCACCTGTGGAAGTTGCTGGTTGTCCTTCCAAACTTCGCTCTTGTTCGGTTCAAGGTCACCCAGTCCTTCTTTGGAAGATCCATTCCATGTGGGAGATGTTCTTTGGGTTCTTGGATAGCTTCATTCATGTAGTAATTCAAAGCATTCCATCTGTTAATGCGGTAGTTCTGTGACTATGCAAAGTCACGGCTCTCTTTGGTCATGGAACTACTTGATTTCAATTTGCCTCTTGGTTATCCATGGCCAGATAAGAGGTTGAATTTGCCTATGAAGCCATAATTAAGGCTAAATTGTATCAAAAGAAGATATAATCCTAAGATAAAGGAGAATGCCACTTGCAGGTGCAGTATAAACAAACAAATTGATGGTGCGCTACCCACAGAGCTATCTGTTGGTTGCTCAGTAAACTAGGTTGGTGGCAGCGAGGTTATCAAGTTGTCTCTCGTAATTTTCTCCAGATTGATGATACTATTGGAGCAAAGGGAAGAACAGGTGCTAGTGTGATTGCAAGAATTAGGAGTACATGGAATAAGTTCAGAGAAATTCTGCCATTATTAACCAGCAGAGCATTACTATTGTCAACCAAGAGAAAAGTTTATCAGGCATGTGTATGCAGTGTTATGATGTATGTAAGTGAAACCTGGTCATTGAGAGTTGATGTTATGCATTTCATACAGAAAAATTATGTGAGAATGATACAATGGATGTGTGAGTCTTAAAGATGGGCTTAGATCTGATGACCTCCATAGGAATATTAAATCTGGACAGTATAGGAAGATGTGTGCAGAACAGGAGACTGTGTTACTATGGTCACGTTGAAAGAATGGACAAGAGTTCTTTGGTTGGTAGATGTAGAACAGTTGAAGTAGCAAGTTCAGTTCACAGAAGGCCAAGGAAGCTTTAGGAGAAAGTGATAAGGATGGACTTAAGAAGAATAAATAAAGACTTGGACAGAGATAGCTTAGTTCGGAAGTCAATTTCTACAAACCGTCCACCACATGTTGTCATGATGATGATGATGATGATGATGATGATGAGCAGCAGCAGCAGCATTTTCTTCTTTTGAATTGCAGGTTTGACTTGAACAACAGTCTTTGTTTTACACCATTCAATGTTAATACTCCTGGATAAAACATGCAAAATTGTCAATAACTCTTTTGGCAGTGACTGCCCTCTTCAGTTCAGGAATAGTCAGATGATTGTTTTGATAGACATTATCTTTGAGATAACCCCACATATAAAAATCTGGGTGGTGAAAGTCCGGTGAGTGTGAAGTCTATTCAGGATCACACATCCTACTGATGAGACGGTCATCAAAGTTGGACATTCACGACTGAAACTCAGGCATAAACTGAAGTTTATTTGTACCAAATATGGTTAGATTACCGGATATGGTACCAAAAATAAAATTTTTGCAAAAACTTGAAGTGAATGATGTTATTGGCTTTTGGCAGACAATGTGGTGCATGTCGACATTTGGCACAGAAATGGTTAAAGTAAGTTTTTTAAAACCTTTTACTTGGGAAAACGCTGTCATTATAGACAGAATGGGTACACTAGAAAATAATAATGACAACCTTAACCACACAGTCTTTTACTTAATGCAAATTGTTATCCAATTAACCCACTTTCAAGGGTACAGAAATTACAAGTGAAAACGGGAAAGTAGATTGTGCGGGATCAAAGGGTCGCGCCTTAGTGTAGAACTCACCTGGTGATAATGAGGCAAACTTGCAACTTCGTCGGGCTTTGAAAAGTCGCCAGTGTTTACTGATTTTAAATAAATCTTGAGTATATTTGCATGAGACAAATTATTTTAGTATTTTCTAAGGAGTTTAGGTGTATTTATAAAATAAAACAAGTAAAACATGTTTGGTCTCTGTGCGACCACCACCACTACTACTACTACTACTACTACCACTACTACCACTACTAATATTATTTGGGGTACTTCTCTGCATGAAGTTGCAGTCGGCGAATTTGTGGCCCCACCGACAGGGCTTTGGAAGATTATTGGAATTTATATCACTCTTATTGATTGGTCAGTGGTTGTCTCCCTTGTCTCTTTAACGGTCACGTTAATTAGCCAACAGATAACCCAATCACTGTTCTCTTAGGGGTTACATGAGCCACGATATATTGACTCAAACACACACCCCCCCAGCCTCTTTTTCCAGTTTTCCCAACTTTGTTTATACTGGCCTGACTGCATTGCAATCAAAGACCCACGAAGGCAGTTCACATACAAAAAGCCATTCCTTCCATCATAAAAAAACGAGCCAGAACTAGCAGGCGCAAGCATGCAGGCAGTTACTCAAACATTCTTACTCAGATAAGTTCTCATGAAGGCACATATTCGCAAAACCTCCTCATTCTGAAGATTAACCATTTTTCAGTTGTCTATCATTCTGTATTACTTGCTCAGGTAAAATCGTTAAATTATATACACTTGTTTTTCGTTCTCTGTTACTTACCATTTCAAATTTTATCTTTGAGGAATATTCACATATTCTCATGTGCGAGAATTAATCCTTACAAGATTATGTGAGTAAAGTAAGCAAGGGAACTTCACATAATTGTAAAGATTTTGATAATTGGTGTGTGGAGAGCATTTCGAACTGAAGCATGAAAGTCTGATGAAAATGCTCTATCTAAATTCAACCATGACAGACCAACGGAAATACTATTTCACACTTAAGTAGGATGGACTGACTGATGAAAATACGATTTCAAACTTCACCATGATAGACCAACAAAAACATTGTATCAAACCTAAGCATGACAGACCGACGAACACATTTGATCAAGCTTAAACATGACAGTCCAAACAACAAACTGATGAAAATGTTTTATCAAACTTAAGCTGTTTCAAACAGCATGTCAGGCTAATGCTATTTCATACTTACACGTGCCAGATCAAAATCACAACCAAGATGAGAAAAGTAGTCCGAATAATCCAAATAATCCAAATAATCAATTCTCATCTAAAAGCTTTCAAAATTTTATAGGTTTTATTGTTCACTCGAATAAATTTACTCATTGTTACCTCCACCAAGTAGATTATGTCTTTGGTCGAGTTTGTTGGTTGTTCACTAGGTTTGTTTGTTTGTGTACAGCTTAGCGTCTACATAGCTTGATCAATCATCACTAAACTTAGTCAAAATATTGGCTCTTGTCGAACTTAGAACTGATTTAATTTGAGAATATCGAGGTCAAGGTCAAGATAACGTTCACAGAAAAGATGAAAGTCACACTTTTGCAATAACTTTGATTCAGTTCATCATAGAGATCCGCTACTTGGCCCATATTGTAGCCAGTATATGACCTTTGATCTTGAAATATTCGGTTATGGTCAAAATTTTGATGGGATTTTTCCAAATTTCATGTGTGGATCTGGTGGTCTTTAATAAAAGTAACCATTATGCAAAATTCTAGCTTGATCGAATAAATAGTTTTTGAGTTATTAACGTTTCCATGGCATAATTTTGGGAATACTTCATAATATATGAAGAAGTGAGGCCCAGATAAGACTTTGGCCTATCCTTACGTTGTCAGACGTAGCTATGCAGTCTAATGACTTACTTATGTTCTTGTTTTTTTTTCTTTCTTTTTATTATTCTAAACTCTTTTATTTTTGTATCGAAGGCCCAACTAGCAATCAGCAAGGGCAAGATTTAAAGACTAAGCGAGCGGCTTTTAAGCTTGTTTCCTTCAAAAGTTAGTAGATTCAAAAGATTGCTGAGGAATGATGACTACAGATTTCGTCCATCCAATAAAGTTCACTCTGTGAAGGTCAAGTTGGTCTCTGTTGGCAAAATAACAAGAAAAAAAGAAGAAAATGGAAGAATTCTTAAATACTCTCTTTGAAGAATGGCTGCCAACAGAGTTGATCGAAAATAGCATGAACCATTTTTTTTTTTTGCAAATAATCCCAGTCTTCACAAACAGATGCACCCACATGCACGCACATGCATGCCTTTCCTTTTATCTCTCTTTCTCTCCCTTTATGTATCGATAAGCAAACATTGTTAAAAATAACAGAATTATTCAGTTTAATTATACCTTTTTTTATTCTTTCAATTTTTCTCATGATCTTTTTTGTGTTAAGATAAATTTTTAAAAACATTAATGTATGTTTCATATGTATCACGGACGTTGAATCATCATCAGGTGTAAAAAGCAAATGAAAAATAATCTTGAAGAAAAGAAGAGAATTTTAAAAGATAGCCGAAAAACGGGCACATAGAGAACGTTCTCACACTGTGTCAAGAAAGACGTTAACAATTTAAATTCTGCAACACCAGAATTAGCGTCACACGATAAACTTGTATTATATATATATATATATATATATATATATATATATATATATATATATATATATATATATATTCTAGAAAGATTACCCGTCCCAGGAAAGTGAAAATTAATTCCCCAAACAGAAGAATTTTGTATCACTCTCCTTACGATGAATAAAATCAAGATATAATGATACTAAACTTTATGGCTAGAATCCTTATTCTAATGTTGATCAAAATCCATTACATGATTTTGATTCTAAACAATGTCTAAAATTTAAGGCTTAAAAGAAATTGAAATTCAGGAAAATATTACTTAATTGGTGCAAATTTAATGCAATTCTGAAAAATTTCAAATAGAGGTCGGCCCATATAATGTTCCCTAAAACCTTTGAAATACTCTAAAGAAACTGAAATTTTGGAAATATTCATTAATCGATGCTATTGTTAGAATTTTACAAAAATCGAAGCTATCTGAATTTTCATGTAGGGCTTCTACCCCTCTTTTTACCTCCTTTGCATAAAACTAAATTAAACAAAATATAGATCACATTACGATCCCTTACGCCTAGTAGCTGTGTTCCAAACTTCATAATGATCGGTTAATTAGTTCAGGATTGAATCCTGTACATACAAATATATAAACATTTCTGCATACTTAACTTTATATAAATAGAGATAGCAAAGTTATATGCATGTGTGTGTCCTGTCGGTGGGGCCACAAATTCGCCAACTGCAGCCCAATGCAAAGGGGTAATTACCCCCACCTACCTGTAGGCCGTGAGTGGCGATCCATGATGCCTTAGGATGTGATCCTGGTTGCTGATCAGTCCATGGTCTGATTGCATAAATGGTCATGTGAGTTACAACACTCCACTTCAGCCCTTACTTCGGCCAGGCGGGAGGTCGGAAAGACTCGATCCGATCAGTCGGTTGGTCACGTCATCTATAAGTTCATTCCCAACAGTATTGTTCAATCTGATTCTTCTAAAAGCAAAACCTTACTTCTCCTTTTTATTTTTCTCAAAAATACTAGAAGGCGATGGCTAAGGGTCAATCGTGTTAAGAACAAAGAAGATTACGAATGTTGAGGAGTAATGTTTTCAAAGAGTAATGTTCTCACTCTCACTGTAAAATTTTCTTCTGAGAGTAATGTTTTCTAAGAATATAAAATAATTATCCTACCTATAGGTTTCTATTTGACAACTTTATTCAGCATTAAATAACCCATAGATAGTTGAGATGCCGTAAAACAAACCAAACCAAACCGTTTATCTGGGCATCAACTTTCAACGGTTGATCTCCTAGCAAAACCAATGTCGTATTTGTAATCAGCAGATTACTGAGGATGTTTTGGTCATAGTTTCCATATATTTTAGTGGCTTTGAGGAGGTCATAAAAGTGACCCCTCCCTCTTTCAAACTTCAAATATTTGAACCCTAGCTATTAGACATCAATTAAGAAAGATTCCCCAAATTAAAAACCATCTGGTTATTTTAAGGCAGTATGTTACCAAGACCAAAGTGATGATAAGTACTGACAGTGTTGGAAAGTTCCAAAAAAGAGGAAAGTTCCCCTGCTCATTTTGTGGGAAGGGAAACGTCAGGTGCAATTCAATTTTTTCTGGTACTTATAAGCATTGGGTACACAAGAAGTGCAGTGGAATTACTGATAGATTGAGAGCGGAGAACCAGTTTGTTTGCAAGAATTATAAGACAATGGAGATGGATGAGAACTCAGATGTGGAGAAAGTATATTTGGATGGCGAAGCTATTGAGGTTGTTCAGAAGTTTTGTTACCTTGGTGATATCATTGGAGCAAAGGATGAAATAGGTGCTAGTGATTGCAAGAGTTAAGAGTGGATGGAGAAGTTCAGAACATTTCAGCCATTACTAACCAGCAGAGCGTTACCACTGTCGACCAAGAATAGAGTCTATCAGGCATGTGTACGCAGTGTGATGATGTATGGAAGTGAAACTTGACCAGTGAGGACTGAGGACATGCGTTTCATAGAGAGAAATGATATGAGAATGATATGATAGATGTGTAATGTGAGTCTTAAAGACGGTTAGATCTGAAACCTCAGAGGAAGATTAAATCTGAACAGTATAGGGAGATGTGTGCAGAACAGGAGACTTCGATGTTATGACCATATTGAAAGAATGGATGAGAGTTCTTTGGTTAGTAGATGTAGAACAGTTGAAGTAACAGGTTCAGCTAACATGAGAAGGCCAAGCAAAACATGGGAAAAAGTGGTAAGAATGGACTTGAGAGAAAGTAGAATGAATAAAAACCTGGCCAGTTAGTTTGGAAGTCAATGTCTAAAAGTAGTCCAACGCATGCACGCATGTAAAACAAGGATTAAACCAAAGATGATGATGATGATGATGATGATATGAGTATGTATAAAATGCGCCTCTCCCCTTTTGAAAATTCAAATATTTCTGATTTACATGAAATGTAAACAATAGATATTAGACACAAATTAACTAAGATTTTCAAATTTGAATTTTTTTTTCCAAAGAATTCTAAGAAATTCTAGAGAATTACTATGATGCAACATCAATCCCGTTCAAGGCAGCGTTGAATGCATCATGGGCGTTGATCTGTGGATAATTACTCCTCACTCGAGCGGTGGAGAATTCGTGGGATGCATTTCTGGCATAAACCATCAACCAGAATTCGCGGGGGGGGGGGTCATCCCAGTGCCAAATCATGGTCTACACGGAACTAAGTAAAGGATTTACCATAGTTGCTTTCGTCTATTTAGAAAAAAGGTGGTGTTCCCTGTCCATGATTCTTCTTTGTTGAACAACCTACCAGAGATAGTGATTATCCCTATCATATCCAGGTTTAAATCTTCACTTTCGAAACTGAATTTGATACAAACATATCTGAGATATTTTATGACGCATGGGATGCAATTTGGAGAAAAAAACTTAATAAATCTGATTGCTTCATCATTTATTTCATGTAGTATCTGTCGTGTTTATATATAAGTAGCTGTCCCGATCCAGCGTTTGCCCGGGAGTATTTGTATTTTTAGTTTTGTATGTTTACGCTATAACAGTATTCTTAGTGAGACTAAGTATTTTCAGGGGAAAAAAACAAAACGAAATAAATTATAATTTTGCCAATAACATAGTTGGATTAAATAAAAACCGGAAAAAAAGCGAGTCCAAATCAAATATCGGTATGGCAGATAGATTGCTATTTGGGTCTGACTTTGAAAATTTGGCTGCCATAATTTTATATGTTAGATTCAAAATATTTTCATTTCTCATATGTTACAGTATTTTAGGCCTTATACTTGAACTTTACAGGGAACACGATGAAGATTTTCCCCGATATTGCCAAGTTACCCTGCATGCAACTTCTAGCTTTCAATACAATACTTAAAGCAAACTACACCACTCTCTTATTATTATTGTTAAAAAAGAAAAAACCTCGAACCAATATCGAAGCCTCTGCACTATAATTCAGATACTATACACACTTATTGTCAGCTATCCAACATCAATATCGGTCATGCTTTCCTGAAACTTACAGAAAAAAAAACCCTTCACGCAAAATATTTCATAGAAAAGCAGTTACGACTAGCTACGCATGCACCAAGATAGACAGTATAATTAACACACACAATCAACAACTACTAAACACATCAGTTATAGATACAAATGCTAACGATAAGAAATGCAACTGCCATGTAAAAAGTGAATGCCCACTGGAAGGTAACTGCAATGTAGAGTGCTTGTGTACAGAACAACCATCTACCCGGAGAAGGATAATAACAACACCAAGGTTTACATCTGCATATTTACAGGAAGTTGAAAGCAACCACTCTCCACCCATAGACACTCATTCTCTAATCCATTACTAAAGATAAAGACTGAATTGGCTAAGCACTGGTAGTTACTGAGGGATGAGAACCTTACACTGGTGGTCTCCTGATCGATTTGGTGCAATCCCAACACCCCTAGAAGTTTCAAACATAGATGTAATTTATGTGTAGAAGAAGAAAAACTATGGTACTTAAATACGAACATAGTAATATATTGAATAAGAGGAACGAGTTAATGGCAAGATGTAGACATAGACATAAATTTAAGACAACCAGCCAATAAGGGCACCATAGACCCCTTCAACCGTTAATGTAATTTAAACACATTAGACCTATCGTATGCAAATCTAGAATTAAAAACAGATCATATAGGTGACCGAATGTGGGATATGACATTATAACCTATAGTCATTGGACGATCGTGTGTCCATTCATGGAATACATTGAGTTCACCCCCTACTATCCCTTACCCTAACTTTTATACTTATCGCTACTTACCTTTGATATTCGTTTCATCATAGTAACACGTATATATAGTATATATAATATAAGTATATATAATATAAGTATATATAAGAAATCGATATGTTAACAGTCAGAAATTCAATAACTTTCAATAAGGGTTCATTTTTTTTTTCAGAAACTACAGACATCATTTAAATTTCCCTTCGATTCCATTATGAGTCATTGGGGTCAATTGTCGGTTAGGTCCATAAAATAACTGAAATATATTAGAACGTAAAGAAACGAAATACCTTGTTTTTAATAGATTTTCTTCGTTTCATGAAACAAAAATAGAATTAAACAGAATATCTCAGTCAAGAATGTATTTTAAAAAGATTATAGCATATGAATAATTATGTTATTGGTATTTTTAAGAATTGAAATAAAGAATTCGTTTTGATTCGTTAAAGCCGTTTACAGTTGTCTGTAAGAACAAGTAGTTTTTTTCTTAAGAAAACACCACCGCGCTAACAGTTATTTTTATCACTTGACCCATAGTGCAAATGTTATTTTTAACTTTCCTTTAAAGGCAAAAATTGTAAACATGACTATTTTGAGATTATTTCTGACCAGCAATATATCTCCAAGCGGGCAACGCCGGGTGAATTCCACTAGTTTAAAATAAGTTTTTTTCTTTTCTTTCTTTCGAAGATTTTAGACCTTTTCTTATTACCTTTCGAATTTCAGTCAGATATTTCCACCAATAAAGTTATCTTTCTCACCATCGACAGCTCTGTCCCCTTTTAAAAATCTTTTGTAACCCCCACCCCATCTCAAACCAACAACGATAACAAGCACCTGTCCCGTTGGCGACTCTTTTAAAACAAGCCAGACCCTTACCTCCCTGTTCTCTCATAATCATTGCAACTACCGTCAGGTAATTTTCTAATTTACAACATGATTAACTGAACTCCTTCACATCATGGGTCAAAGGTCACAGCTGAAAACGTAACCCACTAGTAAACCTCTTCCCGGTAAACGGTAAACGCTACTATTGGCAACATAAATTATTTTAAAGGAAATACAGACTAATCAAGACATTATTTTGGTTTACCTACTTATTTGTGACATATTTGCATTAAATAAAAATAAAATTTAATATAAAATATAAGCATGTTAAGTTGCCATAAATATTGATTGTGAGTAAAGTAATAAACTGTCAGACATCTTGTTATTTCAAGAAGTAAGGTACAAGACTGGACCAAACCGGAAGGGACCAAGATAAATGCCATATAACCGACTTTTAATTTTGATTTATCTTAGTCCATTCTGGTTCGGTTCGGTACGGTACATTACTTCCTTAAATAACAAAATGTCTGACAGCTTATTACTTTACTCACAACTAATATTTACGGTGACTTAACATGCTTATATTTTATATTAAATACTGAATTTCTTTTACGCAAATACATCACAAATGAGTAGGTAAACCAAAATAAATTGTTTGGGACTAATTTCAAAACTGTATTTCCTTTAAAATAATTTATGTCGCACACAGTAATGTTCACCCTTTTCCCAGTTCCAATGCTACTTGAGGTTACCTCTCCTTCATAACTTCACCCTCCCTCTCTTCACTCACCTCGTCCCAAGCTTTTTCTCCCTCTCCTCGTCTTTTTATATATTAAAGAAGAGAGACGAACTAGTGAAAAAATGTCCACATGAAAATAAACACATTATTTTTTTTGTAATTACTAGTTTATACCCGCGCCTTGAGTTGTGCTGTTACAGTACCTGGGTATGTCAGTTTCTATCTTTATCTAGTTTCTACTGTTTTATAGCTAGTATGAAGAAAAATATTTAAGAAATTTTGTGTAAAAAAAAAATGCTATATATTATTTACATAAGAGAGTAAGTAACTACGAAGTTGTATTCATGCATTGTTTTTATTAGCAAAACATTAGAAATAATAATGTTCTAAGCAAAAATAATTTGCTTGGAACTAATGCCGATTACTCTTTATGTTTACTTGTTTTTTGGACTATAAAAAAAAAGAGTCACTTAGTTAAAAAAATATATTTATGTAATGTGTTTTTATGTTATATTATTATGTCATGTTAACTTCTTTAAATTTATAAAACGCGTATCCAGTTAAAAAGAAATCATTTAGACTTATGTGAGTAATGTAATAATTTAAAACGTTATTATACGGAACCAAACCAAAACAAAAAATGCTCGTCTACAAACACAAATTCTGACTGATGATTCTTCCATAACAGAAATACCGAAATTCCACCAAGACTCTAAAGAACTATTCCCAGCGTGAGGAGGCAGCTTCCTTTTCTTGCTTGGTTCTTAGAGGGGCACAAAAGCCGTCCTTCTAAATAATCAAATTCTGCCAAACTTCCACCATCGTTACCAATCATCTCGGTGTCGTCTCATCATCCATCGTTGCCTCACCATTGTAAAGGAAAGGTGGAAAGTGGACTTTAGGTTTACTTTCGGCAGCCTCGTAACTCTCGCTTCTCTTATATTGTCCTTTAGTTCTCACATTCCATGAGCGATGTTTCTGACAAAGGGGGAAGATTTGCTGTTTTCTGGGTCGGAATCTATCCATATAACACTTATTGTTGGCTAAGTTTCTCATTTATTCTATCAATATAAATATCAATAGATAGATAAACATTAAATTTTTATAATTTCCATACAAATTTATTAATCTTTTTAATGTGACCATAAAGAAAAGAAAAGAAAGAAGAAATCCATTTGCCTTTTCACTTGCAATTTAGAAATAGATCGCAACTTGTTGCAAATCAAGCCAGTCCGTCTAAAGAAAGGAACATTTGAACACAAATGTTAAATATTTGTCCAGGAAATAAAACAATATTGCTAAAGTTGTTATATTAAAATCAAAAGAACCATTGAATTGAAAAACGATAACAAATGATAATTAATTAATAAAAAGCCCCTTTTCACAACCAATATGCAAATCAGTTAACCTTGCGAGTGATATTGCATATACGTAAACAGTATATAAAAAAGTTGAATTTACTTGAAATAGGACGTTTTAACCTTACTGTTAGTGCGAAAAATGGGCCCTTTCACATTTATTCATTTAGATATTAATATTACTACTAAATAATATGTAACACAAATCCTGACCGATGATTCTTCCATAAGAGAAATACCGAAATTCTTCCAAGATCTCAAAGAAATATTCCCAGCATGAGGAGGCAGCTACCTTTTTTTGCTTATGCATTCCTATACCAAAGAAAACAAATCAAAAATAAAAAAGCTTTTCACATACCTGAGTGGCTGGATTCCTGGTTGGTGTTCGGATAAAATTTAAAAAATCTGCGTTTTATTATTTGAGTTCTTTTGCACCACCAGAGGTAGACCCGTTGTATTCACCAGAATACAGGCAACATCAAGCCGCTAAATGCTCCAGCACACTCTCTTTCTGAAACATATGTGGCTGTTTGTGTACGACTTTTTTTGGTGGTATTCTTACAATTTTTATTGTAGTGATTTCACTTCGACAAAATCAAACTGCCAATAGTATTATCTCGCTCAAGCAGTACCGACATTAGAACTCATACCTCCCCATGTGAATATATGATATGGGGCGGCAGGTGCATGGGGTATTGTTGCCTTATCTTGGCTGGTGCACCAACCACTAGTCTCTTCCTCTTTGACAGAATGCAAAAAAGAATTTCAACCTAATAGGTCATGCACGTTCCAGCCCCTGTCAGTGCAGTGTTACATCCCTGTGTTTGTTTTACAATTCGAAATCTAGTGGGGGATGTCGTCTTCTCTTCCCTACAACATCTTTCTCACAGAAGAGATGTTGCTAGTCTTTCTCTGCTCTATCATTATTTTCATGGCAGGTGCTCGACTGAGCTCCAATCTTTGGTTCCCTTTGTAAAAAATTCACTCGTCTAGCTATAACCATTGCGAATAATTTTCCTTTCTCCCTCTTTGTACCTAAAATTAAACGGAGCTTCCATGAGCAGGGTTTCTTTCCTAGAGCTTCTCGTTTGTGGAACATAAAACCATGGGGTTGCTTCCCAGCTGAATACAACATAATCGTTTTCAAGTCCAATGTAAACAAATTCTTGTTGAGCCGTCCTCTTGGATAATCAAATTCTAACCAATTTCAACCATCGTTACCAATCATCACCGATAATATATATATTCTTTATGGATGTATACACATATTCATAAGCGTGTTTACATGTGTATATATATATATATATATATATATATATATATATATATATATATATATATATATATATATATATAAACATATATATATATATATATAAACATACATATATATATGAATGTATATGGGTAGATGTATATATATATAGTTGTGTGTATCTAGTATGCATATATAATAAATATGGTTGGGTGTATATATACCTAGTGATTCTATGTCTGGGTATAAAAATATATGTATGTGTCTGTAGTTATACATATGCACAGATACGTGTTAACACACGGGTAGAGTAAGTATGTATAAACAGTGTTTCTAGTCAATTGACTCAATAACTGGTAGAATATTGGACAGAAAGAGGTAAATATATTTATATATATATGGAATACATTATACTGTGCCAACCAGTAAAAGAGGGATTTATTCATTGGTAATATGTATATGTATGTGTATATATAAGAGTGGGTGTTGATATGTGAATATGTATGTATATATGTGTGCGTATGTATGTGTGTATGCATATGTTTATATTTTTGTTAAGTGTGGGTGTATATATGTGTGTATGTATAGGTATGTACTTGTTATATGCAGATATACGCGTTGATATGTATATGTGCTTATCTTTATATGTGTGCGTGTATATATGGTGAAATATTGATACATTAACATGTATGTAGGGAAGTTATGGCTTTATGTGTTGAATCCGGCTAGCAACTAAGATCCCCAGAATTGATAAAAAATTATTTCAAATTGAAAAAAGAGAAAAGTAAGGGGAAAAGATACGAAATGGTCATAAACGCGAGTCAGGCCAAACAATAATTTAAAAATATATAGAAATAGAAACGACTTGAAAATGTCAACGAGTAAAAAACGAAATTTGATACTAAGCTTGACCGTGGAATTATAAGTACATCCCAACCTAGAAAATATACTAAAAGAAGAAAGATTTCGGATCTCATTTCAATTCCTCGTTTTGGTCTGAAGATGTTGAGTACAACTGAAACATGTATGCACATATGTAACCAACAATGTTTGTATAAATAAAATTTTATACTTAAGAACAGCTCTACTTGTTATTGAGCACTTTTTATAAACACTGAAGTTTCAATGGATTAACATCTACAGAAACTATTATCATACATGTACAATATATATATATATATATATATATATATATATATATATATATATATATATATATATATATATATATATATATATATATATATATAATGTGTGTGTGTGTGAAAGAGGATAACCGGGTGCAGTTTCATGACAGATTCGATTTAGATGGAATCCTGCCAGATTATTAATTATACCTCGTTATGTATGACCTATATGAGAATTCATGAAATCATTTAATAGATCAATATCATTCTATTTTTTTTCCATATTAAAGGGAAGAAATAGGAAAGAAAAAAATGATTATATCCCATCCCGTCCCCCTTTTTTTTTTCACTTGCGTCAATTACAATGTTTAACACGCAACAAGTGACTGCCTGTTGATCGGCTTCGCTCACTTGTAAAGTTGTCCGATTTCTTTTTCTTTTCTATTTGTGAGGTGTTTTCTTGTTTTTATTATTTTCGGGCTATGGCAGTGTTGGCAGTGGGAGAACCACGAACTGCCGTTGAGTGCAGGTGAGAAAGTCATTAAGACTACAGGTGTGAATTGTTTTAGTGTCCGAATCGGGCGAGGATCCTTCAAAAGAGCAAATGATGATAATTCAGCAAATTTATCATGGTTGAATATTACCTGTGATTGTAGGAACATGTCTCGAATCCAGTAAGTAAATAATATTCTTATATGCAAATATCCGTTTTCCTGTATTGGCCTATGTCTGCATGTTTAAAAAAAAAAGGAGGGGTTGTACGTTTGATTAAGGATCAGTGAGTTATTAAACTTTACTGCGGGAATCAATGACATTTTGTTACTACAAAGAATGAAGTCACTAGAGGTTAATGATGGTGTAATAACAAATGCCAATGTTTGTTTCTATCGCTCTCTATATTTGTCTTTTGCTATCTATCTATCTATCTATCTATCTATCTATCTATCTATCTATCTATCTATCTATCTTCGTCTGTTGCTCTCTCTCTCTCTATCTATCTTCGCCCATTGCTATCTCTCTCTATCTTCGTTTGTTGCTATCGTCTTCTCTATATATCTTCGTTTGTTGCTATCTCTCTCTCTCTCCGTTTGTTGCTCTCTCTCTCTCTATCTTCGCCCGTTGCTATCTCTCTCTCTCTCTCTATATATATATATATTCGTCATTTGCTATCTCTCTCTCTCTATCTCTATCTTCGTTAGTTGCTATCCCCTTCTCTCTATCTTCGTTTGTTGCTATCTCTTTCTCTTTCCGTCTGTTGCTATCTGTATCTTCATCTGTTGCTATCTCTCTCTTTCTCCCTCTCTATCTATATATCTTTGTATATAGCTATATATCTCTCTATTTTCTTTTGTTGCTATCTCTCTCTCTCTATCTTCGTCTGTTGTTATCTCTTTTTCTTTTCGGCTGTTGCTATCTCTCTCTATCTATATTTGTCTGTTGCTATCTCTCTCTCTCTTTATGTCTGTTGCTCTCTCTCTCTCTCTCTTTGTTGTTATCTCTCTTTCTATCTTGGCCTGTTGCTATCTCTCTCTCTCTTTCTATCTATCTATATTCGGCTGTTGCTTTCTCTCTCTCTCTATATATATATATATCTATTTTCGTCCTTTTCTATCGCTATCTCTATATTAGTCTCTTCTTATCTGTCTTAGCCTGTATCTATCTATCTATGGTCGTCCGTTCATCTACATCTTCGTCTATTCTTATCTCAATAACTTTGTCTCTTACTAACTCACTATCATTTTTGTTTCCTATGTATTCATCTTCGTTTTATTCCTATCTAAGTTTTTTTGCCTATATCTATCTTGATATGTTGCTATCTCTATTTATTTTAGTCGGTTTCTCTACCATCGTTTGTTGCTATCTATCTATGGTAGTGTGTTTCTCTTCATCTTCGTTTGTTTCAATCTATCTTCATCTATGGCTAGCTCTCTATCTTCATCTGTTACTGGCTCACTATTTATCTTAATCTGTTCATATCTCTCTATTTTCCTCTGTTCTCATCTTCCTATCTATCTTAGTCTGTTTCTATTTTCGATCTCTCTTCTTCTGTTTCCATCTCTCTAACTTCGCTTGTTCACATCCCTTTACATTCGTCTATTTCTCCCTTTTCTCCTGTTGCTATCTCTTTATTTATCTTAGTCTGTTCATATATTTCTATTATCGTCTGTTCCTATCTATCTTTCTATGTAGCGACGAAGTTTACCCCTTGGTGCCCAAAATGAAAATCCTTAAACTCGTTTCTGCGCATGTAGCTCGACGCATACACTCACCTGAATTAATAAAAAAAAACAAATAAAAACATTTTAAGCCAATCAGATGTATTTATCTGAATTTATCAAATTTGCTATTTTGATCTACCCCGAATGCATAAAAAGCCAGATTTTTCCTTCAACAAACATGACAGAGCTAACATCGACATTTCTCCAGTACCCCTCGCCTCCCTGTCGGGCTTTGGGAAAGCTGAGAATGCCTTTTCTCAACTCACGCACACACACTCTGACACAATACATTAACTCTGTCACTCTATTGTCTGCTGATTGAAAACAAATGTATAAACTTGTCCACTTTTATACTTCTAACATTTCTCAATAAACTTTCTACAATGAAAACAAATGAACATTGACTCTTATTAATAACCTTCAATCAAATTAACATTTTATAATTGAGTATTGAAGTTTTAATTACGATTTTCAGACCCTGGATAATTCACAGCCCTTAAATTATCGACTCAGGTTTCCTTGATATCTCAACTAATGAATCGCCCTTGTTCTGCAAGGACTCTCAAAATCTGAGCAAACATTCTATGTTTTACTATCTATATAAACTTTCATTTTAAACATATATAAAATATCTCTTTTGTGAATTTATGCTTTTGTACTCATTAATTTGTTTGTGTCTATCATATAACAATTCTCTCGCTCTCTCACATTTGAGTATTACCAAAAACTGTTTTCTTTAAAATGTTTCTCTAAAACTTGTTTTGCCCAAAACGAGAACCCTAAAAGATCTCTTCCTATCTATTCGTCTTTGTTTCTTTTTTTTACTTATGTGTCACCGTTTATCAAATCCACGCGAGGATAAGGATTAAAGATTGTCATTTGGACGATCATCGAGGTCACGAGAGTTGGGGAAACAATGGGTGGAATGGGCAGAAGATAACTTAAGAGGACTTGATTATCCAAGAGAACGGCTCAACAAGTATTTGTTTACATTAGACTTGAAGACGACCATGTTGTAGTCCTGTAGTCGGCTGGAAAGAAACCTTGCGGGATTTTGTTCCACAGATGGGATGTTCTAGGAAAAAAACAACTTTTAATGGAAGCTCTGTTTGGTTTTTGGTACAGAGTGTGTGTGTGTGTGTGTGTGTGTGTGGGTGTGTGGGTGTGTGTGTGTGTGAGAGAGAGAGAGAGAGAGAGAGAGAGAGAAAGTTATTTGTTATTGTTGTAATTAGTTCTTGCTGTGAATGTTTTACTGGGAGGGACCCGGGATTGGAGCTCTCTCTACTGTATCGTTATGTTTATGGTAGGTGCTCTTGTGTGTGAAAGAGGCTGGATGGTAGAGAAGAGATAATTCCCCCACTAGGTTGTGAAATCGGTTTTGTACTCCGTCAAGGCAAGAGAGAGAGAGAGTTCTCCGAGCGGCGTTCCCCCAGATATGGCAGCAGTACATCTTAGGACGTATATGGCTCTTATACAGGTAGAGGATTGCGTCAAAAGTGAGGTACTTTCTAGAAGGGTAAAATAATCCAACCATTTCTCCAGCGAGCTTAGCAACAGATTTGATGTAAGTCTTCCATTTCAACTCTGGGGTGAAAGTTACTACTAAAGGTTGGAGGAGGAAGAGCAAAAAGCTTCCAAGTTTTTCAATCTTTTAATTTGCTAAGAGTTTTTAAAGTCAGTTTAAATGACGCTATTCGACAGTTTAAATGCTTCCAAATTGTTTTCAAATTTCAAGAGATCAGTCTCAATTCATTCTTTTTTTTCTTTCAACTATGAACAAAAGATTAAAATGGCTAACTTGTTTACGAATGAATCGAAATGCATTATGGTGAAATTAATTTCGTAATAAAATTATTTTTAAATGGGATTTTTTTAAAAGATATTTTTAGTCTCTTGATGTAGATAAATTAATAATTAATAGTAAAAAAAAATAATAATGCGCAAGTCACATAGAGGTGAGAAACACGCACACACCTATATGACCGTAAAAGAAAACAATGAAATCAATTTGCCTGAGCGATTATGTATGTGTGCGGTGCGGGGGGGGGGGGGCTTTGTTTTTAACTCACAATTGAGAAATGAATCGCAACTTGTTGGAAATCAAGTCAGTACCCTGAAGAAAAGGGCCGGAAAGGAACATTTGTTCACAAAATAAAAGAATATTTCTAAACAGAACAACGTTTTATATTAAAATCAAAACAATCATTGAATTAAAAAATAGTAGCAAAGAATAGTAATTGATAAAATGTCATTTTGCAAAGCAATATGAGAATTAGTTCACCTTAGGACTTAGCTCACAGATACATGAGCAGTATATAAGAAAGATATGGTGCTTCTATTGTATGAAGTTGAATAGGGCTTTTAATCCCACTGTTAGTGCAAGAAATGGTCCAAACTTTATATATGTCCTAGCTGAAGTATCTATCAACGCCGGGTTTTTGAAGCATTTCTCTTCTGCACGTCGGTTTAAATGAAACGTTTTTTTTTTTACTTTAAATTACAATAAAAAGTGCTTATTAAGGTTTATGCTGATGATCAATAACTGATAGGAAATAACTGGAACGATATTGTAAAAAACAAAACAAAAAAAGACAAAAAAAAACAATTGTCTAGTGTGAGATTCGAACCCTGAAAGATGTCATAAAATATTAGAACTGAAGGCGAACGCTTATCCGCACAGTTACTGATTTAACGAACATAGTTTATCCTTCTAACCTACTTAAACTGATTATGAGTTCGGCATAGGGATACAAAATTAAACATTTGTTTTACCGCTCCGCATAAATCTAAAATAGTTTGATTGTTTAAAATAAAGAAAGAAAAGTTTAATTTTAAAAAATTTTTTAAAGGATATCAAATACATATGATGATTTGACTAAAAAAACAATCTTCATTAATTTTTATATGTTTATTTATTTATTTTTCTTACTGGTAGTGAAATGATTCAGTTATAAATAGATTATTTGGTCAGCTCATAATAGAAAATATTAAACTGGAAAAAGAACGCTAAAAATGGTGGAACATTTGTTTCTAATGTTCTTTTTACGTACTTTTAATTTTGAATAATAAGTTTTAAAGAAGGTTCAAGAACTTCTAACATCGATAATGACATCTGTATTCACTCGACATTGGCTGTGTGGAGATATATTGATGGACGGAAGGTTTCTTGGGAAAAAATAATTTCAAATATAATCATGCTTATAATTTTTGCCGTAAAATAAAAGTTTAAAATAACATTTGCAATATGAGGTCAAGTAATGAAAAAAATGTGGTGTTTTGAAGAAAAAGTCTTTATAATATAAATAACAGGTAGTTTAAGATTTTCAATGTTTTTTATCTGTTCAAGAGACGATGTTCTCTGCTATTTTGTCAAATCTTTGTAAGTTATATTCCGACTCGACCTCTAGGTGAAAATGTTAAAATCTAAAAAGAAAAAAATACTTGTTGAATGTTGATGCTGTATTTATTACAGACAACTGTAAAAAGGCAAATGGCTTCAACGAATCGAAATGAATTCGTTTTTATTTAATTATTTTAAATCTTAAAAATAGCAATTAAAATAATTATTTAAATGTTTAAACCTTTTTTATATATTCTTCAGTGTTATATTCTTTGTTTTATTTTATTTTTGTTTTATGAAACGAAGAAAATTATTTAAAATAAAATGAATTTCGTTTCTTTACGTTCTAATATATTTCAGTTATTTTATGGACCTAACCGATAATTGTTCCTAGTGACTCCAGATGGAATTGAAAGAAAATTTCAATGGTGTTTTTAGATTTTGTGAAAAATGTAACCCTTATTGAAGCTTCTTGTAATGTTCTGTTAACATATCGATTTCTGTAACGTATAAACATTGACTTTCTATAGAGAGAGAGAGTATTAGATTTATTAAATGTCAAATATAAACTAAATTTATATGGACATTTTTTCTAAATTTTGAAAATATTCAATATTATAATAATTGTTTCTAATAAACTTTTAAAGGAAATTAGCAGGAAGACCCGAAGTTGCTCAGCTTTTTCACTATGCTCATAACACAATATTACTTTCTTTGTTTTCCCTGCCCACTCTTCCTGTTTTGCCCTCTAATACAGTCGGAAGAAGCTGAATTATTGGAAAACTCTCTGGATTAGTGTCTTATACACATGGTTTAAATTTTATTAAAAGCGAATATACGTATTTGAAGTTTAAGGGGGTTCTATTTAGAGGTGGGAGCACATACATAGTCAGCACATAAAGGGTAACATAGAGATGTGGGACCACTTCCATTGTCTTCCCTGGATAATTTTAAATATATAATATAAATTTCATTAAAATAGGATTCATTTAAAGTTTTAAAAGAGGTTCGGCCCTCATAGCTCCTTTAAGTTAGGAGGGCACTTAGAAATTCGGGACCACTTCCATTGTCTTCCCCAGAAAGTTTTATACATATGATTTAAATTTCATAAAAATAAGATATATTTGAACTTTTAAGGGGGGTTATGCTCTCATAGCCCCCTTAGGGGTGCACTTAGAGATTTGGGAACATTTCCATTGTTCGGAAAATTTTGCTGACTTAAAGGAGTCGAAGAAAGAAGCGGAAAGGAAAGAAGTGAGAGAAAATGTCCAGTTATTTGTGAGCCGCATTATTTTTGACTGAGGCAACAAGTCGATTATTATTTTCATATGAATCCAGTGAAATTGAGCTTTATCGGTCTCATTGAAGTCAGTTTCAAACCTTTTTTAAGCTATTTCGGCCTATATACCTCAGTATGGATGTCAAGGCTTTTGATGTCTGGCTAATCCCAGAATTCACTGGTGTCACAACTAATATACCCATTGTGGAATGGATAGAGAATGTAGAGTTGGTTTGTGAACTCTGCACTATGGACAAAATCGAGGGTGTTCTACGTTACAATGACAACTGAGTAAAGAGCAGAGGACAGACAGACGTGGAACAAATTAAACGGGCTCTTATGACTGCATATGCGATGAATAGGTTCGATGTATTCGACCTATTCGTGGCACATCGTCTTCACCGGGAGGAAACAGTAGATGAAGTTTTGGCTGAAATGCATTGCTTGGCTTAGATGATTGGAGAACCGCTACCTGATCGATTGATGGCGTGTGCATTTATATCAGGGTTGCCACAACACATCAGGCAGCTTCTTAGAGCTTTGTCCAGGATGGGCAAAAATATAGAGTAGCTTCTGACTCTGGTGAGAGCCATCATAACGGATGATAAAGGGTGCCAAGTATCAGCTACCGCATTTGCAGGACAACTGCATTTGGACACAGAACCCCACTCCCACACCACTAAGCCATACAAAAAAGCAATCATCTGTTACAAGTGATCTGTGTCTAACCATATGGCGATGAATTGTACACAAGGTAGCTCTGAGGGGTCAGGCATAGACTACGGAAGTTTGGCCGCAGTTTTTGATGCAATGGATTTGGACACATTTCATCCGAGTGCCAGGGAAACGCCCAAGGGGAGAATAAAAACAGTGCCAATCTTCTGTAAATTACCTTCTGTAAAAGTGTTCATTGACAGAAGAGAGCGCATAATTTTGGTGGATTTTGGATGCTCACAGATGCGTGTTAACAAGGCCGTGTGTCGCTGCTGAGAGCAGAAGGGGGTGGGAGTATTGACTGCCAATGGAAGGACACTGAAGTGTCTAGGTTATGGCAAGATCGAGTTGATCATCAGGCAGGTTCAGCCCATGAGGTCTTGGCTGTGGACGGACGATTACTGAGATATTATCTTTTTCTTAGGATTGATGCCGGAGAGTTGTGTCACTGTAACAATTCAAATAAACAAAATTCAGGTGGCCAACATTCACCAACAGAGTGGCCACCCGGACGTTAAAAGGACACTATATTTTGTTAGGATTGTTGACCCAACAAATCAATTGTCAGAGCCTGCGAATCTTGCCAATTCCACTTCAATGGAAAAAAAGATCTGAGCATAAAGAAAAACTGGAGCAGGTTGACAATGGACATTACCCATTACATGGATGCCATTTTCTGACACTTACCGATTATTTCTCAATATGGTGGCCATTGAGGGGGGGCAAGACTCACAAGCATCATTCATCAGCTCGAGGCCCACCAACCAACCAACATATTGACCGATAATGATATTCCATTCACTTGTAGACAATTTAATGAATTTGCAAGTAGCTGGGGTATGCATTTGAGTTTTCAGTGCGCTTATATTCTGTCCAGGAATCGCATCGTGGAATGCAATCACAGAAGCATCAAAATAATTAGAGTTAGGAAGAATTGCTCAGCTTTGGAGGATTTCTACTGTCATAATATCACGATGAAGGACAACCTCTCATCTTTTATGGTGTCGGCTGATGCACTGCAGACGTATCACATCCGGGTTAGAGGCATTGACACCTTGTTCCTGCATGAACCACAAATAACTAAAGGGAGGTACAAGAAAGAGGATTTAGTCTGGATTAAGAGCCCACACAGTAGGTGCACAACTAAATTTGGAACTTGGTGTGTAACTGAAGTGGTCAGTCATCAGTCGGTGTGGGTCGATGGAACACTTTGTCATAGTAGAGATCTGCACTCTTTTGTAGGATTACTCCCTCGGATACCAAGATGATACAGAAAATAGTGAACGGATAATCTACTTGGAGTCGGGTTCACCAAATAATCCTTCAGATATTAGTAGTTTGCCAGCAGATTTCGACATGTCCAATGAGAGCTTCTCTGGGGAAGAAGAAATACAAACAGTCTCCCTGTGGAGGAGCACCCGAAACAAAAGACCACATCTGCAATGTCATTTGTGTGATCAGGAGATCAGAGGTGAGTGTGGCAGACATGATGATCCTGAACCCGGATCGAGCAGTGGAAGTTGCCCCACCTTGCCTCATTCCCATCATAAAAGGGTCCATCCTTGCCTGGCGTGTAGTTTGAAAATTAAAGAAATGTCGAATTCAAAGGTTAGGATCAGACTCACGACCTATGAGAAAAAGAACGACTGGTTATTGCACTGAAAATTCACCTTAGTAAGAAAAAGGTGAACCAATGAATTATCTGTATTCCCATTGGCTAAAAAGAATTAACTGGGATTATTTAATGTCTGAAATTTGCTGACTTAAAAGAGTCGAAGAAAGAAGGAGAAAGGAGAGAAGTGAATGAAAATGTCTAGTGATTTGTGAGGCACATTATTTTTTGAGTGAGGCAACAAGTCGATTATTTTTTTCATATTTTAGCTGGTCAGAGACACTTGGGGTTACCAGTTTAAGCTTGGTAAAAGACAGTGTTAATTAAGAAGGTTTAAATCAGGAAGAAGTCAGAATGACGAACTTACTTGGAAGAGTTAGTACGTCTGGCCGAATCCGGCTGAAATATAAATGTTACAAAAGAAAAGGGTCACCATTCTTCCTTGAAATAAATAATGTCTCCACAACTAAATAGATGTTAATATTTATTCACAGGAACAAAAGAAAGATGGTTCAATCGGCTGGCTCATGTCGGTTAGATAAAGTAAAATCCTGGAGTTCGGCATTTCGTCTGCCTTTGGCTAAAGCAGAACAAGAACAGGATAAGTATACATCTTGAGAGTGAGAAGAATTACTGGGAACTGACTTGACGTCGTATATTGTCTTTGGTGCCAAATATGTTGGCGCATATAAATTTCACTACGCGTTGACGTGTCATATGCCTATGCAGCAAAGAGTCAATGATTACGCATGTGCAAAGCCGAATCACCATCTCAGTTAAAGTTAACGTTCATTGATATGAAATAGTTGGCTCATGCAACTGCTACAATATTAATCCGGTGAAATTGAGCTTTAACGGCCCCATTGAAGTCAGAGTGTAAACGATTCCACTGATTGAGTTTCAAATCTTTTTCACCCCCAAAATCATATATATTCTGAAACTACATTACCCCAGAGTATTGGATAAGTATATTTTATTTTGATCAAAATGAATACAATATTATTGTGGGGTCTGCCTTCACGCCGACCACTCATAAAAAGGAAATATGTCTTTATACTTCATTTTATTTGATTAAACTTAAAAATTAAAATAAATTTTAAAAATTAAAATAAGAATTGTAATAAGGGTTTTAAAGCTTTCATTCCCGGAAACGCCGGCTGTGTCTCGAAGGAGTTAAAGACTATTAATTTATTTAAATGTAATTTAGTTAATGTCACTTACTCTCTCCGCCTAATCAATACTGAGTACATCCCTGAACCCCACTCCAAAATTGAATATAATAAAATGTAAAAAAAAAGAATCAAAAAAGTAATATTGTGTTATGGGCTTTGTTCAGGGGGCATAGGGTTCCTTATTAAATCCCAGGTAACACAGGATTTTCCTGCTAATCTCTATTTATATAAAGTTATCAATATGTTTATATATTTGTATGTACACGATTCACTCCTAAACTAATTAACCGATCATTATGAATTTTGGAATGCAGCTGCTAGGCGTAAGGGGTTGTAATTTGGTCTAATTTAATTTCATGCAAAGTGAGTAAAAAGGGGGTGGAAGCCTTTTATGAAAATTCAGATACCTGAATTTTCACAAAGGGCTTCCACCCCCTTTGCATGAAATTAAATTAGACCACATTACAACCCCTTATGCATTTTCTTGTGAAATTTTAACAATAAGTATTAGACATCAATTAATAAATATTCCCAAAATTTCAGTTTTTTTAAAGTATTTTAAAGGGTTTTCAGGGGGTATAATATGGACACAACTTCCCATTTGAATATTCAAATATTTAAGATTTGCATTGAATTTGATCCATAATCATTAGATAGCAATTAAGCTAGATTCCCTGAATTTAAAATTCTTTTAAGACCCCTTCAGCTAAAGCCTTAAATTTGAGACATTTTCTAGAATTAAAATCATGTAATGGATTTTGATCAAAATTAGAATAGAATTCTAGATATAAGGTTTAGTAGCATTATATCTTGATATATTCTAGACACAAGGTTTAGTATTATTGGTCCCCCGATTTATAAAATTGGGAGACCTATGTTTTGAGGCATTTCCATCCGTCTGTCCGTCTGTCCGTCCGTCCATCCGGATTTTTCTCCGCAACCATCCATTAAATTTCTCTCAAATTTTGCATGAAGTTGTAACTTTTGTCAGGTTAGAAAGTGACATTCTCCGATTTTTGAAAAATCTGGTTAGGCCCCCAGGGGGTCAAAAGGCCCCAAAATGGCAAAAAATGACATTTTTTGCCCCATAACTTTTCATCCATCAATTCAATTTCTCTGAAACTTGGCCAAAATATGGAGGCAATTGTTCCTAATAGAAAATAATGGAAAAAATCTGGTTCGCGCCCCCAGGGGGTCAAAAGCCCCCAAAATGACAAAAAATGACCCTTTTCTCCCATAACGTTTGATCCATCCATTCAATTTTTCTGAAACTTGGCCAAAATGTAGAGGCAATTGTTCTGGATATAAAATGAGCATCCTTGATCTCAGAAAAATTCTGGTTCGCGCCCCCAGGGGGTACAATGGGGGTCAAAAATGCCCCAAATTCCCCAAATTTATTGCATTTTACACTCGCCATATCGAGTCACATACAGAGGGGGACCACGCATGCGCGGCTTGTTATATTTTGATTTTAATCTTTGTAAGTGATGCAAAACTGCTTTGTTCAGGTAATGAATTTTACTATCCTGAGACGGATATTCCTCTAGTTCTATTTAAAATCTATAATATCTCAAAATATTATTTTACTGAGCTATTTCTAAGATTATTGAATCATATTTTACTCCTCATTTGCATATATGCGTAAACCAAAGTACAAATTACTTAAAAATCTCTATGATGCATTAACAACAAAACTTACCACAGAATAGCAGCTTTATTAGACATTACAGTGCTAGTATTTTTATTGCTACTGTAGCAAGGCAGCCATCTTTCAGTTATCAGTTTTTTAAGAGTTCCATTAAAGGGAGATAATCCGGGAAGTTTTTCATAACAATCACTAAATTTTATTCTTAACAAAGTTGTAGTTGGACTTACTAGTGTAATTTCTGATTTAGTTTTTAACTTTTAATTTATATGGATTTTTAAAGTTTTTCTGTACATGCTAAGAAGTTATTTCATATCATATCAGTAAATCTTGTTAATGAAAGAATATGGATACCTATATTAGTTAGGGAATGTAATTGGCTTTGTACTTACTCAATAAACATTCGTATGGTGTGCCTGTTTTTCAGTCGTAACCATGGCCTTCTGTTTAGTAGTGGTTCAGGCGCTGCAATGAGGACATGTGAATGAAACGATGGATCTCATGACCACTTACTTCGGTGCTAACGGCGAAAAGGAGCTTTTGTCCATTATCCAATCTTTCCCCCCCCCCTCACCCGTTCTTTGATTATCGTGGAAATTTATTGATTGCACCCTACAACCTATCAGTGTGACCTGGTTTTATTGTCAGATTTGTACTTCGTGCGTATGCACTATTTAACATAAAGACAGGCACCAAATCTCCATTATTGTAGGATTATGGACCCTTTAAAAAAGGTAAAAGCAATAATTTTCACAAATAGAATGCAATATTGTATATTATTCTGCAAGCATTGAAGCAAACTTAATGGATACAATAATTAAACTTACTGATTCACTTCAGAGAGATTCAATCAAATCATGAGAGGATTTCTTAAAACTGTTTGTTCAATTGGATTCGTTGTTAGCTAGCCTGCTCGTGTTATGGTGCGGAAATAAACCACACACAGGCCAGGGGATGGCTGACTGTAATACAATATGAAAGGGGTCTCCAAATCTATCTATTATTATATAAAATGTGAGTTAATAAACGTTTGTTTCCCATAAGATTTTTTTCTGTATACTTCAACTAGATTAATACCCGTCCCAGGACGGATAAAATTAATTCCCTGAACAGAACAGTTTTTCACTCTTTTTCTTTTTAATTTTCTTATCTCTTTTGTTTTTACTGGGGATGGGGCATCCTACCGAATGCCAGACATTCGCCCGCTATTTAGAGACTCCAACAGAGAGATATTTTTAGGATTATAACCGCCCCTTTAAGCGTAATTGTTTGTATCTGTCTTGCACTTGGTTCACTGGGTATATTTGTCAGGTAGTTTTTTTCAATTCTTTTTCATGAGCCCGGTTGCTCCTATGATTGTTGGAATGTCCCCTTATGACGATTAAAATCAACATATAATTCTACTAAATCTTATGTCTAGAATCCTTATTCCAATTTTGATCAAAATCCATTACATGACTGTGACTCTAGAAAAAGTCTAAATTTAAAGGGTTTTAAGAAGAAATTTAAATTCATGGGAATCTTGCTTAATTGGTGTTTAATGACTACTGATCAAATTCAATATAAATTTGATATATTTGAATTTCCAAATGGAGGCGGGGGAAAGTGTGCCCATATTATGTCTCTAAAAAACTTTTTAAATATTCCAAAAAACTAAGAATTTGAGGAATATTTAACCTATTGTTAAAATTTCAGAAAAATCAAAAGTATGGCAGATGGCTCTGCTCTTGAGGGAAATTGACTCGGAAACTTCTTGCTCGTTCTTTCTCATCAAATCTTCCTTGGAGTTCATACATTAGATCCATTGCTGTTTCTGCTTCTCATAAAGTCGGTTCTCTCTATTGCTCTAAACATTTTCTCACACCTAATGCTATTCTATATCTCTACAAATCTACTATCAGACCATGTATGGAGTACTGTTGTCATATTTGGGCCGGTAAATCTCTGTCTCATTTGAGGGTTCTTGATAAGGTGCAGAAACGTATCTGTAATTTGATTGAACCGACACTTTCTTCTTCTCAACACCCTCTCTCTCACAGACATGATGTAGCTAGTCTCAATCTTTTCTTTAAGTACTATTATGGCATGTGTTCTTTAGAATTGTCTGATCTATTCCCTACTCATTTTGTTCCAGCTCGTTTGACTCGTTGGTTTAATGGTCTTTATAAATTCGCTGTTTTGATACCTCATTATCATACAGTTTCCTATTCCAGTGTATCTTTCCAAGAACTGCAAGCTTGTGGAACTCTCTTCCTGCTGACTGTTTTCCTCATACTAAGACTAAGGCCAATAGGCATCTCCTGTCTTTGCGATAATCATCTTTCGTTTTTGTTAGCTACTTGCATCAAGTGGCTTCATGCTTTGTCTGGAGCGATTTCCATTAAAAACAAAAAAATACTTCTATATCTATTACTAATGAAAATTTGGTATCTGTCTGTCTGAAGCCGAAACTATATTATTACTTCTATTAATTGTACTATTGTACTTCTATTACTAATGGAGATTTGGTATCTGTCTGTCTGTCTGAAGCACAAAACTATACTATTACTTCTATTAATTGTACTAAACTATATTATTAGTTTTGATCGCTCTCTTTTTATATCTACTTATCAGCTCCTATATATACCCATTCCAAAACTTCCCTAAACATCACGCGTCTTTCAAATTTACATAATTACTTTCTTTTAAAGCTTCTAATAAATTAATATTCGCAAATATAGACTCATGATTGTTTTTTTCAGATTTCCAGATGTATTTAAAATATTTTCCTCGATTTTTTTGTTTTACATTTTACGCCGTAAAGGGTAAATTTTGTTTAAAAACTATGTTTCTATTAGTGCGCGTTTTATTTATTAAAATAAAGGATGGGGTGATTTTAATGAGCAATTAAATAAAACAACTAGCAAAAATATGCGACCGGAAGGAGCATATATTTGCTAGTAATAATAATATAGAATTAAATAAACTTATTTTCAAATTTGAAAAAAGGCAAAAGCTTTAGAAGCCACAAATAAAATGCAAATATTTTTTGATTAAAAAATCATACATTATTTTACTTTTGTCTTAAATTTTTCCGATAAAATAGCCTTTATTAGAGACTTTGATTGTTTTATGAAAAGGGAAACAGTATTACCTTTTTTCATAATTAGTACAGTCCTTTCTCCCTATTTGTTATCGAAGATCCGAAAAATTTAAGACAGAAGTTTTTTTTTAAAAATCATGATTTTTAATAAAAATATATTTGTATCTTATTTGTGGCTTCTAAGGCATTTTCTTTAAAAATGCTGTTAAATAACTCTTTCCATTTCAAATATTTATTGTTTTTACTTATGCAAGAAGAATATCGTAAAAGATGTCACAGTTTATGAATTTTCGAATGAAATTAAAGTAGAATAAATAGTGGTTGTGGTTGTGACCCAACGGGTCACAGGTACGTCTGGTATAATACTAAAACTCTGATAATCTTTGTTGCACATTGAATGTATTAAATGATGGGAATGAGACGAGAAGTGGTGAGAAAAAGGGGAATAAAGGAAGATAAGAAGTGGCGGAGAGTAAAGGATGACATCAATAATGGGTTAACCTGTAAATGGTCGTCTGTTTCGTCAGTCACCATGGCAACAAGGGTTTTTATTATGAGATATAAATATAGTTTTATTCAGCAGTGACAGCGTTTGAAACAGTGTGTTTATTTTTTCACATAACTGACATCTTCAAAGCTTATTCGTGAAACTTCCCTTGTTTCCATTAAATTGAAAGCTTGTGGATTATTTAGATTATTCAGACTACTGTTCTCATGTTGGATACTATTCTCACAACGTTTCAGCCAATGTAACCTCCGACCTTCTTAAGGTGCATCTGGTCGAACTCAGAAATCTGTACAGAACCCTTTGTTTAATCCATCAGTGTAGCTTGGTGTCAGCCATGACCAGGTAAAAGTCTTAAGTAATTCGTAATTGTCTTCTTAGTATCGCCTGCACTGAAGATTGAACCATCAACATCCAGAAGACTGTCACGTAGAACTGATTATTACTTAGAACTTATATCAAGTCCTTGCAGTAGCCGAATAATCTAAATTATCAATCCTATTCTAAAAAATCCCAAAACAAAATTGAAAGCAGTTGGTCACTTTATTCTCTAATTCTATGGATGTACTTTGAAAATATCTATTTAACTTCATAACCAGTTACGGGCACTAATGTACAAGGTACCAATGTTGACTCAATGGGTCACTGGTCGTCTAATTCTAAAAAGATGTTTATACTATCTGTGACGGCAAGCAATCTGGGGCAAAAAATCTCGGAAGACGAGTAGTACAGGCGAATGTATTTATTACATTACAACAAGCCATCTCCCCCCCCCTACTACAAAATAGCAATCCCAACATCTTGTCTCACTCTAAAAAATGTTGAAAACAAAAAAAAAAAGTAAACACCATAATATCCTTCCCAAAAATAGTGAGTCTATATGGAAACATTTACAAATCTGATAAACATTATCAAACACCATCACTATTTCTTTTTTCTTCTAATTAGATCCCACTCCCATTTAGAGATTGACCTGCTTGTTTTCGATTCTGAACAAACCAGAAAACACTGGGTGCTCTATTATTTAGAACTGGTTTAGAAGGTCTTACTGAACAGTTTTAGTTTTCCCACTCCCCATTTTATTCCAATGAATTTGTGTATATAAATATATTTATGAAAAATAAAAATTTTAATAAATTTGGGTATATCTTAAGTAGGATGACCCCTAGAGTAAATATGGTATTGTGGCGACTGAGATGATTCTAATTAAGAGTAGGATAGACATTTTTATCACTTTTGACTAAGGATACCCAACAACCCCCATTTTCCCACACTTTTGATGGCCTTATGCCTAATTTGTTCTGAATGTAATTTTTTATATTTTGTTCAAATAAATAAATCAAAATATCTTAATACAAATTAATATAAAAGTACTGCATGCAATAAATTCTATAGAAAATTATATCATAAATAAATAGTTGGGAATATTAAGGTCTTGAAGCATAAAATATTTGGCTATATTGAAGCTGTTGGCTCTCAAAATTGCTGCCAAATGTAATCGATTAGTTTTGTCTGATTTGCCAAGCATTGCCAGGACACCTTAAACCACCGTATTAATTTGTTGTCTGATTTTTGTGGATTTCTTTTTAATAAACACTGTTTGATTTTATAATTTTTTTTTTACAGAACAAAAATACCCTCCCTTAAGCTTACCACTAATCCTAAGTTCGGGTGGCAACAACAACAACAACAACAACAACAACAACAACAACAACAACAACAATAATAATAATAATAATAATAATAATAATAATAATAATAATAATAATAATAATGATGATGATGATGATGATGATAATGATGATAATGATGATGATGATTTTTAATAAACACTATTTGATTTTATTATTTGCAAAGTAAAAATGAAATAAAAAAGGAAATCCACAAAAATCAGAAAACCAATTAATATTTGCAAAATAAAAATTAATATGGTCGATTAATTTGTTTTGTTACCACATGGAAAATCAGATAAAAGGTGAACGTATAGTATAGTTAATAACAAAAAAAAAGGGGCGAAAGAAACAAATATATAATAAATAAGTGTTACTAAACGATATAAAATGTAATATTCTATCGACTGTAAAATATTTTTTTTTTAAATTAATTAAAAAAAGGCTTACGGTATAACTAACCCTAAGTCCGAGGGAGGTTTCCAGTCGGATTAGGGTAAGTTCTTTTTGTTTTTTAATCTTTTAAGCCTGAAATAAGCGACCATCTCAAAAAGAAAAAATCGACAGCCATTTTGTTTGACTTAATCGCTTAAGTTATAGAATTGAGATGTATCACAATCCTATGATATTAACTGACGAACGGAGTGGGCAAAAACACACAAGCCATGCCCCAAAATTCCATCTAAAAACGAAATTAGATTTTTCTTTCAAAATTGGCTACCACAGGCATATTAAGTGAAAAAGCAAAAATGCCTGTCACGTGATATGCTTTCAACTACGTCCGCCGCACCTCTGGAATTAAAATCCCCTTTTCGCGCCCAAACTCAAAAGGTGCTTCCTGGAGACGATTGAAACCTCATTTAAGGTGAGGTTTTTTGTAGAGAAAAGAAAGTTGGAAAAAGGGTCAGCACACGCTTAACAAGAGGACAACGTTTCCACCGTCCTCGCCCATTTGGGGCTTGGGAGGCTGCCACTATTCAACTCACATGCTGACAAAAAACGGCACACACACAAATGCTCACAATGTTCCAAAGTGGTTGTAACAGCAAACAATCTGGGGCAAAAAA
Organism: Sepiola atlantica; assembly: GCA_963556195.1. NCBI lineage: Eukaryota > Metazoa > Mollusca > Cephalopoda > Sepiida > Sepiolidae > Sepiola > Sepiola atlantica. Next base: position 45,584,693 of record OY744533.1, on the reverse strand, counting down.
TCTCGGAAGACGAGTAGTACAGACGAATGTATTTATTATGCGCGCACGTGGCCAACGCTGAATATAACACCTTTTTTCTCACCGTAAAACTGTAAATACAGGAAATAAATCAGTCTTACAAACATGTTCTCAGAAACAAAACAAAGAAAGTTGGAAGAAAGCGAAAACTTAAATAGGTTCAAAGAACTCTGCGTTGCTTACCTCTATTTTACCAAGCTATTTTACCAAGCTATTTTACCAAGCTACTTGTCCCAGAATAACCAACGTCTAACGCAAGCTCATCAGACGTCCGAATCCCATGCTGGCTGATTTGAAAATAAACGCTTCTGAGCAAGCAGGCGGTGTTGAGGCAAGACAGTTCCCCGTGCGCATGTCTTTCGGAAGAGGACCGCGCTGAAGACAAAATGTCCCCTTTCTGAATTTTGACCGGCTAACATAGAAAACTCTTGCATTCACAGTGGTCAATGGGCCCCCTATCAATTCTCAACTCATGCGCATACACACACACATACACACAGTCGCCCATTTACGCACCTTGACAAAAAGCGACACACAAATGCCCACACCGTTGCACGCATATACATACTCATAAATTACAGGCATAAACTCATACATTTTATTTCTTTTCAAACTGAACCTAGCATTTCAAATGAACAATTACTGAGATAAAATGTCTTGTAATTTTGTATATATAAATATCTTTTGTTCGTTTGTAAAAACATGTTTTCTTTCTTCATTCAACTTTCATTCATGTTTTTATCTGCCTTTGTTTTGTTTCTAACATTTTTATAACAATTCAAGGACCACGTCCTACAAAATGAAAGTAACGACACAAATTTTGAAATAGCAAAACTTACAGATATTTTCCAAAAGTTTAAAACTAACAGGTCAAGATAATATTAAATTTTATATCGTTTGGTAACAGTTATTTGTTATATATTTGTTTCTTTTCCCTTTTTTCGTTGTTAACTATACTACACTTTTGCCAGATAAAATTAGTCGATAAAATTTAACAGCTATTTTGGGATCTAACTGCTTTAATATAACCAAATATTTTACTAAAATTGCTAGATTCGGCATTAAATAACCAGTTATGGGTGGATATGCCGTAAAACAAAACCACTAAAAAAAACAAAAAAAAAAAACGAGAAAGTGCGACATTATATTTATTTACTCCTCTGCAGGAGTTAGGCACAAGGCCAGTTTTTATCTTACTCCCACAAGTAAGATGTGACCACAGCTTGGGTCGAGTAAGTGGGGTTAAAAGCCAGCGCTCGAGAGGTGAGCACTCTGGCCATTTAAAAATTGCCTGGGCAGCCCCGTCGGCATTCCCCGGTAGGGGCGCCTCAAGCAGTAAGCAATAAACTTACTCCTCCCCAAAGAGGGGAGGCGAAGCCTGGGAGGGTGGACCTCCTAGAACTGCGCAGGACAGGCGTGCAGTATCCATCGGAACAGATACTACACTTACTTCCTAGCGTGTGTGCCAAGTGCGACATTATATTACTATGGCGAATACATAAAAAAGGGTAATGCCTCGTTAAAGGGAGATAATTCAGTATTGATTTATTTTATCACTTCTAAATGGCAGTTTAGTTAATTGTCGATTATTTTAATTGATGAGGATAAAGAACAAAGGAGAAAGTGTTTCTTTATTTTTCATTTAGTTTCTATCATGCAATCGTCTTTTTAATGAGATTAGATTTTTAATTGGATAGAGATGTATTAAGGTTCTTTTTCTTTGGAAAATAGGATGACGTTAAATAGACGACCAACCACATAGAGCTGCATATAATAAAAGACAAAAACAACTATTAAAAACAAAAACAATCTCTTATATATAAAGCAAAGTTGGTGCAACTCCATTTTAGCGGATACATTCGAAAAAAAAAAAAATAATAAAACAAACTGAGGAATATATCCTATACCAAAAATCACCACAATTAATCAAGTAGTTTTTTTTTTTTATATAAAAGAAAATTAAATTTTAGCGATGTGCGAAGAGGAAGTGCAAATATGACAGCCATTTTTGGATTATTCAAAGGGGGATAACCGTAAATCAATTACGGACCACGTTAAAACCGACTTTTCGTCAGCATATTCCGACAGGTTACGTAAACCGCCAGAAGATGCTGAACAAAAACTTTGTGATTTTTTTGACAAAGATGTGGTCAAACTGGAAAAATTAAGAAGCAACCTATAAATTTAAAAGAAAACAGTCATCGTATGGTAAATTCAATGAAAAAATATTTATTATTTTGTTACGAATAAAATATAATGAAAAATTAATTGAAAAATATGTATTTTTTTAAGAGCACGCTATCATACTGGAAAACTTAAGGAAAAAAACATTCAAAACAAGGGAAAAATAATCATCGTATGGTAATTGGGTGATTGTTATCAAATTTTTTTTTTTTTTTACAAATGTCGGAATTTTCGTGTCGTTAACGAAAAACCGCTCTAAACGATGGTTATGTTATCTAGGAAAATTATCATAAAAAAATTATAACAAGAGATAAGGAAAGCAGCAATACAAGATGTTCGTAAAAGTTAAAATATAGTTTTATTTACAAAAAAAAGATAGCCTGGACTGCTTTTTTTTTCCAAAGCTGGAATAAATAAATTATTCCTGGATAACATGCAAAAAAAATAAGAATCAAAAAAATACAACATCAGTATCTCTGAACATAAAGGTTAGATACAACAAAAATTGACACAATCAAAGTTAAGGAATAAATCCTTTTAAAACATGAACTTACTATAAAGTCCGTATTCTCACAAATCAATCAAAAGTCTCTTTTTTTTTCTTTCACCAAATTTACAATCAAAAGAAATAAAATTAACAAACCGTGCCGAAGTCCAACATAATTTCCACGATAAAATTAACTCTTTTTTTATTTTATCAAACGTCTGTCCGAAAGTTCTTTTCTTCTTTTTCTTCAATATTTTCTTTTAGCAAATCCGATGCAATATGTATGGCACAAGAACAGTACACATTTCAAATAAACACAATACTCACTATTTTCCATCGTTCGTCTTGAATGGCGATCACGCGCGTATGTGACTGATTCAACTGGCACAGTTGAATATCATCTCAAATCGATCTGTGTGCAAAGACGATCAATCTCAATGATTCTTAATCTCTGATTAGAATCTTCTCGACAGCAAAGTATTTCACTTCTCGGGAGCCAATCTCTTCAACATAGGCAATTTCGTTCCCGGAGCTATCTCGTTCAACTTCTTCTCCTTATTTCAAGTCTCTGGCTTGAAACAACTTCCCAAGGATATATTCTTGACCGAGGGGAAATATTACATACACAACATGTAATTCATCCAAGAGATACCATATCTCTTAAATTTCTTCAAGTAGAATTCTTGCAAATTTAACGTCCCCACGTGGACGGAGAAACAGTTATAACATGTGTCGAGCTCGGCGTCAACCTCTGTTCTGATTAAATTTCGCGCCGATATATCCAGACACGACAAATTGCATCATTGCTAAAAATAGAAATCACGTGACACAACATGGCCTTCACCGCATAACACCTACGCAATATCCATATGACCTTCGACCTGCACGTAGGCCCCCCCTGACCTTTCAACAAAGGGAAGTAACCGTTGACTTACTTAGAAAAACGTCTAGAAATTTCCACACAAAGAAAATATATTGAAACAACTGTTAGAAAAATTATTTTTTTTTTTATGATTTTTCATTTTTTTTGGGGGGGTATGGGGGGGTACTTCTTTTTAACCCTATCGACTGGGTTAGGATTATGTTTGTTTATGTTTTTTTTGCGGGGGTGGTGGGTACTCCTTTTTAACCCTAGCGACTAGGTTAGGGTTACGTTGTTTTTGTTTTTTTGTCGGGTTAGGATGAAAAAGAAAACAAGTTTCTTGCGTCCTTTAATTCATTTTTTCTTCTTAACTTGCATATATGTGCACATAGATGCATATGTGCACATAGATGCATATGTGCACATGTCCTGCAACTGTTCAATTCGTCTATAAGTTTCCTTTTCTAGCGATAGTCAATAATTCCTTCAGGAGACTGAAGCGTCTGTCCTAACTCGCTTAAATTCATGATTTTTTAACCAATTTTCTTGTTGAATTTTACTCAAGTTGTCGTATGTTGCATATTCCCGCGGTTTATAAACTGCAGAAGTACCATTTATTCTATAACTTGCTGTGTCTACCCGGTGTTGCCTGTGAGTCTTTTTTGGTATTATTATATAATTGCACCTTATGCTAGTTCACCCAAAAGAAAAATGAGATTCTACTTTGGAAGGGGGGGGGGGGTAGAGCTAAAGAAACTGAAAAACTGGACTGTAAAGTAAATAAAACAAAAAAAAATAGATTGACATAAATTTAACGTAAGATTATCACCCACTTTCCGACCAGATAACGTTTTAAGGACATGTAATCAGTTTTTGCTTTTAGCTAAATCTTGGCCATTTTCTTAATTTCTTGGAAATCAATTGGGGTGTATTTTTGTGTGTGAGTGTGTTTCTGTCTTTAGCCACACGGACTTAGGGTTAGTTGTGTAATAATATTTTTTACCACCCCAGACTTCAGGTTAAGGGAGGGCATATCATCATTTTTTTTTATTTTACCGCTTACATGTAATTATCTATTGCTATATCATCAACTTTTCAATCTTAGAAATCGTGCCATTTCTTAGAAATTAGTCATATAGGTATATGCCTTAAAAACAGGTATACGGTAATCATTTTACATTAAGTTTATATGCGGAACCGATCCCTTTCTAAATTCTAAATTAATTGTTTCTTTGTTTGTTTTATTGCCAAGTATTTTAGGATGATTACATGTAATCGCCTCAAAAAGTAGAATCTCGTTTTTATTGGAGGAGTAGGCATTAGCATGCGGTTATGACGTTTGTTTAGAGTAGTTAACAGAAAAAAAGGGATGGAAAAACAAATAATCAACAAATAACTCTTACCAAAAGCAAGAAAATTTAATCGCTTATAAATCAGCATAGTTTTTAAGTTTTTTTAACTGTTTTGAAGTGTTCGTTTTTTGTGATTTTTTATCGCTATATACAAGGCTTTGAAAATCAACATGTCCACCACGTATTGTCCGCATGAGTTAGGATGGCTCGGTATAGTGCAAAATATTTTAACCCTTAAATTCTTTTTGTTTCAAATATGACACATACCAACAAAATGCCTATTTAATATAATATTTAACGAAAATGTGTCAAACTGCAACTTGTTTCACATCTGCAACGAGCCTGTTAGCAAATGTGAGTAGATATTAGTATGTTGTTGCATCAGCACACACGCTAAATAGGTAATAAGTATCTTTGATGAAAATATTTTTTCAAACCAATATAAAAAATAAAGCATTTAAGGGTTAAAATAAAGGAGAACTTAAAAACAGTTTCTGTGAGTTAAAAATATACAGATCTGTCGAAAATTAAATACTTGACCGATTGGTGACAATTATTAGTTATAGTTTTGTTTAATTTTCGATTCTTTACTTGTTAAACATACAACATCGAATCTTCACATCACGGAAAGAGTGGCAGACATCTTGAATACCTATTTTTAAAAGCCTTGTATATAGCGATAAAAGATCAGAAGAACAAAAAAACAATCACTTAAAAACAGTTCTAAAACTTTAAAGTTACACAGATAGATAGATAGATAGATAGATAGATAGATTAACTTTTGTTGCATTTGGTAACATTTATCTGTTGACTATTTGTTTTGTTTTTGTTTTTTCGCCCTTTTTCCTGTTAACTACTCTAGACAATCGCCCATTTGATCATTAAATTAATAATCGAACCAAATTGTTATAAAACTTTAAATACTTTTGTTAAGTTAAATATTATTTTAATCTTTATTATTTATAAAATTATTGGATGTAAATAGCTTCCAAAGCTTTTGATCCTGTAATACATGAGGATTTGCGAAGAATACAAAAAGCCAGAGATGACTTGTTATTTGACAGTCTAAAGGCTTCCAAATTCCTTTCAATTTTCGAAGAGTGATGAAGTAATTCATTCTTCCCCCCCCCCTTATTAACAAAAGATTACAATTGCTGACTTGTTTACAAGGAAATCTAAATGCATTCTGGTGGATTTAATTTCGTAATTAATTTTTTTAGAATTTTTTTTAACTCTATTGCATTTTGTTTTCGATAAATATTCGATTACGAGTAAATAATAATAATAATAATAATAATAATAATAATAATAATAATAATAATAATAATAATAATTCAATGTGTAATTATCAAAGTTATGTCGACACGAGAAATACAGACACACGCACGAGAAGTAGTCAACAATGTAATTAACATAGAGATGTGAAACTTTTTAAATTTCGGTTTTCTTTTCTTTTCATATTGACTTAAAGTGAAATAATATTCTTGTATCATAGGAGTTACTTCCCTTGCATTTCTTTTTAGTTTCTTTGAGTTCCTGGCGAACACGCAATTCATGTTTTGTGGATTCTCTCAAACGATGTGCATCTCGTTGTAATGAGAAAAAAAGGTGCATTATTTTACGTTTTGTTTTTGCCAAAATGTATTTAAGTAATAATTGTCATAAAAATGAAAGTAATCCATCATTTTTTAAATCTTGAATCTTTGTCCCCTGTACTTACCTCTCACGAGGGCAGAATTAGATACAAGGTTGGTTTGTTAATGGGAAGGTCATCCAGCTTCCCCAAAAGGGGCAATCTGGATTTGGGCATGAATAAAAAAATTGCCTCAGTCTTGAAAGATTTCTCTTTCACAAGGACAGAAAAGATGAAGTGTACTATCAGAACAGATATTACCCTTCGACCTTGTGTCACATCTTCCTGTGGTGGGAGGGAGGTAAATGTATATATATAAAACTCAATGTTTGTTTGTGTGTGTATTTTATGTTTGTGTGTTCCCTATAGAAAAAAAGGTTAGAGAATCTACATAAAATCTGAAAGTGTATTCTTATGTAAAATTTACCGGGGAAGACAATGGAAGTGTTCCTGAATATCTAAGTGCACCCTTAAGGAGACTATAAGGGCATGACCCCTTAAAACTTCAAATATATCCTGTTTTTATGAAATTTAAATCATATGTATAAAATTCTCCGAGGAAGACAATGGAAGTGGTCTTGAATCTCTAAGTGCCCTCCTATGGGGGCCAAACTTCCTTTAAAATTTTAAATATATCCTGTTTTGATGAAATTTATCTCGTATGTATGAAATTCTCTAGGGAAGACAATGGAAGTGGTTCCAAATCTTTACATTACCTTCTATGTCTCAAATATCGACATGATCCCACTTCTAAATGATCAAGTGGGATAGAAACCCCTTAAAACTTGAAATGCATATATTCGATTTTAATGAAATTTGAACCATATATATATGACTTAATTTAGAGAATTTTCCAACCTTTCAGTTTCCTCAGACTATATTAGGGGAAAAAAGGGAGGCAGGGGGAATAGTAAAAACAAAGTAAGTAATATAGTTCTATGATCAGAATGAAAAAGTACATAGTAGTGATCCTTATTCAATCCCGGGCAACGTCGGGTCTTCCTGCTAGTACTATCTATGTCTGAGAAAACTACAGATCTAACTAAAATCATTTGGATTAGAATTTTGTTTAATTTAAAGTCAACTTTTTTTCTGTATGTATTTTTAAAAAATCTAATCTATTTTTTTTGTTTCTCTCTCCTTCTCTCTCCTTCTCTCTGCCCCCTCTCTCTCTCTATCTCAGTGGATGCAAATGAAAACAAAGCCCTATCGAGAAAGGCTTTCAAAGAATTCATACATTGTTTTATACTTTCTGGATTTCATATTTTTTATTGGTCCCCCGATTTATAAAATCGGGGGACCTATGTTTTGAGGCATTTCCGTCCGTCCGTCCGTCCGGATTTTTCTCCACAACCATCCATTGAATTTCTCTCAAATTTTGCATGAAGTTGTAACTTTGATCAGGTTAGAAAGTGACATTCTCCGATTTTTAAAAAAAAATCTGGTTAGCCCCCCAGGGGGTCAAAACGCCCCGAAATGGCGAAAAATGACATTTTTTGCCCCATAACTTTTCATCCATCCATTCAATTTCTCTGAAACTTGGCTAAAATGTGGAGGCAATTGTTCCTAATAGAAAATAAGTATCGCTGACCTTGGAAAAAATCTGGTTCGCGCCCCCAGGGGGTCAAAAGCCTCCAAAATTGTAAAAAATGACCCTTTTCTCCCATGACGTTTGATCCATCCATTCAATTTTTCTGAAACTTGGCCAAAATGTAGAGGCAATTGTTCTGGATATAAAATGAGCATCCTTAACCTCAGAAAAATTCTGGTTCGCGCCCCCAGTGGGTCAAAGGGGGGTCAAAAATGCACTAAATTGCCCAAATTTATAGCATTTTACACTCGCCACATCGAGTCACATACAGAGGGGGACCATGCACGCGCGGCTTGTTTACTGATGAGTTCTTCACTTATCAGGGCTGAAAGCCACTTGAAATTAAGGGTTAATGAGATGGATAGATTGTCAGTTTAAAGATGAAGGATATTATGAGAGGATTGAAAATAATGAATGGAATGAACAAAATTTGATGCCTTATGACGACTGTTTATGACAAGTGTTTATTGACATTAGATTTAAAGGTGACAATGTTGCAGCCCTCAGAGAAGCAATCTTGTGGCAACGTGTTCCACAGATGGGAGGTTCTTGAAAACTCTGCTCATGGGAATTCCATTTGATGTTAAGCACATGGAATAAGAAAGGAAAGTTCTTTGCAGCGGTGGTAGGAAGACGTGTTTCTGCTGTGACAGTTTTACAAGGAAGAACCAGAGATTGAAGCTCAGTCGAGCAGCTTCCATGGAAATAATGATAGACTTGAGAAAGACTAGCAACATCTCTTCGATGAGAAAAGGCCTGTAAAAAACAGAAGAGATCATGCCCCCACTAGATTGTGAAGTTGATTTTGTACTCTGAGCAGTATTTCTTCATATGTGTGGCAGCAGTACTCCTATGGCATTACCTCTCCTCTCAGGGGAGGTCTAACTGTCTCACAAGTTACAACCGAATAAAATGCATGGGTTGTTATGAATGCAATCACAAATCATAAGAGCACAATTAAATCCTACCTTGTGTCATCCACTCTGCCCATGATCAGGGCACCTGAAATGAATGTTTCACAACAGCACAAAGAAATGAAGAAATCATCGAATTTGAAGAAAGGATCCTTTATTAAAATGTTAGCATTGCCTTCTCTTCTACCGGTGGCGGAGGGGGCATTCCAAACTATGGATATTTAGGGCCCCTTGGCCCTGAGTTTATCGTCGATCTTAAGTCATCCTCTACCTGTGCGGTTCGCTCTAAGACTTCCAACCGACTCCTACTCCTCTTTCACTCCCCCCTCTCTTTTAGCCATGTGACGTCACGTCCGCTTCTGTTACGCAGGGGGTCGAGCTGACATCCAACTGCACACTAAGCTAACCCGACTGAACCCTATTTCTTGTTATCCTCAACTAACAAATATTATACTCGCCCAATATTTAACACTCTATCTGACTCTTATATGCATCAGGAGTCAGAAACCTTTTGGAGCAGTAGAATAATCCAACCATTCTTCCAGCAACCTTAGCAACAGATTGGATATAAGTCTTCCATTTTAGATCTGGAGTGAAAGTCAGTTCTAGGAGCTTATGAAAATAAGGGTCTTCCTCAAGGAGAGAGCCATTCATTTCAACTGGTGCAAAACAAGGATCTGGATGGTGATAGTGAAAGGAGAGAAGCTTGGTTTTCGAGACGTTAAAAGTAACAAACCACTTTTTTGCAAGTGTGCCATGTGCTTCAGATCAGGAGAGAGAGAGAGAGAGAAAGAGAGAGAATCAACATTATCTTGACGTAGTTGAATTTTATGAAGAATTAAATATTTTATGAATCAAACACTGTTAGATGTTGGTTGGTTTTTTAATGTATTTCTTATCAACAACAAAATTTGATGTGCCACGAACAAATTGTTATTACGAATATGCGGCCTGAGAAAAACGTTTAGAAACCATTACACAGATAGCATGGCTGTTTTCAGCTTTGTCTTTTTCATTGTAGAAGTATTTTTGAACACGAAGAGCAGACAGTATCTCAAATATATTTCTGTTTTATCAATACTCTTTTTAAAGGATCAAATCAATGCAAGGTTTAGTCAGCAGGAAATCAAATAACTAGTATGCAAAGAAAGAACGAACACATGTGAAACAAAAATGTTGCTTATTTTTTCTCTCTCTCCCCCTCCCTCCCTCTCTCTCTCTCTCTCTCTCTCTCTCTCTCTCTCTCTCTCTCTCTCTCTCTCATTTAACATCACTTTTTCTTTGTCCAGGGGGCAGACAATTTTTTATATTTTGCAATCTCTCTCAGTCCTCACGGGTCAGCGGGTCAATTGTCTCCAAATTTCAGTTTCTACGATCTTGACCAATCACTTGCTTCTGTGGCCGACCAACCTTCTTGCAATTCAAGGCATTTATGCTTCTGCAACGGTTTATCCAGGAGGATGAACACTTCACATGACCGTACCAGCATAACCGAGTGCTTTAAGCAAATCCTCCTACCTAATTGTATGTAAAAAAAAGAAATAAAAATAAAAAAATAATAATAATAGTAGTAGTAGTAGTAGTAGTAGTAGTAGTAGTAGTAAAAGCTAACCACAAAAGATCATGTAAAAAATATGATGTGACTTTTTTTTCAACGTAATGAAATAAAAGTTAATCAAGTATTGTTTTAGAACTGAAAATAATCAAAATTTTGTTTTGTTTACTTATGCTTAAAAATCCTTGGCTCATAATCTGTCGCTAAATTTGGGCTCAAGTTAAATTTTGCTTTGAAATTAGATCAGTAATCTTGGGTGAAATCTATTATTATACTAAATGTGAGTCAATCAACATTTGTTTCCCTCTCAGCCCTTTTTCCTATATCCTTTAACTAGAAGAATACCTCCACCAGGATAGGTAAAATTCATTCCCTGAACAGAACAGTTTTGCACCAAACTTATGTCCCCCTTATGAGCATTAAAATCAAGATATAATGATACCAAACCTTATGTTTAGAATTTTAATTTCAAGTTTGATAAAAAAAAACCATTACATGATTTTGATTCTAGAAAATGTCTAAAAAGTTAAACTGAAGTTTGAGTCTTAAGAAGAAATTGAAATTTAGGGAATCTTGCTTAATTGTTGTCCAATGACTATGGATCAAATTTAATGCAAATCTGAAATATTTGAATTTTCAAATGGTAAGTTGTGGTCACATGATCTCCATAATTTTTTTTAAATACTTCAAAGAAACTCAAATTAGCTGAATATTTATTAATTGCTGTCTAATACATATTGTTAAAATTTCACAAAAATCTGAGCTATCTGAATTTTTACGAATGGCTTCCACCCCTTCTTTGCCCTTTTGCATGAAACTAAATTTAACTAAATATTGACCACATTACCCACCCTTACACCTAGCAGCTGTGTTTCTAAATTCATAATGATCGGTTAATTAATTTCGGAGTGAATCCTGTACATACAAATATATAAACATCTACACATACCTAACTTTATATAAATAGAGATGTGAGTCATTCAACATTTGTTTCCCCATAGTTTTTTTCCCTATAATAACACAAAATACATGCTAAAATATTCTTTAGTTCTGGAATTTTTTTTTTTTTTGTTTTAAACATAGTTCACCCCAAACAAGGCAGGACGCCACTGTAGACGTAAGGGGCTACTGAGAAAAAAGAAGAGGGGAGAAGGTAGGGGGCAGTCAACCTAGATTGGGATCTGTGCAGCGAGATGTCTGTTTACATTAGTTTAAAACTTCTGCATGTCTGTACTGTCGGGGAAACAGGGGGCAGGAAGGGAGTTCCAGAGGCCAGCAACACGAGGAAAGAAGCTATTTGAGTAGAAGGCTCTCCGACATCTGGGGACCTCCACAGTGAATGAATGAGATTTAGATGATTGTCGAGTTAGTCTAGTGAATTTACGTCGAGGGGGCACCAGAGTAGCCAGTTCATCGGAGCATAATCCATTGAAGTATTTGTAAAACAAGCACAAGGATGCTACATTGCGGCGATGGGACAGAGGCTGAAGCTTGGTTGACAGCGAGGGACCTATTAGGTTGGAGATTCTTTTTTGGACCTTGTCAAGGAGGGAGAGACTAGTAGATGATGCACCAGCCCAGATGTGACAACAATACTCCATGCATGGGCGGATGATGGCTTTGTAGAGATACAGGATAATGTCAGGTGAGAGGAGTTTACTAGCACGGTAAAGGGAGCCAACCTTCTTTGCGGCAGCCTTGGCAATGTCTTCGATGTATTTGTTCCAATTCATGTTACCTGTGAAGGTTAGGCCGAGGAGTTTGAATGATGAACTCTCAGGTAGGATGTTATTAGCCATGACAATCGGTGGTTGGAGAGGTTCTTTGTAGTTATTGAAGGAAAGGAGCTTTGTCTTAGCGCCATTAAAAGTTACCAACCATTTGTGACCCCAATCCACTACAGCCTGGAGGTCATTTTCTAAGGATTCAGCCAATGCCTCGGATATGATTGTGTCGGTTTTGCCAACATGGCGAGAGTAAAGCGTGGTGTCGTCAGCAAATAAACCAATCTCAGACACTGTGTCATCAGGGAGATCGTTTATATAGATCAGGAACAACAGAGGTCCAAGGATAGGTCCCTGGGGTACACCAGCATTTATGTCATGTTGCTTAGATGAACGGCCATCAAGGACAACCTGGATTTTTCTTTTGTCTAGGAAGGATCTGATTATATTAAGTAATTGCCCAGTAATACCGTATGAGCGTATTTTCAGGAGAAGCCCTTTATGCCATACCTTGTCAAAGGCCTTGGATATATCAAGCGCCACTGCCCTAGCTTCTCCTGCCTTGTCAAGTGTATGATACATGCGTTCAGAGATGACCGTGTTGATGTCCGCAGTAGATCGTGTTTTTCTAAATCCATACTGGCGGTCAGATAGAAGTTTAGCATTATATAAGTGCCTTACTATCGCTAGATTGATTAAGGATTCAAAGATTTTAGCAAAGATCGGCAGCAGACTGATTGGGCGATAGTTGTGAGGATCGGTTCTATTCCAAGAACTCTTGTAGATTGGTACCACAGAGGCAATTTTCCAGCTATCAGGGAAGCAAGATTCAGCTAGGCATTTATTGTAGAGTTTGAAGAGGACAGGGGCCAGTTCAGCAGAGCATTTCTTTATTACTAATACTGGTATAAGATCAGGCCCACAAGCTTTGGAGGTGTCAAGGTTTTTTATGATGTCTCTGACCTGGGATGGGGTGATGACCAGGTTATCAAGTGTGGCTTCGGTCCGCAATGGGAATTTGGGGAGGGGGTGGTTATCTGAGTCTAAAGTAGAGTTAGAAGTGAAGCGCTGGGCAAGTAGTTCAGCCTTATCAGTGGCCGTGCATACGACATCATTATGGTTTGATAATGGGGGAATCGTTGATTGTCCATTATTCACTACACTATTGTAGATTATTGTAGATTTTCCAGAAATCACGAGTACCTAGTTTCTGTGACTGGATGCGTTTTTTTGTTAACTCATTATACCTTCTCTTCGCTTCATCTATCACGGCCTTGCAATTATTTCTTGACTCTATAAATGTATGTCTATTAGTAGCTGACTTATGGCGGCCGAATTTACGGAATGCTTGTTGCCTCTTAGAAATGGCAGCTGCACATTCCGAGGTGAACCATTGGGGAGAGTGGGGCTTGCTAAAGAATTTTCGCATGGGAACATAGGCTTCGATGCCTGCTTTGACCCATTCAGTTAATTCGTTTGCACACTGGTCGGCAGGGAGTGAGAAGGTTTCCCTCCATGGGGCGTCACTGATGTGATCTCTGATTGACTCAAAATCAGCCTGCTTGTAGTATCTTGCTGTTTTGAGCAACGGTTCATCAGCATTGAGTTTTGATGTTTGAAAAATAAAAATTCTGTTTTAATTGTTCTAATTAAACAGTAATTTAATTAACTGAACAAGTAACCATCTCAATCCAAGTGATCTCTGTATTTCTCTTGCCCATCTCACTCACACTTGTTGATTCAACCACTTTTGAATAGTTTTTAATGTCTCTGTGAGTATTTACTTTTCAGCTGATTTACATTGCATGTTCGTACACACCATAAACACGTATGTAAATTATATAGAAAAATAATAGGTTGCTTTACTTGTATATTATCCATAAGAGTATTGATTTACTCCTCTCCAGGAGTTAGGTACAAGGCCAGTTTTTATCTTACTTCCACAAGTAAGATGTGACTCAAGGTCGCGTCGGGAAAGTGGGGTTTAAAAATTGCCTGGGCAGCCCCGTCGGCATTCCCGGTAGGGGCGCCTCAGGCAGTAAGCAATAAACTTACTCCTCCCCCAAAGAGGGGAGGCGATCGATAGACCGGCGTAAATGAAGCCCCGAAGGCCAAGACAATACCAGTCTATGGGGTGCAGTATCCATCGGAACAGATACTACACTTTGATCTTAGCCAATATACAGCCTAACTGCCAGAAGAATATCTTAACAGATATATCACAGTTTATGAATATCCGAATTAAATCAAAGTGGGACAAATAACGGTTGAGATCCAACAGGTCACAGACACATCTAGTATATTTCTCTGTTTGTTCTTCTTTCTTCATGAAGATAAAATTTAACTCAAGTTTGCATCTGTGTCTGTGGTTTTGTCAAAGGTGGGAAAGCAGCTAAAAATAAATCCATTTCCTTTAAAAACCGATATTCAAGAAAGGTGTGGAGTTGGCTAAAGAAAGGAAAACGACTCCAACTCACAATCACTCCAAGTTTGCTGTGTGTGTGTGTGTGTATCTCTGTATTGCTCTGTCTGTATCTTTTTCTATTTCCCTCAGAGGTGTGGAGTCGACTGAAAAGAATTCATCTCTAGTCAGTTTCAAAACCCTCACTCCTACAAAAAGTGATGACTTTCAAATCAGATTTCTCACCTCAGATGTATAGGAGTTCCTATTTACTTGCCTCCCCACGAGTGCAAGATTTGGACACAAGGTGGATTTTTAAGTGTGGGGGAAAAGGGCACGCAGGATTAGGATAAAAATTTAAATTGTCTCAGTCTAGAAGAATTTCTGCTTCACTGACCGAAGACAGAAAAGATGAAGTGTCGTATCGACTCCCCCCCCCCCCTCTGATTTTTGTGTATGTCTCTGTCTCTGTTTGTGCCCCTATAAAAATGAATCTAAATTTATTGCTAAAATATTAAGTTCAATCTTGTTTTTTGTTTTATTGGATAAAGAAAAATGCAGAAAAATTTAATAGGAATGAAAATAAAACCCATATTAAACAGGAAATGTAAAGATTATGCCATGGCCTACTTGCAGGTTGCCACTCTCTTAGTAACAGAACCGGATGTTGTTGAACAAACAGTTGACCTTCACTTTTTTACTGGTTGGTTTCCACTCATTATAGCATATGAAGAAAGAGATTAGCCTAGGTGACATATGATATAACACACCAGCGCGTTAACTGTTTCAGTATATTTTGTGGCCTCATCAGTAATTGCTACAATTTTTTTTTAATCTCTGGCTATCACTTTTAAGTAGCTTACCTGATTTCACATGTAATCAGTATCTGGCTGTCGATTTCTTCCTGTCTGTCCAGCCGTTGATTCGACCAATCCATAAACCGAGCACAAAAACCAACATTCCTCTTTTTAGACTCTGGCAATGTATTTGTCCATCCCATGAAAAACTTGTCCTTTTCAGAACATCTTACCTACTATAATTTTGTGTAATTCTACCTGTCTTTTTCAGTACAACTTACTACATTTTTGTGCGATTCTACCTGTCCTTTTCAAGACAACTTACCTACTCCACATTTGTGTGATTCTAGCTGTCCTTTTCAGGACAACTTACCTACTACAAATTCAATACATTAACCTCCTTTCTCAGAACAACTTCCTTTCCAGTCTGCCCAGCAGTCACCCAACCTGTGTGCAATATCCACACCCGACCAGCATTGATCAACCAGACATACAGATCTGTTTCTCCAACCTCAATGATACCATGTTCAACCACCAATTTTGGAGAAGTAACCCAACCAGACACTCCTCATAAACCTTTTCTGTGATGCCAACAGCTGAAACAACTCTTTTTCATTACTTATACCTTTACAGACCAATAAACCGGTTATCTGTTATTTACAAATTTAACACTTGTGTTTGTCATCGTTCTTAGTCATTGCCGTATGTGTCTCTAACAAGATGTCAGATCGATCACCATTATCAGCCCCTGCAACAATTGGATAGTTAAAGTTTCACTCTAATCGAGACATATTTGTTTTCTTCTATTTTAAAGCAAAAATAACTGTTCCAGAATTTGTTTAGACGCGGATTCATAATTTGGATTATTCCGACTACTTTTCCCATCTTGGTTGATATTTTTACAACGATTTAATCTCCAACCTTCTTCAGATACATCTTTTCGAACTTCGGAATCTTCATGTCGAACTTGAGAATCTGTTCGAAATTAAGGAGATATGGCCAAATGGTTAAAAGCGCAGGTTAACAATCAGTTCTAAGTGACAGTTTTTTGGGAGGTTGAAGGCTCAATCAGTACTACAGACGATTATAACTAAAAATGATATGAATTAACACTTTCTACCAGGTCACGGCTGACATATTGAGAACAATCTATTCCCGTCGATTAAATAAAGGGTTCAGTTTGAAATTCCATACAGGTTGCTGCGTTCGGCATAAATAATAGTCTATCTAATAAGAATTAGAATACTTTATATTCTATCACATCAAGTTTAGCAACTCGTGTGTAGAGTTTAACAATGTGTAAAGAAACTAAATATTGACGCATGTGGTGTGCTAATATACGCCATGCAGTCACCCAACTGGTAGTTATTTTGGTAATACAGACGTGTGCTATTATCATTTGAGCAACAAATTCGACATGCATGTCGGAAAGTAAAGGACGATTAATAAACCTTAGAGGACAAATACATTTCATTTATTAATAGTTTGTCTACAACAAACTATAAAGATAGTAATGAGACATGTTAAACATACAGATTAAACATACAGAACACATTGTTCCCATATAATCAAATAATGTATCTGCTATTCCTTTAAAAGGTAAAAAGAAAAGCACAAATACATTTCATTTATTAATAGGTTGTCTACAATAAACTATAAAGATAGTAATAAGACATGTTAAACATACAGATTAAACATACAGACTATATTGTTCCCCCACAATAGAAGAATGCATATGCTATTCCTATAAAAGGTAAAAGGAAAGGGATGTGCAAAGCATGAAGCAAAGTATTTACATTTTCTTGTGGAGTCTTTTTTGTTAGTTGTCATGTCAAAGCCAGTTCTCTTCATAGAGCGTCCAAAGAGCTAATCAAAATGAAATTCCATTTAAATTCTCGACTATATGGTGGCACAAGATTTCCCAACAAAATCTTGTGTCCACCATGTGTTTTGGTATTTAAACCATATTTTCTTCAAGGGAGATAACTCTGGTCTGGAAACCAGTTTCTCACCAAGGGAGATAAGTATGGTCTCAACAATACCCACCCCCTAAACTGATTCCCAAATCCGAAACAAATGTTTAGGTTATGCATAGCTTTTTAATATGGCACATAGGTATGTGACCAATGTCAGATTTTAGACTTATACGGAACCTGACAAATCTGCTGGTGACCAAACGAATTAAGGTATTGGCTCCAGGGTGAGATAGATTTTGGAGAGAGAAGGATGGTGTCCACCGCAAAGATTCTGGAATGATAGGGCATCATATTCTTCCGGTGCTGATGTTACAAATCAGTTCCAATTTGGTTTCAGGGACGGATATTTTTGCCAATTTCGTGAATGTAGACTTTTATATTTTATTATTAAGCGAACATTTATTAAAAAGAAAAATTAAATAAGGGAAATCTAGAACAAATTTTTAAAAATCCTATGTCAAAAATTGTAAACATTTTTATATTTTGACTTATTTTTCTGTAAGCACTTCACCCGAGCAAGTATTATTATTATTATTACAGAATAAAATAAAAGATGCAATGATTTTCTTTTTGATTTTATTAATTTCTATTTTTATTATTTCAGTTTTGATGTGGAGAATGGACAAGCCCCCGGTCGTAGTCCTTTGGAAATGAGTCCGTCTTCAGGACTGATTTTACAGAACTTACCCTCACGGCGGGAATCTTTCCTCTACCGTTCCGACAGTGATTACGAGTTGTCTCCCAAGTCCACATCGAGGAATTCATCCATTGCCAGTGAACTGTAAGTAATTCAGATCGACCAATCTCTAGTGTTTATCTTTTCTAAATGTTTTCTGATTCACTGAACACCCATGAACTTTCTCTTCTTTCACCCTACCCCAACTTCTCCATCTTCCTGTCTAATTTCCCTTTACTCAATTCCTTTAGTATCAATGCCTTACACATCTCTGCAAAAAAAGGTAAGATGTTTGTAAAATTACTCGCAAAAACGCAATGTGTATGAATCTACAAGTTGCGACAGCGCGACTCGTTTTATTCGGTGTTGTTGGTATTGGTTTCCCCAATGTAGGGATGGACCACATGAAAGTTGCCAACATCCATAATAAAAGTGGTTGTATGGTATCGACATGACTCTAACATGCCCCATCAAGTCGTCGATTCATACCGGCTACCACTTCACCACGGCCACCTCTCAAATAAAGAAAGTTTTTTTCTTTTCGAAGTCCTGAATTCGAATAAATTGTTATTTAGAATTCACTTCAGAATGTCTTTAAACAAGTGCAGAGTAAACCCCCAAGAAGAATGGCATCCATGGGATCGTTAATAAAATTCGCTATCCGTTCAAATAAACTTCAGCCTATTACTGACTTGTCCACTACGTTTGAGTCATGAATGTCCAACAGTCTGCGTTTTATCGCCGTTCAATGATATATGGGGATACTTTGATGAGTGTCTCATCAGTAGGAGGTGTGATCTCGAATGAGCTTTATATTCACCAGACCTAACCCCCCCTGATTTTTATCGATTGAGTTATATCAAAGATAATGTCTATCAAAACAATCCCTAGATTATTCCTGAACTCAAGAGGGTCGTCACAGTCAAAATCAGGGCGATGCAAAAATTGTTGGACATTCATGACTAAGACTTGGTGGATAAGTCAGTCATAGACTAATGTTTATTTGTACTAAATAGGATTCGATTACAGAAAGGATTGCGCATTTTATTTACGATTGCATGGGTTGCATTTGGGGGGGGGGGGATCACTTTGGACTTTCATCCAGTGGAATAATCTAGAGTGAATTTCTGAAATTTTATATAGTCCTAGCATGATTTAGTCAAACAAAAACAACATGTCGTCTCAGAAATATCCTCTAATACACTGCATTATCTTCTAATTATACATCTAGGTTGTTTTTTTTACGTAACTCATTTGACATTGGATTTTTTTAAGGTTGGACAGATCTGCTTCATTAAGGATAATGATATCACTTGAAATATTGTTATGAATACTTTTGATGCATAGGAATATTATTGCATATTCAAAATATTTTAAAATATGCAAATCAGTTTAGTTTAATTCGTTGGTAAAATATACACAGCTGCACTCCTAGTGATAAAAAGTAATAATTTGCTTATAATATAGCCATTAGAACTTAACAGTTCAAATCATCTTAATTTATTTAAACGGTTGCTGTCTTACTCCAAGAACTGAGGATAATTTGTTATCTGCAATAAAAGCTATCCCATGCTTATAGCATTATTTTAATTAATACGACACCAGATCTTTTGAAAGAAGGATGCTTTATTCATCAGCTGTTGATCATCTATCTATTTTAGCTGCAAGTTAAAAAGGGGAGGGACAGACGAGAATAGAGCGAACAAGAGAGAGCGAGAGTCAATCACTTATTTTAAACACGTGGCTTAATTATTGTAACACTTCGTCAGATCATCTTCAAAACATGTCTCGTTGAATAAACTTGCATGCAAGACACCCCGAGAGATAGCAACTGCTACCCTCTCAAACTTATGTCAGACGGCATTTCTGTCTTAGTTCTATTGTTTCTTATTCTCTAATAACAATTCTTCTTTCTCGACCTCTTGTCTAATTTATATCCTGTTTACAACTCTATGCGAGGCCACCTGCACAAAATATATTTAGTAAAACGTAACCACCAAATATATAATACGGGAATCAATATGAATCTGAACAAGAGCAACCTTATAGAAGCAAACAAATAAAAAACGAAAAAACATGCAATCAAAAACTGCACCAAACTTTCAAGTTTGAAATTACTGCTCCCGGACAACACTTGGTTTCCTCATTAGTCAAATAAATAAAATTAAGTGTCTGTATGTATATCTGATTGCTATTGACTCAGAAACTACTTGATGGATTCCAACCAAATTTGGCATACAGATAGGTTATAACACAGGTTGTATTTTCGCTTTGTAAAGTTAATATCGGTCAATGTTGGAGATCACGAAAGATTAAAAATAAAGTGAAAGAATACATTACTCACGGAACCTGGTCACTTATAAAGGACATTTCATCAAATACAACAATGGACAGTGACCCCTAAAAATGGGATCAGAATCGATCTTGTATGCTTCTATGATGATAAGGAACACTTTAACACTACATGGATGACATTTAAAAGGCATGTTTACCACTGTTTTCAAGTTCTAATGTGTAATACTTGATTTGAGCCCTGTTTTGTGTACTGAAATCAAAAATCGTGCTCATTTTACCTAATAAGATGATTTTTTTCATTAAGCCCATACCAGAAATTCCTATATTCCAATCTATTTGTAGTTGAATGAAACATAATATAGCAAATTCTGTACTGATTTATTCACAGACGGTTTATAGAATATTTCTAATCAATGCAAAGAAGAGAACAACATACAAACGTAACTACTCCTGGATGTTTGAATCCAAAATTCAGATAATATTTATTAAGATCTTATTCCAATATTAGAGGTGAACTATTTACAAAAGAACTTGCCTCCTTTCTTTGCCATTCATCAACATGTTGCCTGAATTTGACTCAGTCTGAACTTTCATTAGATTTTGTCACCTTTGTTTCGAAAGCAGTCATTTCTTCTTACAAATCTCTGCACCCGATGCAAGTTGCCAGTTTTAGATTTTAACAAAGGCCATCCCTATAACAGGCTGAGAGATCTAACATTTAGAGTGTTTTACTGGAAGTAAGATTTCCAGATAGCCAGATAGTCTCTCTACTCGAACTGTCTCTATTATTTCACTATGGGTCATAACTCACCCTAAGAGAACTCACACTGATAATATATGATCTGCTTCCTTTCCAATAATGTCCCAGCCCAAAATATATAATGGAATAGTCATCATGCAGGAGCCTACTTGGTCTGGTGATTCTATGTCTACTATATATAAAATTGTGATTGACACGTCATTACAGAAGAAGGAATCCTTACAAGATTGCGATGCTTGATTGTGGACATGCATCTCAGCTTTTACTTTTTCTTTATGCAGATATCAGCATCATCATCATATTCGGTTTAACGTCCATTTTACATGCTGCCATGTGTTGGACGGCTTTTAAAAATTGACTTCCAAACTAACCTATCTCTGACCAGGTCTTTATTTATTCCTATCTCTCTCAAGTCTGAGCCGAATGTGGGCTGACCCTGCTACCTCAACTGTTATACATCTACTAACCCAAGAACTCTCATCCACCGAAGCCTTCTGTTCTACACACATCGCCCTGTACTGTCCAGATTTAATCTTCCTCTGAGTACATCAGATCTGAGCCTGTGTTTAAGACTCACATTACACATCCATTGTATCATTCTCATATAATTTCTCTCCATGCAACGCATGTCCTCAACCCTCACTGGTTAGGTTTCACTTCCGTACATCATCACACTGTGTACACATGCCTAATAGAATCTTCTCTTTGTCGACAGTGGTAACGCTCTGCTGCTTAATAATGGTAAAAGTTCCCTGAAGTTATATTATAAATATACACGTCAAAAAATTATCTGCGGTTCTGCTCATATACACCATTTTGAATAAAAACATTGCCTTAGTTTACTTAATAATTTATTGACCGAACAGTAATGCAATAATTAAATTATCTTTACAAATAATATTTACAAAATTTATCGACAATTTGTGAAATAAAAAACACAAAAATTACTTCACAAATTACACTTTTTGTAAAGTATTTTAACATTCGCAGCAAATTTACTAATGTTTATTGTCTGCTGAGCTACTTTTACTTTCAAACATTCGCCATAGAAAGAGAGAGAGAGAGAGAGAGAGAGAGAGAGAGAGAGAGAGAGAGAGGTGTATAGTTATTCAAATATTTTTCTTCATTTTAATTGGTAATTTATTCTACGGTTATTTGTAGAAAAACACTAATACAACAATATTAAATACTAATTTCTATCATTTATTTATTTACCATTACTTTTACAAAACCAAATGAATAATACGATACAACAAAATTTCTATTTCTTACGTTGCTCTATCAGCGAGGCCACGAATTCGCTAACTGCAACCTCATGTAGAGGGGTAACCCCCCTCCCTCTTCCCCCGAAAACGGGTCCATATGTTGGCAATGGGTGGCGACCCGTGATGCCATAGGACGGGATCCTGGTAGCTAGGTATCTGTTCACTTCGGCTCTTACTTTGGCTAGACGGCTGATCCAATCAATTAGCTGATCATGTCATGCCCTAGTATCTATAAGTTCATCCTCAATCGTATTATTCAATCTGATTCTTCAAAAATCAGAACCTTATTTTTCCTTTTTATTTTTCTCCCCAAATAGATACTAAATTGTGGTGACTGAGGGTCAATCATGTTGAGAACAAACATTGCCACTGCCAAAGAGTAATGTTTTCAACGAAGTAATGTTTTTCTTGGAGTGGTCTTTTCTGAGATTAATGCTTCCCTCTCTCAGTAGAATTCGTTCTCGGAGTAATGTTCCTACTTTCATTGTAAAATTTCTTTCTAAGAGCAATGTATTCTGGTTATCTAAAAGCAATGAATTCTAGGAATGTAAATTATTACCCTACCTGTAGAATTATATTTAACAACATTATTCAGTATTAAATCACCCATGGATGGTTGATATGCGATAAAACAAACCAAAACACATCAAATAAATGCTGTTGGTCTGTGGTGTGGGGCGTTGTCGGGGTCTTTTCCTGGCTTGGGTGTGGGTATTCTCAAAGAGCAATGTATTCTAGGAATATAAATAATTATCCTACCTATAGAATTATATTTGACAACTTTATTTGGCATTAAATAACCATAGATGGTTGATATGCCGTAAAACAAACCAAACCAAACTATTTCTGTCTGTGAGCGTGTATTCCAAACTACATTAATCAATTTGGAAATACCTTCACTTTAAAATACATTAGTTGTTTTCATTATTCGGATTTGTAAAAATAATTAAAAGTTCATAAAAAATGACATATCAAATTATTTGAATGAAAGATGTGTACTCGCATGCATTTCTACATGTGTTCGTTTGCACGTATGCAGTGGTGTGCAGAGGGAATCTTGTTTAATTGATATCTTATGACTGTGGATCAAATTTAATATAAATCTTAAATTTTCAAACGGAATGCTGTGCACTAAAAACCTTTCAAATTTAAAAAATTTGAATATTTCAGATTTGCATTAAATTTAATCCATCATCATTAGATAACAATGAAACAAGATTGCCTGAATTTCAATTTCTTCTTAAACCCCCTTAAGCCTTAAATGTTGGACATTTTTTGATTAAAATTGGAATAAGGATTCTAAACATAAAGTTTAGTAGCATTATACCTTGATTTTACTCTTCCTAGGGTGCATAAGAGTGGCACAAAATTATTTAATTTGGGAAATTAATATTACCCATTCTTGGTATATATATATATATATATATATATATATATATATATATATATATATATATATATATATATATATATATATATCGTCTTGGAAGTTTTTCAACCTTTAAAACTATATGGAAAAAGGACAACAAAAAAACCCAACCTTTTAGTATCAAATCCTTTGTTGGAAAACTCCTTTGCTTGTAGTCTTGCGATTACTGCATTAGTTTGCTTCCAAGAATTTACACTTGTCTTAATATTATTGTCGGGATCATCAGTTGTTTACCATGAAAAACTGTTTCGGGGATTTAAAAACAAAACAGTATTTTACCTCATGGCTCTCCAGCAGTGTTGATCAGACACCACCTCCCTTAAAAAATATAAACAATAACGTTTCGTATATCAGATCTGGTTTTTTGCTAACCTATTTTGTTATATAGCATTTAAATATCAAAAGTATAATAAATAATTATTTTCGGTGAAATTTTTGTGCATAAATATGAAGGAAGTTTTTCAAACATAATCAGTGTGACAATACTGGATCAAAGAGGAATACTACTAATCCAGGTAATTTATATCTGGTGTGCACAGAGGCCAGATGTTGGACATTGCATGACCATAAAAAGGATTCCCCATTCATGGGTGTCCTGATCTTAATAAAAAGGTGCCGACCCTATTAATTTATGTACAGACGTCTCTTGCTTACTCTTTCTGTTTCCATCCTTTCAGTGTCGCCAGAAGACATTAACACTAAACCCCTGTGGAAAGGATGGAGGCAGTTTCTTCTTTAAGAATGAGGATAAAATACATTAAATTACATGTTGTGAAGACAAAATGGAAAAAACAAATTAAACACAAGAGAAAGAAAAACAAACAAGAGATTGGATATACAGACGTCTTCACTTTTTCTGAAGACGTTTGCATATTCGGTCAATCTCTTAGTTTTTATTTTTTCTCCTGTTTATAATTTGTTTTTTTTTGTATTTTGTCTTTCACTACATATTATTATTATTATTATTATTATTATTATTATTATTATTATTATTATTATTATTATTTAAACACTTAAATGTTCTTTAGATCAATGCGACTTTCTTCATAGCATTTTATTATGAGTGATGGGAGCAAATTTTCAAGTAGTGAAAAAAAATTCTTTTTAATAATTTTATGTTTAAGTGAAAAGCTTGCATTTAATGTTATCACGCCCTTACATTTTGAGACCAATTTCTTTGATCGACATCAAAATTTTTCTGTATGTGAAATATTGTTTGAATTTTTTTTTAAATTATGAAAAACGTTTTTTTTTTCTTTTATGAAGTGCTTTCCCAGAAATATTTTACTCACACCAGTCCATTATAATTTCACCTGGGGAAGATTCCATTGGTTAAAACATTGGTTATATGAGCCAATGAAAATGCTAGAATCCTGGCAGAATTTCCATGCTAATTAACAAGAAACTTTTTATCGTTTCATTGGATTTTTCAAATAATTTTGTATGAATTTCCAAAATGTTTACATACGTGTAATCACCATGACAACAATATCATAAACGTTACATATATGTTACGCCACCCCCACACTTCTCTAAAATATTTGCTATTTAATTTTTTTTAACATTTTTATGATTCGTATCACATAAGCACCAAAATTTTAGATTAAAAAAAACAAAAAAGACAGTATGTTTGTAGCAAGATTGGATGTAGGTGTTCAAAAATAATATTAAAAACGGAATTTTCCACATAAGGTTAGATTAAGCAAAGAAGTGGAAAATTCCATTAGAAGTTAAAAGATTAGAATTAGGAATATGTGTCAGGATATGACGTCATGGCTAATAGCACCCTACTCGAGAGTTCAACATTCAAACTCTTCTGTCTAACATTTAAAGGTAACATGAATTGGAATAAATACATAGAAGATACTGCCAAGTCTGCTGCAAAGAAGGTGGGCTCCCTCTACCGCGCTAGAAAACTTTTCACGCCTAACAGTATCCTATAGCTGTATAAAACCACCATTCGCCCATGCATGGAGGATTGTTGCCACATCTGGGCTGGTGCACCAATCACTAGTCTCTTCCTTTTAGACAGGCTCCAAAAAAGAGGCTCATATCTAATAGGTTCCACCCCGTCTATTAAGCTCCATTCCGTATTCCATCGCCGCAATGTTGTATCCCTGTGCTTGTTTTACAAGTACTTCAATGGAATGTGCTCTGACGAACTTGTTGCATCAACGTTAATTATCCCCGACCAACTTGACAATCAGCAAAATCCCATTCCTCTACTGTGGATGACCTCAGATGCAGGAAAGCTTTATACTCTAGTAGCTTATTTACTCGAATTGCTTACCTTTTGGAATTCTCTCCCTGCTCTCTGTTTCCCCGACTGTAACAACATGCAGAAATTTAAATGTAGTGTGAAAATATATCTCGCTGCACAACTCCCCACTTCACATGCCCCTATAAATCTAGCCCCTAATTCACAGTAGTCCCTTACGTCTCAGTGACAATGTGCCTTATTTGAGGTGAATATAAGTAAAAAAAAAAATTTTTTTAACTCCACAGGGATCATTTTATACTAAACTTATATATAAAAAATATTATTTAATCCCATGAGGTAGATTGTTCTTATTCCGTCAGCCATGACCGGGTAGAAGTGTTAATTTTTATGTTATTCTTAATTATTATCGCCCGTAGTAAAGATTGAACCTTCAACCATCAGCAGAACTGGTTGTTAAACAATGCCTTTAACCGTTGTGCCACAGGTCCATGTAGACAATCAGTTCTAAGTGCCAGTCTTCTGGAGATTTCAAGTTCAAGTCTTACTAAAGGCTATTATAACTAAGGATAACATAATAATTAAGATTCCTACCCGGGCATGGCTGACGGAATGAGAACAATATACCCCTGTGGATTAAATAAAGGGTTCAGTTCGAAATTCCATATAGATTCCCGAGTTTGACATTAAGATACATAAGTTCGTCTGAATGCACCTGAAGAAGGTCGGAGGTTACATCGGCCAAAACGTTTAGAAAATAACAACCAAAATGAGAATAGTAGTCTGAATAATTCAGATAATGCTAATTGATAGTTATCCGAAGATTAGAAAAAAAGTTAAATAATAAAAATTTTAGAAGAGGGTGATGTGTCGTATACGTCCGGACAGATTTTTTTTCTTCCTTACAGTTTTTTTTAAATTTATTTCAGTTTTAATGAAATGTTACATTTAATATTTTTTAACAATTTTCAGTTTTCTCATCCATTTTCATATCATCTGTTGGATATTATTTTTACTCATATATATATATATAAGTTTTAATGGTTGAGAAACTTCCGAGACTATATATATGAAAAGCAAATTTTGGGTACAACAGAAAAGAAGGATTAATTTAAGAGAAAACGTGATATTTTATCAAGGAAGACATTAAAAAAAATCATTAAGTCAACTTTCACCTGACCTTCTTTAGAATATGATAATAATTAATATATATATATGTATATATAATGACATTAAACAAAATCAGCATTTAAAAAAAGAAATGTCTATCCTAGACATTCATCAAAGACGAATATGTTTAATAATCAGTTACATCTGAAAAAGAAATCGACGAAGGCAATATACTCTTATAAGCATGGAGGCCAGTGAATAAGAAAAAGGAAAAACGTATAGAGTTAACATGAAAAGAGACGCTGATGTTAAATCTTCTGAAAGACAAAAGAAAAGAGAGCAAACAAATATTAAATTATGTAATTGTATTGGAACGTTAAAAGTCTTTATATAACCGCAAAGAAGAAAATAAAAGAACCTTTGTCTGCATGTGCAGATAAAAGGACTCCCTTTTGGAAAGTACTATTCATTAAGTTACGGAATGTTTAAGAGCAGCCGTCAAGAACATCAGAGATTTCTCGTGGAGTTCCAAAAGTATTATCAGAAGAATCCTGCAGTTGTCTGGAACAATAGCGTACAGCAGCCGGCAGAGACGTTTTCAATCACGACTGGAACTCTTCTCATTAGAGGTGGAGAGTGAGCTGAAAGAAATCTCTCTCTCTTTCTCTCTCTCTCTCTCTCTCTCTCTCTTTCTCTCTCTCTCAACTATTGGCAGACTCCGACCCCCCCCCCACCAGGAGTCAGCTACACACAATCGATTCAAGCATGAGTTTTAATAATTCAAACTCATGCAAAAATAGCTGACGCCAAGGAATTACCAATGACGACGAATCCTGCTGGAACCTAAACACAGTCTATAAAAGACACACTGCCATCTTATGTTTCAACTGAGGAAAAAAGACCAACGCCCTATTTACTTGCCTCCCCACGAGGGTAGAGTTAAACACAAGGTCAGTTTTTAATGTGAGGAAAATCCAGCTCCCTGAAAAAGGTCACTCTGGATTGGGACAAAAATAAAAATTGCCTCAATTTAGAAGGACTACTCCTCCACTGACCGAGGATAGAACAGAACAGATGAAGTGCAGCAACAGAACATTTACCACACTCTGCTCCCAGGCAAAAGGCAGAGGAACATTTGGTCAATTTTAGTCTCTTTGAGTCTACGACTGAAACATTAATTACGTTATAACGACTCCATAATCGAATTAACCAGAAGAAGACATCTCTTCTGTTTAAAGAAACCTGTACAAAAAAATAATTGCCTAAACACACACACACGCTCGAGCGTGCGCGCAAACAAACAAACAAACAAACAAACAAACAAACAAATATCCAGTGTAGTAGCAAGTCCTGGGAACATATACCAGAAAGAACCGTTGGAAATAAGTCATACACCATCCACTATGACTATGCAATTCCTACAGCTACATACCTAGAAAAAGGAGCTGTTACACCTGACATAGTAATGTGGGAAAAGAGGAAAAAAGTAGCAACCCTAATTGAAGTCAGTGTCCCTAATGATGCTGGCGTAAACAGTGCTGAGAGGGAAAAGATAACTAAATACCAACGTCTTATGTACGACATAAAAAGAAACTGGAATCTTAGGAAGATCTCCATCATTCCAGTAATCATAGGAGCTACTGGGCTCATGAAAAAAAATTTCAAAAACTACTTGGCGAATATACCCGGTGAACCAAGTGTAAGAGAGATACAAACAATTGCGCTTAAAGGGGCGGTTAGAATCCTAAAAAGATCTCTTGGTTAGAGTCTCTGAAATAGCAGATGAATGTCTGGCATCCGGTAGGATGCTCTATCCCCAGCAAAAATAAAAAGATAAGAAAATTGAAAAAAAAGAGAGAAGTATAAGGTGGGTGGTTACTGAAGAACATATGGTTTGACCTTTTTGTAGAAAGAACGACTAAGGTGAAATGTGACACTCTTTTAAAAGCCAACTAAAGAGAGGAAGAGGAAAATGATAAAATCTACAGAAAACATTCCGATGAACATGTGAGCATTCTGAAGGCAGGAAAGTGAATTGATTATTCAAAGACTTCAAATGAATGATTCCTTGGAATCAATGCATTCATAAATCCCTTCATTTTTTAAAGGTGAAATATATAGTTTTCCAGTTGTGAAGTTGCTGAATAGTTATTATCACAAAAAAAAACAGAATATAGCTAAAACTAACAAAAAACTAGAATGGCACTCAGAAGAGCGCATACCTCTGCTACGGCTCAACAGTATAAGTAAGGATTACTAAATGAAATAAATAAGATGCTGGCTTAAACTTAGAATCCTAAAAAGATCTCTCTGTTGAAGTCTCTGAAATAACGAGTGAATGTTTGACATCCAATAGGATGCCCCATTCCCAGCAAAAACAAAAAGATAAGAAAATTGAAAAACAAAACAAAAAACAGACGCATACATACAAACATATGCACACACACACATACAAACATATGCACACACACACACACACACACACACACACACACACACACACACTGATTTTAACCCATGACAGATACTGGATAAATTTACATTGCTCCTGTCATGAGTAAAGAATAACACATACGCAGCTGGTGTTGAGCAAGACACAGACACCGGAATGCCCCGAGGCAGAAGAAACGGACAATGTTGATATTGGTAAAACTGAAAGGAACAACAGCAGCAGGAAATGTCCAAGACAGAAATCCATCATTCTAGACACCAAGAAAATACCGATAATCATCCTGAAAAGACAACAGAATGGAATCTACTGGCTGAAATCACAACAGAAGCTTCTCCGGTAAGTTGATCTTTTTTCTTTGCTTTATTCTACTTGTATGTTGTTATTATTTGTCTTTCAGCATTTTCTATTCAGTTTATTTATATATATACTAGCTGGACCCGTGGCCCGGCGTTGCTCGGGAGAAATATAAAAGAATGAATTAAAATTTGTAAACAGCCGACGGAATGCAAATAGGTCACATCGGATAGTTTTAATGTTTAATAGAAATGTTGGTTTGGAATTGTGTAAAATCTAAGTACCCACGAAAAGGATTTCTTCTGAGTGGAACAAAAATAGAAATTGCCACAGTGTAGAAGGATATCACCTTCACTGAACAATTATGGAAAAGGGTACTTCTTTCGGGCTGAAATGTTTGTTCGCTCTGTTAGCTATTCTCTCCTCCGTCATTGAAAGCAAATCCTTGTAGAATGCGGAAATGTTTATTTATGTTGTTACTTTAGAAAAAATAATAAACGTTGGTGGATTTTCGCCACATTAAGAACTTACGTTGTGTCTAACTTTGCCCTCATGGGGAGTAAAATGTGACTGAAAGTGAACCACGTGTAACGAAAGTACATTCTATTTTAGACGCGTGAGATAAATATATATTGTGTAATAAAAAGAAATTAAAAAACAAACAAATCAATTTTGATCTGAATTGAGCAAAGTAAGGTGGTGAGTAATTACTATTTTAGTCACGTAACATTCTAATTTCGTATGGAGCTAGAAATGCAAAAATATCTGATGTGTCAGTCAGTAAATACTGTTTGAAGCAAGTATGAGTGTAAAAAGATAAAACTATGATTATTTGGTATGAACCACGTGTATAATATCTATTATAAAAATGCCGACAGAACGCAAATAGGTCATCTATGGAACCAAATTAGAAACTGCCCCAGTTTCCTAAAGATGTCTACTATATTTGTGTGTTTGAGTTTTAATTGCAGCGTTTTGTATTACCCTAAGCGTAAACTAAGCACAACCTATGGTTTAGTTAGGCCAGAGTCGGTTATCACATGGTGCCGGTTCAAATTCTGTAGAAGCCCTGTTAGTTTTGTTTTGAGCTGTTTTGGGGGGAGGGGGGGGGGCTTCCGAAAATGTAGAAACATTCTTTTTTCTTGAGTTTTGTTCAATAAGTAAACAGTTTGGGCCACTTTATTTTGAAGTAATTCTGGCTGATCTGAAATAATTTTTTTGCTAGTAATTGTGCAATACGTTTAATCTATTCTGTCCATCTAGACTGATGCAATTTTGATTTCTGTCTAAATGGAAGGATCATTATACCTGCCTTGTGGCAAGTAAAAAAATTAACAATCCATTTTTATTTCGTTATTTATCGACAATCAAATTATATAAACAAAAATAACAGCAAAAATATGAATATATCTTTACAGGGAATTTCTCTTAGAAAAGGTAAAATATAATTTATTAAGAAGTGTACTTACTAAGGTTTGAAATGGTTTTGTTATGCTGAGCATGATGTGTTTGTTTTAATGTAATTCGGTATTCTGTAACGTAATAATGCTATGTGTTCGGAATAGCTGAATGATAATCCCATAATCTGTACTTGGCAGTGTGTCTGTTTAACAGTTCCGAATGGAATAAAAGTATGGACGTGTTATGAGTGGCGGGTACAGTAGATAATTTGCAGTGAGTAAGTATAGTGACCACTTTCTCTGTGTATGTTGTAGGTGAGAGAGTGAATTATCAAGGAATGCGAAAGTTTCTACAAACATGCTTGAGTGAATAAGAGTATTGCAGTGTGCATTTTAGTAGTGTATGATGAATATGGTTATTTTCTTACTCTCGCAGAAGGTACAGGGAAAAAAGAGTCTACTTTATATAGTAGATATATATTAAAAAAAGCTTTTCGTCATTCACCTATGGAGAAAAAAACACAACATATATGTATTCAATATTAATAATATAAGGCAAGCTAAAAAACACCCAATTTATATAGGCTATCCACAAGAAATGCCATCCACTGCTAACAATACAAAAGCATTCCACTCTTCTGTATTCCTAGTGTCAGCAGTTCTATGCTAACACTAATCTACAGCCTACAATCTGTTTGAATCCTTGGATCAATTAATAAATGTTTCGCAAATTTCAGTTACTTTTGAGTTAAAATACGGGTTTTTAGAGGGCATAATATAGGCAAAACCTTACATTTGAAAATTCAAATGTTTGCATTGAATTTGACACTGATGAAGCAAGAATCTCTGAATTTTAATTTCTTCTTAAGACCCCTTAAGTAAATTTATTTTGAAACATTTTCTAGAATAAAAATTATGTAATGGATTGTGATGAAAATTTGAATAAGGATTCTAGACATAAGTTTTAGTATCATTATGTTTTGATTTTAATCTTCGTAAGGGGACATAAAAGAGGTGAAAAACTGTTCTGTTCGGGGAATTAATTTTACCCGTACTGAGACGGGTATTCTTCTAGTACATATATATATATATATATATATATATATATATATATATATATATATATATATATATATATATATATATAGAGAGAGAGAGAGAGAGAGAGAGAGAGAGAGAGAGATTTTTAATTGCATTGATTTCAATAACTTGGCGTGAGAAAGCTTAGCTTAATAAAACTATAGCTGAAACATGTATGCATATATGTAGCCAAAAACTTTTGTATCAATAAATATACTGTTCTATTTGTAATTGAGCACTATCATATAAACACAGTAAAGATTCACAAGGTTGCTTACCTAACTCCTATAGAAAAGAAAACTTCACCGGAAATATTTTATATATATATATATATATAATTAACTTGTTACAAATATCCAGGGGGTATGAATCCGAAGGAAGTTGAAACCGGGTTTATGAGAGTGCTCAATGAAAATTCAGAGCAAAATATATATTTTTTGATTTTATTCCATTAGTTGCGACAAAACAAGTTTTGTTTCATTGGTGCAAAAAGCGACCAATTCATCGGGCGGGCGAAGGAATTCAAATGGCATAAATTTTAACTTCAACTTTAACGGGAGATTGAAAATTGAAAATACATTGGAGGGGGAGGGGGACAGAGTTGGGGCTTTGTCTATAACGGTGACATGGGACATGAGAGGGGAGGGGGTAGGACCCCAACAAGTCGTCTAAGTCGTCTAAGTCTAATTTTATTTATATTTACCTTTATTTTTATTTTTATTAAGGCTTTTATTAAGGCTTTTATTAAGGCTGTTATCACTGCGACTATCGTAGGTATGATTGGCAGGCGTTATCATTGTCATAATCGGTTTTGTTAATGATAAAACTGGTAACACCAGAAAACTTCTCTTATAAAATGATTCCACTAGTATTGATCTCGGTATAATATAATCACAATTTAAAAAAAAAAAAAAAAAAATATAATCACAACAAAATTCACTACAAATAATAAACAAAACATTAAAATAAAATAAATAAAATGCAAAAGTAGCAATTAATACCCTAAATTAAAATTATCAAACATTTTTATCCACATGATAATTACTTATTAGAATTAAAATAAAATAGGAATGACGGTTAAAATCATAATTTTATTCTCATTTTAAATTTAACTCACTCTGGCCGTCGCTCCATCTCCTTTCCTCCCACCCCGGCCGAAATTGAGATCATCACAGCACAGACACGTGAAAAACCTCCCACGTAATAATTTGAAACACGACTTGTTGGGGTCCTACCCCCTCCCCTCTCATGTCCCATGTCACTATTATAGACAAAGCCCCAACTCTGTCCCCCTCCCCCTCCAATGTATTTTCAATTTTCAATCTCCCGTTAAAGTTGAAGTTAAAATTTATGCCATTTGAATTCCTTCGCCCGCCCGATGAATTGGTCGCTTTTTGCACCAATGAAACAAAACTTGTTTTGTCGCAACTAATGGAATAAAATCAAAATATATATATATATATATATATATAATATTAAATTTTTTTAAATATTATATATATATATATATATATATATATATATATATAATATATAATATTAATTTTTTTTTTTAATATTTTACCTATGTACGACGTCGTTTCTAATAACAATCTCAGACGGTCACAGGATGCGAACCCGGTTCACAGAAACCTTAAATCTGTAAGCGTTCACTTAGTCCTTGGAGCCACAAGAGATTGTCACGTGATTACGGAGAAATTAAGTGATATTTATACTGAAAGCGGCGAGTATAAATATTTAGACACACGATAGAACTCAACGACAGAGTTGGAGTATTGCATTGGGGCCTCAGGTGAATGTCTATTTTTAATCTCTCCGATAGTGCTCTACTTTCAATTTTACTTGAAAGAGGCTTCTTATAATATTAAATGATATTTTGTTAATATTTCACCTATGTACAACGTCGTTTCGAGCTAACGGCTCTCATCAGCGCATGGAAATAACAATCTCAGACGGTCACAGTCCTCGAAAATTCTAGATTTTGTTGAGTAGAAGTAAATCCAATAGAGTGTTCGATTATTTAATAATAAGAGCATAATATTTATCTATTTATAATGTTACCGAAGTTCAGATCAACATGATACCGTAGGTTTCAATCTGGGGGAGCGGGTTTGAAACATAAGGTACCACGTTGATCCGAACTTCGGTGACATATATTATTTACTCACTAGGAGTTATCACACTGGTCATCGTCAATGATCACCCACTGCCAACAACCTGTGGTATTCCCTGGAGTCTGAGTGACAACAAGTCTCCTCAGACTTCCAGTATGCTCCACCTCTTTTCGTTCATCACCGCTGATGAGCTTGCGGTACAGCAACAGCCACCTACCACCGATTTCACGATGATAAGGGCCATTGGTCTCCTCTGGGGCCCGGGTGGCAACAAGCCTCCCCACGGTCCCAGAGCTGTCCGCGCTCTTCCAGTGGAGATCTGGTTTGCGCTTTCCCTCCTCGACCCTCTGTCCATAATTTTCGTGGTGTCAGCCTATGCTTGCGCCTCTCTCTCACGGTTGTATTTTCACCGGTTCTGTTGTCTTGTGCTTCCATGTGTTTGTACTCCATTCGTTGCTTATGTGAGTTGGTTTCCGCATTCGAGGACATTTCTCAGGATTGTAGCTGTTTTGATCATTAATGTCCTTTGTATGGTCTCAGTTATCCCCTTGATTCCTATTTCTCCTAGTCTTTTCTCCATGTTTTTGGGGACTGTTCCTATAGCTGAGCAGCTTAAGTCAAAAATGATGAAGAATCGTGCATTTTGGTAAGCAAGCATGAAACTTGGCACGATTGCTCACAATGGTCTACTCTTTCGAAAAAACTTTTGGGCCACTCAAAAAATCCAAGATGGCCGCCATTTTTCAAGATGGCCGCCACGGATGGTAAAATTTATCATTTTGTGAACTAAATGCTTCATTTTTGACCGATTTCCACATATTATATATCAATTTATATGTTTCTGATGTCAACAAAGCCATTTCTGACGACAAAATAAAGATTTAACACCATTTGAGTGTAATAAAGGCTATATTTTACACACTTATGTCAGTTTATCCCGCATTTTTCTCTTCTTGTTCTTGTGTTTTCATCAGGATTCACACGTTCAACACTCGCAATTGCAGCTGCATAAATTTGTACATGGAAGGCCGAATTTATAGCATTTGCATCTTCCAAAGCATTGTGTCTTGCATCCGCATTTTGTTAGTTCCTTGCAGCTTTCTGTAACTGGCGGAAGTGTTGTCCAAAATATCTTCCATGTATTGCCGTGCTTCTTCCACCCCCACTCGCCAGGACTATCAATTTCCATGTGACAGCATGTTGCTTGACTCCAAATGCACCCTGCTTGATATGTTGCACGCTTTGTGTGTTCAGTTAAAGCTGCTTTAGTTGGAGGTATGGAGTCATAGGGTCTCTGTTTACGAGCAAACATGTCCAATCTTACAGCATCTATTTCTGTGAGGGAGGTAGATCTGTCATACATTGTGATGACAAACTGGTCAATAACTGCTTGGTCCTCACTTGTTATGACTGGCGGATGACTGCTCAGCTTGACAAATACGTCCGTCACGTCAGGTAAAACATTCCATGTCTGAAATGCTGTCTTTTTAGCTTTATATCGAAAGGCTGACACATTGTCACAACCAGTAAAGGCATGGAAAAAGGACAAGCCTTTAACTTTTTCAGGGCCAAGTACGCTGATGACTTCATGTACTGGAATAAACCTTGTGTCATTTCCTTGACCAAATTCAATGAACATTGCCTCCAGGCCCAACTCTTTCAAGACTGGAAATACAGTGATGGCAATGACAAGGACATCTGTGTCATTAGCTTTCAGCAGTACTGTTTTGTAACCATGATTAACTGCATGTTTTGCGTGTACAAACATCCTTGTGTCTGATTCCTCATGGTTGCAAGGTGCTAGTCCTTCAAAACTGATATTCTGATTGCTAACAACATCTGCAACTCTAGTGATTACCACGAGATTTTCATGATCCTGTGCTAGTGAAGTGATTCTATCAGCCAGAAACTTGAAGAGAGCTGTTTTATTGTCATCATCCCTCAAGAAATTTCGCCAGTTGGGAGGGAGCTTGCCGTTGTGGGTTACCCGACGCTTTGCACCTTGTCCACGTTTTGTCCGTGTTTTAGCTTTCAAACTTGTTGGTAAGTAAACATCAAAAACAATGTCAGTCCTCTCGTATGCTGAACTGAATTTCAGAAAGGATGTTGTAGCTGTTGTTGCAGACGGATTGTGATCTATATTGTCCATAGCTGATGTGGTGAAAAGACCTTTCCTAAGTTCTGTAGGGCACACAACACCCTCTTCAGTGTACCTGTCAACAACGGCATCACCCAATTGAGCAGATATTTCAAGCACCCTGTCATATGAAATGCTTAGTCCATGGTCATGTAACAGTTCCACAAGTCCTCGTTTTCGTGTTTTCCCATACAAAGATAGGCCCATAAAGATCGGAAAGGGAGTCTCACGATTGTGTGAATGTCTGAATGTGGATGAATTGCTTTTGTGACTGTAGCAGTTGTACTACAGGAGCTGAGCTACAGCCAAGTCTGTCTTTGATGAACCTAATTCCAGTTGCGACTTGATATCGACGCCGTGCTCCACCATACAAACAAATTGTTGTAGTGATTGAGGAATAGAATTTCCCACTGAGTCTGCACGGAATCTACCATTAAATTTCCATTCATGAGCAAGCATGTGTCTTCGCAAAATACTAGCAGCTTTATTGAGTATAACAGCATCAGAAAATTCTGAAGCTTTTGACAAGATTGACCCTGTATCCTCTGTAAAGGACAAGATAACATCTCTCCCACTCTTGTGAGCTTCAAGTGCTGGTATATCTGACAAAAGCTTCTCTTTCAGTCTTGTTGAGTGAACATATGAGGCAAGTTCATGCAGTTCCAACTGTTCAAGTCGTTGCTTATACAGTGTGATGAGATCTGCAAGTTTAAACACAACTGGTGCATCACTGTTCGTATTAGTTTCAACTATATAAGCAAGAAGCTCTGAATATACCAATGGATGGATTCCTTTTTTCTGAGAATCTTCATTTTCCTGTTTTTGTAGAGCAGCAAGGTGACATCTTTCCCTGTTGTAAAGAGTTGTTAAACAATCTTTATGATACTTCAACTCTTGTGCAATGGCATCACCAGCACTCAATCGGGCAAGAATTTTACATTCACCTAGAGTTGTGGCACATTCATTGAGCCTACTGCTGAGCCCCATTGTCATGACTTCACGTCTTTGTCCATCATGTAGAAATTCTTTGTCGCAGATGAAACATTGTTCTGGCTTTAAACTCACTCTTCGAGTCTTTGAACAACTCTTGTCAGTATGTTCCTGAGCGTCAGATGCCCTTTTCCTGGCCCGATCAAGTTTGGTATTTTTGAACAAAGCACGGCAACTCTGATGGTACTGAGCATTGTTTTGCCGCAATGTATCTTCAATACCATCACCTTCATCGAGCCTAGCAGGATTAATAATC
Organism: Sepiola atlantica; assembly: GCA_963556195.1. Classification (NCBI taxonomy): domain Eukaryota; kingdom Metazoa; phylum Mollusca; class Cephalopoda; order Sepiida; family Sepiolidae; genus Sepiola; species Sepiola atlantica. The sequence goes on along the minus strand of OY744533.1, from coordinate 45,546,723 downwards.
ATGGGCATCTGACAGAGTTCTTGAAAAAGAGGAATATTTGTAGCCAGCATTGAATATCCATCTGATTTACTGCGACCTGGAATGGGACTACTGAGATCCTCTCCGGTTTTATCTGTCTGACATAGGCAGCATTTGCTCCAATCAGTTTTCACATTTGACGTCTTCTCAATAGACATTCTGTAAATGTTATAGGCTTCAGGCCGAGGGTTTATCCTTTTACCACCTATAACCACAGTTACCGAATATATTTTGACACATTCAGATATGGGATACAACTAGGTTCAGAAAGGTAGGTTCCCTACACCTAGCCCGATCGTTCATCCAGTATCATTTAAGTCCCGTGCGATCTGTACACCATCCAGGTAACTATAGCCCCGTTACCTTTGGCTCGGCTCTCCCGCGCTGGCATATCCTGTCAATTCAGGTGCGGCTATCTAACAGACTGAACATTATTTTGTCCATGGGGCTTATTAGACAGCATTTGGGACACTGAAACATGAACAGTGTGTCCGTAATCAGTTGATACTGGACCCCATGCTGAGTTTCACAGCAGTGATGTCACCGTTATGCCCTGGTTGTGTCATGACAATCACTCTCTTACATATGACATATTATAAGAATGAGCTGAAAGGATTAATTTTTATAACTAATACATTCAGCTCACTTGGGGAATTGAATATCAAGTCAATGATTCGGTTTAATGGCAATAAAAGGCAAAAATTGACAATATTTGCTTAAATTCATCTCATATATGTACCTTTGTGGATTGTAGGACTCATTTATCGGTTATTTTTGTGTCATTTACTGCTTTCGCATCCCCTAAAACATATAATTTGACTCAAAAATTGTGAAAATCGGTTAGATACTTTGTAAACTAGCAATATTGGATTTCAGAATGGCGGCCATCTTGAAAATGGCGGCCATCTTGAAAATGGCGGCCATCTTGAAAATGGCGGCCATCTTGGATTTTTTGAGTGGCCCAAAAGTTTTTTCGGAAGAGTAGACCATTGTGAGCAATCGTGCCAAGTTTCATGCTTGCTTACAAAAATGAACGATTTTTCCTTAATCTGCTCAGCTACTAGTACTCCTATGATTATTGATGTTATACTGACTTTCTTCATGTTCCATATTCCTTTCAATTCTCTGGCAAGTTCAGTATATTTGCTTCTTTTTTCCGTCTCTTTGATCTTCACTCTGTGGTCTGCTGGAACGGCAAAGTCTACGATTTTGCAGGATTTTTCTTCCTTGTTGATTATTATCATATCCGGTCTCCTTGCTGTTATGGGGTTGTCTGTTTGTACATTCATATCCCATATGATTTTGTGTTTTTCGTTTTCTAGTACAGTTTCTGGTTTGTGTTTGTACCGTTTTTTTGCATATTCGAAATTCAGTTGTTTGCACATTTTCCGGTGTACTTCTTTCCCCACGCTGTCATGTCTGTTCTTGTATTCCTTTTGGGCTAGCTTGCTGCATTCACTTATTATATGATTTATCGTTTCGTCTCTTTGTCCACACAATCGGCATTTGCTGTTTTCCTGGGTTTTATCTATCTTTGCTTTAATAAAGTTTGTCCTAATCGCATTGTTCTGTGCGGCCGTCAGCAGAGATTCCGTTTCTCTGTTCAAGTGTCCTTTTCTTAGCCATGCCCAGCTGTTCTCATTGGCTTCATCTCTTGTGAGTCTTATAAAGCGTCCATGTAGTCGTTTTTCTTCCCACTTTTCCTTTCTTGTCTTTTTGTTTCTGGTTTCAGTGCTTCCTGAGTTGTTTGTTGGGCTGGTGTCTCTTGCCGTGGTGATCAGTCTTTCCGTGTTCTGGGTTACATATTTCTCCAGCTCTTTTTTGGTGTCTTCCACACAGTCTTCTATACTTACCAGTCCTCTACCTCCTTCATTTCTTTTCATGTAGAGTCTGTCCGTATCGTCTTTTGGGTGCAATGCATTGTGCATGGTCATTAGTTTTCTAGTTCTCTGATCACGGTTATTATTATTATTATTATTATTATTATTATTATTATTATTATTACTATTATTATTATTATTATTATTATAGTAAATGTGAGTGAATCAACGTTTGTTTTCATAAGGTTTTTTTTCTATATACTTTAATAACACGAAATACAGGCTAAAATAAACCTTAGTTCTTGGGCTTAATTATTTTTTAAATATATTGTTTTACTTGTTGTAATTAGCCGTAATTTGTAATTAACTGAACAAGTCACCAATCTCCCTCTTAGCTATCTATATATTTCTCTCGTCCCCTCTTACTCCATGTTAATTCAACTACTCTCTAATATTTCTTAATGTCTCTGTGAAAATATTTCACTGAAGTTATTGAGCAATTACAAGACAAACATTTACGTTTCTGCCATTTATATCACATTCTCTGTCCTTTCATTTCTAGTTTAACTTTGTATATTCAGTTCTGATCTGATTTCATTCTTCTTAACTACAATTACTTTATCAAAGCTTTTTCTATTGAGAGATCTGAGCAATATTCCCTTTTCTCTAGCATAAATTCTAATAACCATACGATTAAAAGGACAGATCTGATTGATATGCGGTTTTCTTTCCAATGGATGGCCACAGGGCAGCAAACACATACCCCGACGCACATTCTTTTTTCTCTATTTTTTCTTGTGCTTATCATTATTTTTCTTCTTTCTTTTCTTTCTTATTCTATTTTTCTCTCATTTCTTTTGGGATTTTATTAATATACTTCTGATAATTGGTTTTGGGTTATACATGAATGTAGAGGTTTTTTTTAGAATTATGTGGTTTTTTAACTATCAAGGAACTTTTAGCCAGTCATATTTAATGAAATGTGCATATCTATATAATAAAGTAAACTCGATTACCCCCCTCCCGCATTCAGACATAATAACCAAAACCTTTATATGCTAATCTGTTCTGCAATCAAATTAGCCCAAGCCCTCATGTGTGTTTCCAGAAATTATGCATTCATTTCTTCTTCTTTTAATATTTATTATATTTTCTCCGGATTACTGGACTCACAAATAAACTTTCCAAAGAGAAGCTGGTATCCATTTTTAATCGCTAATATTTATCTACTCTCAATGCCACCAGATTCACTGTGTGCTAATTTTTTATGGAATAAAAATTAAATAAACACCGGTTATTCCCGAATACTTAATGAATGCTTCATATTCGAATTCCTGAAAAGCAAAAAAATGTTCACTAAGAGTTTACACGATAAGCTTTTCCAATTATTTTTTTAATTACAGTTAGTTTTTTTTCTTCTCATATTCTTCATGTTGAACAAAAAACATTGACTATTTATTCAGATTTCAACACTAAATTGTGTCTGCTATTCTGTCAGCATATTCCGTAAACATTTTTTCACATTCCAGAATAGAGCGGAATATACCAATTAACGAGAAGCTTCTCAACATGGCGGCTTCTGTTGTCGTCTTTCGCGTTCATAAATTATTACGAATTTATACTTTTTTTTTTCAGAAGACAAACTATACTTTGGTGCTTTTTAAAAAATTAGTTAGATCGCAAGAAAACCATCTCCATACATGTGCTGGAAAAAGGTCATACATTTGTTGTTTCTTTTTTGCCAAGTTTAGCCTCCAAAAAAACACCCGATTCAATTTTTTGGGGCTGATTACATTTAAACCGGTAAGGTAAGCTTCATGAATACATTTGGGGTCACATTTACTTTTTTATTATTACGTATTCGTAATAATAAACAAGTAAATGTGACCCCCAAATGTATTAGAATAGGATCTTGTGCTATTTAAATGCTGAACCCATTTCACTGTAAGTTAACCAGGTGATTGAAATAGGATTTATCTATGTTAGCTTCTACTCAAAACTATAGTGGTGGTGGTGATGATGGTGGTAGTGGTGGGGGGAGGGGGGTAATCACCCAAAACGTAAAGAAATCTATTTTGTTTGATTTAAAACACTAAATACTTATTTAACGAATCCTATTTTAATTACCTAAATTACTTACAGTGAAATGGGTTCTTTTCTGTCTTTTTTATTCAGAATTAATACTCTAATACTTATTTTTTTAAATTAAATTTTTATTTCAAATTTCCCCCAGGCGACGTCGGACACAGGGCCTGCTAGTATATACATATATATATTGAAACAGTTTCTGACAAAAACAAAATCTTGTATCACGCAAATTGGTTTTAATTAAAAAATAACAGCTGTTTCTTCATAGCTACATAATTGGAAACTACAAATTGTGTTGCTATGAAGAAACGGCCGTTATTTTTAATTAAAACCAATTTACTTGATACAAGATTTTGTTTTTGTCGAAACTGTTTCAATTTATAACTGTTCTGGGATTACATATTAGAACGCCTAGACACTTAAGCTTAAACACTTGAGTTTGACTACACAACGAAAGTATTTACACACACACGCACACACACACGCACACACACACACACACACACACACACATATATATATATATATATATATATATATATATATATATATATAATATTTTGGTTGTGTAGTCTAACTCACGTGCTTTTAGCTCAATGGATATTCCACTTTTTCGATGCAAATATTTTATCATGTACTTCCAGTGCAATTATAAACTAATTTCGATTCCGACAAGGCTAAAAACTTGTATCAAGCAAAGCTGTTTATTCTCATTTTCTACGTCTGTTTCATCATTAGAAACTATACAATCAAACTGTAAAATTCAAACTTTATTTGATTGTATAGTTTCTAATGCTAGGTCCATAACATATCTGAAAATATGTAGCCAAAAATGTTTGTAAAAATAAAAAGTTTATATATATATATATAAACTGGTTCTACCTACACAGCGTTGCCCAAGTATGTAAAAAATGACTGATTTATTCATAAGGAACGGAAATTGATTTTGGAGATTTTTGTACATATCAAGTAACTCATTACAGAATTACTTCCATTAAAGGGAAGTAATCATGTAATGAGTTATTTCCTTTGATTTCTTTAATGTTTAAGAATGTTCAGTAAGTAATGGAAAATGTATCTACTGTAAAAGTTGTCTTAGCCAGAAGAAAACTGATGCAAAATAAAATATATCTGTGTCAAAACATAGTGGAAAAAAACAACAAAAAAAACAAAAAAAAACGAAAAAATAGGCTAGTCCAAATCAAGAGGGATTGCTATTTTGGTTTGAATTTGAAAAACGGGCAATATAATTTTATGTTAGATATCTCTATTTATATAAAGTTAGGTATGTGTATATTCTATGTATAAGATCTATTCCTAAACTATTTAACCGATCATAGGTAGGTAATGTTTGCTATATGTAGTTAAATTTAGTTTTATGCAAAGAGGGGGGAAAAAGCTTTTTTGTGAAAATTCAGATACCAGATACTATCTTATGTAGGCGTTTTTTTTTTAAATATATTTTTGTATTGATAATATTTCTTTTAGTGTAAAAAAATTTTTAAAAAATTAAATAAAATTTTTTTTTTCGAATGAGGGTTGATAATTGTATCATTTGGATCATTTGAACTACTGTTCTCATCTTGGATGTTTTCTCACTACGTTTCAACCGATGTAATCTCCTATCTTCTTTGGGTGCATCTTGTTGAACAAAGGATCTTTATGTCAAACTCAAGAATCTGTACGGAATATCGAACAGAACCCTTTATTTAATCTGACGGAACAGGCGCAAGTTATCCCTTTGGTTTAAATTAAGTGTTCCGTTCAATATTCTGTACAGATTCTGGAATTCGACAAAATGCACCTAGAAAAACTTGGAAGTGACATCAGCCGAAACGTTATGCGAATAACATCCAAGATGGGACCAGTATCCCAAATAATACTTACAGAATTTTTGTTATGTGGTCTTGTAAAACAAAGATTTCAATAACCTAAATTCTAAAACAAGGATTTCAGTAATATAAATTCTAAAACAAGTATTTCATTAACCTAAATTCTAAAACAGGGATTTTAGTAACCTAAATTCTAAAGCAAGGATTTCAATAACCTAAATTTATGTTCATAACTTTCTTTTTATTTGTTGAAGAAAATTTAAAGATTTTGTTTTCTAAACACTTTCTCTGTGGTTAAAAATAGTTGACATTTCTATTTAAGTTTCCTTCCTCTTTCTCTTTTGTTCATCTATCAAAAAAATGTGACCGGATGAGGTCGCCTATATTTGCAACTCAGGATTGACTGATTGATTTTCGTGTAAGAAGTAAAGGCAACAGGCGAAATGTGATTAGAGTTTTATTCTTTACTGGCGAGACACTGCAATGCGACAAACCTTTCTTGCTCTAAAATTTTCAATTGTTTCTATCTTCTTCTTCTACATTCTTCTTTTTCTCTCGGCATTAAATAACCCATAGATGGTTGATATGCCGTAAAACAAATCAAACCATCTTCTTCTGCTACTTCTTCTCTTTCCTATTTTCTGCTCTCCCTTTTGTGCTATTTCTTTTTTCTCTCTTTCCTTCACTAATTCTTAGTTTCTCTCTTCTTCACCTCCCCTTTTCTCTCTCTTCTTCACCTCCCCTTTTCTCTCTCTTCTTCACCTCCCCTTTTCTCTCTCTACTTCACCTCCCCTTTTCTCTCTCTACTTCACCTCCCCTTTTCTCTCTCTTCTTCACCTCCCCTTTTCTCTCTCTACTTCACCTCCCCTTTTCTCTCTCTTCTTCACCTCCCCTTTTCTCTCTCTACTTCACCTTCCCTTTTCTCTCTCTACTTCACCTCCCCTTTTCTCTCTCTTCTTCACCTCCCCTTTTCTCTCTCTACTTCACCTCCCCTTTTCTCTCTCTTCTTCACCTCCCCTTTTCTCTCTCTACTTCACCTTCCCTTTTCTCTCTCTTCTTCACCTCCCCTTTTCTCTCTCTTCTTCACCTCCCCTTTTCTCTCTCTACTTCACCTCCCCTTTTCTCTCTCTACTTCACTTCCCCTTTTCTCTCTTTACTTCACCTCCCCTTTTCTCTCTCTACTTCACTTCCCCTTTTCTCTCTTTACTTCACCTCCCCTTTTCTCTCTCTACTTTACTTCCCCTTTTCTCTCTTTACTTAACCTCCCCTTCTCTCTCTCTTCTTCACCTCCCCTTTTCTCTCTCTTCTTCACCTCCCCTTTTCTCTCTCTACTTCACCTCCCCTTTTCTCTCTCTACTTCACCTCCCCTTTTCTCTCTCTTCTTCACCTCCCATTTTCTCTCTCTTCTTCACCTCCCCTTTTCTCTCTCTTCTTCACCTCCCCTTTTCTCTCTCTACTTCACTTCCCCTTTTCTCTCTTTACTTCACCTCCCCTTTTCTCTCTCTACTTCACTTCCCCTTTTCTCTCTTTACTTCACCTCCCCTTTTCTCTCTCTACTTCACTTCCCCTTTTCTCTCTCTACTTCACTTCCCCTTTTCTCTCTCTACTTAACCTCCCCTTCTCTCTCTCTTCTTCACCTCCCCTTTTCTCTCTCTTCTTCACCTCCCCTTTTCTCTCTCTACTTCACCTCCCCTTTTCTCTCTCTACTTCACTTCCCCTTTTCTCTCTCTTCTTCACCTCCCCTTTTCTTTCTCTTCTTCACCTCCCCTTTTCTCTCTCTTCTTCACCTCCCCTTTTCTCTCTCTACTTCACCTCTCCTTTTTTCTCTCTACTTCACCTCCCCTTTTCTCTCTCTACTTCACCTCTCTTTTTCTCTCTCTTCTTCACCTCCCCTTTTCTCTCTCTATTTCACCTCGCCTTTTCTCTCTCTACTTCACCTTCCCTTTTCTCTCTCTTCTTCACCTCCCTTTTTCTCTCTCTTCTTCACCTCCCCTTTTCTCTCTCTACTTCACCTCCCCTTTTCTCTCTCTTCTTCACCTCCCCTTTTCTCTCTCTACTTCAACTTTTCTTTTTCTCTCTCTTCTTCATCATCAATGTTTTACCGCCCACCTGTCAACCCCAATTAACCCTTATCCTCAAGTGGCTTTTATGCCTTGATAAGCGATGACTCGTTTGTAAAAAAATGAAAAAAACTCTTTCAAAATCTCTCAAAGAAATCTTTAAAAAATATTTTTCCAAAATGTTTTCCAAAAATCTTTCCCCTATAAAAATATTTTCCTTAATAAATAAATAGAAATAAAATTAAAATTAAAAGTCATTATAATGAAATAAAAATATAAAATTTATAAAATGAACTCAAAAAAGAAACACTCCCCAAATTTCCATAAATCAGTTTTCTTGAGGAAGTTCTATTAAAATTGTTCCCTAAATTCATCAATTTAAAAAAAAATTATTTATTGTAGGTCTTACTTATCCGGTAATCATGGTTTCATTTCTTCTTTGGGGTCTGTTTGAAAAGTTTATAGTGGTGGGTGTGATCAGTTTATTAACAGTGTCTGTTTCCTATGGATGCATCCTTTGAAAATACCTCTACTTTTGTTTATGCAATTCCTGTTTGGGTCATTTATAGCATATGACATTTCCGATCCACAGAGATTGCAGCTTGGAGTGTATGCTGGTTGTTCCTCTAAAATTGTTCATTTGATGGTGAAGGAGATCTGTTTGTTTTCAATTTTTATATTCGGGTTGCAAGTTTTGTGTTCACTTGATCTCTCTTTTTGAAAATACACCAGTGTACATATAGACTTTGCTTAAAAGTCCCTTGTGTCGTACCTATGTATGTTTCGGTCTTGTTAGGCTGGCTTGTAATGGTTATATACAATAGATTTTACCTTGCACTTTCCGTCTAAGGTGCAGTCTTCTGCAATTCTACAAGAGCAAGCCGTGTTTTCATGTGTTTTGGTTTGAAAGAAATTATATTTTTATAGATGGGGTACTGGAATTTTTTCTAGTAGGAGTCTGCTTGTTTAAAGATTTCAGGATTAGACGATAAATTAGATTTTTTTTGCTAACATTGGCTATCATGTTTTTGAAGACTATGGGGGTTACATAATCCCTTATTGATGTATCTTAAAACCTCATCCGGCTTGTTGAATGGCTTGTGTATTTTATGTTCTAAATCTAGGCTGGTGTCTAAAAAATTTACTTTACTAATGTTTGTGTCAATCGTAACTATGAATGCTAAATCTTCAAATAGTTTCTAAGTCTATCTAAAGTGCTATCATTACAGTTACGTGATAGGCATAGGCCGTCATCTTAGTATAGGTCGAAAACATGGTCGTGAAATTTATTATTAATTATCTTTGAGCAGTGTTTTTTTTTTTACTGATGTTTTGTTATCAAAGCTAGTAATATTTACATGGTGTGTTTTATGACATCTCTTTCTAATTCGCTAATTTAAGTGTACTTAGTTGCAAAGCTCAATGTCTTATCTAGTGTTTCCTTTGTTATCGAGGAGTAGAAATACACTATGTCTAATTGTATGAACTTATACGTTTTCTTTTGTGGAATCTTTTGGAACCAGTCTAATACTGATTTAGTGTCTCTCCAGAGGTTGGCTTCGCTTCTTATTTTCTTGACTATTTTTTCTAATTATTGTTTTCCTAAAAGCGAAATACGAATAGTCCTATTTCGCTTTTAGCTGAGTTTATAAGCCTGCACGAGGGTCTGTTAGATAAATTTTCTTTGTGGTCTTTTAATATGACAAACGTTTCCCTTTTCGATCGATGGTTAACGCTATATTCCATATCTAATTTAGTGGCTATGTTACTAGTTTCATTATTGATTAGCTTATTTATGTGCCCTTTTTTGCTATCTGGTTTTTATCAGTGATGCAATTTGTGACTTGTTGTTTCTTTCTCTCCTCTGTCATTTTGTTTAGGATTTTTAGTTTTATTAGAGAATACTAGTGCTTCATTTTTTCCTTACATTTCTTTATATCTGCGGTTAAGGTCCTCTGGAAACGGTTAGTATTATTGTTGAATTCTGGGTTATAATGTTTAGGATATGCTTCTCAAAGTTATTTAAATCAGATGTCTTGGGGGGTATTTGCAAGACTTTAGACTAAAATATTTACCGTCTGTTTTTAGTCAAAAGGTCAAAATCTTCCATCTCGTCTTTTTAATTACTTATTTCAGATTTGTCAGTAGGAATTTTGTGTATAGCTGGTTGCTGAGAGTTGGGATGTTTCTTGTTTAATATTCTAGTGTATGCCTCTCCATCTTCGCTTAAATACATTTTGTGAAAATATATATATATATATATACATAAGAGGGCAATGTAGTTTGCTTGCTATATATATATATATATATATATACATATATATATATATATAGATATATAGATATATATATACGCATACACATATATATATATACACACATATATATATACACATATTCAAATATCTGCTATTGCAATTTTATGCGGAACTGATATTAAAAAGAATTTATGAAGAGAAGAGTCGTTGAAAATTTAATTTTATTCCCATTCTTAGCCATACAGCAAAATGTATTGGAATCTCTTCACGAATTGGCGCTTTATTTCAAAGGTCAAAGTTATGATAATGAATATGCCAGTAAAATATGCTGATCTTCAAGTAATAATCAAATAAATAGACCCATTAGAATATTGCATTCCATGTGTAGCACATTCTTTAAATCTAGTTGCTGTTGCCAGTATTAAATGCTGTCTGGATGCTGTCATTTTCTTTGTTAACGATGCATCAATTATAGGCACATTTAACTGAATAAACAAAGTGCTGGAATTCACTAACAAATATATTGGTGGCAAAGAAAATGTTTTTTTGAATCAAAGTGACACTTACCGGCATAAAGAGCTCCAATAATTGATAGAAAAATTCTTGCTTGAATTAAGCAATATTTACATAAGAGATTATCCACACATGAATTAGCAGCAAATTAACTATTTTTACTGCTTTTCCAGCACAGTCATCGCTGACAATTGAACACTAACTATTAAATTCAATATGGTGGAATTCTGACTAAAAATATTGTCTTACACACGTCGGCATTGTTAGTCGGAATCAGTTAATGTGCTGCACATCAATTACTCGAACGTCTACGCAACATTGAACAAAATCGCATTCAATAAAGATGAGGGAGCAGATGCTCAACATTCTGCATCAGTCTTTGCCGAGAAAATGTGCCTTTTTGAAAATGTATATATTTTGCGTTTTTTGGACTTTGGAAGAAAATCTTATGGTACTTTAATTTCTGAAAGCACCATAGTCCAAACAACGCAAAATATATGCATTAGTATTAGTATTAGAAGGCACTAGTACTGACATCAGTGTCGCCACTGTCGCATCGTTTGAATAGTTTGAAAGTTTTGTTGTTACACTTTGTGATGAATTTGATAAAGTAGAGAGTGAAGCCATGACAGAAAATGCGATTTCTCTTGGAGACTGTCTGGCTAAAATGAGACCGGTGAGGTTTGGAATTGGTTGAAAGATTTGGAATGATCAGACAAAGTGACCCTAAGGGTAATGTCTTTTACTATGACTGACATCATTTTACTTGCAACTACACACACACGCATGCGCATATACATATTAGAATTATATTTGTTCTAGGATCAGTAAAATTAATTACCCAAACAGAACATTTGTGCACCATATTTATGCCTCTTACGAAGATAAAAATCAAGATATAATGATACTAAACCTTATGTCTAGAATATTTATTTTAATTCTGATCAAAACCCATTACATAATTTTGATTCTAGAAATGGATAAAACTTAAAAGGGTCTTATAAAGAAATTGTTCAGGTAACAGAATACAACAAACTAAATACAGGTAAATAAATATGATCAGCACAAACCTAAAACCACAAAGAGGAAGAAATGGATCACAAAGCGAATTACACTAGTATTGGAGTGCTATTACACTAGTATTGGAGTGCTATTACACTAGTATTGGAGTGCTATTACACTAGTATTGGAGTGCTATTACAAAAGCAAACCTCACATTAATTAATTAACATCGTTATATTTCATGTTTTTGTACATATCAATACATTAAATTTCCTTATATTAGAACTTTTATTTCCACATTTACTATTTCATTTTTAAGATATATAAACTAATTGCCTTTCGAAAAATGTGAACTGACTGACTTTTATGTAATGCATACTAACTGACTTTTAAATAATACCAGACCATCAGTGACCCATTGAGTCAGTATTTGTTATATATATTGTTAATTGTTTCGAAATTCCAAAATATTCGAACAAACATATACGTCCCCAAAGTGTTAGTATTATATAGATCAGCAGCAGCAGCAGCTCAACTTTACGGCTCAACTGGAAAAATGTCGTCTTTAAATTTAATTGTAACTATACGTACCCGTGACCCGTTAGGTCACAACGACTGCTATTATTTTTTCCACTTTGATTTCATTAAAACTTCATCAACTGTGAAATATCTGTTGAGAAATTCTTCTCACATAACTAAAAATAAGTTTCTTTATTAACGTTATGGATAATACAGAAATAAAGATACCTATTATTTTTCTATCTAATTTACATATGTGTTTACAGTGTGTGCAAACACACTATGTGAATTTGCTGAAAACATTAAAAAGAGAGAGTGGTTGAATACATAGATAGCTAAGAGAGAGATTAGTGACTTGTTTAGTTAATTACAATTAGAACCAGTAAAATGGAATTTTTTAAAACATAACTCAATCTTAGAACTAAAGAATATATTAGTGCCGCATGAAGGGAAATGATATGAAAATGGATGTGTAATATAAGTCTTAAAGGCAGGCTTAGATCTGATGATCTCAGAGGAAGATTAAATTTGGACAATATTAGGAAATGTATGCAGGACAAGAGACGGTGTGGCCACATTGAAAGAATAGTTGAGAGTTCTTGGGTTAGTAGATGCAGAAAAGTTGAGGTAGCAGTCAATTCACAGAAGAAAGCCAAGGAAAAGATGGGAGAAAGTGATGAGAGAAAACTCGATAAATCAAGATCTGTCCAGAGATTGGTTAGTTTGGAAGTCAATTTCTAAAAGCCGTCCAGGCTTTTAGAAATTGATGATGGCATGTAAAACGGACGTTAAACCAATTGTGATGACAACGACGAGGACAACGACCTAACAACTTTCAAAGAAATAATGTCAGTAATTATTCAAGTGACGTCAAAGAGTTGTACTCAAGAAGATATCAGCACGTCACTTTAACACGGCTTAAGGTTTGTGACACAAATAGTCTCCAAAAACTGAGGTGAAAAGAAAAACAATCTTAATGATTTTGAAACAATCCTTGCCAGTTATGTTGCTGGTCTGATTAAAATTTGGAAATCGAGACGGTTGTATAATAATTACCTAGCAAATAATGTTTACTGGTATATAATTATTATCTCTTTTTCTTTTCCCAATTTGATTTTTTTCTCCATCTTTCTTTTTTGGGTACTTATGCAGTGTAAAGACCGGACTGAAATAATAACGTTATTATTTAGAAAGCCATTCTTAACATGGGGAAGAGGGGGGGCTTTATCAACTATACTGTACTTTCACCTAAAATTCAATAAACAAAAGATACCGTAAAAACTGAATTTAACTTTAAAATTCTATCTAAAACAAATAGCCCTGTTCGTAAACTACATAAGCACCCTTTTTGTATCAGAGTTTTCTCCCCTGACTTATTTCTTTTTCTTTTCCCAATCTTATTTTTCCATTTTTGCTCTATCTTTTTTTTTTTCAGAGTTCTCTCCCCTAATTTCTTTTTCTTTTCTCAGTCTTATTTTCACATTTTCCTCCGTCTTTCTTTTTCATATTAGTTCTCTCCCCGATTTCTTTTTCTTTTTCTATTCCCAATCTCATTTTACCCATTTTCCTCCATCTTTCATTTTTTTTTATATCACAGTTCTCTCCTCTTATTATTTCCTTTTTCTTTCCCAATCTTATTTTCCCATTTTTTTCCATTCCGTTTCTCTTTTTTGTATCGGACTTCCCTCCCCTGATTTATTTTTAACCTTTTCTCTATATCATTTCTCTTTTGTCTTTCGGCTTTGCACATTATATTCACATTAGCACCAAACAACACTCAGATTGTCTGCATTTGATCCGCTTTTTATTTTTATTAATTTCGTTTATATTAATCTCGTTATTTCACGGGGGACATTAGACGGAATTAAAACAGCAAACAAACACGGATTATTCATCTCAGGTTTATTGTGTTAGCTAATTAGCCTTTACTTGAAGGCAATTGACTTTTTCTTTTAGCTTTTATATGCTTCTTCTTAGCCGTGTCAAACAAAATAGAATCTTTTCCTGTTCTTTCCATTTTGTCTTTTTTTCTTTCTTTTTCTATTCATTAATCAGCCATCTTCTTTTAAGCCAGGATTAATTTTTTGCTGCTTTTGTTTAACTCTCTTTATTTTATGTTGTGGAACTCTGTTCCAGGAGTAGCAGCAGCAACAGCAAAATAATTTTTATAAAATACTTAATTTTGATTGGTTGAAGTTCGATTTCAGTAACCAATCAAAAGTCCAGAATAATACACCAATGAATGCTTAATCCAAAAGTTGCTCTGGGAGCCGGTTACAGGTTATATAAGCAAAGACCCAACAAACACTCAGGAAGTCAGCCTAAAACTTCCACACAAACTCTTGTTGGTCGTTCAAATAGCAACACAATTACTACTAAACAAACACTGAATCTTTCCTTTCAGATTTTACTTAAAAATATGGACTTTTCTCTCTGCATAAGAGACACTTTTTATTTGGTATTCTAAAACTTTTTAAATAAATATTACTTATTATTTGTATGAATTGTCTTTCTCATTCTTTTTCTCTACTTTTCTTTAGTAATATTTAAGATGAGAATTGATCATTTGGATTAACTGGATTACTATTCTCATTGTGGTTGTTATTTTCAGAACGTTTTGGCAGAGGTATCTCTTCGAACTAGGAAACCTATGATTGGTAGATTGATAATAATAATAATAATAATAATAATAATAATAATAATAATAATAATAATAATAATAATAATAATAATAATACCCTTTTAAGAGAATGATAAACTTGCAATATTAAAAAATGATAATGAAAAAAAAGTATCTAAAAAAAAGTAAAGGAAATGAATGAAGTTTTTTTGGTAACATATATATATATATATACACTAGCTGCACCTACTCGGCGTTGTCCTGGATTTATTATCATTTATGTTTTTTTAGATTCTGTTTTTATCGTGTTTAGTAGTGTTATCATGAATATTTAGCGTTTCTTATATTTTGTTATAAATTTATATAGAAAAATGAGTGGAATGATTAAGCAAAGTATATTTGTCGCCCAAAGTTATGATGAAATTGACTTTTGGTTGTGAATGTTAATTCGTGTTCAGAAAGAAAAAATTATAATTTACTTTTGAAAATGTGATACTCTAACTAAAAGTCAATGTAGTAATCTATGGCAACCAAGTTATGTAAATATGATGTAACTTTTATTTCAGTACACACACATTATTTTCACATTTTGAAATGGGATACTCTAACTAAAAGTCAATGTAGTAATCTATGGTGGCCAAGTTATATAAATATTATGTCATTTTTATTTCAGTACACACACATTATTTTCAAATTTTGAAATGTGATACTTTAACTTAAATTAAATCTTATAATGGCTGGCAGGCAAGTTATAAAAATGTTATGCATTTTTTGTTCCATACAGGAACACTCTGTTTACATTTTTAATGTTTGAAAAAAAAATAAAATGTATTTGAGGTTTTTTATTTATAAAAACCAATATGTAAATAAAAAAGAAAATGAGGAAGCTTACGTATTTGTCGATAATTTATTGACAATATAGTAGAATAGAATGGAATGGAAGTGGACGTGAAGTTTGAATGTTGTTAACATCAGTTTATAATCGGGTGCTGGAAAAGCAGTAAAAATAGTTACTTATCAGTATGCTGTTGTTAGCATAGATTTATAATCTGTGCTGGAGAAGTAGAAAAATAGTTATCCAGCATTCTGTTGTTGTTAGCGATGATGAAATCGGTTGTTAGAAACACAGTAAAAATAGTTACATAGCAGTCTCTCATTGTTAGCAATGACTTAGAATTGGCTGCTGGAAAAGCAGTAAAAATAGTTATGTAGCAGTCTGCTGTTGTTAGAATTATGGAAAACGAGTTATAACGACACAAAATTCACACTTTGCATAATAAAGAACGATGTTCATAAACGTAGTTATTATATTGAAGTTTTATATTAATTTAGTTGAATACATAACTGTTTACAGTATTAAAACAAGAAGAAATAGTCACCTCAAAGGAAATAAAAGAAAGCATCTGATCAATTTAAATAGTGCAGTCGGTGGCAGTGTTGTCATCTTCTGTTACACACATGGAGTTGAAGCATCATGAAAAAGAGAATCTGCCTTGTTTTAATATTGCAGTCAAACAGTGGACATTGTTGTTTCTGTTCAGGAAAGAAAACATTTGGCTGTTTTTATTATTAACTAGCATGAATACGCGGGATTTAATGAAGATCACTACTATGTACTTTTTTATACTCATAGCACCATACTACGTTCTTTGTTTTTACTGCCCCCCCCCCCATCCTCCCGTTTCACCCCCCCCCCCCCTAATATAGTCGGAAGAAGCTGAAATGTTGGAAAATTCTCTGAATTAGTGTCTTATACATACGATTTAAATTTCATTTAAATCAGATATACTTATTAGAAGTTTTAAATGGGTTATGTCCCTATGTGTTACTTAGAGGTGAAGACATGTAGATATTCGGCACATTGAGGGTAACATAGAGATTCAGGACTACTTCCATTGTCTTCCCCGAAGAATTTTATAGATACGATTTAAATTTCATCAAAATAGAATATATTTGAAGTTTTAAGGGGGTTATGCCCTCATAGCCCCCTTAGGTGTGCATTTAGAGATTCAGGAACACTTCCATTACCTTTCCCGGTAAATTTTACATGAGAATACACTTTTAAATTTTATATAGATTCTCTAACCTTTCTTCCTATAGTGAACACACACACATACGCACTGACATTGAGTTTTATATATATATGTCAGAAGTACTTTTGTTATAGTTTTTTTTAGCCTGTTATTTTTAGATACCCTTTGATACATCTGAAGTTAGTGAACCGTGTATAAGACGAAAAGATTAATTAGAGTTCATCCATATTTTTTATGTGTAATGGGTTGCAGTAAGAGTAGTAGTGACTGAGAGAGAGTTATTCAGGCTAAGTTCTTAGTATAAAGGTGGAGATGAAAATCGCTCCACACCTTCATACTAAGAACTTGGCCTGAAGAGGTTCAGCTGATTCCCAGCTAGAACTGAAACATGTCTGCAAATGTGTTGCCAAAAATGTTTGCATAAATAAAAATTTATACTAAATATATATAATTATTCTCTCTATTTTTCTTCTTAACTGTATTTTCCTTTCTCCTAATGTCTCCTATCCCTCTCTCTCTCTCTCTCTCTCTCTCTCTCTCTCTCTCTCTCTCTTTAACTTTATCATTTCTCTTTCTATTTTGTCTTTTTCATAATTATGCACTCGCTCTCTTTTCCTTTAAGAAGATTTTTTTTTTAAAGTCTGGATTAATTAATTCGTTAATTAATCAGTAATGTATTGTCATGGCAACATGGGATTTGCTTTCAAAATCAAACAACAAAATCAGTAGCTTGCCGCCATAATTCAATTGACGAAATTCTTGAGTCATTGCTCAACTCGTGAAAATGTATTTTGTCATTGCTCAACTCGTGAAAATGTATTTCGTCATTGCTCAACTCGTGAAAATGTATTTCGTCATTGCTCAACTCGGGAAAATGTTAACTTGATCTAACATTGGATTCTGGGGAGGTTGGGAAAAAACATCCTAGCTAAAATTGAACTTTAGTGACTTATCTTTGTTTCTAATGTATATAAAAATTGTACTTTTGGTAATCTTGCGGCCGAGAAATCGAAAAAAAAAATACAACTAATAACTTTCACCAAACACATTGAAATTTCATTTTCTACTGATTCCTATACTTCCAAAGAGTGGAAACTGTAAGATTTATTATCTCCGAATATGTTATTGTTAAATGACTTATCAAAGTATGAAAATATAAATTGTGTCAACTTTTCAAGCTTTGGATAACTTTGCGTTTCTCTCACCTATGCGAAATACACACAAAGCAAATTTTGACAGGCAGTGGTTCTCCATTTTATGTAGCCAGACAGGGGCGCATACAAAGCCTTTCTCTTCCAAAATGAAATATCCATTAGATAAAATATGGAAATCGATAAAATTGATTGAAATGAAGTTTTCATTTAAGAACCGAGTTGAAAGGAGACCACTACTTTATATCAAAACAGATTTAATTATCTAGTTTGTGGGAAAAAACTATCGATAACAAAAAATGTGTGAAACAGACTGACTGTATTTTATATATTAAATTTGGGCCATCCGTAACTAAAAGCTTTATTTTCATAATTAAATGCTTACCTTAGTAGGAATCCATAAAAAAACATTAAAAAGCAAGAAATTATATTTATAAGATTCTTTTAAAATGTCACATTTATTTACAAAAACAAAAATAAAGCAAAAAAAGATATAAAAGTTTTCTAGAGTCACAGTTTTTATCTGCTACCTTGAAGGTCACGGATCTTGATGGCAATAATAGTAGTAATAACAAGAACATAAGTTTATCATGAGACTGCATACCACCACCTGACAACATAAGGATGGGCCAGAGTCTTATCTGAACCTTACTTCTCCATAATGTCTGAACTTTTTCCAAAGTTATTTCATAGAAACATTGACAACTCAATTACTATTTATCTGATCAGGCTGAAATTTTCTATGGTGGTTTTTGTTATCAAAGGGCATCAGATTCGTACATCAAATTTGGAAAAATCGAAAGTTAAAATTCCTTCAAAATTTTGACTTTGACCGAACTTTTCAAAGTCAAGTTTACATAAGATGTTGGATTTCAGTAGCTACAATTTGGTCAAAGAAGTGAGTCTCTACGATGAATAGAACCGAAGTTATCACCAAAAGAGTGACTTTCATCATTCTTGTGATCTTAATCTTGATATTCCGAAATTAAATCAGTTTTGAGTTAGACCATTACCGATAGTTAATAAAAGTTTGGTGATGATTAATCCAGCAATGCGGACGCTAGGCTGTATACAAACATAGTGACAAACAAACTTGACCAAAAACATAACCTCCACCTTGGCGGAGGTGATTATGCTGAAACACTTTTGGACATGCCTCGCATGGTCTCAGCACTGAACTACGTTCCTGCTAACAAGAATAAGAAAAACAAATAAAAAATGTTAAATATTATTCAGTTTTTTTTTTCTTTTAATTTTTTGTTTTTTTTACTTTAATTCACTTCAAACATTGCTACTGAAATGTAAGTGACTACTGTGACTATGGGCCAGATTTATAGAGGGCATCCTAAGTATGAAGTTGGGCAGCAAGATATTTGTTCACATTACATTTAAATTTCTGCATGTTGGTACAGTTGAGGGATCAGGGAAGGAAATACAAAGGCAAACAGACCAAGGAAAGAAGCTATTCGAGTAGAAAGTTTTCCGGCATCTGGGGACCTCTACAGTGAAAGGGGGAATTTTGCTGCTTGTCAGATTAGTCAGGGGAGGGGAGGTATTTATGTTGGGGAGGTACAAGTGCAGTAAGTTAATAAAAGTTGTACTTATGAACAGAGGTCGAAGTTTAGTTCTGAAGGTAAATGTGCTCTTTAGAATTATGTGATCTATTCCCTGCTTCCTTTGTTTCAGCTCATTTGATTCGTTGGTCAAGTGGTCTTCATCAATTCACTGTTTTTATACCTCGTTATCATACATGTTACTATTCTAGTAGCTGATTTCCAAGAACTGTAGGCTTGTGGAACTCCCTTCATGCTGACTGTTTTCCTCCTACTTATAGCCTTGGTCTTTTCAAGACAAAGGTTAATAGACATGTCCTGCCTTTGCGATTATCATCTTTCGTTCTTTTTAGCTCCTTACATCAATTGCCGCAATGGTGCATACCTATGCTTGTTTTATAAGTACTTCTATGGAATGCGCTCCAATGAACTTATTGCACTTGTACCCCCTCAACGAAAATATCTCCGACTCACCTGACTAGTTGCTAAATCCCGCCCCTTCACTGTAGAAGTCTCTAAATGCCGAGAGATTTTCTACTCCAATAGCTTCTTTTCTCTGACCGCTTACCTTTGCCCTTTCTTGCTTTCTGTTTACCCAACATTACCAATATGCAGAAATTTAAATGTAAGCCTGACGATTCCCTATGAGGATGAAACGCGGACGCCTCTGTGTAGCTTAATTACCATAAATATATTTCCATACTTTACTACTAAGCTCTACTCACGTATTGAGCACTCTTTAAGTAAATACTAAAAATCTATACACAATATATTATATCACCGTATAATCTTATACGTGTATACATGAAATAATAATAATAATAATATATATATATATATATATATATATATATATAAGTAAATTTCGTGTACAACAAAATAGTAGGATAAATTTCTGAGGAAACATTTTTTAATCAATGAAACGGGCGGGTGGAAAAAAAAGAAGAAAATTGCTAAAATTTTCCTTAAAGCCTTATCGTCTGACCCTCTAAGAGGAAACGTCAGAATGATAAATTAAAAACTAAGAAAATCGAATGAGATATGAGCGGAAAAAATTGTTTCAGTTGGAGAAAACGATTGAAAGAGGATTTTCTTAGTTTTTAATTTATCATTCTGACGTTTCCTCTTAGAGGGTCAGACGATAAGGCCGTAAGGAAAATTTTAGCAATTTTCTTTTTTCCACCCGCCCGTTTCATTGATTAAATATATATATATATATATATATATATATATATATATATAAAGGATTAATTTTAAAATTTCCAGAAGGTTAGCGATTACGATGAAAGGATACCTGAAGAAAGTCTGAGAGTACAACAACTGGAATGTTTTAAACATAACAACAAAGATGAGGACAACTGTCCAAAACTTGTAAATAATGGTGGGTGTCGTAGTGGAGATATGGCAGCAGAGGTTGATATAGATAGAAATTAGATCTGTAACGTTACGTTACACTAATAAGTTGTTTGTAACGTTAAATGGGGAATCCAGTTGACCCAGACTGATAGTATGTCGTCTTCTTGTTGATAGAAACAGCTGTAGGCTTGTTGACACTAGGTAGTCAGCTCAGTGGGTAGTGACGTTTCTCTGTAGTAGTGGAAGCAATAGCAGTTATCGTGGTAGTGATTCAACAACAGTGTTGTTTCTTTCGCTCTCCGTTTCATCCGCCAAACAACATACTTGCTCATGTTCTTGTGGCTTTATTCAGTACTGTAAAATTACATGTTATGTTAAGCCCCTCATCATAACAAAAATACCTCATCTCAGAAATATTGTCAAATTCTGTTGGAATTCTATGTTTTCACTTGTTGAAGAAGAGCCAGTATGATTTGTCTTAGAATTATATATAGATAAGCAGTTTGTGTGCAAGAAATGTAAGACAATGGAGACAGATGAGAACTCAGATGTGGAGAAAGTAAATTTGGATGTCAAAGCTATTGATGTTGTTCAGGGGTTTTGTTACCTTGGTGATACAATTGATGGTTCTATGGTATGTAAACTCATTTTCTTCTTCATCATCATCTTCAGTTTAACATCTGTTTCACAAGCTGGCATGTGTTGGACAGCTTTTAGAAATTGACTTCCAAACTAACCTATATTTGGCCAGGTCTTTATTTATCCCTCTTCCTCTCAAATCCATCCTTATCACTTCCTCCCATGTTTTTCTTAGCCTGCCAACTGCCCCTGCTACCTCAACTGTTCTACATCTACCAACCCAAGAACTCGCATCCATCCTTTCAATGTGGCCATACCAACAAAGTCTCCTGTTTTGCACACATCTCCCTACCTTGACCAGATTTTATTTTTCTTCTGAGGTCATCAGATCTAAGCCTGTCTTTAATCACATTACACATCCATCATATCATTTCTCTTCATGCAACGCATATCCTCAGTCCTCACTGGTCAGGTTTCATTTTCATACATCATCACACTGCACACGTATGCCTGATAGACTCTTTCTTTTGGGTTATTTAATGCCAAAACACAATCAACCCATTGTAAACGATTCATTGTATACGATTAATTCAACACAAGCTGTTATTTTGCCCATAGTTAGAGGGGGTACCTTTTCCAACAGTATTAGTGCATAACTAACCACAATAGATATGTAAGGATTTGAACCCGGCATCCATTGCTGATTCCCATAACATAAAATGCAAAGTATCCATTGGACCAATCATACCTTCCTTCTCCCGAATCAAAAAGGGAAAACCAAGATTCGTCCACTGTTTGCAATAATCATCGGTTCAGTGTAATCTATTAATAATGGAGATTTGATATCTGTCTGTCTGAAACCGAAACTATACTATTTCAAACTAATGTACTATCTTTCAATGCTCAATTTGTGGTGGTAGTGTAGTATCTGTTCTATAGTCATGAGACCATCCTCAAAGGCATTACCTCCTTCTTTGGGGTGTAGTGTAGTATATCTTCGTTCGTCATGATACCATCATCCCAGGAATTACCCCCCCTCATCTCATGGAGTAGTGTAGTATTTGTTCTGTGCTCATGATAAAAATATGAACAAATTAAGAAATCGAAGACAATTTAAAGATTCAGTTTTATAAACATTTTCCCTATGCTTAAAAATAATTTTACAACACTATTTAACAGCTTAACGTGTATCTGTTTTCACATCTAGCGAAGATATGCGACCAGATTGAGCATATATTTGCTCGTCTACATATGAAGCAAAGAAAAACGAGCTGAAAAAAAATGAATACTAAACGTTAGGAAAAAAGGGCATTTTTTATGTGATATCAAAATTACAGAAGTTATCGCATAGATCTTTGGATTACTACCAAAATATAGGGGTCCACCCCCAACTCCCCCCAAAATAAATTCTACCGATAGAATCGTTAATAAAATAAACAATCTATTCTGCAATCCAACCATATTTGGTACAAATAAACTTCAGTCTATACCTGACTTATCCATCAAGTTTCTTTCATGAATGTTCAAGTCTTTGTTTTATCACAGTTCAATGATAGGCTTCAAATGTGCACTTCTGTGTTGATCAATGTTGAGTGCTACCTAATAGTTGTTATTAAGAAGTTTTGGGAAGACGAAGAAGTGTTGTGAGGGATGGACAGTGGTTTCAAAAGACTCATTCAAATGGCTGCATAGAAACTTGAGTGATCGTCTCGTCAGTAGGAAGTGTGATCCTGAATAGGCTTCCCACTCACCGGACCGTAATCCCCCCCCCCCAATATTTTTATCTGTGGTGTCATCTCAAAGATTATGTCTACCAGAACAATCCCCAGACTATTCTTGAACTGAAGAGGTCTATCACAGCCAAAATCGGAACAGTGCCAAGAGAGGAGTGTATATAAGGTATTGGAGGAGGGGAATCACTCTGTAAATAGCTGGTCAGAAATTCTAGGTCCATACCTTTCCGAACGGTATCAGTATGTAAATCACCACAGTAGATCGGGTTGAGTTTGAACTTGGCATTACAGATCTCATAGTCTGTGATGCTATCTATTTGGCCAATTGCACATTACTTTTGAAGAAGGAAGAAAGGAATTAGTATGTTGAGCATTGTTTGAAGAGTTTATGAAGGAAATGTTACAAAAGATCACGTACGTCAACAGGGGCTTGCAGCATTTGACGCCGAGGATTTCTTGCTGAACAATGATTCCATAATGTTCCAACTTTCCCTCAGTGCTGACCTATGTTCCTGCCGATAAGAACAGGAAGTCTTAAAAATAAGAAATGTTAATTCTTTTGCCTGCGACCTTTAAACAATATATCAAGTTGTCACAAAAGTACTGTCCGTTCTTTAAGACTAATAAAACAATAATAATACACAATATAAGATTTATTCTGTTATTAATGTAGTCTCGATTCTTCACTATGACCTGTTTCCATTTTATCAATAAAATGTTTAATGCCATCATCATCATCATCATCATCATCATCATCATCATCATCATCATCATCATCATCATTCATAATCATCATCACATTCGGCCTAACGTCTGTTTGGCCAGGAGCAAAGTGTAGTATCTGTTCTGATACTATGCGTAATCTTTTCAGTCCTCAGTCAGTGAAGGAAAAGTCCTTCTAGACGCACAATTTTTTTAATTTTGTTCCAAACCAGAGTGATCCTTTTTGGGGAGCTCAATTTTCCCCACAATAAAAGACAACATTGTGTCTAACTCTGCCCTCACGGGGAGGTAAGTAAATAGGAACGTCCGTTTTACATGCTGGCATGTGTTGGACAGCTTTTAGAAATTGACTTCCAAACTTATCTCTGGTCAGGTTTCTTTGGAAGTCATTTCGTTAATTGAGGCAAATTTTTTGTAGGCAGGATGCCCTTCCTGACGCCAACCCAGTAAGGTGATAGGGAAAAATGTTTTTATGAAGACACCATCTTTGGTCATAGCAATTGTTAAGTTACTAGTAAAGTTACTGGGCCAATAATCTATGAAGTTAATGGCATTGTTTGAATTGAATAACCCACTGATCCATTTATCGTGGAATGCTATGGAAGTAAAATGAAATACGAGCTTTAAATAACGTGAAGGAAAACTATAAAACACATATTTATAAAACAATCGCAGACAACATACTAGCTCAATGGCTCATGCTCTTTGTGCCGTTATATATTTACAGCAGTATAAAGTTACATTTTACATAAGTTTCCCATTACCCGCTCCCTGGAAACGAATGAAGGCAGAGCTTCTTGATAGACATATGAATCCAATCGGCACACTAGCTAAAGAGAAAGACTTTGCTATCTTCTTTACCACGTCTCACTTTGTACTTCTTGTCAATGACGTCATATTCTGACATGTAGACCTTAACGGAATTTTCCACTTTTCTGCCTTATCTAATCTTATGTGAAAAATACCGTTTTCAACATTATTTTAACACCCCCCTCATCCGATCTTGCTACACAAAACTGAGTATTTTTACCAACTCCTTTACTGTATCATATGGTTTTAATTATACATATTCCTAAAATGACAACTTAGATCGATATGCAAACCACAATGAACCCCATGGGCAGTAATTAAGATAAATTCAGCAACTGTAGGGTATGTCATTGCATGCCATATCGCAATATGAAGTCATAGCTGTGTCAATAGATGGAACTCTTGTTTATCTCGAGGTCAATGACAGTGAAAGGCCAGACATGATTTAGAAGCTAGGTAAGATGCATTATTGATTACTGCTTAACTATACGCCTCTATGATGCCACAGTTGGTAACTTAAGATGCTGTATCAGTCTTTAAATGTATGGATGATAAAATAACTGGTCGTAATCAATAGTATTATTTTAGAAAACACTACAATTAACGCAAGACTTACTCCTCCAAACCACGCAGACAGTGGTAAGCTTTATGAAGACGTGATGTTGTATCATTTCTTTTAGTTGACCATCTTCTGCCTCTAGAAAAGAGGGATACCTCTTGAAAGGGTGCCCGCTGTTGTCTGCCTCTTTTGAAGACGTCTTCTGTTGATTGTTTCCTCAGGATGGGTAGCTGGAACACGTTCTTGCAGGAGACAATTAATATTTTCTATTCTTTGGATTATTCCAACTACTTTTCTCATCCTGGTTATTATTTTCACAATGTTTTGGCCGATGGAACCGCCGACCTTCTTCAGGTGCATCTTTTCGAACTTGAGCGACTCGATGTCGAACTCAGGAAATTATACAGAATTTTGAACTGAACACTTTATTTATTCCATGGGGGTAGATTGTTGTTGTTCCGTCAGCCTAGAGAAAAAATATATATATAAAATATAATTATCCACGGACATGTGTTTCGGTGTTTTACAGCCTATTAATCTAGCAAGATTCGAAACTAAATTCCAGTGACTGAAGTCCAGTGCCCTTACCAGTGGGCCACGAAAGCCCGCTAGTGGCAGATGATATATATATATATATATATATATATATATATATATATATATATATATATATATATATATAAAGATAATGTTTTTCCAAACTATTCCTGAACATGAAAAAAAGCCATCAGAACCAAAATCAGGGCAGTGCCAAAAGAGAGTGTATCATTGTTATTGACAATTTTGTATATTGTCTCCAGGTGTACTTTAACAGCAATAAAGCGAAGTCTGTTGGACATCCATGACTGAAAATTGGTGGACAAGTCAAGTAGAGACTGAAGTTTATTTGTAAAAAGTATGATTGGATTACAGAAAGGGTTATGAGTTTTATTAACGATTCCATGATTGGGTGGTATTTTTTAGGAGGGGGGGGGGTCACTGTATTAAATATGCATTGAATTATTTTTTTATTTTATTGTTAATCGATTAGTAAGTTTAAAGGCATTGATTAACAACCAATTATAAGTGATAGTCTTCTGGAGGTTGAAGGTTCAATCCTTACTACAGGCATTAATATCTACGATTAACTTAATAATTAACACTTGTATCCGGTCATGGCTGATGGAACGAAGACAATCTACCCACATGGATTACATAAAGGGTTTAGTTCCAAATTTCCGTATAGGTTCTCGAGTTTGAAAAGATACACCTGAAGATAGTCGGAGGTTACATCGGCCGAAACGTTGTGAAAATAACAACCAAGATGAGAATAGTAGTGTGAAAAATCCAAATAATACAAAATATCAATCCTCATCTCAAAAATTCTGAAACATAAATACACATTTGTTGCAAATCAGCCTTTACAATGTAGATTTGTATTTGATTTAAGAATAAATCTCTGATGATGCTAAGATAGTTTAGCAAAATATGTCAAAATTAAATTTATTTTGAAATATAGTCTTCTTTCTCGACCCACTGAGGTTAATCCCTCTATATATAAATGTCAATGTTTGTTTGTGTGTTATAAAAATCGATACGTTAACAGTTAGAAAATTCAAATAAGTTTAAATAAGGGTTAAATTTTTCAAGGAATCTAAAGACACCATTGAAATTTTTCTTCAATTCCATCTGCAGTCACTAGGGGAAATTATCGGTTAGGTCCATAAAATAACTGAAATATATTAGAAAGTAAATAATATAGATTTTCTTCGTTTATATACTGTATATATATATTCTTTGTTTCGTAAAACAAAAATAAAATTAAACAAAGAATATCTCCGTGAAAAATGTATTTTTAAAAAGTTTTAAACATTTAAATAATAGATTTATTTGGTATTTTTAAGATTTAAAATAATTAAAGAAAAAACGAATTCGTTTTGATTCGTACAGAAACGTTAAGAAACGCAATGTCAAGTAAGTTTTTTTTAAGAACACCATCGCACTGACAGTTTTTTTTTATTTGACCTCATATTGCAAATGCTATTTTTAACTTTTCTTTCAAGGCAAAAATTGTAAACATGATGATATTCAAAATTATTTTTCCTAAGAAACCTTCCGACCGGCAATATATCTCCTCACAGGCAACACAAGATGAATATTGCTAGTCTAAGGCATTTCATGCTCGCACGTACGTTATCACCTTTCACATAAATTTAAAAAAATGAGATCGTCCGGTAATGGTGATTAATCTGATGTCGCTAAGGTAAACAATTCTGACTTTAACCATTTTAAAATGAATTATGTTATGCCGTTTACTAAACCTGTACAATTTTAAATAAATGCATTTCAAAAAGTGACGTTCGTTTCATTGATTTTAAAAATATTCAACAGACAATTATTTTTATGGTAAGAAGACAGAGAATATATATGGTTTTAAAAAGAATTAAATTGCTACAATTTTAAATAAATAAATAAGAGACATATTCGTTTTATTTATTTAAAGACTATTTAGCAGACAATAACAATTATTTTCATGGAAGAAGAGTAATTTTTTTAACTATTGACTCTGGTCGTCGTAAAAAGTTTACTTTTTATGACGGCGACGCTCTGGCAGACAGTTATAATTTCAAAAGGAATATTATTATTAACAGTAGAAAGCACCGTGGAATTTATACGGGGTGCCGCTAGTAAAATGAATAATATTTGTTCTGTCTCTCAGTTTTGTTCCTACTGTGTTAGAAGTAACATTGAGAAGGGCTGGATAAAAAAAAAAAGCTAATTCCATAAAAAGATTGAAAAGAAACATATGAAGTGTAGCATCAAAATGTAGACGAATTCAATTATGATTCGTAGGTGTGTTACTTTGCATTGGTATTTATAGACACAATTCAAGGAATGTAATTAGTTTTTACTGCAAAAAAAAAAATCTGTCTTAATCCAAATATTTACAGTCAGTCAGTCAGTTGGTCCCATTTCCAGTGTTCACCAGCAGAACATTTCAGCTGTGTTGCCCGCGATCAGTGTTCGGTCTGTCTCACCCTGTATCATAAATGACAGCAAAATTTATAAATATAAAATGACTAAAATTGTATTTTCGGAGGTTTCACCCATTTTTTTTCTCGCCTATACATAATCTTAGTAAATATATATGGATTTATTATTATTTTATTTTATAATACTAAAATGTTCACTGAAATAATACAATGAATAAGGGAAAACTAAAATGAATTCTTACAAATTATATTTAGAAAAAAATTGTAAAGAGGAACTATATTTTGAATTATTTATTTCTTACTTCCCCAGCCCAGCAACGCCGGGTAAATACAGCTCACGCACACATATATTTGTAGGTTTTTATGAGGAATGTATATGTTCAAATTTATACTCCTTATAATATCTGAAAATTTCTAATTACAAGCTCAATGAAGTTGTATTACAAGATTCAGAGAATTTGTTGGGATTAAATATCCCTGGAAGAAAGTTCAATTCTTGCACGTGAGAATGCAATAACAATTATGTAGATAAGTGCAAAATAGAAACAGGGCAACAGCTTTTGTGAGAAGGAACACAACAACAATTGTATATAAGTTTAAAACAGTTTTACTTGTTAGAAAACATGAGGGCAAATATATACAACAAATGGTGAGTTCAAAGTTCAGAAAAGAAGGAAGTTAATTTAGGTTTGCAAAAACGTGCTTCGCGAACTTATCTTGTGGGAGTTCTGGTAATAGGTTGCACGTGCGCCCGCCTCCAATTCTGGCTCTTGTCGAGATGTAGTCACTTAGGTCCAAGATGGTTGGTAACAGGAAGGAGTAGGGGCTCTCTGCGACTGCTGTCGAGGGCTTTGTCTCAGAAGGATCCAGCCGCGGTCCTACCAGGTTCAAAAGGTAGGTCGAAAAGAGGCCGGGGCACAGCGTGCAAGCGTTTTTATGGGCTGACTCATGTGACCCCTAAGGGAGTAGGGGTTGGGATGCCTGACAGCCAATCCGTGAGACCCTTAAACGACAAGGCTGCAGCCAGTCAGTGAGGGGGACGTTAATAAATTCCAATAAATTGGAATGAATCAATATATATATATATATATATATATATATATATATATATATATATATATAAGTGTTAAAGTGAATAATTTTGGTAAGAAATCCAAGAGAGCTCAATGTAGAAAACAGAGCAAGAATAGAATATAGAAACAAAAAATTCACAAACACATTGCAACTGTCAGCATTTATAATTTATTTCTGGGAAGTCGAAATAAATTATAAATGCTGACAGTTGCAATGTGTTTGTGAATTTTTTCTTTCTCTCTCACTCTCTCTCTCTCTCTATATATATATATATAAGAGAGAAACTAGGATATATAACTGTATATGTTGGTTGTTTAAGTGTTAACGAAACGGTCCATCAAAGAATCTAACCTTCTATTATTTATTTATACATACTCTAAAGTTAAAAAGATTAACATATATTAAGCTTTATTCTGAAAGTTTAATTATTAATAATATATATATATATATATATATATATATATATATATATATATATATATATATATATATATATATTGTGTATTTAGGCAGCATATTTTCATGTAGGCAAACATTATTAAATAACACAAGTGTTTTTGCTTGATAAGACTTTTTTTTATTTTTTCAATTTTTGAATGGTCCATTTTGTGTTTCGGTCAAATTGCTGTATGTAAGTTCCTTGGGTTCCTTGTTCCATTTTCCTTCCTTTTTTGCGAGTACTTTTGATTTGATTCGTCAAATCATATTCAGGCAGTGTTAGTTTTGGTTTCTTAAAAAATATGTCTTTACTGTTGAGCTTTTTTTTATTATTATAACGGCTAATAATTTACAACTTAAAAGGAGCGTCTATGATATTGAGATGTTACATGAGAGCATGATTAAGTTTTAAGAGTGTGCAAGATTCAAAAGTTTGATTACTTAACCGCTTCTTTTTTTTTTGCTGTTGAATTTGTTCAGTTCTGGTAAGCAATTTTTTTTCAAATAGAGTAAAATATTTTTTTAACAAATTTTTTCAACAAATTACCTAATAAAGTTTTTTTTTAAACATAGCAATCAGTTTTAAGAATAAATTAAGACATAATTTTAAAAAAAATGAACTCAGGAAAGAATTATTGGAGTCTATCTGATGAAATATTTAAGTGAATTAGACTGTCAATTTATCCCAGATACTTGTACATATAAGTATTTGGTACTGTTTTAGATATTGACCCTAATTTCCGTGACTGCCCGGCAGCAGCGAGCCGACAGCTAACGGAAGCGTCCGAGACCTGCCGAGTCGGCAGACGACAACAATGTAAGACGATGAATATACGTAAAGAAAAATGCATATATTTTTATACAAAAAATGAAATAAATGAACAAACCCATAGCTGAAATAAATAAAACTTTTTTATTATTATTATTTTTTAACCATTTTTGTAAGAACTTTTGTAGAAACGCTAACTTTTTAAACCATTTTTTTAAAAACTGAAATAAACTGTTTTTTTTAACTTTAAAACGCGAAAATAATAGAAACTGTTTTTTTTTTTGTAACTTTTGTAAACCATTTTTTTTTTTTTTTGCAATTACGCATTGTTTTTTTTTTTCATTATTTTAGCTTTTTTTGGAGGGTTTTTTTTTTTTTGCATTAGGCATTTGTTTCCTTCATTACATTCTTTTCCTGGAGGGGTAAGGGCTTGTTTTTCGTTTTTGGAGGGGGGGGGGGCTTAGCGAAATACAGGCAGAAGAGGAGGATGGAGCAGGAAATTTTTCCAGTCCACTTGCGTGGCTCTAGACAGTACGCCGCATTCCTTTAATAAGTTTTTCCCGGTCGCCATATCCTGGGACCACAGGTATATCATCTTCAAAATTGTTGAAATTGCGAGTTTTGACCGCGAAAAAAACCTCGCCGATCGCAACGAAATCCAAGCCCGGCATTCCTGGGTGGGGCATCTCCAGGCATATTTCTCCGTCACAGTCTTTCGCGGTACTAGCCGGCAAAGCTTTCTGCTGGCAAAAGTTAATGCACTGCTCCGGAGAGGCAATTGTACGACACAACACTTCAAAATTCATTGTCAACAAGTGCCAAGCGTCTCTCCTTCAAATCGGTATCGTCTGCCAGCCTCGTTTTCGATTTCGGCAGGTCTCGGACGCTTCCGTTAGTTGTCGGCTTGCTGCTGCCGGGCAGTCACGGAAATTAGGGTCAATATCTAAAACAGTACCAAGTATTTTTGTTCTTCCTTAAAGGTTGATGCAGAATTGATAAAAATAACTGATCCCCAAAGAGGCATGATAAACAAATTGTTGTAACAAAGTTCCTTTAATGGCAGAATTATCTGAATGATCCCTCTTGGATTATATCCGAGTCATCTCCCCAAAATTATTCTTGTCAAAATTATGTAGCATAGCTTTGGTGTTCTTGGATCCCCACGATTGCATTCTTTTTGATCCCCATGATGCGTCCACTTCGTCGGCGGAATCAGCTCGTCATATTTCTGTAGTGATGTGGCAATCAAAGTTTACATCTCCTCTCCGTCGTTGTCTTCTTCTTCTTCTTCTTCTTCTTCTTCTTCTTCTTCTTCTTCTTCTTCTTCTTCTTCTTCATAATAACCGCTTTCACGAACGTTATTAAAAAAGAAACAGCGACAAATGAAATTGCGCTTTAAAAATCTTTTGGTGCTTTTATTCATTCTTCACAGTATACATGTACACGCATAAAACAACCCTTCACCTCTTCCCCATGAGAGGGACAATCCAAAAGCCCAACTGCCCTCTCTGGTCGTTCAGACCCATTTGCAACATCTGCTTACCCGCTTCCTATGTCTGTGACGTCACATCCGGAACACGTAGCCTTACTCGAATTGTAATTAGAAAATTCCACTCTACCTAATTTTTAGACTTACATAGTAATTTACCATATCCTATTTTTCACGCACTCGCTTCTCCCTGAAGAAGAAAAAAAATAGAACGCCTTTACATACACCAGAATGCTAAGAGCTGCTCTTAACATCTCCTGGATGCAACACCTCACAGGAGAGCAACTCTATGGACACCTTCCTCGGTGATCAGAGAGAGAAGAACTAGATTTGCTAGTCACTGCTGGAGAGATAAAGGTAAAATCGTCAGCAATGTTCTTTTGCGGTGGCCAAAACATGGATATAGTTCAGTGGGGAAACCGCACAGAACTTATGTCAAGTAAGCTGGTGTGATGGAAGATAGAGCAAAATGGTGTGAAAGAGTCAGGAAGATACTTGGCACTACCACGACTTGATGATGATTGTTGTTGTTGTTAAACGAGTTGGACTTCTGCATAGAGCTCACAAAGATCGTGCCTCATGGTTGTCTGGTCTGCATGAAGTCCTCCTCGTTGGTCGCAGCTATTCGTTGACCTGCAGGATTGCAGGTTTTACCCCCAACATGCGGTTGCATGTGAAGTCGGGGAAGGTTTGGTCCAGAACACACTCTATTGATTTGTGATTTCCTCACCTGACACGTCTTTGCTTGCCACACGCCGAATCAAAGACGACCAGAAGACGACGGATCCTGATGTCAACTTCTGGATTTTCACCAGAGCCCTGTTAGCCAGGTCCCTGACACTACCACATTGCCACCGCCCCTCTACTACGATGAGAAAGGGTTGGACTTTAGATGGTGAGTGATGATGGGATGATGACGACGATACATAGCTGTATCTAAAATAAACTTTCGAAAAACATTACATGAAAGGAAATGAAAAAAGTACTTATATGTAAAAATGTCTTTTCAAGTTCTGGGCTTCTTTTGCACTCGCGAAGTAATTTTTCTTTTCAAAGATGTTTGCTTGAAAACTTGATACCAAGCCAAGGCTAAATATTATTTTCTTTCTTTTTTTTTGTGAGAAAAAACAAATAAACTTAAGTGCCACAAAATTAGAGAGAGCAATGTTCACATTGATTTTACCTGCTTCAAAGTTGGATTTTATTCTTAATCCAATAATCAAATAAGCATTTTCTTGAAATATCAAACAAATCCAGACATCACAGAATCCAAATCTAGCTGATCCACACCAAGGCCTGTCAACGCATATGCAACCCCATTAAAAGTGCACTTTTACACAAAGGTAGGGTAATCTTGCAGTATAGTTATTGACTGACAAATAAAAGAAATATATACAACAAATAACTTTTACCAAACACATTAAAATTTATTTTTCTATCGACCTTCAACGTTCTGAAACTGTTTCAAGTTTTGTTTTTTTTCAAAATTAGAAATTGCTTAAAGCTTCCTCTTTCGACACATGAGAAACAAAGTAGCACTTTGGCCCTCTGTTGTTAGTTAATTAACACAATTTTCTTTGTGCTTTGATAACTCAACTGATAACAAATTCAGATCTAATAAGTCTTAAAATCAATTTACACACTTTAAAAGTATACAGGTCGGTAGAAAATGAAATTTTAATACGTTTGGTGAAAGTTATTAGTTGTATTGTTTTTTTTTCAATTTCTTAGCTGTTAACTATATTACATGATTACAGAAGAAATGATCTAGCCAACAGCAACTCATAGTTAAGGAAATCCAACATATAAAGTATCTTGTCGGATTTTCAATGTCAGACCAAAATAGCATTTAAGTTGACAAATCAAACTTTGCTTCTGATTAGGCAATTGTCATTTTTTATTGTTGTACCATGTTATTGGTAATATAATGATGTACTTAGCTACAATTTATGGTACTTCTACAGAATTTGAACCAAACAAAACCGATCTTTGCTTAAACAGATTTACGTAAACTACAAGAAACCTCTGAAGAGTTTATCTAATCAGAACTCAAGAAAAAAAATTGTTGACAGACGACAAATAAAGACCAACGTCAAATGTAAATTGATTAAACTGAAAATTAATTTTATGCCGCGATTGACTGTTATTTTTTACCCTAGATAGGTTAACGACAAACGTTAACTTTGTATAGAGTTAAGTTAGGGTTAGTTTAGGATTAGGGTTAAAAAATAAAACAGTTCGGTTCAAATTCTGTAGAATTGTTTGATGATGGTTCGGTTTGATTCGGCTTTTTCCAGATCTTAACGTAGATCTGCTTTGGCAAAAGTCAGTTTTGTTTGGTTCAAATTCTGTAGAAATACTCAATTTATTTTTTAAATTACTTAGTCCGGCTCAGATAACTGCTAATATGAAACATTTTAAATAATCACCTAAAAATAAAAATCACTCAGGAGGATAACTCATTTTAAATCGAAGAATATAATAGGAGTTGCCCATGTTAAGTTTAAAAATGTGCAAACAAATAAAAATTACAAACTAAAATGACTTCATTGCATCCCGGGTAACACCGGGTAAGTAAAGCTAGTCTTATATGTAAACTAAAGACGATTTGTTCTTTATACTTTGTAATTAATAGCTCTTTTACTGCAAGCGACATAAAAATCTGTTTCGTCAGTTATTTATGCCAAATATTGGTCAATGTTGTTAAAAACAAAATTCTCTTTTCAATCAATTACATCAATTTTAATATTTAATCCTGATCAATATTTTTTTAGTCATATCTAGAGGTGTGTGTCGGATATTTTACTTTCAGTCAGAAGTCCTAATGAATCACCAGGTACTGATTTTATATATGGGCATTTTTTTCGTTAATCACCATTTGAATAGCGATAAAACAAAGATTGTTCGACATTCATGACTGAAACTTGATGGACAAGTCAGGCATAGCCTGAAGTTTATTTGCGTTAAATATAATTGTATTGCAGAAAGGATTATGAATGTTATTAGGCTAGCATTTTTTTACGGAGGGGGGGGGGGCACCTTGTAAAACAGTGTTTACTTTTAATATTAATGCAATTTAAATTACGTGGGTGGGTTCAGACGGATTGATATCTGGAATGTTAATGAATGTGATGCAACACAGCATGCCGAGTCTATGCCTGTAACCACTACGCCACCGTAATTAATATTATAACAGAGCGAAAGAAAAAACATATTCTATTGATCCAAATGGTTGTTTTGGTAACTTTTATGGCAAGGCGGTGGACAGTTCTCACATTTTGCAAAGGGCAACACAGTGCTGTTCTGTCAGTTCAGAACTCACATGTAGATTCATACCTTCTTCTTCGACCGTCCTGTAATGGCTGCTAGTCAAATATATAAAACTATTTTTTTACTCATATCCTGACAAGTAATATTTAAGAAGGGTTAAAAAGCATTAAAAAAAATGTCTGTGTAGGGGTATTTACAAAAAGTGCAAGTGATGTGTAATGGTTACTGGAGTAGACTTCAAGCTCAGCAGGCCAGGTTCAATACTCGTTGGGCTAATTCAGTCACTAACTAATAGATAGATCCCTCTTTATATCTATGGGTGGGGTGGCATCCCCCGGGGTGGAAAGAAACCCCTGTGAGCCCATCATATTAGACTCTGATCGTATTCGGTTTTAATGCCCATTTTACAAGCTGGCACATGTTGGACGGCTTTTAGAAATTGACATCTAAATTAATCTATCTCTGGCCAGGTATTTATTTATCCCTCTTTCTCTCAAATCCATCCTTATCACTTCTTCCCATGTTTTCCTTGGCCTTCTTCCCCTGCCAACTGCCCCTGCTACCTCAACTGTTCTACATCTACTCAGCAGAAAACTATCATCGATTCATCCAACCTGACCAAACCAACAAAGTATCCTGTTCGGCACACATTTCCCTATACTCTCCAGTTTGACAAGTTTGCATGTCGTATATAGATGTGCTTATCATTGAATGTCGATAAAACAAAGACTGTTGAACATTCGTGAGTGAAACTTGGTGGACAAGTCAGGCATATACTGAAGTTTATTTGTCCTAAATATGGCTGGATTGCAGAAAAGATTGTGAATTTTATTAACGGTTACATGAGTGGAATTTTTTTTGGGGGGCGGGGCACCCTGTAATTGATATATTTCTACAATTTATGACCTTTTGACCTGTATGATTCTGTTGTTGGCATTAGTTTCCAAGATTCTTTTTAGAATCAAATACTCACAGGAGGAACCACCACAGGGTTGCCTACATCTGCAGTGAAAGTGTTGCTATAGATCTATAATGTGGATGACTGAATGGTATCCATTCTCCATTATAATTATACTATGCTGTAATAGAAAGTCCATTTGATCCCAAAGATGAATTAATAGACGACATTGAGGTTTACATAGAAATACCTTTTATTTGGGCTGTGTTGAAAAGGAATTCAAAACAGCTAAGAGTCAATCTTTATAAAGAGTGGCATGCGACTTGGTAGATTTCAATAGCGTTGGCGCCTCAAACAACAAAACATTAACGGTATCTACCCCCTTAGTGCCAATTGAAAGGTACATCCTCGTAGCATGGCAACTCGGGGCGAATATATTTACCTTATAATGAAGAGTCGTTAGTCTGTCATATTAAAGAAAAAGAGAAGATTTATGAATCAGTGGGTGGAGGGGGGTATCCGAAACAATCCATCTGACTCCATAGATGAATAAATAGACAACAACATTGAAGGTTACGTAGAAGTACCTTTTATTTGGGGCTGTGCTGAAAAGGAATAAAAAAACAGCTGAGAGTCAATCTTTACAAAGGGTACCATACTCCTTAGTAGATTTATCATGTCGTTGCCGATTTGGGGAAACCAACGAAATATGTCTTGCCCAGACGATGAACTCATTCCAACTGGCCAGGCAGGAAAACCAAATTGCATGGGTGCTGTAAGAAATAGTCCAACAATTCCTGTGTTCCTACGCCAGGACCTCTGATTAGCTGGTGGTCCAATCACTCAGCAGTTCGCCTGTCTATTTACAGCAACGGAAAATAGTACATACAAATATGTGACTGCTATGAATTCAACAAGACTCAAACATTCCATGCCAGTATCCAATTCGCCGTCGCCATGTCTCGTTTGAAGAGGTTGATATGCTGCAAAACAGATCAAATCAAATATGGGCTTTGGTGTGACTGCTTTATGGCTTATCATCTCTTTTTTGTTTATTTAATGCGAAAATACAATTCCTGTTTTAGTCGATTTTCTGTACATTATTAATCATTGCTATTTTATCCAGAGGGAAATTTTGCAAACGTGTGAAAAGATTTTTTTTTAAATTGCAAATTTCTTAAGGAAATGAATGTAATTATCAATTTTTGGCTTCCATTTTGTATTCTTCAGATAGTAACGAATGTTTTGAAAAATAATTTATTGGAGAAAGAATTTAAAAAAAATAATTTATTAGAATGTCCAACATCACAAACTCGAGGTTTGGAAAAATACCAACTTCTTGCAGGAATTTAACAGCTCTTGCTTTGTTTCTCACTTGGACATTCAATGAGAATATGATTATAATAAATAAATAGGAATAAAAAATAATATCGCCTATAAAAAGTTTAAAATATCGGATACAAAATTGACTTAACATCGGTAAGAGGAGACAATACAAAATGGAGAATAACCGAAACGAAATTCTCCAGTCAATAAAGCTCAATAGCTCCAATAAATCTCACTAAGACAATTCCCATATCACCCTCTAGAATTAACTGCCAGTGTGCCCGGAACTGCTTATTGGGTATTCACAGGTGGGCATCTAAAGGTCGTTCCCCAATCCACCAACCAGGACCCAATGGATAGGAGATAAAATAAAAAATAATACTTGAAAAATAAACTTATTCAATATGAATTATGAATTGTGCACTGAAGATAAACATCTTTTCATAAGTTGTCAGTTTGGGGCAATATTTTTTTCTTGTCAGTTTTTTATTATTTTTAAACTTCAAGCGTTCGCTTTCCTATAGTGAATAATTCTTCTTGTTTCTTTCTTTCCTTCTTTCTACTCCCAAAACACCCAAAAAACAAAACAATATAGTGTTCTAATTAATAATTAAATGCAAAATATTGATTTATTATCTGTAATCAAATTTGTCCATTCATACATCATTTTCAACTGTCTAATTTATTATTTATTCATCGCTTGTTTATATCCTTTAACGGTATTCGTACAGTACCTGGGTATGTAAATTTCCATCTTTACTTAGCTTCGTCTATAACTAGTACGAAGAAAAATATTTGTGAAATTTCATGGAAAAATTTGGGTCTGATTTTGAAAAACTGAAAAAATTACTTTATATTATAGATTTTTTTGGCTTTCAATATTACTCTATTAGTTTTCATTCTTTCTGTTTCTTCTTCATTTTTTCTATTTTCCTTTTCCAATTTCTTACTTTCTTTTTATCTTTTTTTTTCCCCCTCTATTCCTTCCTTTTGTTTAACTTTTTCTTTTTCCTGTCTTTATTTTGCTTTTTGCTTTTCCCCCCGTTTTTTTTTTTCATTTTTTTTTCATTTTTTCTTTTTTCCTGTCTTTTCTTTATTGTCTTTTTTTCCTTTTTCTTTTTTTCTTTCTCTTTTTTCTTTTTTTAAACTTTTTTTCCTCTTTCCTGTCTTTTCATTTTTCCTTTTTTCCTTCCTTTTTCCTTTACTTTTTAAAACTTTTTCTTTACCTTTTCTTTCCTTTTTTTCTTTTCTTTCCTTTTTTTTCTTTTCTTTCCTTTGTTCCTTTCTTTTCTTACCCTTTTCCTTTCTTTTCTTTTTTCCTTTTTCATCCTTTTGTGCTCTCAGATTTCCCAGATAAAATGCCAGCATTCTTTGGGGATTATGCTTCTATATGAATTGGATTAAGAGCAAAAGACTTGCGCTGCTTTTCTCAACGTATTTGTTGTTTTTTTTCCAATTGAATCATACCTGTTCACAAGAAACAGCCACGATACACATGCGCGTGGGTGCCACATTATAGATTGTTACATAGAAATTTAGGTTCACACTTTTTTTCATACGAGTGTTAGAATTAAATTCTAATGGTGGACAATCGGAGAGACTTGAAAAGAATGTCAGTTTGCTTTAGCAATTGGCACTTAGATTTTCTTTTGGTATAATAGCCAGGGAAATTCGTTCCTTGCATATTCAGAATTGTCAAGTAAAATGGTCACACAATTCAGACCAAGCTGGCTGACAGAATAAAAGAGCAATGTGATTTCTCATCCGCTTTGTTCGCACAAAATTGAACGCTTTCGCCTCGTTGAGATTCATGCAACGATTTCTCAGCTGATCTTTTCTTAAGTTATTCTATTTCTTCTATTATATAAAGGGCAGTTGTTTGTGTGTGTGTATCTGTCCACATGAAATTAACTACACAAGACACACCCAAAAGGCTGATATATATTTTTTTTCAGCATTGTCCGGGACAGAATATGGCCACATTTTGTTGTTGTTGTTGTAATATTCATTCTTTTGGAGGTCAACAGGAACAAAATCAGTGTGTTGGGGACGTGACTGTCGTAAAGTAAACTACGAAGGTCACGGGTGGGGTCGACATTTAGAGCAATTATTTTGTCCATCGTTTTTTTTTTTTGGTGTGAAATGGTACTTTTTGTCAGTTGCCAGAGAGAGAGAGCGAGAGGGAGGGGAGATAGAAAGAGAGAGAGATGAAGGTTAAAAGAAAGACGCTGCACACACATTTTAACTCATTTATTTTTGTCCAACGCCGAGTAGCCATGCTAGTAATACGTAAGAAAAATATCAGACTCGAGAATCATTTTTCAGAGTTCAAATTCTGTTTTTTGTTTGTTCTATTATTCTCACTTACTATTGATAAATATTATTCTCACTTATATATATATATATATATATATATATATATATATATATATATATATGCATTTATTCTAACAGAGAAGTTTTGTATAAGAAAAACATAAGAGGGACATAATACAGAACCCAAACGTCCAAATAGCTACCATTAGTTTTTGCTGTTGTCGTCTAATAACACGGTGAAGCTTATTGAAAGAGAATAATATTTGATATTCTATGTTTAGCAACGCACGTGTTGGAGTCTCTTCTCCAACATGAGCGCCGCCATGTTGTGTGTTGTGTTTTCAGGAGTACACAAGAGGTCGGAATAAAAAATGAAAAAAAATAATAATAAAGAATTATTGAATTTACATATATATGTATAAAAAAGACAGAAAGGAAAAACAATTAAACAACATGAAGAAAAAATCTATATATATACACATATATATGATAAAGAATGGAAATAATATTCCAACGTAATGGAAATGAAAAAAGGAAAACCAAAAATATTATTTATGTATTCACCAACGTTTCGTCTTTATTTCAAGACTTCCTCAAGATGATTGATTTCAAGAAATAACACACAAGTACAAATATTTGAAAAAGTTTGGATCGTTTTGGAACAAACTTTTTCAAATACTACAGTACAGGGGAAAAATTAAGACTACTTATATATATATATATATATATATATATATATATATATATATATATATATATATATATATATTTGTTCTCACATATTTGTCAAAGACAAACATAAGAGGGATAAACGAAACTTGATACAGAAAAGAGGTGAAAATCACAGATGTAGTTACTAACGGAAAAACTATGTTAATTGTTTCAAATAAATTGAAATGCACGTATGGTCAGCATAAATAAATATAGAGTGATATGCGATTGATAATGTACAAGTAAATATGAAATACTTTGGTCATATCTTGGGACACATAGCTGCGACCAGTAAGGGGAGTCTCAAGACGTCTGTGGCCATAATGTGAAAGGCGTCTGACAGGAATGGCGTCAGAGTTATGAATACCTTTCTATAATGGAGAGCCACTCGGACGCCAACCAAGAAGGAGACTAAGTCCGGTTTCTAAATCCCTCACATGGGATGAATTTGGATATGTATTTTGATTTGTGGAAGTAGAGAGTGCATTCTATCATTGGATAGTATACCACAAGGGAGATAACTTGAATATGCTTCAAGAGAGATAACTTATATAAATTCGACACCAGGGCAACGCCGAGTAATTTTTGCTGGTATAATATATTCTGTAAGATTTTAAAAAATTGAAATGAGATTAAACGAAGCATAAATATATAAATAAATAAATACATGTGTGGGAATAGCTCGACCTATTTAAGTTTCACAAAACCAAACATCTTAAAGCCTAACACATTAGTTTTACATTGTTGACGTTCCGCAAATCATTTCCCGAAAATGCACTCTTGATATAAAGAAAAAAAGTAAATCTATTTCCAGCCAACAATGCACCAACACCTGCCGATAGTGATGTATTTAATTAAAATCTCGGAGCAAAGTAAATATACAAAGACTTTGCAGGTGTGGATAGAGTTCGAAGAAATTGAATACACTCTCCAGCATCATAGATGTTTATGGCTTCAATGACATTTAAATGAAGATAGTAATTTTTATCAAGTTCAAGTTTAGAAGAAATGGCACACATAAACATTGCAATTTTTGTTTTCGAAGTTAAAACCTAAAAATATTCTTCTAATCTTTTACAAATCTGAAAAAGATAAACATTTTATCAAAATGTCTTATCAAATAAGTAAAAATATATTTCTTTGTGAATATCAAACTAGGAAAAATGTGACTCATTGGGTTTCCTCTTGGGCTTAGGTTAGATTTTTTTTATCGAGAAAAAGGCGACTGGCAATGAACCACCATGACTCTCCAGAAGAAGGAGGTAATGCCTGGGGGATGTCTTTCTAGAACTGAACCGATCTATACTTAATTCTTCAGACAAAAATGGTCAGACCCCTTGCAAACTAGACTCTAGAGCCAGAATGTGCCCAGGATTCTCCAGCTAATAGAAGAGAAGAAAAAAGACTTAATTTATGTGCCTCCCACGGCACTTAATGTGGGGAAACCCGAAATAAAACCAAATGCATGCACTTCTGTCAATTACTGAAAATTAAGGATCCAGTTGTAAAACTATAAGGAATAGAAATATCCATCGTACAACAGCATAAATTCCTTGGACTCAAAACTAACATTTATTTTCTACATAAAACAACTAAAAACTAAATGCAACAAAGCCATCCAATTGATGAAAGTAGTGGCACACACTAATTGGGCTGCAGACAAATACACATCATTAAAATTATACCGAACACTTGTGTAATCCAAACTAAATTATGACTGCTTCATCTATGGATTAACCCAAAAATCGTACCTAAAAACATTAGAAACTGTTCACTACCAAGGACTACGACTGACGCTGGGAGCCTTACAAACATCTCCTGTTGAAAGTTTGTACGTTGAAGCACATGAAGCTCTTCTAACCCTGAGAAGACAGAAACTAGCCTTACAATACTATATAAATAGAGGTGGGACGTAATGGGTGAAAATTTCAGATTCATGCGAGTAGTATTTTTTTGTGTTCATTTATACATAAATAACACTAAACAATCAAACATTTTGAAAATTTTGCAAAATTCATAAGGTGCAGGCCAAAAATAGCCGTTAGGGCTCCACGGGACTCAAAATCCATCATTTTTCGGTGAAAAAGTGGTTTCATGCGATATTGCAGGTCCTAAAACATCCTCAAAAGCTATGAATGGATATAGATGGTTAAATCTGATATAATACTTTAATTTAGGACCATTTTCAGGCTGTGAAAGGGTTTTCATGAATATAAAATAGCCAAAAACTATTGGCCTGCACCTTCTGAATTTTACAAAATTTTCAAAATGTTTGATTGTTTAGTGTTATTTATGTATAAATGAACACAAAAAAATACTACTCGCATGAATCTGAAATTTTTACCCATTACGTCCCACCCCTAATATAAAGCTAAAATCATGCCCACTAAACCCAGCATACAATACCATATTAAAACCAAATTACAAAGAACTGTACCAAAGAAAAAGAAATGCAATAAAACCTATTGGCATCCAAATAGAAGAAATAATCAAAGAAACCAACATCCCACTCAAAAAGATACATGATACCATCCAACCAACAATATCACCGTGGGAAAAAACACAACCAAAAGTAAACTTGGAAATGAATAAACTACATAAAACTACCCCACATCCTCTCATTTAAAAAAAAACTAAATAAAACTCTATATTGCTATCCCAAATATACCACTATATTTACAGACAGATATAAGGACAAGAACACAATAGGATGTACATGAAAATCAAACTATCCAACATCTTCCTAAAGAAGCATCTATTTTCAGTGCAGAATTCAATGCCATAGATTTAGCACTCAATATTATCCCTCAGAGTAAAAAAACAACTTCATTATTCTTTCCGACTCCTTATCAGGATTAACAACATTTAAAAATAGAAATCTGGATAACCCACTGGTCATCAAACTATTATGTATAATAACATCATTGCTGAACACCAAAGAGATTATATTTTGTTAGATCCCAAGTCACATAGGAATCCAAGGAAATGATAAGGCTGACACAGCAGCAAGAACTGCTCCAAAAGAGCCCCTCAACAATGAATTAAAATTTCCATACACAGACGTCAAGACAAACATCCATGCAGTCTAAATGGAGCAGTAATAAATCCAATAAATTGTTGACTATACAAACTTATCTAGGAGAATGCGGCAGGGCTGTAGAAAGTCACAAAGGGAGGAAGTCGTCCTCTCTCGACTCCGTATTAGCCACACAAAAGCCACACATTCATTCCTGCTTGAGCAAAAAAAGCCACCATGATGTGCGACTTGTCAAGTGACATACACAGCAAAACACTTTATTAGAATGTGTTGATTTTGCTCCCATACGACGAAAATACTACAATGTTGGTACTATGAAGGAACTATTTAAAGATATCAGAGTGGAAATTATAACGTATTTTCTAAAAATGATGGGTTTATACCCAAAAATCTAATATCTATAAGTTCAATAAACCAAACTTCTCT
This sequence comes from Sepiola atlantica, assembly GCA_963556195.1. NCBI lineage: Eukaryota > Metazoa > Mollusca > Cephalopoda > Sepiida > Sepiolidae > Sepiola > Sepiola atlantica. The sequence goes on along the minus strand of OY744533.1, from coordinate 45,502,770 downwards.
AGGAAAAATTTAATCAATTGCAGACTATTTACTCAAGAAATATGCACATAAAAAAGAAATTCATCCAAATATGTTAAACATTTAAAAATATTATGAACCTCAAGCATAAAATCCTTTTACCAATATAAATGTAATCGGCATTAAATACCCCCCCCCAAAAAAAAAAACAGCTCCCAAGGACGCAGTCAGGAAAAGTACAAAAGGGCTATAGACAACTAGTGGCCATATTGGATTTGGAGTTGGACTGAATTGGAGATTATATTTAACACTTTTTTCGTTGTGTCTGTGTTCCATTTATGTAAAAGATAAATGTTCTCAATAATCTTCTTTTTAATATCCGATTCTTTTGTCTTTTGTCAAATCTAATAACTAACCTGAACTGCAATTCAAAGAGAATTCCATCCATTCCGTTTGGGAGAAGAAGAAAAATAAATCAAGTTAAATTTTCGTTTTCCTACTTTTTGAGTTTAACTTCAAAGAAAGATATTATTTGTTGAACAAATGAAATTATTAAAATGTATATATTTTTAAAAGATTTCTATAGAATTTGCGACTCGGTTTTGAATATTAATGACATCTCAGCAGAGTAGAAATTAACAGGGGGGTTCTTTTATTGCATCGAGGCAAGAGACGCGGTTGACTCACTTTTGTGAATGAAGTCAAAATGTGTTTTTCTTAATTCTTCAGTTTCAACGTACTCAATTATTTTAAACCCACAATTTTTAAATTCTATTTGTACTATTTATTCCAACTTAATGTTCTGCAGCAGCAGCATCATCATCATCATCATCATCATCATCATCATCATCATCATCATCATCATCGGTTTAATGTTTGTTTTACATGCTGGCATGTGCGTTAATCTGGCTCAAATTAAAATTCTGTTAAACTTCCACTCTTTTAGAAATCGGTATGATGTTACATTTGATAACTTATATCTCTATTTATATAAACTTCGGTGTGTCTGTACGTTTATATATTTGTATGTACAGGATTCACTCCTAAACTTATGAACCGATCATTATGAATTTTGAAACACAGCTGCAAGGTGTATGTATATATAAGACATGTCTTATCCAAATCTGTTCAATAAATTCTATTTCTTGACAAAGTTTTATAACTAAAACGATATATCGAATCTAATGACCCTGTGTTAAATTATTTCATGTTCTATATAGTTTGTTCCTTGATTATTTCTTATTTCCGATATATACTTAAAAAAATATATTTAATATGTGTGTAAGAACATGAACCGATAATTGCCATAAATAACTGGCTAAATAGAATTAAGTATATACCTTGTATTAAAAAAGTTATTAATCGTTAAAATTTCATTTTCTTTGGAGTATTTTGAAGGGCTTTTAGGGGGCGTATTATGGGCACAACCTCCTATTTCAAAATTAAAATATTTCAGATTTGCATTAAATTTGATACATATTCATCAGACACCAATAAGCAATATTCCCTGAATTTCAATTTCTTCTTAAGCTTAAGCCTTAAATTTTAGTCATTTTCTTGAATCAAAATCATGTAATGAATTTTGATCAAAATTGAAATAAAAATATAAAGTTTAATATTATTATATATTGATTTTAATCTTTGTAAAGTGGTTCAAAATTGTTCTGTTCGTGGAATTCATTTTACCATTCCTAAGACGGATATTCTTATATATACTAGAAGAATATCCGTTCCAGAATGGATAAAATGAATTTCCCAAACAGAACAATTATTTAAAAATCACTATGCATTAGTTATATCGTCCATGATCTCACAACATCGACTGAAGAACGTATACATTTGGTATCTTTAGCCCTGCAAGCTAAGTTTCCAGTATTTCCGTCAAGCTGAAGGTATCAATGGACAATCAAACTAATGTATAATGTTTTGTTTTAATAAAAAATATATGCTCTTATACATGTTATTGAGAACTCTGATCAATTCTCCTGTACTAAAAATACAAAATTACATTATATCTAAATGATTAAATGCAAAAGTTTTCTCCACTTATCCGAAGTATATTAACATAAAAACGGATCAGGCTTATTTAATTCAATAATACAACATATTTTTTTAAAATACTGTATATATAGTAATTCACTAACACCAAAACAAATATATGTGTATGCTTAATTTGAATACTTATTTCTAAAATAGTATCTAATAATTAATATTCTGTGTTATCCATATTTTCTCATAGATATGCAATAGTTTTGAAGATATTAATATTATTATTATTAATATTAATTAAAGCGATTTAATGAAAAGAAAGAACTTTTCTAAAAAGGTTTTAGATTTTCAAGAGCGATAATTGTAATTTTTCTTATCCTATTTTCTTATATATATGCAATAGTATTTTCGACATTATTATCATTATCCTTATTATTATCAATTAATTAATTAACCACACACTCCCAATCGCTGCTTAAAAATGCTTTTAATTTTAAACATTTAATTTGTTTAGTTTTGTTTACATTTTCCATGAAAATTAAATAAATAACTTCTTAAAAATTAGCTAATTAAATATCTCATTTTTTACGGTGTAAATAAAAATATTAAATATTTATTTAAATTCGCCATTATTCCTGATATGGAATTCTCTGAGTAAAAACATATTTTTAAGTATCCGCCCCCGCCCCTCCAGATTAATTTCTGCCCAGATAGTAGGTAGTTTTTGCTAGTAAATTAAATAACATAACCTATTTACTTGTCCTTTCATGTCAGTACTTGTCTGGGAGCGGCAGTTTTTTCTGCAGAGCCACTGATGAAATCAATAATCAATTGATCACCTTGCATTGTTCGGCCATTTTTATAGCCACAACAATTTCGTTCTGTTCAAGCAATCTACTCTCCCAGCAATAGCAGCCTTTTCATAACAGCTTCCTCCTAAGTTGAGATTTCATCTGAAAGAAAAACTTAATGTGTATTTTCTTTCAGGCGGACATTGTCAAAGTATTGTCATAGCAAATCAAACTGATTCATAACAAAATCCGTCAATATTGAAATTCATTTTATACCATTAGTTAAACACAAGTTGTATTTTACCCATAGCTCATTGTCATGTTCAGTTTAACATCTATTTTACATGCTAAATTGACTTCCAAACTTACCTGTCTCTACCAGGTCTTTATTTATCCTTCTTTCTCTCAAGTCCATCCTTATCACTATCCTCCCATGTTTTCCATGGCATACTGCTGCCAACTGACTTTACTACCTCAACTGTTCTATATCTACTAACCCAAGAACTCAAACCTCAAACTGCTTCATAACAAAATCAAGCACATTTTATACGATTAGTTAAACACAAGTTGTTATTTTAACCATGGCTTATCGTCATATTCGGTTTATATTTTGAAAGAAATATATATTTTTTTGTTAATAACATGGTCCAACGTTCTGAAATTAAAAAAAAAACTTTTTACAAAACCTGCAAACCAGAATCGAATGTTGATTTTGTAGGAAGAAAGTTATAAACCACAAACATTTGAGAAACAGGCGTGCTCCACTTTATATATATTAGATTAAGCTTTGTTGCCATAGATTATTGTATTATTTGTTCGTACATGTATTTAGGCTAAGTATCATCTAAGTATCATCATCATCGTATTTGGTTTAACGTCGAATTTACATGCTGGCATGTGTTGGATGGCTTTAAAAAATTGACTTCCAAACTGACCTTTCTCTAGCCAGGTCTTCTAAAGTCAATTCTTATCATTCCATGTTTTCCTTGGCCTTCTTCCCCTGTAAACTGACCCTGCTACCTCAACTGTTCTAGATCGACGAACCCCAAAACTCTCATCTATTCTTTCAACGTGACCATACCATTAAAGTCTCCCTATACTGTCCAGATTTAATCTTCTTCAGAAGTTTTCAGATCTAAGCCTGTATTTAAGTCTCACATTACACATTTATCGGATCATTCTCATATCATTTCTTTCCATGCAACGCATGTTCTCAACTATCGTTGGCCAGGTGTTACTTCCATACATTAACACACTGCGTACAAATGCTTGATAGATTCTTCCCTTGGTCGACAGTGGTAACGCTCTGCTGGTTAGTAATGGCAGACTTTTCCTGAACTTACTCCAATCACTCCTAACTCTTGCAAAAAACATAAGCATTATTTGGAATTTTTTTAGCTGAGCAGGTAAGGGGTTCATACCTTTTCCAACAGTATTAGTGTGTAGTTGAACACAAAGTCAATCACAGAGTTCACAATTGTAGCCATTATGCTAACCATACATGTAAAGTAAGTAAATAATGCCAATAATAAAAATGCTACATCTCAGGAATATTGACACATTTCCGTCAGATTTGTTTTGAGGTTTACTATTCTTTATTATTTTTGAAATTGCCCTTAGCACAATCAAACACTATATTATTTTTCTTTACATGTATACAGTAATATTCCATATTCCATTCCAGTCACTTGTATGCGGTTGAGAGAAGGTCTATGAAAACACGTCTGTTCTGTCTTACAGTCATAATCCAAGAGAAAGCATGTTTCACATTCAACACAACAGCGACAGTATTTTAAAAATCACTTTTTTTGCATTGCATCTTTGGTTATCAGCTGATCCCATCTTTTAAAAAGAGGTGGAGGGTGATAATGTACGTACGAACATGAAATTACCTTAGCGTATCATTATATATATTGTCATAGAGAATTGTCTTTTGCTTGCCTGTGTGTTCGGGTTTATTGTCATTTTGCTCTCGTTTTTGTTCTTTTACTCAATGAGAAACGTACAGAACGATACACAATATTTATGCAATATTTGTGCAGCTGAGTCGTGATTACCTGATATCAAAGGTTATCAAGTAGAACCAACCAATCTCATTTAAATTTCTACATCGTTTTGGGAGGCTGACTGTAGCAGAATGGTCACTAATGTTGAGTTGTTCCCCTTGTTAAATTGGAGGCTTGGAAAAGTTGAAGGATAGATGGCGCTGACAGATTAATGTTATGTTCTCCTTATTAGATCGACAGATGAAAAATAGGTGGTGCTATACGATTAATTTGCACATCAGAGGTGGAAAAGGATATCTTGAGAGAAGACCAAAGTGTGGGATTTAACAACTAACATGATCTGTTGGATGATGTATTACATTTACTTGTAATAATACAATAACTTATGGCATATTACCTATTATTATACTAAAGCTGAGTTAAGGATGTGTGATCCTGAATGGATTTCATATCAGTGGTCTGTAAAGGTGGGAGGTCGACAGGGTAATGGCCTCAGGCATCCAAATTGGGGGAAGGTAGCATCCAATCATATTCAAACAAACTCCCTTTCTCATAATATTTCTCAGTACTAGGACTTATACTTCGGTTTTGGGGGCGTACAATAAAAGAGTTGATCTTGGGCATCACCAGATCTCTGCACGCCACTGCTTCACACTCACCGAACCCCTAGGTTTTATCTGTGGGGTTATCTCAAAGATAATGTCAATCAAAACAATCCCTAGGCTATTCATAAACTGAAGAAGGCCATCACAGCCCAAATCAGGGCAGTACCAAGAGAGGAACGTGTCAGAGCTATTGACAATTTTGCATGTCGTATCCAGGTGTGTTTATCATTGAATCGCAATAAAACACAGATTGTTGGACATTCATGACTAAAACTTGGTGAACAAGTCAGGCATAGACTGCAAGGTTTTTTTTTGTACCAAATATGATTGGATTGCATAAAGGATTATGAATTTTATTAGCCATTCTATAGGTCGCATTTTTTTTTTTTTATCTTTGATCTTGAGATTCTTCAAAAATTTTTGAAGAAACTTGAATCTCATCATCATTATTTAATTTTAAATAACATCTTTGGACAATCAGGTTCTCTTCTCATTAAAAAATCTAGTTAGTGGGTCCCACTTATCTTAATCATAAATGTATAACATTAATCTGCACTGATTTAAGGTCTAACATGTAATATTTGATTTGGGCCCAGTTTCTTTGCACTGAATCAGAAAATCGTGCTCATTTTACCTAATCTGATTAAGTTGTATTTTTTAAAAATTTAAGCTCATACCAGAAATTCCTATATTCTGATCTACTCATGGATATTTGACTCCAAAATAAGCATGATATGACTTTTTCACATAATTCTTCTGGAATAACCACGCATCTGCAGATGTAATATAACCTACTAGGACTATTCTTAAACTTCCGATCCATTGTAATACAAATTTAGATATAAAAAATGAAAAAAATAAAACTAGTTATTTAAAGTTACCAATGACTTCAGCTGCCGCAAAAATAGAGCTCACCAACTCTTGGGGCTATCCTGGAAAAAATATACTGGAATAAAATGAGCATATCTTAGAAATCAGACCTGACAAAAGTAAATGATTTTTTAAATTCAACATGCAAAAAGAACCTTCACCTTTCAAAAAGAAAGTTTTGAAACGCAGCCCAATGTTTCATATTTAAAAAAAAAAATATATATATATATATATATATATATATATATACGAGATGACTTTGCAAAGTTCTCTGCTTAAAATAATAGAAACTAGACTTTTAAGTAATAAACATTTCATTGTTGCAAACACAAAAAAAACACTCGCATTTATTTATATAGATAGATAATCATTAACATTTTGATGATTTTGATAACCATTTATTTATCTTTTAAATATGACCGTAAAGAAAAGAAAAGAAAGAAGAAACCAATTTGGCCTAGGCGATGGTGAGTGTGTGTGTGTGTGTGGGGGGGGCTTTGAAAGAAACACAATAGTTGTGCATAAACAATTGTCTTGCCATCATAAGCAAGAAGGAGAGAACCCACCATCATTAGCATTTCTAAATGCTATTGACTTGCTAAACATTTGTCACAAAATAAACCAATATTCCCAAACAAAACTATTTGTTATATTAAAATCACAACCAATCATTGAATTAAAAAAAACAATAACAAAGTATAGTTAATTAATAAGGTATCGTTTTGTACGGCAATATGCAAATTAGTTTACTTTACTACTGAGATCCATATTCATCAGCAGTATATAAAATTGATAGGGTGCTACTATTGGGTAAAATTGAATTAACTTGAAATAAGTTGTTTTCATCTCACTGTTAAAGTGAGAAATGAGCCCAACTTTCACATTCGTTCATTTATATATATATATATATATATATATATATATATATATATATATATATATATATATATATACTCATCAGCTATCAGTATACATATATTAATTTAAATATTATCCCACAAAAACAAGATTTCGTATCAAGCAAAAAAAAATTTTGTCGTAAAATATCTTAATTTATAATTGTTTTGGAATCATTAATGAAGCGTCTAATATCCATTGAGCTTAACACTTGACATATATATATATATGATCAATATTGGCTTTTAAAACCGGCTCAAAACTTCGGATTTATACTTATAAAATATAAACCCATATCAGAAATTCCTATATTATGATCTACTTGAAGATGAATGAAAACAAAATAGCAAATTTTGTACTGATTTATTCACAGAAAATTTACAGAAAATTTCTAATAGTTACAAAGAAAAGTACGATACACAAACGGATGTTTGACTTCAAAATAAGCACGATATGTCATCTGGAAGAACCACATGACCACAGCAATAACAAACCTGAAAAGAGAGAATAAAATAGTTATTTAAACTATTCCTGTTTGTTCGTGTGAGTTTGTTAACTATTTATAATCTATTAGAGCTGATAACGTGAAAGGAATGATTCCCCCCCCCCGTACTATGCAGATTGACCCAAGTGGGGTCATAAGTTTAAACAAAAGACCATAAATAATCCTACATAAGTTAGAAAACTTTTGACCATTGAAAAAATGTTTTGAAACACAGGCCAATGTTATTCCATTCATCCATGTGTATACTCTAGAGAGTTTCGCCACATGCTTGAGAACAAAATTCATCCCAGAAGTCAATTTTTTATTGTGTCATCAAATATGTTGCTTAGTAGATTATACTGAAGTAATTGCTAAAGGCATCATTCAGGGCTGGATAAGTGTACGGCTCGCCAAACCTGTACACTTTAGACTTTTGCGGTTCTCCACTCACTAGAGTAGTGCACCTTTTCAGTGTCGAAAAAGGTCTTCCACAAAGTTATAAGTGACAGTCTTCTGGAGGTTGAAGGTTCAATCCTCAGTACAGGCGATACTAAGAATACAATTAGGAATTACTTAAGACTTCTACCCGGTTATGACTGACGAAAGCTACCCTTGTGGATTAAATAGAGGGTTCCGTTCGACATACAGATTTCTGAGTTCGACGAGACACACTTGAAGAAGGTAGGAGGTTACATCGGCTGAAAGTTTGTATGAATAACATCCCAAATAAGAACAGTAGTCTGAATAATCCCCAAAATAGAAATTATCAATTCTTGATAGTGGCTTTGTTGCTGTTGAGATGAGGTATGGTTTTGTTCAGTCCTCAGAGGTCCACCCTCCCAGGTTTTACATTCTCTCTGAAAAGGGGTTAGTTTATTGCTAATCGCCTGAGGTGCCCCTACCGGGAAATGTTAACGGGGCTGCTCAGGTATTTTTTGTAGGCCAGAGTGCGCTTATTTTAGTGCGCTGGCTTCTCAAAAAAACACACACCTGACCTTGTGTGTAACCTCCTAACAAGGAGGTAAATAATATTAATCTTTATTTAAAAAATTCTGAACCATCATATTAGCAGTTAACAAAAATTGTAACCAAATGTGTAAATGAACACTGATAGGAAGTAACAAGTTAACACTTTTTATTAAATTCTGAAGTCTCAATAATTTCCTGTATTACCTCCCTTGGCAACACCTTGCCTAGCAAATGAAAAAAAGATATAATTCAACATTTCACATTAAAGACGATTATCATTCTTACTCTACTATTACTACAGCCTGTGCTGAAATTAGTGGAGCCAGTCTTTTTTAAAAATGTTAAATGATTGCAGAAGTAATTGCTGCCTCTACAAATGATAGGCTGAGTTTTTATATCAGTGTCCTTCGAAGTATGTCATGTTCAGAAATCTGATCAGGTTAGATTGGATCTTCTGCTTATTTGTTCACTCGTTGACTTTGCAATTGAATATACATGAGTATTTTTTGTTGCTCCTTGAATATTACTTTTTTAGATTCTTCCCCTTAATTGATAATTTATCAAAACAAGTTTTCCCTGTTTTCTTTTTACACCGTAAATATGATAAATAGAATAATCTTCTCTCTGTCTCTTTCTCTCCTTTTTCTTCTCTCTGTCTCACACTTCTCTTTTCTCTCTCCTTTTTCTCTTCTCTCTATATCTTTTATTTACATTCTCTATATCTCTTATCTAAGTATTTCTATTTTAAAAACCATAACTCTTTTTTAAAGGTTCTTTGCTAAATAATATATATATATATATATATATATATATATATATATATATATATATATATATATATATATAATGTATATATATAATTTCGTTAAATATGACAGACAATTTATGTCTGCATATTTCTGTGGTTTCATGTGGGAACTGGCCGATGTATCTGCCGTATTCGCTTATATCCCTAGTACTTTCAGATCTGTTTGGATCCATCTTCAGGGGTGGTTATCGAGTAAAGAACATGATGCTTAGATATTTATAAGTAGTTTTGGCTGGAATCACGTGATGGTTATAGTATTAATAAGGTACTAGTGTTAGAATTATGGACATTTTAGTATGTTCTCACTGTCCATCATATTTAACAAAATATGGTTAAAAGAAAAAAATGCTGCTTAAATATATATATATATATATATATATATATATATATATATATATATATATATTTATATGATTTTATTATTTATAAAGCTGGGCCATTTAATGCACTGGCAGTGAGATTAAAACGCCAAATTCGTATTCAAAATAGAAGGACAATAGCTTTCTAATATACTGATGATGTGTATGCCATTGACGTCCTAAGGATAACTAATTTGCATATTGCTTTGCAAAAAGACATCTCATTAATTCACTAGTATAAGTCTGCTTGTGTAGTTTCTCAGGATGAAACGGCTGTGTAGAGTGTAATTTTGTGTTATAGGAGAAAAGAAGAGAGTGCTCAATTACTTATGCAAGAGCATGTATATTGTTTTATTTCAATTGACACTATGCATTAGTATGATCTTCCATCGATACCTTCTGTTTCACGGAAACACTGGAAACTCAGCCCACAGTGTTAAAGATAACGAATATGATCGAATCGGTTATATTCAGTATCTCTACCCTGCGGGTTGACTTTCCAGTGTTTCCGTGAAACAGAAGGTATTAATGAAAGATCAAACTAATCTATAGTATTAATTGAAATTACTGTCATTGAGAGTATCTCTGGAAAAATTGACTACATCATATCTGTTCATCGTTCTGATATCATTCATGTCTGTGGTGACTTTAATGTTCACAATACTGAATGGCTAGATTTTTCACTTGCATACGATCAAACATTTTGCAAGCCGTCTTAACCTTTTCCTGACAAGTTGCCCTGAACAGTGCACATCTATTGTCCTGTCTCCTCTTAGATCCTCTGACCATTCAGTTGTCTCAATTAAGATCAAATCGAAGTTTATTAAAACCAGCAATGTCCCTTTCCATCTCAGAATTGAGAACTGATTGGGATAGCTTCAGATCTTTCATATCTGAAATTCTTCTACAGTCTATTTTGAAAAAGAATGTGTTCTGTATCGCATTCGATATAACTGACTGGTTAATTGCTGATTTGGAGAGCCTTATACCGTCTAAAAGATTTCAACAAAGACAAAACAGCCAGCCATGATACAACCTTAAATGTGCAATCGCCATTGCTCACAGAAATTACTATTTCAATTGCTTTCAACAGAATGCTCTGAAACCAAAGCCACCTTTAGGACTGCCTGCAATCTATTAAATCTAGAGTGGCCAGGCAGAGGTTTCGTTCCCACAAGTTTTTGGCAAATAACAAACAGGCTTCTAAACAAATGTAATACCTCTATTCCAACCTTCATCAATGGATCAGAGAGGATTTTCTCAGCATCTGATAAAGGCAAACTTTTTGCAAAGAACTTTGCGTCAAATTACACCTTTTGTGATCAGGGCCTCCTCTCTCCAGATTTCCTTCCTAACCTGTAAACGGTTTGAACGACATCTATATATCAGTCCGGGATGTTGCAAACTTATCAAGAACCTGGATGCTAGCAAGACAACTGGTCTTGAAAACACCTGAGTCATAGTGCTAAAGAAACTGTTCAATCGTTGCTTAAAGGAGAAATGCTTTCCATCACCTTTGAAAACTTTGTCAATCTGCCCAATATTTAAAAATAATGGGGATCTGTCTTCTGCATTTCGGTACACACCTGTCAGTCTCCTGCGCATCATGAGTAAGTTGCTTTAATCTGTGATAAATACAGCAGTTGTCAACCACCGCAGCTAAAACAATCTACTTAATGACAAGCAATATGGATTTCGTCCTACAATATCAACCGCTAACGTGCTGACTGTAATATCACACAGGATCAGTGAAGCTATCGACGGGGGTTTTGTTTCTAGGGTGATGGCTCTTGATATATAAAAGGCCTTCGATAAGGTTTGGCATAAAGGTTTGCTTCACAAGCTTAGTAGCTATAGAATATATGGAAATGTCCTCTTAATCATCAAATCGTTTCTCTCAGCTAGGTCTGTAAAAGTAGTTGTTGATGGGCAGAAGTCAGAAGTACATAGTATCACTGCCAGCGTGCTTCAAGGATCGATACTAAGTCCAACCCTCTTCTTGATATTCATTAATAATTTTCAAAATCATATTGTGAGATCATTTGTTAACATCTATACAGATGACACAACTATCGACAGCAGCACTTCGAAGAGCATTGATGATCAAGATCTTTCTGATTTTCTTTCTTCTGACCTGGAGCACATGGTGCAATGCGCAAAAAGGGTGGCTTGTTATTCTTAATACCTCTAAACCCAAGCTTTTCTCCTTTCATCAGCATCGTTTGGATTCTCACATTTCTCGAATTGAAATGAATGGTTCTTTCCTTGAAGTAGCCCCTGCTTTGACAAGCTCCGAAGACTAACCTTTACTCCAAACCTGCAATAGAAGACTTACATCAAATTCATTACTGAAGTCACAGGAAAAATGGTTGAATCTTTCTACGGCTTCAGAAAGTATCTCATTCCTGACACAATCCTTTACCTATACAAGAGCTAGATACGTCCTAAGATGGAGAATTGTTGCCACATCTAGGGAGGTGTCACTCAGAATACTCTCTCCTGCCTTGATAGAGTACAGAATCTACTTTGAAATCTGGTGGAGGATGATCTCTTTTTTTCAGCTCCTTTCTCACAGAAGAGACGTTGCTAGTCTTTCTCTACTCTATCATTATTTTCATGGTAGGTGCTCAATTAAGCTCCAATCTCTGGTTCCGCCATGTAAAATATTCACAGCAAAATTCCTCTAGCGTCAATCACTATAAAGAATTATTCTTTTCTTTCTCTGTGTACCTAAAACGAAACGGAACTATCATGAATAAAATTCCAAGAACTTCCCATCTGTGGAATACAATACTATGGGACTGGTTCCCAGCTGACTACAACATTGTTGTTTGTTTGTCCAATGTTAACAAATTCTTGTCGAGCCGCCCACTTAAATAATCAAATTCTGAAGTTTCCAATCCTCTCAAAGGTGTTGTTCATCACCAACTAACAATTTCATTAACCCTTATCCTCGAGTTGCTTTCAGGCCTTGATAAGCTGTGACTCATTACTATAAAAAAAATTATCTATATATATATATAGAGAGAGATTTACAGAACTCTTTTGCTGGTTCGAAGGGGTCTTTTTATCTCGCACAAGCAGCTCCATTTTTGGCTAAATGAGTGATTCTTCTATTCTTTTCTGACGCACTTTATCCACTCTAAAATGAAAAGATTGACTTTAAAAAAATGTAAGTACAGCCATAAAATCAACATTACCAGTCCACACGAGTTTCAGGATATTTGAAACACTCACGATTTGATAAAGAGGTCTTAACTCGAAATATATTATGGAACACGGTTACACACACTAGATCACTGTGTAGAAGTGTTGATTAAACAAGTTTTACTATGAAAAAATTCACTTCGTTTTTGTCCTCCTTCTCACTACCGACATATTTCCATTTCTTGCATTGTGATAGCTTTCTAATACTCCTCTATATACGTAATTATTACAATGTGATTATTGAAAATACTGTACTTGTATCTTAAAAACAATCAATTGTTTGCTTCTCATATATAAGATTATATTTTTTAATACTGGAGGTTTTTTCCCATAGTATGTTATACATGATGCTTCTTTTTTCTCACCCAGGAGATGTGGTTACATTGTTAGTAAAAACGTAAACAAAGATTTACCACAGAGCTTGGGAGATGAGTTATTTGGTACTTTTCCATATTAGAACCCAAGCTAAAATCGACTTGGCGTCAGTAGTTTTTGAGATGTTTACATAGACGGCCGGAAAAAGCCGAATAAAAAGTCGGTTTCCTTCGTCCAAAAATCCAAAACTAGGCTCGATGCAAAACTGTTACATCTCATGCCGACTAAAAAAACGGTATAATTTTCTTTTACTCCACCAAAATGTTAACACGTTTCTAACAGATTTTACATTCCTCAACACGTGTTGCAAAAAGTTTTGCTGCTTTTTATTTATGTCTTTCTTTCGCATTTGGCGAACCAGGCAGATAAGGCTACATTGGGTGGCCAACAAACCTTTTTCATCTTAGCAAAAAACGTCCAGATTTTGAGAAATGTTGGTTGGATAGGAGTTGTGAAGAAACAAGTATGCATACATACATATTTATATCTCTAACTATATAAAGTTAGGTATGTGCATATATTTATATGTACAGGATTCACTCCAAAACTAATTAACTGATCATTATTAATTTTGGAACACAGCTGCTAGACGTAAGGGTGAGTAATGTGGGTTATGGTTAGTTTAATTTAAGAAAAAGGGGGCAAACAGGAAGTGGAAGCCCTTTGAAAATTTAGATACATCCGATTTTTGTGAAATTTTAACAATAGGTATTACACATCAATTAATAAATATTCCCCATATTTCAGTTTCTATGGAGTATTTTAAAGGGCTTTTAGGGGGAATAATATGGACACAGCCTCCCATTTGCAAATTAAAATATTTCAGATTTGCATTAAATTTGATCCATAATCATTAGACACCAGTTGAGCAAGATTACCTAAATTTTAATTTCTTATTAAGACCCCTTAAGTTTAAGCCTTTCAGTTTCTAGAATCAAAATCATGTAATGGATTTTGATCAAAATTGGAATAAAGATTCTAGACATAAGATTTAGTAGCATCATGTCTTGGACATAAAATTGGTGCAGAACTGTTCTGTCTGGGACGGGTATTCTTCTAGTACATTTAAAATATATTTATAAATTAATAAACTAGCTGAAACATTCGTCTATGCTAGGTGAAAGTTTAAAATTATCTTTGAATCACACCTTTTATATTTTGAGCTTTAAGGATATTCATATTTATTATTATTAGCCCTTGATGCATTGAAGTCATATTAGTTTTTAATTTTTGTTTTCACATTTTTTAAACTTATATAGAAACAGAAATAATTTTTTAGTTGTAAGGGAGACAATTCTTTTTATATTCTTCAGTTAAACATTGCTGATTTTGATTTTTCAGTCATAATTGAATTTTTTTTCATATTAGTACCAGTTTTATGGACAGGAATACATGAATTTTAAAATAAACTCTAGCAAAGTATGTTATTATAGTGCCAATAACATGGTAGAACAATAACAATTGAAAATCGGCTAGTCTGAATCAAAGTTTGATATGTCAGCTTAAATGCTATTTAGGTCCAACTTTTTAAAATCTGACAAGATAACTTTACATGTTAGATTGTTGTTGTACCCATGGAAATTATATGTGTTTAGTGTTTACGTATCATAATATGTAACATAGAAAGGTAGGTATATAGACAGGTAGTAACAGAAACAAACACTCACACTCACATACATAGATATGAAAATATACTTTTCAAAATCAGAATCGAACCAAATCAAAGCAGCAAGCCTTGCATGCAGAAAGGGCTCAATATCCTTTAGAATGGAGCTTTATAATAATAATAAATAAAATGTGGCTTTTCTTAGCACTTTACTATTATAAATAAAAATGTGTCTTTTATATATATTTATATATATATATATATATATATATATTTTTGTTGGTGATTTTATTCCATTAATTGCGACAAAATATATGCTGTTTCATTAACGCTCGCAAAGAACGTCAACTCTTCAAGCTATAATGGAATCAAATGGCAAAGATTTTAAATTCAACCTCAACCGGAAATTGAAGATGCATTAGATGGAGGGGGGACAGAGATGGAGCTCTGCCTATAACGGGGACATGAGAAGAGAGGGGGGGGGGGAGACCCCAACAAGTCATGTTCCCCCCTCCCTTCTCATGTCCCTGTTATAGGCAGAGCTCCATCTCTGTCCCTCCTCCCTCTAATGCATCTTCAATTTCCGGTTGAGGTTGAATTTAAAATCTTTGCCATTTGATTCCATTATGGCTTGAAGAGTTGACGTTCTTTGCGAGCGTTAATGAAACAGCATATATTTTGTCACAATTAATGGAATAAAATCACCAACAAAAAAATATATTTTGCTCTGAATTTTCATTGAGCACTCTCATAAACCCGGTTTCAACTTCCTTCGGATTTATACCCCCTGGATATTTGTAACAAGTTAATTATATATATATATATATATATTATATATATATATATATATATATATATATATATATATATATATTACTAGTTGCCATTACCCGGCGTTGCTCGAGAGTAATGAACATTTAAACGTGTGCTTATTGAATTTGCATTTAAGCGAAGAGTATTGAAGTGTGGATTCCTACATTTAGCTTTATCTGAGAAAAAAAAAAAATGATTTCTTTGCACCAAATTTTACAATGGGAAAGTTCAGCCATCCTAGAAAATCAGCGTTTATAATCTTGATTGCTTTGACTGCATTTGAACACGGAACTACAGCTTTTCTATATTTTAATAATACTGTTTTTTTTTTCTATCTTTTTCGGAATTCATATCGATTTAATTCTGTTAATTTCTTTCTCACACTGTTTACTGCTACCTATTACGGTCTGTTGATATATGTATAGAAGTCTGTTCATACATACCATCTATCTATCTATCTATCTCAGTTTGTTCATATCTACCATCTATCCATCTCGGTCAGTTCATATCTACCATCTATCTATCTCAGTCTGTCTATATCAATCATCTATCTATCTCGCCTTGTTCATATCTACCATCTATGTATCTCGGTCCGTTCATATCTACCATCTATCTATCTATCTCAGTCTGTTTATATCAATCATCTATCTATCTCGGATCGTTCATATCTACCATCTATCTATCTTGCCTGGTTTATATCTACCATCTATTTATGTCACCTCGTTCATATCTACCATCTATCTATCTCGATCCGTTCATATCTACCATCTATCTATCCTGGTTTGTTCATATCTACAATCTATCTATCTTGGTCTGTTCATATCTGTCCAAGTCAATCTGTCTCATTTAAACCGAAACTGTGCTAATGGCTCCATGAAATTAAACTTTCAACAGATGAACGGGTATAATGAAAAGCCTGCTTCCAGTTGAAGGTAGCTCGACATTGAACTGAATATAAATTCTATTGATTTTGATTTAAGAAGAACATAAAAGAAATGCAATCACGCAGCGTCACAGGAAAGACACGCAAACACCTTGGCTTCAAAAGGAGACTTTTTATTGGTTTGAATTCTTATTATTGACTATTTTTATCTCAAAGATTTAACTGTTGGTATTTTTATTTTATTCTGTTCACCCATCCTAGGACAGGTAAAAATAATTTGCGAAACAGAACAGTTTTGCACCACTTGTATGTCTCCTTATGAAGATAGAAATTAACATATAATCATACTAAACCTTATGTATAGAATCCTTATTCCTATTTTGATCAAAATATGTTATATGATTTTGATTCTAGAAAATGTCTAAAATTAAAGGCTTAAGCTTAAGAAGAAATTGAAATTCAGCGAATCTTGCTTAATTGTTGTCTTATGACTATGGATCAAATTCAATGCAAACCTGATATATTTTAATTTTCAAATGGGAGGTTGTTCCCATATTATGCTCCCTAAAATCCCTTTAAAATACCCAAAGAAACTGAAATTTAGGGAATATTTATTAATTGATGTCTAATACTTATTGTTAAAATTTCAAATCAGAGGTATCTGAATTTTCATAAAAGGCTTCCACTCTCTCTTTACCCTTTTGCATAAAATTAAACTAAATATCGCCCACATTACAACCCTTACGCCTATCATCTGTGTGCCAAAATTCATAATGATCGGTTAAGTAGATTAGGAGTGAATCATACATAGAATTATATATACACATACATAACTTATATATATATATATATATTTATATATATATATATTTATATATATATATATTTATTTAAACCCCAGCAACCTACAATTAATAACATCTATATATTAATACGATAGTGTGTGTGTTCGTGTGTCACGCTTCCGGCAAAAGCTCTGCGCATGTGTGCCGCACCTAGATTTTAAAAACATTCAACTCGCCTAATTTTCGAAACATTTTCAAGTATTTCCCTTTGGCGCAACGGTTAGCGACATAGTATTTTTGACTTCAGCCCGACTGGTTTATAGTTCGATCCCAACAAACCTCTAAGATTTTTTTTCTACATTTCGAGGGGAAGGGGAAGGGGAAGAGAGGTAGGGAGGGGACGACCGGGAAAACACATATTAATACAATAGCGTGTGTGATTTTGTGTGTCATGCTTACATGAAAAGCAACGACCTTCCGAATCTTTGTATGTACTCATGAATTGGCTTGGCCTTTTGGCTAAGATCAAAGTGTAGTATCTGTTCTGATGGATACTGCACTCCATAGACTGGTATTGTCTTGGCCTTTGAGGCTTGATTTACGCCGGTCTATGGGTCTGTCCTGTGCAGTTCTAGGAGGTCCACCCACCCAGGCTTCACCTTCCCTTTTTGGGGAGGAGTAAGTTTATTGCTTACTGCCTGGGGCGTCCCTACCGGGGAATGCCAACGGGCAATTTTTAATGGCCAGAGTGCTCACCTTCTCAAGCGCTGGCTTTTCAAACCCCACTTTCCCGACCCGACCTTGGGTCACATCTTACTTGTGGGAGTAAGATAAAACTGGCCTTGTGCCTAACTCCTGAAGAGGAGTAAATAAATATTCATGAATTGGAGCCAAATTTAATTTAATCTAAAACATTTACAAAGTAAGGTTTAGTCGTCGAAATATTACCTTCACTAGAAATATTGTATATAAAGAAGTTTTGTAAATTGTTTCATGTATTGTTCATTTTTTTTAAATAAATATACAAGTCCAAATCTTATCATATTTTATTCAAACATGCATAGATTAGGAACAAAATATTTAGTATTAAAAACATCATTTCGTGTAATTTACACGGGTCCTACTAGTTATCTATTAAACCAGTAACAACATTTTAAAATGCTTAACATAATATAATTTAACCTGTGACGTTAATTCTGGTGTCCCGGTATTTAAATTGTTAATGTATCCCTGCTACGGCATTGGTTCGTTCTTTTGTTGTCTAACTGACTTCACATGCGTGTTCTCGGCTGCTTTTTAAAATTCACTTCTTCTCTCCAGCATTTTTGTTAATTTGTTTTTGTCACCTGAAAATGATTCGACAAAGAATCGAAAACGTTCTGTGATACATATGGAACATATATAATTTTTTTTGATTCTGACATAAAAAAGATCATTAGAAAATTTGAAAAGATAAAAAAAGGTATAATCAAGCAGAAGAATTCTGTTATGTTTAACAATGTTCGCTTAAATGAAAGAATGCTGCCTAAATACATAGAATGTATAGGTTGAAAATCACGACTTGATAGGAATTCTGTCATCCTATTGTCGGGGGATCACGCCTGAGTGTTGTCAGCTTTCTGCTGTTTTTTTTTCCATGAACTTTCTGCACAGCATAACATCTTTATAAACACTTTTATTTGGGTTTCTGAAGAGCAGCGTCTAATTGCATTTAATTGTAGCATATTGCATGTTGCGAAACAATTGTAAGACCATCGTCAATTCTGCCATTGCAAAAATAAATGATATGAGTAAAGACTGAATTTTGGTCATAGGAATTTTAAATAATCATTATATATATATATATATATATATATATATATATATATATATATATATATACGGCACAATCACGTTGACACACCGGTTCCCGTTAGATCACCGAAGTTAAGCGGCGTTGAGCCTGGCCAGTACTAAATGGGTGACCATTTGGGAATACCAGGTGCTGTATGTGCTCTCTGCTTATCTCGGCATTGTTTCCAGTCGTCTTGTACTATACTTGCCATTGGAATCAAGCAATGCCGACTCAGGAGAGCGGTTGTTAGGGATTGCGCAACCGTTGCAATTTCAAATTCATGCGTGGGCAGCCCCTGGTGGGGCACTCATACGTCGAAATATCGACGGGAGAGTCCATCATATATATATATATATATAAATTAGATATTAAAAAAAAACTTCAAATCCTGGAAGCTATTGCAATTAAAACCCCAAAACTCAACTTTAATAAAATAGGATTTAATACTATTAAATATTTTCAATAACTAACCCTACTTCTCACCCTCTAATGAACTATTCCTAAAAAACGTCCCAACTTAAATAAATATAAAAATAAAAGAAAAACGGTTACACTTTAAATATGGCAACTATCATAATATAATGTCTACCATGAATAGGGTCAATAAAGATTGAAAACACTTGGCAAGAAAATACAAAAAACAAGGGTCCTTTTTTCATCAACTAGACCCCAAACATACGAAAACTTGTATGACAACAAGAAAGAATCTCAAAAAAATCATCAAAAGACAAAGTTCAGTGGTCTTTAACAAGACTTGCATTAATATATATATATATATATATATATATATATATATATATATATATATATATATATATATATATAATGGGTGCAATCAGTCAATGGAAAATCATAAGCACACAAGTGGGTGAATAAATAAATTAAAAAAATTATAAATAAATGTGTAACTTACTATTTCGTACTGAGTATTTTGAACGATTTAGAAGCAAGGTAAATCCCAATTTATTTTTCGTTTTTTTTTGTTAGGATATTTAATAGATAATTTTCGGAAACCTT
The DNA here is from genome assembly GCA_963556195.1 of Sepiola atlantica. NCBI lineage: Eukaryota > Metazoa > Mollusca > Cephalopoda > Sepiida > Sepiolidae > Sepiola > Sepiola atlantica. The sequence goes on along the minus strand of OY744533.1, from coordinate 45,482,514 downwards.
TTCCTTTTTCAAGCCTTCAATTAAATATATATTTGTTTTTATCTCTATACGTATACATTTCATCCTTTCGGGAATCATCAGTGTAGAGATGATTTTCTATACCAGTCACCCCGGACTCGAACCCCAAACACGAGTCATATTTCAAACTCAAATTCTGACTCCTTAGCCTACACGGACCGGACGTTATCAACAAGAGATTAAATCTATTTAAAAGCAGCTGTCGTTAAAGTATTCGACTACTGAAAGGAACATTGAAGCCACGATGACGACTATACTAATACTACTCACTACAGAGCCCAGCCTAGATTTGGAGGCGACAAATATTTCCTTCTTTTCGGGAATATATATATATATATATATATATATATATATATATATATATATATATATATATGCAGCATCTTCTCATTCGAACAAGTTTGAATAAACAAAATAGACCACTTTTGCTTATTGATCGTTTATTTAATTTTCCTTTTCTTCTGGTATGACTTTTAATATCAGCGTTAAAATTATCAACGGAAATAAAAAAAACTATGTATACGCCTTGTACTTTCGCTTCTGTTACGAATCATCATCAGGATATTCGCTTAAGAAAAATGTCAAAACAGATAAAAGTCCTGTTAAAGTTCAAATCTGTAAAAGCGATTAAAATAACAATTTTATCGGAGTCAAATCTGTAACAGCTACAGAACACTGACAGCTACTAAACTGTTTGCAATAGTTTTGGCACCGTATTAGTATTAGCAGTAGTAGTATGATTTTAACCCTCCTATTCTAGCAAGATTGGATGTATGTGTGCAAAAATAATGTTAAAAACGGTATTTTCAACATAAGGTTAGATTAAGCAGAGACGTGGAAAATTCCATTAGAAGTTGAAAGATTAGAATTAGGGATATATGTTAGACAGCAAGTCGAGTGACACATAGCAGATAAGCTGATAAAATCTTTCTCTTGTTCTTGAATCGCAAAAGATAGTGGTTGTTTTTGAGACAGCTGATTCCTTCCTCAACGTAGGATGGGTTAGGAGATGACCCACGGTATATTATGTAACGTCAAAGTATACATGTATCTAGTAAAGAACAAAAAAGAATTGTTCAACCCCAAATGATTTTGTGCTGTCATGATTAATATCTTTCACGATTAAAAAGAAGACGAAAATCAACACACATCATGACAGATGTACAATGGCTGTTAACAACAATGAAAAATAAAAAGAAAGAAAATGAACTACTTCTACATATCATCTACGCAACAAGACTCCAGCTGTTCATATGATGAGCCGCCATATGGATAATCTGCTAGGATTGAAGAATAGGTCCACCATAGTGGTACATCAGCCTTTTGCCATTGATTTTTCGCCGATGACAGCCAGTTATTTTCTTTGTTTGATTTGAATGACAATAATTCTTCCCAAGATTCCAGTACTCTCCGTACCCTTCCAGTCGAAATCTAGATGGTTGTATCCCTCCTCGGTCTTTCCATAATCTCAGATCCTCCCTCAGAGCCATGTTGGTTCCACTGTGTTTCAGGGGGGTTAGTATTAAGCTATAATATTTTTCTCATGTCTCAGCTCCTTTGGGGTTCTCTTAACAAGTTCCATGTTGTGTTTGACCCCAATGCAATTTTATTTCAAATTACTCATAGTTGGTCAGCATCGTCTAGGTATGTTGGTTGGTTTCTGCACTCGAGGATTTTTCTCAATATGCCAGCTCTTTTTATCAGTGTGGTCATCATCATCATCATCATCATCATCATCATCATCATCATCATAATCATCATCATCATCATCATCATCTCCATCATCATCATCATCAATTGTAGTAGTGGTGAAAGTAGTAGTAGTAACCATAACAACACATCCGTCATACCAAAGTGATTCATGCAAGATTTTGTACAATTCTAACCAACAGGTTTTGAACCTGCATATTGGTTTTAGTGACAATAATAGTTATGTTAGAATTATTACTCCCTATGGCATACCTAGTATTTCAAATTTACTGAAATTATGTCGAGTAGTTTTGGAGCCTATAAGTGACTAACATGCATGCACACAGATAAGAAATGTTCAATTGAAATAATACTAGAAAAATGTGACCTGTTGGGTCACCTGTAAGTCAGTTAAATATAAAAAATAGAAAGACAAAATAAAAAAATTAGTTGCTTTCTACTCGCTATATCCCCCTCTCTCTCTCTCTCTCTCTCTCTCTCTCTCTCTCTCCTGTGGATTAAATGGTTTTACTTGTGCTGCTATTCCTTTTTGTTAATTGATTACTCCAATCTTTCTATTCTTTCCTTTCTTTATTAGAGAGAGAGAGAGCGAGAGAGAGAGAGAGAGAGAGAGAGACAGAAACGACAGTGATTGAAACTGTATAAAATAAGAGCGGATGCGAGTCAAACAACATACAGAAAAAGAAGAAGAGAATGGTAGATATCAACTTAGTAAGAGATAGGTCACTTGATGAGTTAATTGCAAATTGTGACTAATTAGAACAATTAGAATGTATTTTTTCCAACATAATCAAGCCCCAAAACCATTTTATGTGATTAAGATATGTATAAAAAAAAGTCTTAGGGAAACAAACGTTGATTAACTCAGCTTTAGTATTATAATAGATTAATCTCTGGTAAAAGGGGTTTGCAGAGGGATAGTATCTTTCCGAGTTGACCTCCAGAGGTGTCCTCAATTGGTATCCATGCATCTCAGCACTATGTGACGCACAAAATATAGCCTCTCCAGAGTGAATGACCATCCGTGTGTAGTGAGGAGCCACATCCTTCTTGAGGTTACCATGTTAATACGCATGAGCACAGACAGAACACGGCAGATCTAGAGGAGTAAACCTTGATAAATAAATCAGTAGTTCCAGTTACATTCATCGACAAACTGATGATCTGGTTCTGAGAACAGCATCGCTTCGCAGATGATCATATATATTTGACAGTCGGAAGGCACAACTGCTCCAGTTAGTGGAATATGGTGGACTATACGCAGGTTTGACATGCCACATATACAATCAGATAAAGCATAATTTGTTTCACCCTCAATTGATGGATGACTCAAGACAAAACAATCTTTGGTCTGATGAAGATAGGTATTTCAGCTAGTTATGTTAACAATGGTTATGATAATAAAATCCGTGTATAATGGGAGCGGATCAATCGAGGATACGTCCTCGGCAATCAGTCTGAAAGAGTCTGGGCCATTTTTAAGCTAGGTGGCCTTTCTTCGGATTTTTTTTTGTCTGATTTATTTCTATTCACCCAAAACAAGGCACATTGCCACTGAGACCTAAGTGGTTACTCTGAATTATGGGGCCAGATTTCTAGGTGCATTTTAAGTGGGGAATTGTGCAGCAAAATGCTTGTTCAGATTACATTAAAATTTCTGCATGTTGGTAGAGTCGGGGAAGCAGGGAGCAGGGAGGGAATTTCAAAGGCAAGCGGTTTGATGAAAGAAGCTACGAGAGTAGAAAACCTTCCAGCATCTGAGAACCTCTATAGTGAAGGGGTGTGATTTTGCTGCCTGTCGGGTTGGTCGGGGGAATTTATATTGAGGCAGCACAAGTGCAGCAAGTTCGTCAGAACACATTCCACTGAAGTACTTGTAAAGCAAGCGCAGGGATCCAACATTGTGGCGATGGGAAAGCAGCTGAAGCTTGGTAGACAGTGTTGGACCTATTAGGTTAGAGGCTCTTTTTTATACCCTGTTCAAGAGAGAGAGAGACTAGTGGTTGGTGCACCAGCCCAGATGTGGCAACAATACGCTATGCATGGGTGAATGATAGCTTTGTAGAGATATAGGATACTGGTAGGTGTTAATAGTTTTCTAGCCCGGTAGATGGAGTCTACCTACTTGGCATTATCTTCTATGTATTTATTCCAATTCATGGTTAAAAACATGCAAATATCTGTGTGTGTGTGTGTGTGTGTGTGTGAGTGTTTGTGTGTGAGAGAGCCTATCTTCTTTGCAGCAGACTTGGCAGTATCTTCTATGTATTTATTCAAATTCATCTTACTTGTGAATGTTAGGGTGAGAAGTTTGAATGTTGGACTCCTAGGAAGGGTGCTGTCAGTCATGGCAATTTGTTTGTGCAGTTCGAGGTCCGCTCTCCCATGCTTTACCTTCTTGCACTTTCAGAAGGGGTCAGATTATTGTTAATCGCCTGAGGTACCTCTACTGGGGAATGCCAAAGAGGCTGATCAGGCATGTTTTGTTGGCCAGAGTGCACTCTTCTTGTGTGCTGGCTTTTCAATCCTCACCTTCCGACCTTTTGTCACATTTTCATGTGGAGGGAGATAAAAACAACATACAGTGAGAGAAGGTGGGAGTGATTGAACAAAACTTTGTAGGAGAAGGGTCACTTGGTGAGTTAATTGCAAATTGCAACTAATTAGAACAATTAAAATGAAGTTCTTTTCAAACATAACTCAATCCCAAAACTGAGGAACATTTTAGCATGTATTTTGTGTGATTAAAATATATAGGAAGAAAACCTTAGGGAAACAAACGTTGATTAACACAGCTTTAGTATTATAATAGATCACTCTCTGGTCTGATGAAGATGGGTACTTTAGCTAGTTATGTTAACAATGGTTATGATAATGAAATCAGTGTGACAAAAAAAAGATAGAAAATTGTATCTAATTATTTCAATCTTGCATTTATAACGAAATAATGACTTCCGCCATCTTTAATCTCAATTTTCGTTCTGTTAACAATGCATATTCACTCGCCTGAAAATGATGTCACCATGGTTTCATTTTAATGATCTCCAACACTAAAAGTAAAGATATCTATACAGAAAAAGAAAAAAAGGTTCTGAATTACTTTCCTCATGAGAAACTTGGATTGCAACACACATACAGTTCTCTAAAAGAAGTGTAACCGACAATGCAACCCTGAAAATCGAGACAAAACTTCCTTTTATTTTACAGATGTTTATCGAGTAGTCTTCAGTTCTTTTTATACTTTTAACATCGGATAATAGTGCAGATTCGAATCCAAATTAACCCTGACAAGTCGATTTTAGCTTGGGTTTTAATCTGTACTAGCACCTAACATCGTAAAAGTAAAACAAATAGAAACAAGAAAACAGCATGAATAAATTTGGATTATTTCGCTACAGTTCACATCCTAGATGATATTCTTACAACATTTCATCTACTGTAACTTCCGACCGTCTTCAGGTGCATCTTGTCGAACTCAGGAACCTCTACGGAATTTCGAATGGAACACTTTATTTAATCCATGTAGGTAGATTGCTCTCGTTCTGTCAGCCATGATGGGGTAGAAGTCTTAAGTAACTCTTAATTGTATTCTTATATCGCCTGTTCTGAGGATTGAACCTTCAACCTCCAGAAGACTGTCACTTGGAGCTGATTATTACATAGTACGTTGTGAGAATAACATCCAAGGTGAGAACAGTAGTCTGAATAATCCGAATGATCCATATTATCAATCCTCATCTCAAAAATTCCTAAACATAAATAAATGTGTAATGTTATGTGGCATTAATAAACCATTTGTAACGTTCAATGGGGAAATCCTTTCGTCCCCACTTGATGATCTGTAATCTTCTTTTTGGCAAAAAGACAACTGTCTCTCATTGACACGTCGTGAGTAGTTGTATCAATGGGTAATGTCGTTTCTCTCTTTCTTTCTCTTCTTTTCTGTTGTTAAACCATCGTGATAATCATAGTGAATATATAGCAGAAGTGTCTGCGTCTTTCTCTTTCCTTTTGTCCTGTAATAAGATAACAAATAAAAAAACGCCAACAACATGGCGTCATGCCCTTTGATGTTTTATTCCTTTTACAGCATCATTATGTAATAATATATTATGCAAGCTTCCCATCGCCCGCTCACCGGGTGAGGGACGAATGAAGGCAAAACTTAAAAAATCATGTCTGAATCCAATCAGTTCACCTACCAAAGAGGAAGATCTTGCTATTCTCATCGCTATGAGTCACTTAAGACTTCCTGTTCATGACATCATATCCTGATACATAGCCCTAGTCATAATCTTTGATGGAATTTTTCACTTCTCTAATTATTTTAACCTTACGTGAAAATTCCGTTTTTAACACTATTTTTACACATCCACACCCAATCTTACTACAAAGGTCTGATTACATGAAATGTATATAAATCAATACAAGAAACCTCTCCAACCACCGATTGTCATGGTAAATAACACCCTACCTGAGAGTTCAACATTCAAACTCCTCGGCCTAACCTTCACAGGTAACATGAATTGGAACACATACATTGAAGACATTGCCAAGACTGCAGCAAAGAAGGTTGGCTCCCTCTACCGTGCTAGTAAACTCCTCACACCTGACATTATCCTGTATCTCTACAAAGCCACCATCCGCCCATGCATGGAGTATTGTTGCCACATCTGAGCTGGTGCATCATCTACTAGTCTCTCCCTCCGTGACAAGGTCCAAAAAAGAGTCGCCAACTTAATAGGTCCCTCACTGTCAACCAAGCTCCAGCCCCTGTCCCATCGCCGCAATGTAGCATCCTTGTGCTTGTTTTACAAATACTTCAATGGATTATGCTCCGATGAACTGGCTACTCTGGTGCCCCCTCGACGTAAATTCACTAGACCAACTGGCAATCAGCTAAATCCCATCCATTCACTGTGGAGGTCCCCAGATGTCGGAGAGCCTTCTGCTCCAATAGCTTCTTTCCTCGTGTTGCTGGCCTCTGGAACTCCCTCCCTGCCCCCTGTTTCCCTGACAGTACCAACCTGCAGAGGTTTAAAACTAATGTAAACAGACATCTCACTGCACAGCTCCCAACTTAGAATGCCACCCTAAACCTACTCCCTAATTCTCAGTAGCCCCTTACGTCTACAGTGGTGTCCTGCCTTGTTTGGGGTGAAATATCATTTAAAAAATAATAATAAAAATAAACTTATAATTTGGGCACAAAATGATAAACATATCACATTTGCCTGTTTGTGATCTAAAAAGTTAGAGGAGTTGTATCTAAGAGAGTTTGGCTTTTCTGTAGACGTTCAGAGACTTATAAGAAAAGGAAAACGAAGAAAATCTGACCTATTCTCTAGACTGGGCTTACGTCAGGCAAGTGAGGATTGAAATTGGCGGGAAGCAAGTCCGGCATTAAGGTGCATTATGCTTTGCATAGTAAATCTATGCTTTGCATAGTAAATGTGTTTGAGCTAAAATGCATTGAGCGCTTGAGGCTGCACAATTAGCCACAATGATATACTATAAATTGAAAGTTTGGTAATTCGTGAGATTCTTACTTTTTTTGTGGCTTCCGTTTTCTTCAAAGTGATTTTCAGAGAATTCTATGCCGGTGCAATGTTACGAAATGTCCCTTCTAAATAATAATATTTTAAAAAACAGAACCTTTTTGTTATTAACAAAATGTATTATATGTCGAAAAAATCTTTCGACTGGTTGAAGTGTAAGAATAGTAGAAGTGCTGTTGTCTTGCGAAACACTGCCGATTCGCGACTTCCCACCGAAATCGGGGAGTCAGTTAACAAATAACTAAAGATGGGGACGGGGGTAGCTGTAAGCTTGGTAACAAATCAAACGATTAACTGATAACTGGTTAACACAGAAGCAAGTCCAAAAATGTTAATGCCCTCTCCGGTATAAGAGGAAGACTTTATAACCACTGAATGCCTTCCCTATTAGTATAAATAGATGGAAGGCATCGGGTTTTACCTTCCGGTCCTCTGATTTTCTTCACGTGAGTATCGTCACCTCTTTTTTTCACACACTCCCGAACAAGAGGAAGGAAAAAAAAAGAAAGAAAAAAAGAGGTGAGGTAGGCTATAGTTTGAAGTCGTACTCAGGACCTTTAATTTATGCTGGAAGTAAGCTGGGTCTACCCCGCCGGCGTTTGCGGGGAACGCACTCAGGACAGTACCATTTCTGTCTCTGCGGTGGAGCCCTTTCCACACCCGCGCATCTAAAATGGAACCATTCGTTGCACCGATCACAGGCAATCATGTTCTCTTCTCCTTGAGGGGAATTGCATTTTGGGCATAACCACAGTGTGGCCTCCTCTCCTATGGAGCTGCTCGGAATGTTGGGAGGGGACGATGAGTCTGCGGTTTGTCCAGCCTCTTCCGGTGAAAGGGAAAGCTCCAATGGAAATAGATTCTTGAGAGAATGCACCACCACTGCACCATCACTCTGCCTGATACGTGCCGATCTGACGACACCCCTGTCAGATTCCAAAAGTTCTAAGACGGACCCCAATAGCCAAAATGGTCTTGGTTTAAGGGGGCTCTTGATGAGGACAACATCATTTACCCTTATTCGGTTAGTGAAGGACTCCTGTGATCGGCCTTGAGGCCTCTCTCTAAGACAGAGGAGATATTCCTCATACCACAAATGCCGGAAATTTTCCAACCATTCATTCCGCAGCATCATTGTCTCAACTAATTTTCTGCGACCAGGGGGAGCTGTATTTGTCAGGTCACTTGCTCCTAGCTTCAACATCAATCCAGGGTTTTTCTTGGGTCTCAGGAACATACTAGGGGTCACAGCTTCTAGTCCTCGGTCTGCAAATTCCCAGTAGGTTAGAGGACGATTATTGACTGCCCTCTGGATGTCCGAAACGATAGTTATTAGCGAGAAGTAATCCACTCGTCCCCTGCCTATGGTTTTGTGCAGGCATGTTTTGACAGTTTGTATGCATCTCTCCCACACACCTCCATACCAGGGAGAATACAGAGGAATAGTGCGCAGCTGGATATTGGAGGTGGCAAATTTCTGCTGGTATTCGTGAAACAGGGAGAGTCGGGAAAACAGTTTGCCGCTGCCTACAAATGTCTTAGCATTATCAGAATAAAGTGCTTGAGGAACACCATACAGGTTAGTGAACCTAACCAAGGCTTGCACGAAAGATAACATTCCCATGTCAGGAACCACCTCCACATGTATAGCTCTGATGGACATGCAAGTAAAGAGTAAAAGGTACACTTTTTCTTCCGTAGATCCGCTCTTGATCCAAAAATGTCCAGTAAAATCAACTCCAGTGTTTTGGAAAGGCTCCGTGAACTCGACCCGAGGCACTGGAAGACTAGCCGAATTAGTGGGGAGAACAGCTCTTGAGTTGTACCTCTTACATAAATGGCAAGATGCCAAAGCCCTAGTGACCGCCTGTCTCCCTTGAGGAATCCAAAACCCACAACGCCTGAGCTCAGCTAGAGTAGACCCCACTCCTAAATGGGCGCTCCGGTAATGACAATCCATAATAATGAGTCTAGTGACGAGGTTGTCCTTGCCCAATAAGATGGGGTTTTTTACCTCGAAACTGAGGTGCGGTGATCTGTCTATTCGGCCTCGAGAACGGATGAGGCCATCCTGGTCCAGAAACAAGTCAAGAGAATGGATCAGTGGGGGGACCGATTTTCCAGAGGGATCCTGCAAGTAATGCAATTCCACCACGCAGGATTGGGCCTGCAAGTTTTTTAACAGATATATTTTGGCCTTTCCTCCCGCATCTTCATTGCGCCCCCTAAGCCTATTGATGAACGTGAACACCAATGTAACCACTCTGAGAAGGCGGGAAAATTGAGAGAAACGTCCAAAGTTGATGCAGGGAGTACATTCTGTCTCGAGGGCCATGGAAACACCTACACAAGCAGATGCCATTTGTTGGGAATGTTTGCTGAGACATGGCATATCCTGTACCGGCCAGGCAGAACTTCCTCCCCCCAACCAAGAGGGACCATGACACCAAAACTTGAAAACTGACTTGAATTTCCTCAAGGACATTCCTCTGGTAATGAGATCAGCTGGGTTTTGCGAGGTATGTATATAACGAAACACCGGTTCGAGTCCATGGAGAGTAGCAAATTGACTCCTCATATGAAGAACATCCTTGAGCCGATTTTGAGCAAAAACATTCTTACTTGCCATAGATTGTGACAGAATCCATGACAAGACCACTTGTGCATCCGTTGCCACATATAACTTGGTGAGGATCAAATCCCTGCAGCCCAGTAACACTGAGGGCAAGCATTTTAGAGCCAAGTATATGGCCATTAGCTCCAATGTCGGGAGCGACTTCGTCTTAGAGGGGGCCACTTTGGCTTTGGCAAAAATCAATCGGGGACAACCCTGCTGTAAGACGTATGCTGCAAACCCATACGCATCTGCAGAGGCATCACAAAAAACGAATAATTCTCCTTCTTGACCTCCCTGGAAGGCGCAATGGTCAAATGGTAAGTCACTCAGGTCAGACAGGTCCCGAGCAAGAGTCCTCCATAGCATCTGATATTCACCTGGGATTTGTTCATCCCATCCTAATCCTCTTTTCCATAATTTGGCCATTAATACTCGGCTCCGCAGGGTCACAGGGAGGCAAAGAGACAAAGGATCAAAGATTTTAGCGGCTTCAGCCAGTATTCTTCGCTTAGTCGAAGCATCCGACTGGCATTTCACCGGGTTGACACTCATTTCTTCTGTAAGTGGAGCATAGCGATAACCTAATACTCTCTCCCAACTGCCTCCATGGGTGCTGAGAGTGCCGTCCTGACTCATTTTTTCTCTGAGGGTGGCACAATTGGAGTTGCAGGCCTGCAACTCAAAACCTCCCTCCTGCAGGCGAGCTTTGGAGGTAGAATACAATTCGGTAATGATTCCTGGTTCTGTTCCTGTCATTACCAGGTTGTCCACGTAAAATCGATCCTCCATCATAGATCGACAACGGTCCTGAGGAAATCGTGCCCACTAAAGGTAGGCGCGTTTACATGTACCTGAGGAGGGTTCACTACAAAGGAAGAACGAGTCCTGCGAGGAAAGGAGTCAGATGGTGGAGAGTGTGGAGGTAGGCCAAATGCGTTATCAGAATTGGAGGGGGGATGAGTTATACGGAGTTGGTGGAGAGAATCCAAAAACCCTGCGTATTCAGAAGACCAACTCTCCATCTCGTCACGAGAGGAGGGGTCGTGAAGTCTTATGTGGCTAATGTGAGAGTCAATCTCCACCAGATAGTTAATAATCTGTTCCTCGAACACGGAAAATGTAAGTGAAGAAGTCCTTCCAGCATGCAAACTTGCAAGTTTCGTCTGAACCATATCCTTAATGACCGAAATTTTGTTGCGTACTGTATCAATAGTTTCCGCCATTTCGCCTAAGGGGGTGATAAGTAGCTGTAACGGTAATTCTAAAAAAAAAGCTATGAATGGGCAGTAATCAGACAACCAAAAAAGGTCCAGCCAACTTCACACTGTTGCAGAATTGTTTCGCAATGTGTCGAAAAAATCTTTCGACTGGTTGAAGTGTAAGAATAGTAGAAGTGCTGTTGTCTTGCGAAACACTGCCGATTCGCGACTTCCCACCGAAATCGGGGAGTCAGTTAACAAATAACTAAAGATGGGGACGGGGGTAGCTGTAAGCTTGGTAACAAATCAAACGATTAACTGATAACTGGTTAACACAGAAGCAAGTCCAAAATGTTAATGCCCTCTCCGGTATAAGAGGAAGACTTTATAACCACTGAATGCCTTCCCTATTAGTATAAATAGATGGAAGGCATCGGGGTTTTACCTTCCGGTCCTCTGATTTTCTTCACGTGAGTATCGTCACCTCTTTTTTTCACATATAATAATACTTTCCTTTAATTTCGCTTTTATGTAAATATCATGTGTTTATATTAAGAATTAAAAATAAAACCAATTTGTAAAAACAATAAACACCAAAATTAGGTTTATTATTTGTTTACTAGAAATTATTAAAAAATGAAAAAGTTTTAATGTAAATATTATGTCTTTATTAATAATTTAAAACAAAAAACAATTTGTGAAAACAATTTAAAAAAAAATTATGAATACAATGTATTCGGTATTCTGTTAATTATTTTTTTTATTACGAAATAAAAGTAAAACATTCGATTGATTATTTGTGAAATGATATATTTTGAGTATTTACTTAAACTACAATCATAAGATATATACGGCACAATCACGTTGACACACCGGTTCCCGTTAGATCACCGAAGTTAAGCAGTGTTGAGCCTGGCCAGTACTAAATGGGTGACAATTTGGAAATACCAGGTGCTGTATGTGCTCTCTGCTTATCTCAGCATTGTTTCCAGTCGTCTTGTATTACTACTTGCCATTAGAATCAAGCAATGCCGACTCAGGAGAGCGGTTGTTAGGGATTGCGCAACCCTTGCAATAACACATTCACGCGTGGGGCACTCATACGTCGAAATCGACGGGAGAGAGTCCATCCATTACAATCATAAGGGACATTTTCAATTGGTGTACCAGTTTAGAATACTCTGAAAACCACTCTGCAGAGAACAGAAGTCACAAAAAAGGAAAAATCTTACGGATTACCGAAAGTTTTAATCTTTTACAGGGTGATACCCCATAAAGTGCACCCCATAGAATCGTTAATAAAATTAACAATCCTTTCTGCCAATCTATGTCTGACTTGTCCACCAAGTTTCAGTCATGAATGTCCAACAGTCTTTGTTTTATTACAGTTCAATATGTAGAGACACATTGGCGATCGTCTCATTAGTAGGAAAGAGTTCAATCTATACTATATTTGTGGTCTCTGTCTAGAGAAGCAATATAATATGAAGCTCTATACCAGAATCACTGGCAACTTTTCTCGGAAAATTTTACATGGAATGCGATAGTGGTATTAATTTTGTATTAGGGTTTTCTATAATAATGTGGGGTTCCGCATTTACGTCAAACACCCATAAGTATCAAAGACAATCTTTTATATTATTTTATTTTTATTATCAAAATCTATTATTTAATTGTGATTCCAGCAAATGTCGAAAATTTAAAGTTTAAGCTTTCAGGGTCTTAAGAATCTTGCTTACTTGGTGTCTAATGACTATGGATAAAATTCAATACAAATCAGAAATATTTTAAATTTTAAATGGGAAGTCGTATCCATATTATGCCCCTAAAATTTTTAAATCATTTTAAAATACTAAAAAAAAACCTGAAATTTGGGCAATGTCTAATACCTTCTCTTAAAATTTCACAAAAATCAGAGGTATTTGAATTTTCACGAAGGGCTTCTACCCCTTGTTTACCCCATTTGTATAAAGCAAAATTACACTTAATATAGCTCACATTACCCACCCTTACACCTAACAGCTATGTTCTAACATTCATAATAATCGGTTAATTAGTTTAGGAGTGAACCCTGTAAATATAAACATATACATAATTATATATATATATATATATATATATATAATGGATACTTATGTAGCAAGTCATTATCCAAGCAAGCGTTGTTGAACGTCACAGAATTTTCTCGTTTGTAAATCTTCTTTGTGAGGTTCTCAAACCGGCGAGCTATCCTTCTGGTTTCAGGTGGCAGTCCGTAAAGTATTTTCCTGATTGTTCGATAATAATAGGAATAAATAAATAAATAAATGAATAAATAATAGTAAAAATAAGAATTAATAAAATAAATAAATAAACAATAAAACCAAATACACAAACGATAGAATAAAATCAACTCAACCACACACCCTCTCTTTTCTTTCATTCGACCTTAACGATACCTATAAAACATTAACTCAAGTCTCTTTATTTAAAAAAAACTAATCCTGAAGACGACTAAGAAAGTCGAAAGCGCTCGAAGAAAAAAAAATGGCCGAATTAAGAACAATCGGGGAAATATTCTACGGACTGCCATCTGAAACCAGAAGGATAGCTCGACGGTTTGAGAACCTCACGAAGAAGATTTACAAACGAGAAAGTTCTGTGACGTTCAACAACGCTTGCGTGGATATATATATATATATATATATATATATATATATATATATATATATATATATATATATATGTATATATATATATATAAATATAAAACACCTGCTGTTTACATATATTTTGTTTACCACGGCATTTCATTTTCATGACTTATCGTGTACCCCATATATATATATATATATATATATATATATATATATATATATATATATATATATATATATATAAAACACCTGCTGTTTACGTATCAAATTTGTTAGAAAAACATTTAGATTATAAACAAGGAAAAACAGAAACGCCATTGAAATTAATTCCTCTTTTGGTCATTCATCTCCAACTTTCTTTCAGCATTGGACCATTAATGAGTTCTTTGCAAAGTTTACAGTTACAGTTCTCAGGATTCCAATTCCATGCCAAAATCACTAAATTCTTCAGAACCACTTTTCATTCCATTCCACCCCTCCACATTTCTTCCCTTTTTTGGGTTGATCAAGATACTTATTTATTGTCCTGTTTCATCACTGATACTCTATGGTTTATATTCTCTTGATGCTAATGGAATTAAGGAAGAATTTTCTCACGGAACTCTCCACAGTTGGTTTCAGATAAAACCACTTGTTTGGCTTTTTACCTGCAGGCACTGCATTTTTTTCGTCTATATCTTAGTTGGACAGATCTGCAATATTTAAGGATGGCAATAACATGTGATTATTAATGTTGGAGCATTTTAAATATCCTCCACTCTATAATAAAGAGCAATGTGTGTGTGTGTATATATATATATATATATATATATATATATATATATATATATATATATATATATATATATCCTGTCACACAAAAGTTAGTGAGTACAAAACTGCCCAATGAATTATGGAAGGAAAGTCAGAGGTTGGGGTGAGAGGTAGAAGACCTTTCGTAAAAGTTCAGCTACCTCCAATTTTTATGAAACTTTAACAATAGGTATTAGACATCAATTAATAAATATTCCTTAAATTTCAGTTTCTTTGGAGTATTTCAAAGGGGTTTTAAGGGGAATAATATGGGCACAACCCCCTGTTTCCAAATTCAAATATTTCAGATTTGCATTAAATTTGATCCATAGTCATTATACACCAATTAAACAAGATTCCCTGAATTTGAATTTCTTATTTTGTATACTAAAGAGTCATCGCTTAAGACCCCTTAAGCTTAAGCCTGAAATTTTAGACAGTTTCTGGAATCAAAATCAAGTAATGGATTTTGAGCAAAATTGGAAACAGTGTCCATAAGGTTTAATAGCATTATATGTTGATTTTAATCTTCGTAAGGGGGCATAAAAGTGGTGCAAAACTGTTCTGTTAGAGGAATGAGTTTTACCTGGAGTGGGTATTCTTCTAGTTATGTTTCGTAATTTTTTTTCCTCATCTTTGCTACGCGTTTGAGGTGAAGAATGTTATTTTCAAAGTACGGACCTACATCTCGTTAGCATCTAGGTTTTAATTATCATTTACTATCCTGCTTTTTCGATCACCTCGGTGTAATCTTACAGTGTTAAAGAGATATCATTGAGTGAATTGTGCATAGAGGTTGTGGGTTCAATTCCAGGTGATGCAAACTAAAAAGAATTAACTGATATTAGATATCTAAAATTTTAACTTGAACAAATTTCATTCATTTTTTACTAATGAGTCATCAATTATCAAGGCTAAAAGCCACTCGAGGATAAGGATTAATGAGATTGATGGATTGTCAGTAGAATGATGAATAATATTATGAGAGCATTGAAAATGACGAATGGAATGGATAAAGTTTGATCACTTATGAAGACTTACTAAATAAAAGTAAATTAATAAGTATGCAATGTTTTATGGTAGAAACAACTTATCTCTAAAACAAAAAATGTTATATTTAAATTTTAACAACTTTGGGGAATAAAATGAATAACAGTGGGAGGAGATCTAGGTGTGAGGGTGAAAAAACCCTCCTCTATATATATGACTAATCAAAAAAAAAACATTGAACAGATTAAATATATAATTATTAAAATAGATTGGTAATACAATATTTTTCAAGAATATGGACAAATATTTGCCTAAATTGACTTGCGAAACAGAATTAAGTTTTTACCTTGTAGTAAAAAGCTATTAATGTCAAAGAAACTATGAATAGACTGACTCTACTTTATCTATTAATAATGGAGATTATGTATCTGCCTGAAGTCGAACCTCTACCCGTACCTCTATTACTAATCTTATCTATTACTAATGGAGATTTTGTATCTGTCTTTCTGAAGCCGGAACTTTACTAGTACTTTCATTAATTATACTATCTTTTAATGCTCAATTCAGTTTATTATACTAATTCAGACTAATGTACTATCTGTCAATGCTCAATGCAGGGGGGATGGATAGTGTAGTATCTGTTCTGTGGTCATGGTACCATTCTCCCAGAGATTGCTACAACCTTTTTTTTAGGAGTGTAGAGTAGTAGTATCTGTACTGTTGTCATAAGACCATCTTCCCAGGCATTACCTACTTCTTTGGGCAGATTATGTACGTCAACAAGAAATTGTCACAAATGGTTATTCATTAGCATTATTTATTTAAAGAATATTTAGCTGACGATGATATTTATTTTTACAGAAGAAAGAGTCAGGTTTTTTCTTAATAGTATTGATCTTGACAGACATTTATTATTTCAAAAGGAAAAATATTATTAACAATAAACTATACAGATTGATATAGAAAGCACCATGGAATTTCCACAGGGTCCCTCTAGTTTACGTTAATAATCTGTGGAAACAGATTGTTGTTTTTAATTTAAAAGTTAATTATTGCTAGAATTATGGAAATTATTGTCTTTGTTATAGGCCTAGAGAACTACTTATCACCCTCAAGCTAATGGCATTATTGAACGTCAACAAAGAACTCTTAAATCAGCAATAATATCTTGTAGGCAAAATTGGTTGGAGGCCTTTCCTATCATATTACTCGGACAGCAAAATATTCCTTGCGAATAAGTGTCTTCAGTGATTGCAATTACTGGTATCTCTTTTCTATTGCTACAATTTATCATAACATCTTTCCCAGAAGAATATTTTTCCATATGATAAAATAAAATATCTATCCAAATAAATGTCCCAACTTAATTAGCTTTTTTTATGTGAACGAGGTGTGCATAAAATACAAAAAAAATGCTACCCATGGAATCGTTAATAAAATCCACAATCCTTTTTGCAATCTAACCATATTTGGTACAAATAAATTTAAGTCTATGCCTGAATTGTTCAGCAAGTTTCAGTCATGAATGTCCAACAGTCTTTTTTTATCGTCGTTCAATGATAAACACATCTGGATACGATGTGCAAAAAATGTCAATAACTCTGACGTCACACTCCTCTCTTGACACTGCCTCGATTTTGGCTGCGATGATCTTCTTCAGTTCAGAAATAGTCTGGGGATTGTTTTAATAAACATTATCTTTGAGATAACCACATAAATAAAACTCTTGGGGGGATGAGTGTGAAGCGCATTCAGGATCAAACCTACTGATGAGACGATCACCAAAGTGCCTTTGCATATGTTGAGAACATATTAACACAAATGTGCATTAATGTTATTTTAAGTTGATTCTGCTATAAGTGACTATATCATTTTTTTAGAACATTTTAAGTAAAGGATAAATTTTTTTTGCAGAAACCTCCAGAGTACTGCTGAGGAGGGAGATCCCTTCCTAGGGTAGGTAGCACCTGCTCTAGTTGAGGATCTAATTATGATAACTATTACTAGCGAGAACACGGTTATTTCTACATCAATCTGTATGATTTACTGTTAATAATAAAATTCCTTTTGAAATAATAAATGTTTGTCAGGGTGAATGTTATTAAGAAAAAATATCTCTTTTTTCTTCCATAACAATAATTGTCATTAAATAAAACGAATATGCCTCTTTTTTATTTATTTAAAATTGTAGCAATTTTATTCTTTTCAAAACAATTCCCCCATCTTCTTACCGTAAAAATAATTGCCACTTAAATATTCTTCAAATCAATAAAAACCAATGTTACTTTTTGAAATGTATTTATTTAAAATTGTGCTGGTTTTAATCAACAGGACGACATAATTTGATTTGGGAACTCATTTTAAAAATGGATAAAATCAGAATTGTTTATTTTAGCAACATCAAATTAATACTAATCATCATCTTTGCTGACCGGACGATCTCTTTTTTTTTAAATGTGTGTGAAAGGTGATAACATACATATGAACATGAAATGGGTTAGTCTATTATTGTATAGATACTTTCCTGCATATAACTAAAAATTACGTGAACAGATGAATTGGGTAGTTCTTTGTTTACCTGCACGTGAGAAGGCTCTTTGTGATCTTTAGTCTCAAAGAAAAGATTACATCTAAAGTTCTTAGATGAAATATTGGCCTGGTTCCATTATTTGTCAAGACTAATATTATCATATCTGTTATTTCAATCAAATGTGTTTGAACCAACGAGCTCTCTGGCTTACTTCTGGTGGATGCTGTCTTCTGTAATTATCAAAGAGTTTTTCAATAACATTCTTCACTGAAGACAGAGTTCCTCGTTTTGGCTAATGACTGTTTGCTTATTCCTGTAAACTCAATCTGGAACTTTGATTGGTTGGTTTGGTTTTATCGCATGCCAACCATTGTTAGATCTTATGATATCAAAACCGCACGTATGTATACGCATGGTTTCTAGATTCATTTATTTTAGGCATATATTTAGTAAATAAATAGTCTGTATATTCTATTTAACCCATCTTCTTGGGTCATTCATAAATTGATGGTGAAACATATTTTTTCTTAAAGCTAAACCTTGCATATCTGCAGGCCAAACCTGTGGTACTCCACTGACTGGAACATTTATGCCTTCCCATTGTCAAATATATATGATCATCTGCAAAGCCATGCTGTTCTCAAAACCAGATGATCAGTTTGTCGATGAGTGCAACAGGAACTGCGGCACTTCTTTATTATTTACCGCCACCGCCACCACTTGTTTTCATCTTTTTACAGACCAAATCTTTTTCTTTTTTTCCTGTGTACAATTACCTATCATGTTGCTAGAGACTTCTGGAACTGCTGCTACCCATGGAATAGCAGGATTTGTGGTCATGGTTTACTCCTCTAAATAGGCCATATTCTCTCTATGTCCATGCATATTGACAGGGTAATCTCGAAAAAGATGAGGCTCCTCACCACTCGTTCACTATGGAGAACCTATATTTTGCACATCACAGTGTTGGGATACATGGCGACAAGTCAAGGACACCCCTGGAGGCCAACTCGGAAAGGTACTATGCCTCTGCATTCTCTTTATCCATAGATAGATAATATCACTCTGTGTCAGAATGGACTTGAGAGTAATGGCAACTTAGGTGATATCAGACTGTCTGTGATGCAACTTCGCTATGTGTCTCTCAGGACTTCCTGTCTGTGATGCAACTTCTTATACACATCAGCTTAAATTCCTACTCTTAGATTTCTAGTGGAAGTTTCCGATTTTCTACTTGATGTTTCTACATCATTTTCTCACTCCCGCGTCCAAATATTGCTACATCTATATGTTGTTATTCATACCTAGGGATGAACTATTGACTACAAACAACATTGAATATATGAATTTATTAACTTCATTCCACAAAGAACCACTCGTCGGTTGGTTGCATATGTTCCTGTAACTTTTCCTTGTCATTTCCCTTTCTCAGGTAACCAGGAGAAACAGTGTCATATGTAACCATCTTTATGCTAGCTTTGTCTCTTACCAATTGCTTTAACTTCATTAACTCACTATTTCCAAATCCCTCTCTCTGATCACATAATCTGCTTAGCCAATCACAGTTTAATATGTATCATCTCCCACTCACCTCTTACTCTCTTACAGTCAAGCTAAGGCTTTATTTAATCCTTTGTTAACCATGGGACTGTTGTCATAGTAATTGATATGCACAATTTTTTTACATCTTTTATAATGAGAAGTTTACCGCTTAAGAATGCTATTTCATCATGGCAAATATATGAAAAGAAAGGATTTAAAATAGAAAGTGAAAATTAAAAGGTTTAAGAAAAGGTTGGATCAATCTAACTCTCCAGAAGGTTTTTGATTCTGAGTGCAATCTTCTACCTATATAAGAGTCAGATACGTCCTAAGATTGCGTACTGCTGCCCCATCTGGGAAGGTGCTTCTCAAAGCCTTCTTTTTTGCTTTGACAGAGTTAAACATCTAATGGGTAATGATCTATTCTCTACAGCCTCCCTCTGCTCAGAAGAGACGTTGCTAGTCTCTCTCTACTATCGTTATTTCCATGGAAAATGCTCACTGAGCTTCAATATCTGGTTCCTTGTTGTAAGACTTTCACAGCAAGAACTCGTCTTATTGCCATAACTGCAAAGAACTTTCTTTTCTTCCGCTGTGTACCTAACATCAAACGGAATTTCCATGAACAGAGTTTCTTTCCAAGAACATCCTATCTGTGGAACACGTTACCACAAGTTGCTACATGGTCATCTTCAAATCCAATGTCAATAAAAACTTGTCTTAAACCGTCCCCATAAGTCATCAAATTTTATTCATTCCATTAATTATTTTCAATCCTCTCCTAATATTTATCATCATTCAACTTACAATCTATCCATCTCATTAACTCTTATCTTCGAGTGGCTTTTAGCCTTGATAAATGGTGACTCATTAGTAAATAAAAAACAGCTGGGAGATGTACGCCTGACCTGCTACCATGCCAGAACTCAATTAACAAAGCAACATATACATACATTTTTCAATATCAATAAGATATTGATTTATACAGGGTGCAACAAAAGTAACACCTTTTTTTGTATTCAATAACTTTTATTAATTTCGATTAATTTTTGGTCCATCGTTAATCGCATGATCATATTTGTGAAATAAAAAAGAAATAATTAATAATTAGAAAACTCAGATACGAAAAAGCAAGGCGTATTTTTTCAAAAGGAACTCAATCAGAAACTAGAAAACTCAAACAACAAAAAGGCGTTACTTTTGCTGTATCCTGTACTTATTTAAATGTGGACATGGGTTTTCGGCTACTAATTGTATGTTATTTTATCACCTTTTTTACTTTTAACTATATGCTATTAAATTAAAATGCCCCATTTACTATTACTAAATTGAAAGACTGTCTTTGAAAAATTACATGATTCAGCAACAGGACTAGACGATGTACACTATCAATTTCTGAAACAATTACCAATAACATCTACTACCAGACATTTTTAATCAGATATGGTATACATGTAGTTTTCCGGAATCAGGAAAAGATGCATTAAACCCAGCAAACTACCGACCTAACTCTGAAAATACGATTTGAGAGAAGGTTTTGTATAAATGTGGTTAGTCTACATTTTAGGCCTATGTTGTATATGTCCTTCATAATTTCATACTTCCATGTAATGTTGTAGGCCTTCTCAAGGTCAAAGAAAACTGCAATAACATGATGTTTCTATAGAAAGCCATCTCTGGTAAAGGTTTCAAGTCATACTAGTTGATTGGTGGTACTTCCATTTCATCAAAAAACACTTTGGTATTTGGATATATATTGATGTTTCTCTATATGCCACTTCAGTCTTCCGTTTACCATTCTCCCCATTGTCTTACAAAGACAGCTCGTTAACAGTAGACCAACACCTGCCCAAATTCATCTTGAATTGATGCGTTGTTGGCACATTTATTATCTCTCTGTGGAGACTATTCCAAGGTCCAGGGATCCTGATGGAGAAGGCGGCCCTCCTCCGGTTCAATCGAAATCGGCGGTGAAATAGTTTCTTGTGGTGTTCGCGTAGACCTCTTTCTGGTGCAGGAGTGAATAATAGGTCCTGAGGTATATCGTAATGACCATTGAGAAGATTGTAGGCCAAAATGAGATCACCACATAATCGTTAAGGTTAAGTTTCTTGAGTCGGCTTTCATAGGGCAGATCCCATAGACCCTGCACCATTTGAGTAGCCAGTCTTTGAACTCTTTGCAGATGCTGAATATTACGTATTAGATATGGAGCAGAGGTATGGACATCATACTCTAAAGGTGGTCTGATGAGAGAGACATAAAGTGGTAGAAATATTTCAGGAGTGAGTTTGCAGAAAGAACGTTGAATGAAAAATAGAGTGTTCCTTGCTTTGTTTGCAGCCTGAATGCAATGTTTCGATGGCTTGAAGGACGAGTCGACCAGAAGGCCAAGATATTTTGTCTCGTTCGCCTCCTTGAACAGAGCCGTCTCACTGCCGAAAGTAAGAGCTGAGTCAGAAGGAGATCCCACTGCAATATGGCAGCATTTATTGACATTGAGGTATAAGTCCCATTCAATGGACCATTTCCAGTCATGTTGAAGGCTAGATTTGAGATTGTCAATTTCGCTTCTACGAGCTACTAATTTGACGTCATCTGCAAATAGGAGCACGTTTCCACCAATCACTTCCAGCATGTCATTTATATAAAGTAGAAAGAGAATAGGACCCAGTACAGAACCTCGAGGAACACCACTGCAAACATCCATTTCAGATGACAGACTGACATTTATATGAACCCTGTATGTACGATCACCAAGAAAGGATCCTATCCACTTTATAACCGATTCATGAAGACCATACATGCTGAGTTTATATAAAAGTAAGCAGTGATTGACAGAATCAAAGGCCTTGGCAAAGTCCAAAACGACAATGTCAGCAGTATCTCCATCGTCCATTATACTCGTAACCTATTCTTCCATCACAATTAAATTTGTGAGACATGAACGTTTTGGAATAAAATCATGTTGAGATGGAAAGATGGTAGCAGTTTTCAGATCTTAGATCACTTCTCAGAAGGCCATTATATGGTTTGAAAATTTATGTAGTGTAAATTTTGCTTTGCCAAGAAAGGACAAATGTAGCAATATTTAGGTGCGGGTGTGTGAAAATACTGTTTTGAACATTATTTTCTGTATAAGTTTAATGTAAGCATAGTTTAGAGAAGTGGGAAATTCCATCAGAATTGAAAAGTTTAGAATTAGCGTTACATGTAAAGATATTGCATCATAAAACAGGAAGTCACTAGTGATGCATAGCAATAAGTTGATCAAATCTTCCTCATTTTTACCGAACCGCAAAAAGAAGCAGTCATACTTTGGGCAAAGTTGCTGTCTCCCTCTATGGGGGATGAGTTGGAGATATTACGCATGTATACTATATACTGAAAAAGAAAATCTCTGAAAGAATTTTTCAAACCTAAATCATGTGCTGTCATTATTTAATAACTTCTGTTATTAACATCATCAGCATCATCATCATCAGTTTTACATGCTGACATGTGTTAGCTTTAAGAAATTGACTTTCAAACTAACCTATCTCTGGTCAAGTCTTTATTTATCCCTCTTTCTCTGAACTCCATTTTTAACACTTCCTCCTATGTTTTCCTTAGCCTTGCCCTGTGAACTGAATCTACTAACCCAAAATTTCATCCATTCTTTCAACATGGCTATACCATTGAAGTCTCCTATTCTGCACATATCTCCTGATAATGCCCAGATTTGATCTTCCTCTGAGCTCATCAGAACTAAGCCTGTCTTTAAAACTCACATTACACATCCATCGTATCATTCTCATATCATTTTTATCCAGTCAACGCATGTCCTCAACCCTCGCAAGCCAGGTTTCACTTCCATACAACACCACACTGCGTACACATGTCTAATACTCTTCCCTTGGTCAACAGTGATAACACTCTGCTGGTTAGTAATGGCAGAAGTTCCCTGAACTTACTCCATCCACTTCTAATTCTTGCAATCACACTACTAGCACCTGCTCCACCCTGTGCTCCAATGGTATCACCAAGGTAACAAAACTTCTTGACAAACTCAATAGCTTCGCCATTCAGATATACTTTGTCCACATCTGATTTCTCATCCATCTCCATTGTGTTACACTTCTTGCACACAAATTGGTTATCCTCTCTCAACCTATTAGTAATTCCACTGCATTTCTTGTGTACCCAATACTATATTATTATTAGGTTTACTGTTATTAAACAGAAGATGACAACAATGAAAAAGAAGAAAAGAGAGAACAAGTTATTGATACGTGTCATCTCTAGAGAACAAAACTCCAGCTGCCACCATCTGGATTATCTGATAGGATTCAAAGAATTGGTTCCTGTAAGGCTACACTAAATCAATGTGTCTTACTCCACAGCTCGGCGATCTCAGGGGAAATATGAAAAATCTAAAAAAAAAAAAGAGAGAGAGAAACTTGGTATACTTTAAAAACCCTACAAACAAAAATACAGTCCATACATGTACTTTACTAACGGTGTTCACCTGGCATTTCTCATGTGGCGGTAGATTGCTTGTCTGAAGGATTTTCAGAAAAAATAATTTCCAATATCGTCATGTTTACAATTTTTACCTTGAAAAAAGTTAAAACTAACATTTCCAATATGAGATCAAGTAATAAAAAATGCTGTTCGAGCGGTGATGTTGCTGCGTGAATTAAAAATTACTTAAAAAATGAACACGTTTGAAGTCTTTACCTGAAAAAAAAAAAATCTTGCAGCTGTAAAACAGAAAATGGATTTAACGAATGCTCGATAATTTTGTTTGTTTTAAAATTATTTTAAATCTTAAAAATGCCAATAAAAATATGTATTTAAATGTTTAAACTTTTTTTTAAATACATTCTTCACTGAGATATTCTTTGTTTAATTTTATGTTTGTGTTATCATACGAAGAAAGTAAAATCTATTTAAGAAAAATGAATTTCGTTTCTTTAAATTCTTATATATTTCACTTATTTTATGAACCTTATTAATAATTGTTCCTAGTAACCCCAGACGGGATCAAAGAAAAATTTCACTTTCACTCCTAAACTAATTAACTGATTATCATTAATTTTGGAACACAGCTGCTAAGCTTATGGGTTGGTAATGCTGGCTATATTTATTTTAATTTATTTTTATGCAAAGAAGATAAAAAGGGGGTAGAAACCCTTCGGAAAATTCAGATACCTATGATTTTTGCGATATTTTACAATAGGTATTAGATATCAATTAATAAATATTCTCCAAATTTCAGTTTCTTTAGAGTATGTTAAAGGGGTTTTAGGGGGCATATCGATTGAAGATTTAAATATATTAGATTTGTGTTGAATTTTATCCAGAGTCATTAGATACCAGTGAAGATTCCCTGAATTTTAATTTTTTCTTAAGACCCCTTAAATTTAAGACATTTTCTAGAATCAAAATCATGTTATGGATTTTGATCAAAATTAGAATTCTAGAGATAATTTTATATCATTATATCTTGACTTTAATCATCATAAAGGGACATAAAAGAGGTTGAAAACTATTCTGTTTGGGAAATTAATTTTACCCCTCCTGGAACGGGTAATCTTCTAGTTTATATATATATATAGAATATAGATAGACTATGTAAGAGGTTGGTATGTTTGGTACGTTTAATTAAAAAAAAATGTGAGCATTAGTAATTGATTAGTTGGCAGCTCTAAAGGCCACAAATGTTACTTCGGACAATGGATATGGGTCAAGCATACCGTCATTATTGGCACAACTCGTTACTGAGTGCTGATTCTTTTTCTCTTCATCTCTCTGCATACTTTCTTTTCTTTTATAGCTAATCAATTGTACCTATATGACGTTCCCTGGGACACAATGAAGTCATTTTAGTTTTTAATTTTTTTTTGTTTACACATTTTTTAACTTAACTCCTTCAGTCCCCTGTGACATGCCAAGGCAAGATGATCGGTAATCATTTTAGCCACAGATTTTATATAGATTTTGTTCTAGATTGGATCTGCATCAGCTTTCTGTTACTTTTGAAATTTTTCATATTTTAAAAACTTTTTCTTTGTTGTTTTTCTATGATTTTGCTGGGGATGGGGAATCCTACCAGATGCCAGGCATTCACCCGCTATTGAAAATAGTTAATTTGACGCAATACCAATATGGGAGTCACATTGTCCTGTTTATTGGACACGTGTCAAATGCATTACAACAGGGAAACACTAGTTAACTGGCAGATGACCTTAAAGGAGATAAACAAAGTTTTTCAGTGACAATAATCATATTTTTAAACTGTAACTGAAAGGGTTATGGTAGACAACTCCTATTATATCTACAATGGGTGATGAAGGTATCTGTATCATAATTAAAGTAGGATGTAATAATAGAAGATTCATCTGACTCCAAAGATGAATTAACAGACGACATCGAAATTTTACATTAAAAATACCTTTTATTTGGTCTGTGCTGAAAAAGAATTAAATCAGCTAGCAGTCAATCTTTATAAAGTGCGTCATGCGACCGCATTGGATCATATACTATACCAAACATTGTAGTTTAACTTACATCTAAAGATATGGAAGGAATGATAAGGTGATTAAAGAAATATTACTGGCGATTCTGAAGATATAGACGGAATTTCAACAAAGAACAAAATAAGATGATCCAAAATTATTACTGCGATTCAAATAAGATCGTGTTGTTCATTTAAGTGTTGTATTTTAGATTACCGATGGGTGTATAAACCGTTATACACCCACGTCGTCATTGTGAACCCAGGTTGTTGATGGTATGTGAAATACAATCACTTGGACGCTGGTGTTTTTATAAAAGACTAATTTAAAAGGACAGTCACAGAAAAACATCAGCGAGACAACTTGTATACACTTAAGAGAGAGATAGACGAATAGCACAGCTCACTACACTCAGCCACACTGTCCACGCTGTCTTCATTGAGGACATCACCCAGACATGTCATTCCTCCTTGAAATCTCGCCAGCTAAGAGAAATCCAAAATCTTTCCCCTGGAAATCATGTGGTTTTGTGACTTCCATCTGGTGTAACCTCTGACCCTTAAACTTTTCCAGACAAATAGGGCCCTCATTATGTAACATAAGGAAAGGGATAGCTGTGGAATGAAAATTATGTATCAGAGAAAAGAAAAAAAATGTTAAAAGAAATATATTCTATTTGAGTGAACTCTATCAATTGAGATAAGTACATTCTTCTATTTCTTTTAAATTTCACCTCAATTCAGACATATTTTTATGTTATTAAAGTTAGTTATTTTGCAAATGGCCACTGATTATCTGTCCCTGTTTATTGAATGGTTCATGTGCATCCAATTGTGGTCTTTGTCCGAATTTGCTGTTACTTGATTTTGACACTAGCCATTGCTGTAATAAAGGGATTTCCCTTCCAAATAACCTCACAACTCGAGTTTAAAACGATATTTTATTTTGCTGTTTGGTCAATAAATCGAGTATCAAATGATACTTGATTTATTGACCAAACTGTAATGAGATCAACAAAAACAACCCATCAGGCTCCACTCACCAGCCCATCACTGTTTTGCTCAGAATATATATATATATATATATATATATATATATATATATAACTTCTTTGTAGAATGGTAGGAAAAATCCCAGCAGAGTGCTCGATTAATTAAGAATTAAAGTTAAAAATTAAGAGCATAATATTTATTTATTCTGTACCAGAATAAATAAATATATATATATATATATAGTTTTTAAAGGTTCATACTTTTTTTTAAGCATCTGAATGAATATAGTAAAAAAGAAGTGTGGTAAATTAACTACCATCAAAGCTGGTAATAGATGCAATATTTATTTTATTTAAAAGAAAAGACAAAATCGAACCGATTTTTTTTTCTTTTTTTTAATTTATAGAAAAAAAAAGAAAAAAAAATCGGTTCGATTTTGTCTTTTCTTTTAAATAAAATAAATATTGCATCTATTACCAGCTTTGATGGTAGTTAATTTACCACACTTCTTTTTTACTATATATATATATATATATATATATATAGACATCAACTATCATTTTGAATTGACCACCCATCGAGTTCATTTGAGAATCATCAGCTGTTAATCTCTGGACATAAAAACTGACTAACCGGGAAGGTTCATTATCTGTTGTGGGCATAAATTCTGTGAAATCTCAAGTGGCTTGCTTTCTCAGCATTTATCCTTGCTTTTAAGGGCCGCTTACTTTTTTTAAATGGCAACTCAGATTCTAATTGGTTTCTTCTCTTAGCCAAATATTTTTCTCATCAGTTTGTAATATGAATGCACCATCACGATGCATTTTTACATTATTTGTATGACTTTTAACACTCTGCATAGAAATGCAATACTACCAAAGAACCTATACTTACTATAATCCTTGTAATTGGTTTACTTTATTTTATTTTATGGTTCTCATAGCCTGCAATGGCTTACTATGGCACGTGTGCAACAATTCAACGAGGTAGAAATGCATCAGAATATTTTTCTGGTTGCCGTTGCAAATATTTTTTCTAACCATAATAACGACTTTTAAAAACTTTTGTTTATGTAAAAACAAAAGAATATATTTTCATAGATTACATCTTCTCATCGACTATTTGAAAGCTTTAATGACTATTTCACGGCAAATAAACAAATAAAAGTGACAAGCTCACCAATAAAATACTACGGCTTATTTGATGAATAACTTTAAAAAATGTACACTTTTAAATTTCAAAAACCTATTTATCGGGAATTTAAAAAAATTAATATTGTATCATGATATATATTGTACATACCTAGCAGGGCTACCCGACGTTGCCTGGGATCCTAATTTCAGTAAATTATGTAGATTACAGAAAAAAATAGTAGTAAATAGTGATAAAGTCATATCACAAAGGAAGGAACAAGAATTGAGATATATGCTCGCCTCCTTTGGGCCACAACAACGTGAACATTGCCAAGCGGCTAAAATTCGATTGGATGACAGTCCACTAATTTATAGTTAGAGTGAAATCTCAAATGTTGAAGTTATCTAACTTGATAGGGTTGCGTCCCTTCGCATCTATATTGTGTTGTGTCCCTTGTTTGGTGTTTATGTTCTTACAGATTAAAGATGACGTCTAGACAAGCATGTTGTTATGATACTAGCAAACTGACATTGGTAGAAAAAACTTCTTTTGTCTGATAAGAAATTATTCTTGTTCAACAAACATTGAAACACGTTTGAAAGAAAGAGGGCTTTTTTTACAAAACAGCCACCTATTTTGTGAAGCAAATAATTATATGCCTATTGGAAGCAGGATATAGACATTTGGTTTATATTAAAGAAAAAAAGGGCCCAGCCGTATTTTTGTCACTACCTCAAAATATATGTGAATGTATTTGATATGTGGCGATAACGGATAT
Organism: Sepiola atlantica; assembly: GCA_963556195.1. Classification (NCBI taxonomy): domain Eukaryota; kingdom Metazoa; phylum Mollusca; class Cephalopoda; order Sepiida; family Sepiolidae; genus Sepiola; species Sepiola atlantica. The sequence continues at coordinate 45,453,518 of OY744533.1, read as the reverse complement.
CGGCAGCACAGAAGGATTAAAAGTAATTATGGACAAATTAGACTAGAACACTATGGCATAGATGTCATTCAATGAATTTTATTCCTACAAAAGGGCAGCTGGAGTAAACATAAATGACTTTTTGGTATGCTGTGAATTTTTGTATCAGAAATTACGGAAATTTTGAATTATTTTGCATAAGCGGCCCTCAAGTTATCAACTGATCGGCTGTTATGAAATCCTTTGAAAATGATCTGATGCTTATCAAGCCATCAAGAATGAAGGAGGAAAGAGATTGAGGCAAGTGAAAAGATCCCTACGAAATGTTCGTTTGCAAGAGCAATGCTGAGTACGCTATTGTTGTCTTCTTAATGATTTGAAAATCAATGGAAACCGTCCTGAACACAGAGAATGATCACGTTGTTAGCTCTGACTAGAACTTCTCTGAAGTCTGCTACATGTCTATGACGAAGCACCCAGCCTTTGTGGTGATGCTCTGTGTCATGATTCAAATCAGAAGATGCTGCCTGCTGCATTGTTCGAAACCAGCTACATGTTAACTGATGCTGACCAGTTATGTGTCAATAGGGGGGGGGGGGGGGGCTGATGGTGCGATAGTCCCGAGCATCCAAATTAGAGGGGAGGGGGCATCCAATCATATTCAAACTATCTCCCCTTCTCATAATATTTCTCAGTATTAAGTTTTATACTTGAGTCTTTGGGGCATACAATCAAGAAGTTGGCCCTGGGCATCACCAGGACATCACCAGATCTCTGCACGCCATTACTGCTGACTCCAGGGATATTTTCGTCACCAAAGTGTGAGAAAAATAAGCGAGAGTAGTTTGAGTAAAAAATGAATGTCTGGCCACCACAGTAGCCAGACCGTAATCCTTTGGATTACAGCTTTTGGCCGCGTGTTAAGAACCAAGCTTGCAAGGTTTGCCATAGCAATGTCAACAAGTTGGAATCGTCTGTTGACCATGCGTCGGCCTGGATGAGGAAATAATATGTGTGTAAAGAGTCCGACCACATCTGAACCTCGTCCTTATTGCTGAGGCCAAGCACATTGGTAAATAGTATTGTGTAAGCAGATAATAAAAATATTCAAATAACAATATTTGTCTGATTACACGTAGAACATTGTCGTTTTGAATGTTGAAAGCAAACAAACGGAATGTAACAAGACGTTTGTAAAACCCGGTCTAATAAAACTATTTATGCTTAAATGTATTGATTTTCCTCGGATTACCTTTAAGCAATCTTGTCGTTTCACAGGAAATCGATTAATTTAGCATTAATCTTTACTTGAAATGCTTGAAGCATTCATTTATTCTTTTGCTCTATTCGTTCTGTTTATCCCGAGGATAGAAAAAATAAAAGAGATGGATTTTCAATTCCATTTTTCTGGCTTGTACTGTATCCTCAAAAGTATTTGATTGTAATTGTGACAGAGCATTTATCATGTAGAAAAGATTCTAGATGTTCATACTTGCATATGGGGACCGACTGAGACAGGCTCGTTACTTTGACCGTTTCCACAAGCAAACTGCTAAAAATATGGCACAATATATATATATATATGTGTGTGTGTGTGTGTGTGTGTATTACAGAAGATTAGAACAACATCGGTACCGTCATAATACATATATAAATAAATATTACACTTTTATTTTTGATTTTTCTTAATAATTGAGCACTCTTCTGGGATTCTTTCTCACTAACCTTATCTCTCTCTCTCTCTCTCTCTCTCTCATATATATATATATATATATATATATATATATATATATATATATATATATGACTTGAATTCAGCTAGTCAGTGTTGGGAAAAATATGACATGCTTATGCTTAACAAGTCTTCAAGCTAAACCTCTGAGCAAAGCGACGTTGTTGGCCACTGCTGCTGATAACTATACTGTCGTTGGCTTTGACATCTGATTTTGTTCTTATTTTCATCATGAGTTAGTCCCGATGTGTGCATTTGAGCACTGAAACATTAATTAATCTGTGTAGATTATTTAAAATGTTTATATAAACTTTATTTATAAAATGGTTTTAAGTTCATTGTATCAATATATTTGAACTTCAGAAAATTAGATTCCAGTGACCATGTCTATTCATTCTTAAAAGGATCCAGTTCTTTACGGTTCGTTTCATCACCCAGACAAACAAACTACAGAGTTATGTATGTGTAATTTTCAATAAGTGTGACTCATAAGAAGGAAAGGCCAAAATCGTGTCCAAAACATCAGAAAATAACAGAATTCCTTCTGATGAGTCACACTCATTGAAAATCCAAAATATATAACTCTATAACAAGTTGGTCTGCGTGACGACGAAACGGACAGTAAACAAATGAATTTCTTTAAGAATGAATAAAGACATGCTCACTGGAATCTAATTTTCTATTGATTATTTATAGATACACTCAAGTTAAAAAGTAATATCTATTGAGATTAAACCTTGAAAGTCTGACATATATATATATATATATATATATATATATATATATATATATATATATATATATATATAATTATTATTTTTATTTATTCAGACATGTACATAATCTGCGACATTGGCATGTCGATGTTATCGATCAACAGCTGTTAGAAACTGAGAAAATTTGATCCTTCCCTTAGGTCATATTTGGAAAGAAATCTTTCGAAATATGACCTAAGGAAAGGATAAAATTTTCATTCTTCCTGATGAGATATCAGTTTCTAATAGCTGTTGATAGATAACATCGACATGCCAGTGACACAGATTATGTACATGTCTGTATAGATAAAAATAATAATTATATATATATAAAAGCTCTATTTGATATTGAGCACTCTTTATAAGCCCGGTTGAAATTCTTTGGATTTTTATCCTGTGGATGTTTACTTTACCTGGATTACTATATATATATATATCTATATATATATATACACACACACACACATTTACAGGGTGGGGAAGCAAAATTTACAATATTTTGAGGCAGGGATTGAAAGACAATTTATGACCAATTAGTCATGAGAATGTATTTGTCACAAGAAAATTTAGATAAAAGAAAATGTTTTTATGCTATGTGTTCCCTTTCATTTTCAATAACTGCCTTCACACGCTTCCTGAAACTTGAACAAGTATTCCTTTAATATTCGGGAAACAACTTCTTCCATTCTTCTTTAATAGTATCTTTAAGAGAGTCGGTATTGCTGTGTGATGTTCTATTGGTAGCATGTTCTAAAACGCCCCAAATAGCATAATCCAGAGGGTTTAGATTTGAGCTAGAAGGCGGCCATAAACATCATTTCTCAAAATTGCTAAAATTGGATTTGCAGAAATCTTGTATTTTTCTAGCTGTGTGAACAGGAACACCATCTTATGTCCATACATAATTACTATCTATGCAATACCCGGTATCTCAGAGTAATGTAGTAAGTATCAACATTAATCTTATCATCAGCTTTGGAGAATTTTATAGGCATTTTCTTTCCATCGAAATCCACAACATCAAAAGCCATATCTTGAGCAGAATGTTTTGTTCATTAACCTCAGCTGTCGATTTTGTGATAAATCTGTCATTTATGTGGTTCAAAACAGCATTGACAATGAAGATCTTTTCATCTGAAAAGATCGTTACAATGGCAGACTTTTTCTTCAACCATGTAATAATTTTATTGCACGTTTTCAATCCCTTTTCCTGACCGGTGTAAATAATTCTTCTCTACACTGACAATTCCCGTGAGGATGAAAGGTAGATGTATGTAGATAAAAACAAATACTTATATATATATATATATAACCTTTATTATATTAGACAACTCTGATCGAGGTAATAGCCACTCCTGACATAGATTTTGCCAACATAGTTGTGATAACTGTCATCATAATCCTAATCAATATCATGGCTACATGACAAGCAAGGCATCACGCTGCTTTGGATCCAGTAAGTGTAAAGATCTATCATGACACGATTACGATCTAATAGCATACTTCTGGGGGTACTGTATGACTTAGGTCAATAGAATTGAAAATCAATCTCTTTTATTTTTGTTTTTTAACTTCAGAATAGACAGAAGTAATGCAGCGTAAGAATAAATGCTTGAAGTATAAGTAAAAGTTAATGTTAAATTAATGAATTTTCTGAAAAATAAGAAGATTGCTTAAAGGTAAGAAAGCAGAATGTTTAACTCGTGAATTAATGGTGAAACCACTATTATAAAAGCTATTATATGAATCATTAATTCTTCTTCTTCTTCTTCTTCTTCTTCTTATTCCGAGCTTGCTCAGACATTACTGACAAGTTTCCTCCATTGTTAATATTCATCCATAATCTTCTTCATTCTTCAGTTGTCAATCCTGTGTCATTTCTCAACTGGTCATTGGATGTAAATAACTTCCAAAACGTTCAGTCTTTTAATACATGAGGATTTTAAATGCTTCCAAGCAAAGCTACTTTTCAGAAAAAAATCTTTCTTACTTTGTTCATTAATTATAATGAATAAAGGAAAAAGTATCCACTCAATATGTTTTCTTACTCGGAATAAGTATTTTCTGAAAGAAAATGATGTGAAATACAATATATTCGCACCAATAAAATAGTGGAAAGGAGATAAAAAATGGTATAGTTCGAATCAAGTATCGATATTTTAGATTGATCGGTTTTTGATTTGACTTTAAAAAATTCATAAGATAACTTTATGTATTAGATATATTAAAAAACGGTTCTTAGTATTATTCCCTCCACTGACATTTTATTTTTTCTTTGATTTTAGTGTGTTTTAAACCCAAGTTAAATTTCCTTCTAATGGGGGATTAACTCTACAAAATTAACACTTTCTGAAGTCCATAACTTCATTTATAGGCAATTGCATATTATATTTAGACCCTATCTTAATCTCAATAAAATTAATTGATGTAAATAGCTTTCAAAACTTTCAATCTTTAAATACATGAGAATTTTAAATGTTTTCAAGGAAAGCTACTCTTCGGAAAAAAATCTTTGTTATTTCCTTTTAATTATAATGAATGAAAGAAAAAGTATCCGCTCAAAATGTTTTCTCACCCGGAATCAGTATTTTTAGAAAGAAATTGATGCAAAATATAATATATTCCTCCCTATAGAAACGAAAAAAGGGTTAGTTCAAATAAGGTATCGATATGTCAGACAGATTGGTATTTGGCTTTAACTTTGAAAAATCCTCAAGATAACTTTATTTATTGGATATATTACAAAACAGTTCTTAGTATACTGTTGTTATTCCCTCCACTGACATTTTATTTTTATCTTTGATGTTAATGTGCATTAAACCCTAATTAAATTACCTTCTAATGGGGTATTAACTCTACAAAATTTACATTTTCCTAAGCCCATAACTTCATTTACAGCCAATTGAATATTATATTTTGATCCTAAAAAAAGAAAAATAATAATGAAATTTCATCCCACTCACCTAGATACCTTATTTTATTTGACTGTTTCTTTCTTTATGTGTTTTAAATATCAGATAACTGTTTTTATCTATAAAAAATGTTATCTGGGAGTTCAGATTTCAAAAAGTTAAACTTAACGAGATCACTTCTCATGAATTCGGAGCCAAAATATCAATACCGAATTTGGTTTGCCCATTCCTAACCTGTTCAAGTTCTCTATACTCTTGTTCAGCTCTGAAAATTAGAAAATAGTAAAGCAGGACTGATAGGTACAAGACTAATTTCTTATGCAAGATCACATGGGGTTAGAGAGAGGGTGCTTTTGAAATAGGCAGTTTAGTCAAAGTAGCAAAATTATCTATGGGTGTGTGAAAATAATGTTAAAAACGGTATTTACTACATCAGGTTAGAGTAGTAGAAAATTCTATTGGAAGTGAAAAGTTTAGAATTAAAGCTACATATCAGGATATTACATTAGTAAGTTGCTTGTGACATGTAGCAGATAAGCTGATCAGATTTCTCTCTTATTTCTGGACGGCAAGCGAGAGCGAGAAAGAAAAGGAGAGAGAGAGGTCATGTTTTTTGACAGCTACTCTCATCCCTTTATACAGCTGTCACCGGTAAAGGCCATGCAAAGATGGCAAGCTGTTCTAGGAGTCTTGTCTGATTGCTATCAGACGTGAGGTAGTCTAAAAACGATTGCAACCGTGAAAGACATCTGACGGAAAGGCATCAGGGTTGTGAAAACCATGCAAATATGGCCAGCCATTCGAAGTATGTCCAAGGTCAGAAAAGAGAAATGTGGTTCTATATTCCTAATGTGGTGTAATGTTTTTTAGATTTCCATGAATAGAAGAGTGCATTTATCGATGGCTAGTAATGATTAAGGGGAGATAACTTTGATATAGTTCAAGGGAGATCTTCCTGTTAATCTTACAATTACACCCTGAAGAAAATCAGATTTCATTGAGATTCAAGATTCACATTAGTCATAGTTAAAGTGGAAAGAGGTTGAGAAAAGGGTTACATGGAACCACCTGACAATTTCTGCCTTGGATCCTTAAACCCTCACCCCAACTACCGAATGCTTGATCATAGCTGTGCTGTTGGATATTCTTTAGTGGTTTCATTAGACCTATGCGCACAACATTGTAGCCATCTTGGAATTAATTCCTCATCACTGGAAGACACGCAGAATATCCACAAGCTCATTTTACTCATCCTCTTACTAATTTCTCGGGCTGGGTTATTAGTTGAAGTATAGATCCCTTCGAACTTTCCATTGACATTGCTCTTTTAGGATGGGCATAAGAACAGATGCCCAGAGGGCATCCGTATACAGTGGCCTGCAGAGGTCTTGTGATGCCTTAAAAACTCAAGTATAAGTCCTAGTGCTGAGAAACGTTATGAGAAAGGGAGATAGTTAAAATATGATTGGATGACCCTCTCCCCTCAATTTGGATGCCCGGGGCCATCGCCCTCTACTCCACCCCTCTCCTTTCACTCTGCACGCCACTGTCTATATGCCATCACTGCTGGACACCAATTGCTGCTAAAGTGTAACTATTCATAAAATGCTCTCTCTCTCTCCCAACGTAGATCTATTTCAACCAATGAGAAGCTTTGTTGTCTCTCAGCCGCCTTCATTATGTGACACTACAAAACTTTGTCTAGACTGACGCATAGAGGCTTGCTATCAAAGGAATAATTAAATACTAAGCCGTACACTCCCAATCTCCAACTTAATGCAAAGTCTTATCTACCTCAAGATATCTCCTACTTAGCATCTTCCTTTGTTCACTTGAAAATCCCCTACTTGTACTTGTCGTTTGCTACTTTTTTTAGTTTTTCCATCCATACACATAATATAAAAAATGAACAAAGTTACGTGGTGATACCAACATGAGCTGCAGAAGGTTTTGGCGTCAAACTTTTTCTGCATTATATTCCCATTCTCTCTTTGGTTTTTCATGTCTCTTTTAATCTGTTCTGCTTATCAGCAAACTGAAATATCGTCACAGGTTCTAAAATCAGTTGACCAATCAATTTTGCAGAATTAGTTATATTAAACCTCCAAATGTTTGGATTCTGGTTATTATATGTGTGCCATTAGCGATAATACAAAGCTCTATGTGAAAGCGAATGGAGCACACTTTGATAGCTGATATTGTTTATATAAACAGTAAGATCCATACTTACTCTTTTGCGCCGATAGCGCAATCAACAGAAATTCGGACTACCGATAAAATGATCAAGTTTAAATCTCAGCTTGAAGCACTCGTCTGTCTAGCCACACTGAAGAGCTGTGGTACAGCGAAATAGTCTCTCTGTGGATTACTATATATATATATATATATAGAGAGAGAGAGAGAGAGAGAGAGAGATAATTGTCCACAGATACATGTTTTGTCGTCTCTACAACTCATCAGTGTAGCTAGACATAGAAAAATTCGAAACCAGGACCCCAGTAGTTGGCGTCCGGTGCTCTACCGACCAACCAAACAAAACTACTACTGACATTGGGAGCAATTATATCGTACTATATATATATATATATATATATATATATATATATATATATATATATATATATGATAATAAAATGTACTTAGCTTTAACACTATATAGCATTTCTACGGTATCACCGATCATCAGAAGTGTCTCCGACTAGTATCAATCGAAAAACAAAACCAGAAGAATGAACAGTATTTATACAGGTGACTATGTGGTTTTGATTCCAGAATGTTCTTTTCATATTATGTAGAGGTTATCATAAAACTGACAAGATTTCAAAAAATATTCGATTAATTGTAAATTAAAAAATGATAATTTTATGTGCAATTAGCAAAGTTACATTAATGCGAGAAATACACACACACACACGTGAAGTTGTCTCATAATTTTATTAATATAGAAGATAACTAATCTGTGTGAACAGGATAATCAAAATTCCATTGTAACTGTCAGTTTCATACTATTCTATGATGATCACATGGGTGTGAAACTGCCAGTTACCATCGAGACTTATTTCCTTTGTCTATTTCCTCCTTTAGCTCTAGATAAAATAATGTCTTCCATTAATCATTTTTAACAGATTACCCAGCCCCCTGGAAATTCCAATATTATTAAGAAAAATAAATTACTCTTTCTTCTTTCCGTAAAAATAATTGTCATTGTCAGCTAAATATTCTTTAAATAAATAAAACGAATATGTTTCTTATTTCTTTATTCATTGATAAAATTGTAGCAATTTAATTATTTTTGAAACAATAAATATTCTCTGCTTTCTTACAGTAAACATAATTGTCAGCTAAATATTCTTCAAATTAATAAAACGAATATGTTTCTTCCCTATTTATTTCAAATTGTAGCAATTTAATTCTTTTAAAGCAATAAATATTCTATCTTCTTATTGGAAAAAAAATTGTCAGCTAAATATTCTTCAAATCAATAATACGAATACTTCCTTCTGAAATGTATTTATTTAAAATTGTACTGCTTTAGTCAACGGGATGACATAATTTTATTTCGGAACAATTTATTTTAAAATGGGTAAAGTTAAAATTGTTTACGTTAGTGACATTAAATTAATCACCAATCACCATCTTTACTAATTGGACGATTTTATATTTTTATGTGTGAAAGGTGATAACGTATGTACAAGCATGAAGTGCTTATTGTATTATTATATAGATGCTGAGATTCAGCATTGAGTAAGAAACAGTTGAAATCAAACTTCTTCTCACATTGGCGTTTCATCTATTATACAGGGTGTTTGGAAAATCGATGGCATATTTTGAGAATTATGTTCTATATGTGTAAATAATATGAAAATTCCTTTAAATATTAGTCTGGAAACGCTTGTTTCCAAGTTATACGCCATTGAAACAAATACTGCTCAACATCCTTTATTGTAAACATCTTACAGATACAATGTATGTGATAGTGCACTGTTATTTCTACATATGAGATAGATGAACACCATCCCTGTGATGGGATCACCGGTAAAATAAGCCTGGGTCTGGTGTTGCCACATACACGAACGAAACCATTAAAAAATTACATCAAACAAATCTAAAAGCCCATAAGAAAGATCTAAATGTCATAATCGGCAGCCATGTTGAAAGCCAACATAGGGAACCCGAATGTTGGTCCTTCTTATTTCAGGTAACAGAATACGACAAACCAAATACAGGTTAATAAATAAGCACAAACCAAAGACCACACAGATGAAGAAAGGAAATGAGACTAGCAATTGAGTGCTATTACAAAAGCAACCCACACACAAAGAGTTTCCTTTACATATATAGAACATAATCCCGAAGTTATGCCATCGATTTTTCAAATACCCTTTATAAAGGAAAATCGTACCTGTCTGTTTCTGTGTCTAGCTAAAAGTCAGAAACTACACTTACAAACCTGACATCATCACATTCAGGAGCGGGATATGGTAAAAACAAAACACTGCAATATTCATTCCCTTGGGGTTACCAGGGACAAAATTAGTGCAGGAGGGGGATAAAATACTTTATTTCATTCTTACTGGTAGTTGTTTCAGAAATAACGCTGAAACTAGGTTAAATAGTCAGTCAGCTTTCTTTTTCTTTCTTTCTATTATATTGAACCAGTTGCCAGAGAGAAAAAGAGGGAGAGATAGAGAGAAAAGGAAGGGCAGTTGGAAGAAGAGAAGTTTTAAAGGAAAGATGTTATACATACTTTTTTTTTTAACCATTCTATTTTGTTACGAGTGACGCCGGGTAGACCTGCTAGTTTGTACCTAAGCCCTTTTCTCTCAGGAGAACATAAACAATTGGTATCTATCCTCTGTATATACACATCTCTCCTATTAGTTTTTTTATCCATTCAGTTATACCTGATGTGGTATTCGCCCTGTGCGGACTGAGACGACTTCCACCGAAGGAGAAAGTTTCTAGGGAATATCAAATTCACATGTAGTCCTCAGCTGCATGTATAATCCAATCAAAACAGATGACATACAGCGCCTAGTATTCCCAAATGGTCACCCATCTAGTACTGACCAGGCTCAATGATGCTTAATTTCGATGATCTAACAAGAACCGGTGTGCCAACTGGATTATGCCGTACATCCTATTAGTATAGTTTCTTAAAAATATACAGGGTCTTCAAAAAGTCATTATCTATTCAAAAATTTTAATAACATCGAAACTGAATTTCTGGTAATAACAAAACTTGTACACAATAAACAATATATATTAAAAAGTGTATGTCATTAAACCGAAGGTCCTCTACTTGCAACACCTTTCTGAAAACAGCTCACAAATGATTGCATTACATTTTACAAAATTTCTGGACGTATTCTCAAACTTTTTTCTTCAATAAATGCTTTTACTTGATCAATTGTTGGTGCTTTTCTTCGGAAAACTTCGTTTTTTAAGAACTGCAACAAGAAAAACTCAGGAAGCACCACTTTGCCATGATAATAATTATTTAACACATTCAAGATTGTGGTAAAGCTAAAACAAGATGGCGGTAAAGCTAAAACAAGATGGTGTAAAATGAGATGGTGTAAAACCACATTTTTTCAATATATTTTCTAGTGTATAAGTTTTGTTATTATCAGATATATAGGTTTGATGTTATCAAAATTTTTAAATAGATGAAAACTTTTTGAAGACCCTGTATATTTACGCATTTTCATCTCCATTTTAAAGACACAACCAAATTACTCACTTGGTCACTGTTTACTTTACTTCAGCTTTTGTTATCGCAAGTTCTGCTCTCATATAAAACTTTGTAAATTATATTATTCAGTTATTTGCCTATCATTCAAATGCCAAATATGATTACAACTTTCAACTTTGATCCGAAAATCTTGTTACAATTCAAACTAACGGCTTCCACAAAAGATGTTATGTGAAAAGCTCTGTCTTTGTATTTTCAGATATTTCTTTCAAATGGCCATAAAATAACTATTTATCAAAACCTTTCATCGAAGAAAAGTCATTAGATCTTGATAGACAATATAGAATGTATTATGTACTAGGTGTACGTATCCAGCGTTGCCCATGACTAAATATCATTTTAGTTTATTTTTTGTATATGGTTTATTTGTGTTTTGGTAATCACTTGCGGCCATGTTTAGTTTATACTTAGCTCCACCAAGGAGATTGTTTTTGATCGAATTTGTTTGTATACAGCCACATCGCTTGACCAATTGTCACCAAACTTGATCAAAATATCGGTCTAACTTAGGACTGATTTAATTTTGATATATCTAAGTCAATGATCACGGAAAAGGGGAAAGTCACACTTTTGACTATAACTTCGATTGTATTCATCGTAGAGACTCACTACTTGACTCATATTATAACCAATGAAGTTCTGCGTCTTATATAGCAGTGACTTTGACAAGTTCAGTCATGGTGGCAGTTCTTTTCAAATTTGATGTGTGGATCTGATGCTATTTGATAACAGTGACCACCATGAAAATTTTCGGCCTGGTCATGTGAATAGTTTTTGAGTTATCAACGTTTCCATGGCATAACTTCGAAGATATTTCATACAGTATGGAGAAGTAAGGCCCAAATAAGACTTTGGACCATCCTTACGTTGTCAAGTGGAGATATACAGTCTCATAACTGACTTGTTTGTGTACGTTTTTTTTTTGTTTGTAATCGCTGGCGGACATTTTTAGATTATTTTTGTGTCTTTTTTTGTTGTCATCGCTGGCAGCCAACATGTGAGTTTATTTCATCAGTTAGTCGTAAGAGAAACAGAATCGGTTATATATTCCAACACTGTCTATTCTACAAGCGAACATGGTTTTGGTTTTTTTAAACTTAAAAGATTAAGCAACATGCGTCAGACTTAAATAAAATTCAATGATTACCTGAACTTTATCTTTGCAGCAAATGTTTTCTTAAACTGCGAAAAAAAAAGTAAAAACATTATAAAAACCCAAATGTTTTCTTTGTAATTGTTTAAGTTTGTTTTTAGGAAATGTATAATGATATGTATGTATGTATATACTCTCTCTCTCTCTCTCTCTCTCTCATATATATATATATATATATATATATATATATATATATATATATATATATATAAAATTATGTCAGTCAGATTTTCAAAATCATACCCAAATAGCAATATGTCAGACATATCTCTATTTGATTCAGGTTAGCTTATTTTTTTTTAGTTTCCCCTATGTTATTGGCACAAATATATTTTATTTCAGTTTATTTTTTCCTGAAAATACATCTTCTGTTTAAGAAAGCTGTTAGGATGGAGACAGACTTTTGAAGCGCAAATGTTAGTCAGTATAAAACCAAATAATACCATAATATTCAAATTATTTGTTTAAAATAGTTCTTACAAAATTAATCCATACTTTTCTAAATAATGAAATTAAAAAATACAATACAAATTACAGCTTTTGTAAAGTACTTTCATATTTGCAGCAGATTGAGTAATTTTTACTTTCTGCTGACCTGCATCTGCTTACTTTTGCAAATGGCTGCCTACCGTTATAGTGGAGACAAACAGAAGCATGATCTTATATGCTCTTAATAAAAAAAATACTGTTTTCCTACTTATTTTTGCAATTAAGCAATTTTCTTTTCATAAAATTTTTACTTTTAAGAACATTTTTGAGTTTACATTATATGTACTAGTATATATGACAAACGAATATATACCACACTGTTACCCCGCACACAAAAGAAGGAATAATGCATGGGAGGATGGGTTCATGACAACAGAATAGGCACTACACTACCATCTCCTCTCCTCCCAAAGATGAGATAATTCTTGAGAGAATGATATTATAACAACAGAACAGATACTATACCATCCCCAAAAGGAGAGTGTAATCCATGGAAGGATGGTATCATGACCACAGAACAGATACTACCCCCAAAAGAAGGAGTTAATGCCTGGGAGGATGGTATGTTCCCAGTGACGATGGTCTCATGACAACAGAAGAGAAACTACTTCAGACAAGCAGATAACAAAACTCCATTAGTAATAGATTAGAATATTATTAATATAAGTAATAAGTAGTTTCGGCTTCAGACAGATACATACCAGATCTCCATTAGTAATAGATAAAAGAAAATGCAATAATAAGTAACATTTGCTGCTGCCGAAAAAGATGGTGACCATTATAATTGACATTTTCTGCTAACAACAAAATATCTTCCTTCGAAAAATATTCCGAGTAGGAAGAAATATTTTCTGAAAGGAATTACCACGAATTACATTTTAGTTTTCTAACAAACATGGTGTCACAAAGCACAAGAAGAAATTACTATTCAGAATCAAATATTGATTTTGTAGATGCAATGCTATTTAGGTCTAATAAAGTCGAGAATCCGACCAACTTTTCTTTAGATATTAGATTAGATTATTTGGATTATTCTAACTACTATTCTCATCTCGGTTGTTATATTCCCAACGTTTTGGACGATGTAACCTCCGACCATCTTTCAGGTGTATCTTTTCAAACTTGGAATTCTTTATTCAAACTTTGTAAACTTTAAAGGGTTCATTATGTTTCGGAATTTTTCAAGTTAGTGTTGATATTTTGTATTTGAATTCTTTGAACTAATGTTCTCATCTTTGATGTTATTCTCACAACGTTTCGGCCAATGTAATCTCAATCTTTCTCAGGTTCGTCTTGTCAAACTCAGTGAATCTGTACGGAATTTCGAATGGATCCCTTTATTTAATCCATGGGGTAGTTTGTTCTCGTTCCATCAGCCATGACCTGGTAGAAGTCTTAAACAATTCGTAATTGTATTCTTAGTATCGCCTGTACTGAGGATTGAACCATCAACATCCAAAAGACTGTCACTGAGAACTGATTATTACTTAGCACTTTATCCATTACGCCACAGGTCCATGGACGTTACATCGGCAGACGTTGTGAGAATAACATCCAAGATGAGGACATTATTCCGAATAATACAAATACAAATTTAAAGAGTTCAGTCTGAAATTCTGTACCGATTACCGAGTTTGGCATAAAGATTCCTAAATTCGACTTGATGGATCTGAAAATGGTTGGAGGTTACATCAGTCTAAATGTTGTGAATATAATAACAAAGATGAGAATAGTATTCCGAATAATCCGAATTATGTAAACGCATCTAAAAAATTTCGAAGCACAAAATGTAAATCTTGTGTTAAACTTGATATGAGCAGAAATGGCAACTCACATACACGAATCGAAACTAAATCAAAGATCAGATACATAAATCGTAGTGCAAAACCTTCTCTGTATGTTGTGCTAAGGTTTCAATAGCAATATTGGATATCGATTATAACAAATTCTAAAAATGACGGATATCGGGCAGCTAGTTATATAAAGGAAGTGAAGAAAATGGACAGCCTTTCGAGTGGAACTGTTATGGTGCATTATTGCAGCAGACTTTATAGTATTAAACTCTCTGGCGAGTTTCTTGCTACTTTAAATACCTGAGTATGAAGATTGTGGTGAACTTTTGGGTAAAAGCGAAGCAGTCTACTTGATGATGGCTTCCGGTTTTAAAATCAGAAAAAGGATAGTGGTGTTTACCGAAAAACTATTACCCATTATATTTTAGGTAGGATGTATTTTTTTTTGGGGGGGGGAGGGGGGCAATTAATAATTCGTGTTAACCATTTTTTAAATTATTAACAAATAAGAAAATCAAACTGGTTTTTATAATTAGAAATTTTTAACATTTTTAATTACAAATAATCAAATAAACCTTTTTTTATAATTAGAACGTTTTTTTTATTACGAATAATAAAATCAAACTTATTTTATAATTGGAATGTTTTCTTTTCGATTTGAATATATTTTTTAAATAGTTTTTGAAAATATTTTTTAATAGTTTATTTACTATTCTTGTATAATTATAGTGTTTGTTTTTGTTCGAAAAAAACTTTTTAAATAGTTTTAATTAAAATTAAATTAGTGAAATTAAAAATTGCACAAAGATGTAAGCTGTCGAAAATGATGAGAGACTGTTTTTTGATACACACGGCTTGTCAGTTTTCAATTGAAAAATCTGGAAGCCGTCATCAAGTAGACTCTTTCTTTTTCCAACTTTTGCGTTATTTGTTGAATATAGAAAATCATGTGAAGAGTATGTGGTTAAAACCATCATTCATTCAGCTTTTGTTAATAACGAAACAATATCATCGCCAAGATCTTAAACACTCAAAGATAAAGAGAAAAGTGAACTTTTAAACAGTGATCTGTGGGAAGGTCACTCCCCCCCCCCTCTCTCTCTCTCTCTCTCTATATATATATATATATATATATATATATATATATATATATATATATATATATATATATATATATATAGGTAGAAGGATGAAAAGGAATTAGAAAAGCAAAAGGCAGATCTTTTTTCAATTCAGTTGCTCAGAGAAAGGTATATTCTGCAAAAAGGCAATTTATTCAAATTAATTTTTTCCTTAAACCAGGCTCTTCAAAGATCAAAATCTTATCAGAGGAAATCGCTGGGATAGATAAGTTGGCAAAGGCCAAGATTTAAAATTTGAAAAAGTAAAATAAAGATTGTGAGGAAAAAAACACAAGGCAAAACTCTGCCCGAATGCAAGCAAATGTCCGATTGCAAAAAAGTCCGGTGTCAAAAAGTCCAGCGGAGAAAGTGAATTGTAGGTAGGTAGGTCGTTAAAAGGCACGAGAAATGACATGAAAGGATTCAAAGTTAAACTCCAAAAAACACATCTTCAGGTGCGGCGAAGATAGATAGAATCCAGAGGGTTAAAGATCCAATAGAAGACTTTTCACAATAGGTTTTACCTTTCCTAAAAGTTTGCTTATAGTTCACTACTTATATATATATATATATATATATATATATATATATATATATATATATATATATATATATATATATATATATATATGTGTGTGTGTGTGTGTGTACGAGTGTGTGTTAATTATATATATGTTTATTTTATAAACATTTAGTCGTTTAGCTTACATAAGAAGCCAGCGTACTAGGATAAACGCATTCTGGCCTACAAAAAATACCTAATCAGCCCTGTCGGCATTCTCAGGCGATTGGCAATAAATCAACCCTTCTCAGAGAGAAGATAAAGCCTGGAAGGGTGGACTTCCTAGAACTGAACAGAACAATATGTCAACCCGACAGCAACAAAGCCACTGTCAGACTGATTTCTATGATAATTCTATGAATAGTTGCGATTACGAAATCTCGGAAATCATAATCACTGAAATGAAACTATAGTTACGTAAGCTAAACTAAATGTTTATATAAGAAATATTAATAAAGTTCTACTCAGTATGGAGCACTTTTGAAAAAATATTGGCTTTAAGTTCATTTTATAAATACATTTGAACTTGTTTAATTAATTTATATATATATATATATATATATATATATATATATATATATATATATATATATATATATATAGTGATTGTTTATATTCCAGTGACCAAAAATTCAGTCTAATCAAATCATTTATTTTTACTTTTCCATGGCAGAATTGCGTGTGGTCTGACAATTGTTTCTCAACGAATAAAATGCAGCCATTAATCTCATTTTCTTGCTGTTCGCCAGAGACCTAAATGAAAGGCATATAGGTCTCTGACGAACAGCGAGAAAATGAAATTAATGGCTGCATTTCATTCGTTGAAAAACAATTGTCAGACCACACGCAATTCTGCCATGGAAAAAATAAAAATAAATGATTTGATTAAACACTGAATTTTATTGGTCATTCGAATATAAACAATCACAATATATGCTCTGAAAGTTGTAACACAATTTTCACTGAGCTTGTAATTTGAATAATTTGGGATGTCTTATCAAGGAATATATATAGGAAAATATATATTGTCTATACAAGTCTAGACGTTTATATATATATATATATATATATATATATATATATATATATATATAGAGAGAGAGAGAGAGAGAGAGAGAGAGAGAGATAGTTTAATTCAGTGTTATAGGAGAAATAACAATAGTGCTCATTACTTGTGCCAGAGCATATTTTATTTTAATGAACACTATACATATTTATGATCATCCATTTCACGGAAACACTGGAAAGTCAATCCACACAGTTAAAAATATCAAATGTGACAGGTTCATCATCCAGACAGAGAATTACCATTGTGAATCACACTATCATTTCATCGGCTGATGAATCGGTCACATTTTATATCTTTAACCCTACGTGTTGAGTTTCCAGTGTTTCCATGAAACGGAAGGTACCGATGGATGGTCATAAATATGCATAGTGTCCATTAAAATTTATATGTATAATTTATTATTATTTTATGTATGTACACATATTATAATATACAATAAATATTCGATTAATAGTAAATAAAAAATAATTCACTGTATATTTATCAAAGTTACATATAAGCGAAAAACACACAGACACAAGATGGTGTCTGATGGCTTTATTAATACAGAGATTACAAAATAGGTCAGTAGTATTTAAAAAAACAAAACTTATTTACATAATTTAATTGCTCCAACAACTTGTTCCAACTTCTTGGAGGAAACATATATATATATATATCTAAATAAAGCGTAAGTTTTTTTGATATATCCTAACTATATTAACATTAAAACAAAGTTAAGCTTATTTAATTCTAATGATGTAAGAATAAATTGAAATACAGTATATATAGGCATCTCCAACTCATTCAAACAAATCTCGATGTTACTCATTTGCATATTTATTTATAAGTTTCGAATAAATTAATTCCCCCCAGGCATTACCTCCTCTTCGATGGGGGTGAGGAGCAGTATAGTATACATTTGTTCTGCACGATACCATTCTTCCAGGATTACCTTTTGTGCGTGTGTATGTGGGAGGGTAGTGCACTATTTATTCTGTTGTCATATCCTCCCAGGCATTAACTCCTACTTTTAGGTGGTGCTGGTGGGTGGAGGGTCGTTCGTCATGATAGCATCCTCCCAGTCATTACCAGGAGGCAGTGTATGCAGTTCGTTCATCATGATATCCTCTTAGCCTAGCAAAAATATGCGACCAGAGGGAGCATATATATATATATATATATATATATATATATATATATATATATATATATATATATATTAATACGCTAAGGTGTACGTACGTGTGTCACGCTTCCGGCAAACACTCTGCGCATGCGTGCCGCACCTAGATTATTAACAACATTTAATTAGCCTAATTTCTGCATCATATTTTAATTATTACCCTTTAGCGCAACTGTAAGCGACGTAGTAGTTTTGTCTTTGGCCCGACTGGTTTATAGTTCGATCCCAACCAACCGCTAAGATTATTTTTTCTACATTTCGAGCGGAAGGTGAAGAAATAATACATTTTCTTTAATCACCTGGTCAAAAAGTACTTTTTTGTGTTGCTTAAAACTTAAAACTATTTTTTGTTTTTTATTTTGGCGTTTTTAGGGCATGTCTATTATTTTTTGTTGTTGTTGTTTTTTGAACGGACGTTAAGCAATGTTTTTTTTTTTCAATGATAGTTTGAACTAAGTATTTATTTTTTATTTGCACCACATCTTAAAGTGTTAAAACATTTACTTATTATTTTTGGATGGTAAGGGACCAGTATTTATTTTTTAAATGTTTTGAACGGACAATAAGCAATGTTTGTTTTGTTTTGTTTTTTTTCTCAGTGAAACACCGAGAGCGTGGTCGAAAGAAAGAGAGAGTGTGTGTTCGTAAGAGAGGGAGGGGGGGAATAGAGAAAGAGTGAAAACGCAATAAAAACAAATAAATAAATCGCAAAAAGTAAACTTACTAACAAATAGAAGGTGCTTTGTTACATTGGGACCCGCGCTAACTTTGACCGCGTCGTTAGGGTTAGGGTCAGGGGGGGTAGGGTTACCTATAAAGTTCAGGGTCATTGGGGGTTAGGGTTAAAGTTAGGGTCAGGGTCAAAGTTAGCCCGGGTCCCAATGTAACAAAGTACCAAATAGATACGTAAAAATAAGACAAGGGCAATGATATTGTATAGTTAACATCTGAGAAATTAATTTTTTTTATTTCAAATATTTATTTAGTTATATTGTCAAATTCGTCAAACAAAAATGGCGTTCGCTTATTTTAGGTGAGGTGGTCGCTAATTTCAGACTTTATAAATTGTCCGATTACAGTAGAGGATCTCTTTACATTAGCGGCTAACCCGAGATGTAGGGGAGGGCGCCACTCTATTCCCAGGACTGCTTCATTGTCCTTGATCCTGACTTTATAATACTGAGAGTTTTAGCAATGTTTGTTTTAGTCTTTGCTATGACTCAACCGAGGATAGAACTCTGGTATCCCGTTTCATTAGCGGAAACGCTTACCAAATGGGCCGGTTTCAGGCTTACGGTATTTATTTATTTATTTATTTTATTTTTTAATATTTAAAATTTCTTCTTATTCTTATTATTATTCTTCTTCTTCTTATTATTATTATTCTTATTCTTATTCTTATTCTTATTCTTATTCTTATTATTTATATATTAATACGATAGAGTGTATGTTATTTATTTTGTGTGTCACGATCTGACACTCCTATTTAAGAAGATTTAGTGAAGAGACAGCTTTTGCCCCGGCAACCGAGTAATATAAATAAATATATATACTTCCATTCCGTCACGCAAAATTTTTGTGAGTAAAATATGTGCATATTTTTAGCCACCGGATAATATTATTAACAGTAAATTATACAGATTGATGTAGAAAACACTGTGGAATTTCCACACGGTCCCGCTAGTATGTATAAATATATATATATATATATATATATATATAACTCAATGTGTGTGCGATGTTTCCGTGTAGAAAGAAAGGTTAGAGAATCTACATAAAATCTAAAAGTATATTCTTATGTAAAATACAATGGAAGTGTTCCAGAATAACCCCCTTAAAACTTCAAATATATCCTTTTTTATGAAATTTAAATCATATGTATAAATGTTTTGGGGAAAGACAATGGAAATAGTCCTGAATCTCTAAGTGCCTCCTAACCTAAGGGAGCTGGATCTCCTTTAAAACTTAAAATATATCCTATTTTGATGAAATTTATATCATATATATAAAATTCTCTGGGGAAAACAATGGAAGTGTACCCGAATTTCTATATTATCCTCTAGGTGCCGAATATCTACGTTCTCCCATCTCTAAGTGATCTAGAGGGACAGAACCCCCTTAAAACACGTATGTCCGATTTTAATGAAATTTAAACCATATGTATAAGACACTAATTCATGAATTTTCCCACATTTAAGCTTCTTCCGACTATATTAGGGGGTGAAACGGGAGCAGGGGGCAGTAAAAACAAAGAAAGTAATATGGTGTTATGAGCAGAGTGAAAAAGTACATAGTAGTAATCCTCATTCAAATCCGAGCAACGTCGGGTCTTCCTGCTAGTAATTTTATAGAATAATATAATATATTACATATACATTTTTTTACTTCAAGAGTACTCAATATGTGAGTAGAGCTTAGTAGTAATATGTCACATCACAATATAATTTTAAAAAAAAATGTACTTACTCTTTTTTATATGTAGTTTGCAGGATTTAGGATCCCAGCAGACGGGTAAACCTTAATACTAAATACAAGCAGGTAAGGGGATAACTAGTAAAATACCCATCCCAGGACGGGTATAAGCAATAAATATGGAATGGTTTACAAATAAATAATGTGCCCACGTTACTCACCCTGTTGCCTAGAATACATACCAAACACATACATACTATTGACGCTCACACGCGCGCAACGATCCTATTAAAAATGTATTACTTAATATAACTCAAAATTTGGTTACTTCTGCAGTTTATGGACCGTGCTATTTTTTAGATAGGATTTTCAAGTTAAATTCAATTTTTACAGTATCTTTTGTTTATAAATTTTTAGGTGAAAGTACAGAATAGTTGACAACCCCCACTCCCATGTTAAGAATGGGTTTCTAAATAATAACGTTATTATTTCAGGACGGTCCGTAAACTGCAGAAGTACCAAAATTTGATGTAGAGCAATTTTTTTCCCGATCAAATCTTTTGTATGTAACTTATTTAAAAAGTTTTTTAGAGGAGGGTGCGAGTTTTGGTGGATACACCCCCTAAATGGTAAAGTTTAAAGAAAAAAAAAATATATATATATTCCAAAATTCAGAATGATCCGTTCATTAGTTTAGGAGATTATCCTGTATATATATATATATATATATATATATTGTGTATTTAGGTAGCATTCTTTCATTTAAGCAAACATTGTTAAACATAACAGAATTCCCTAGCTTGGTTATACATTTTTTTTTTATTTTATCAATTTTTCTAATAATCTTTTTTGTGTCAAAATCAAAAAAAATAATGAATGATCCATAAGTATCACTAGCATTTTCGATTCTTGGTTGAATCATCATTCACATATGGCATTCTCGGATGTTTTAAAAAATTCTCTTTTCTCCAGCGTTTTGTTCATATATATATATATATATATATATATATATATATATATATATAATATGAAACTAAAAGTATACTTTTAGTAGATAGAACCTATAGTGAAATGGTTTACGCTCAATATACGAGATAGAGCAATTATAAAGATAGATGAAAGAAGAGGAATAAACATGTACAAATGACAAATTTATTTCAACTTCGAGTGTTCAATGCAAGGTGTACTCGGTAAAAACATGTGTATTATTCTTTCCTTAAGCCAAGGCTTTTCAAAGATTAAAATCTTATCATCAGAGGAATTACATAGATAGATAAGTTGGCAGTGAAAAGCCAAAATTCAAAATTTGAAAAAATATTAAGTGATGGAGAGTGAGAATGTGCATGTTCACTCTCCATTACTTAATATTTTTTCAAATTTTGGCTGAAATTTGTCATTCGTACATGTTTATCCCTCTTCTTTCATCTATCTTATATATATATATATATATATATATATATATATATAAATTTTGTTTGTCATTTTCAAATTAATACTTTCAATGATTAGTAATTTATTGTTTCCTTTTCTTCTGAGGATAAAAGTAATTCATGGAAAATCCATGGATTAAAGCTCATTTTATTATATTCCTTGTTTAAACACCTGATAAAAAAAACTTGTAGAGTACGCAACTTTACTTTTTTCATCATTCCATTATTTCCTATAACAATGCTCTATCCTCAATATTCAAGCATCTTCCTATCACGATAGGATCTAATACAAAATAATTATCTGATCTGTCTCTCTCTCTCTCTCTCTCTAATATATATATATATATATATATATATATATATATATATATATATAAAGAGAAAGAGAGACAGAGAGAAAGAGAGAGATCAGCAGTCAAAGAGTGCTCTATTCCTTTTTTATAAAGAGCTTTGCATTATCGGTAATAGCAGCAAGCGATTTTCCTTCCCACACTGCTCAATTCACAAAGGGCTAGGTGCATATATAGAGTCATCTACTGGCAGATTGCTTTGTTGTATCACAGATCTTCAATGTGGTTATAACCAAAATAACATTATCAAGACGAAAATGATTTTTTTTTATGGTAATTGAAATTGTTATTTTTTTTTTAATTAATTTTTTTCTTTCTAATAATCAAGTCCAATAACCCAAATGAAGTGTTTATGCCTTAAAACAATAATATTGAGTTTATATTTGTCTTATATTTTGTACTAATATTTTGTCTGTTTTCTTTTTCTTATTTTCCAGTTCCTTTGATTTCCATAGAGTGAAGAAGGCTAAGCTAAAAGACGGCAATGACAAGAAAATCTTTCGTTTGACGCCGAAGGAAGAACAGAATGATTCTAGTGTCATCCAAAGAAAAACTTATTCAGAAAAAGGGCCTTTCGTAAAACAAAGAAGAAACGGATGAAGACGAAGATGGAAACAGTATGAACAAACTATCAGCTGGTTTGATGCGACAATGAGTGCTGGATAAAAAGAAAACGATTACACTGAACGGTTATCCTCTTCCTATGTCGCCTCGTCATTAATCTTTTAAATACCCGTCAGTTTATCTCATCTCTATTCATGTGGTACGTTCAATAATTGATTTATTTCAGTATATGTATGAGAAAAAAAAATGGATGTGAAAAACTGAGGTGGTTGAAAAATACATGGTTTTATCAGTATAGTGTAACGTTTCACCTTAGATAGGCATTATCAAACATAATATAATAATCAAGCAGAAGAATCACATTAACTCTCAGATAGTGAGTGAAAAGACTGTTTTCTTTCTTTGAAAATGATTATTTAAAGAGAAAATATCAAACAGCACTAAATACTAAAATCGAAAAAAATGATCGAAAATATAACTTTTGTTTTTGAAAACATGGACAAATATCTGGCAAACAGATCGTTTTTTATGTAGCTTTCGTTTATTAGTCTATTCCTGGAATTCAAATAGGAGAAAATCTCACTTTACTTTATATATAAGAAGATCAGATTTCACATTGCAGTTTCATCTAATCATAGAGAATCACAATATATCCCAGATAGTGAGCGAAACGACCGCCTCGTCATTAATCTTTTAAATACTCGTAATTTTATCTCATCTCTGTTCATTTGGTATGTTCAATAATTGATTTATTTAAGTATTTATACAAAAACAAAAAAAAAATGGATGTGAAAACCTGAGGTAGGTGAAAAGTACATAGTGTTATCAGTGTAGCGTAACGTTTCGCCTTAGACAGGCATTATCAATCATGATATAATATATAAATGAACATGTTGAAAAGAGTTAGGAAAATGAATGTGAAAAATCCAAGGTTGCTGAAAAGTTGCTTTATTAGTGCAGTGCAGGGGCGGGCAATCTCCGGCCCGCGGGCCACATCCGGCCCGCGAAGGCTTAGTGTCCGGCCCGCCGCCCTGCTATGCTTTATTATTGCAATCCGGCCCGCAAAACTCATATCATTTCGTGACATAGACATAAAAGTAGGTTTCAATTAAGATTTACAGTGGGATAAAAATGTGTGAATATCAGTGAGCGATGATGCATGTATATTTCATTTTTCTTTAACTATTAAGAGGTGAAAATAGAAAAAGAGAAAACGAGAGGCAAAGAGGACACATGAGACGAGGAAAGGGCATGAAACATAGAACCTATGTGAGGTGTGTCAAAACGAATGCTGGATAAACTTGCTACTTACCCCGTCATTATTTTTTATGATTCCAAAATGGCTGATCGTCGGCGCCTTTTATAACATCACATACAGAAGTCTTTTGAGAAAAAATATCAGATTTGTAGAGTGTTCAATGCAATTTTTGTACAATTTATTCATGTAAACAAAATATAGTAATTCTGAGATTTCGTTTTTCACTCCAGCCCGCGATCTCCTTCCAAAAGTCTCATCTGGCCCTCACTCTGAAAAGGTTGCCCGCCCCTGGTGTAGTGTAACACTTCGCCTTACACAGGCTTTATCAAACACAACATTTAAAGAACACATTGAGCAGACTTAGAAAAATAAACGTGAAAACCTAAACATGTTGCAAAGTTGTTTTATCATCATGGAGTAACGTCTTGCCTTACAAAGGTATTATCAAACAACATTTTAAGAAAACTTCAAGCAGACTTAAGAAAATGAATGCAAAAATTTGAAATTGTTTTATCAGTATAATGTAACATTTCACCTTACACAGACTTTATCAAACATAACATTTCAATGAACACATTGAACAGACTTAGGAAAATGAATGCAAAAACATTGTTTTATCAATATAATGTAAAGCCTTAGTAATGTGTACTCTGCCTATTCCTTTTTTTATCAACCAATCGCATGTTTCTATTTGCGTACGAACAGACAAACTCCAAAAACACCGTAACTTTTTAATAGTATATAAATAAATAGATGATTACAAGATCAAGAAGCAGCACTCTTTCTCTTAGAAACCATGTTGTTTTGTTTTTCTTATATTTCTGTGATCCTACCCCTTTTGCTGAAGCAGGTAAGCCACACCCTATTTGAACATTGATGTTCACATAAGTAAAAAGAAAGTCGAGAAAATATACATTTTTGTCTGGTGTGTAAATTGAGTCATAATATTTCTGTGTTCATTTCAGGCAAAGTCAGAGGGTATAATGTATGGGGTATTAAAAAAAGAAAAATATTGCCAAAAATCGATATGACTCTCTCTTGCCTACTCGTATAATCTTTTATATCCCTAGACCCATACTTAATCGTCAACTCTCCAGATATTCTTTGCTCTAGCTAAACCAACTTTCTAATACCGAATTAAAATTGACATCCATGAATAATAATTCCTTTTTTTGTTGTTGTTAAATCTGGTATGTTCAATAGATTTATTGAAGTGTATATATCTATGGGAATAAATTGAATGCCTGCAAAACACCATCTTCAGGTGTTTTCGGTCTCTCTGTATTTGTCAGAACACCCTGACATGAGGATACTTTCCCTACAAAGTAAACTCTGACCAATTATTAAAAAAACTGGTACGCCATAACCTCAGGTCATCTAACACGGATGGGGACACTCCCTTTATTAATAGAGGACAGCTTTAAATAACTAATAAGAAGTCGTTGACAATGCAGAAATGATGAGCAAAAACAAGACTCAATACTGGCAAGCCGGCACCCAAAATAAAACGGACCCCGCAACTCGTTCACACACTGGGCGAGCAGAGGTAAGCAATGGTGTAAACCTTCCTACCTCTGGACGTGGCACTCCAGCCATGACAAAGGCCAACCATGGATAACCACCAGGCCTTGATGAAAAAGGTCCTGGCCCCGAATCTCCACCATGTTCAGCGATAACAAAAAGAAATAGAAGAGGCTTAAAAACGCAGCCGTGGTCAGTTGCACAGAAGAAGGTCTTATATTGCTACCACTATTCTAAGTTTGACAAGTGGAGCAAAACATCAAATGAGATCCTAACAGAAGATCAAGGAATCTACCCTTCCTGAAAATAAAGTATGTATACGAAAATTAATGCTAAAACCAAAAGTTGTTTTATCAGCTTAGTGTATCATATGCGACGATGTCTGTTTCATGAATGCTGTGATCATACTTTTTCACTTGGTTTTGTCTTTCACATAATCTTACTAATCGCTGGTACTGATATTCCTCCGTTCCAATTTACTTTTCACTTTATCTTTGAATTTTAGTCTGGCCCTTCGCTGATTCCTTCTTTCTTCACACAGTTGAAAATACAGCAGTTGCCTTTATTATTATTATTTTTATTTTGTTGCTTTTGTTCATCTCAAACAAGGCATATTGTCACTGAATCATAAGGGGCTACTGTGATATGGGCCAGATTTATAGGAAGCAACCTCGTAGGGCAGTTGGAAAACAAGATGTTTGTTCACATTACATTTAAATTTCTGCATGTTGGAACGGTCAGAGAAACAGGGAGGGAATTCCAAAAACAAGTAGTTCAAGGAAAGAAGCTATTTCAATAGAAAATCTTCCAACATCTTGAGACCTCTACAGCAAAGAGGTGGGATGGGGATATTTTCGTTGAGGATTACAAGTTCATCAGAGCACATTCCGTTGAAGTACTTGTAAAACAAGCACAGGGATGCAACATTGCGGCTGGTACTGATATTCCTCTATTCCAAGTTACTTTCCACTTTATCTTTGAGTCTTAGTCTGGGCCTTCACTGATTTCTTCTTTCTTTCACACAGTTGAGAATACAAGAGTCGCCCTTTGGTAGTCGTTCAGGTTCCATTCTCTCTTTTTCTGAAATTATTCTGTATCAGAAGATCCGCCATAGATTGTAGGCCTCCGTGTTTCAGTATTTCCTGACGGTTGACCTTGTCCTGCCAAACTACCTTATCCAGATATTATCAAACCATAAACACAACATATAAATGAACACATACCTCTATAATAAAGAACAGCCTGTCTATTTCGCATATATTGTCATTGATAGCATATGACCTACAAACTCAATATTTTATTCTGATTCTTCAGGTTCCTTTATGGAAACTTGACCTATGTTCTTAACAACAAAAAATTAGTACTATTTAATTTCTGTCGAATAAAATTGTATCCCACTGGAATTATTTTACACTGGTGACATATATCAATAACGCCCGACAGAACAAGAGAAGCTGCAACAGAATATTACATTTATTAAAGCTTAGCTTTATCACAGGAGCACCATGCTGTATGTAGCTTATATGGTTGAGGATCAAACTGAACATCTTAAGGTCCTATTGTAATCAAGGGTTTTGCCAATCGCATGTTCTTATCTTTTTTTCCTTTTTTTTTAAAATCCATTATTTAATACTAGTTTATAGCCGCTCTTTGAGCAGTGTTGGCACAGTACCTGGGTATGTAAATTTCTAGCTTCTACTGCTTTATAGCTAGTACAAAGAAAAACATTTGTAACATTTTGTGAAAAAAATGTGCTACTTAGTATTTGCATGAGAGAGTAAGTAACTACGATGAATGTATTTATGTATTGTTTTTTAGCAAAAATAACTCGCTTTGAACTAATGCTGAATACCCTTTATGCCTATGGAAAAGATCACTAAGTATTAAAATATTTATGTAATGTTTTTTTTTATATTATTATGTTATGTTAATTTCTTTAACTTTATAAAACATGTATCCAGTTTTAAAAAAATTATTTAAACTTATGTGAGACATCATAAAAACTACTGCCTTAGTAATGTGTTCTCTGCCTATTCCTTTTTTCTGAATCAATTCACGTATCTATTTACATACAAACAGACAAACTCCAAAACCATCATAACTTTTAGAAAAACCAAAAACTTTTAATTTAATAATTTTGAGTTTTTAATGTCTAGCCACACTGATGAGTCATAGAGATGGCGCAACACATGTCTGTTTAGAACTAATATATATATATATATATATATATATATATATATATATATATATATATATATATATATATATATATGCTCCCCTATGGGGACATTACTTTGTGAAGAGAATAATGATTTCCACTTAGGACTTTTCCATAAAAATAGTTGAATACTTTCAGTTATCAGTATAGAAAATAAAAATAAAGATTTAAATAGATAAATGGCATCATTTATTATGCGATACATCTCTCCCACTGCTACTAGCAGGGTCTGTGGTAGAGCGCCAGACGTCAGTCACTGAGGTCCCTGGTTTCGAATCTCACTAGGTCTAGCCACACTGATGAGCCATAGAGATGACGAAACACGTGCCTGAAGATAACTATACTTTATATAACTTTTTAATAGATATAGATAGATAGATTAATACATTGGGTATGGACAGCTTGTAGGAAATAATGTTTCTGTGTTTACTTCCAGCGATGAAAGCGTTAAGATTGTCAAGAGAGAGTAGTAGGTAGAGTATTCACAGAAAGAAAAATACCAACAACAAGTAACATGCCCCCCCCCCCTCCATCCCTTGCACGTACTCTGGTCATCCCATGCATACCGAGATCCCTACTCAATCGTTAACCGTGTCGTGATCTTTCATCTTGATAAGCCTACTTTTCCTAATACCGGATTAAATTCAAAGTGCCTTTTTCAACCTTTTTCTTTTTTAATTTTTTAAGTTACCATAGTAGCTAATTGTGGAAAAGTATTTTGTTCGCCTTTTTTTCACTTAAAATATCTCAAAGAAAAATCTGCTCATAAAAAAAGTTTTCTCACTCTCCTCAAGCTATTTACTTATTTTATGACTGAATTTTACACTGAAGGCCACTTCGTCACACAGCTGAAAAGCACAACTGGAAGCCTATTGACAAATGTTTGATTTTCAGAGATTTGCAAAGGGAATTAAGTCAAGTATATTTGAAAATACCATCTTTTTTTTTTATTGGGTCACCATTTATCAAGGCCAAGAGCCACTTGAGATTATGAGTTAATGAGACGAAATGATTATCAGCTGAAAGATGAGTAACACTATTGAAGTACTAACATACGACCAAGTTGTAATCAGCAGGAAAGCAGTTCCACGGTAATGTGTGTTCCACGGACCGGAAGCCCTTGTAAAGAAGCTCTGTCCATGGAAATTCCGTCTGAATGCTATGCACATGGAGGGAGAAAAGAAAGTCTTTTTCCCGTTGTGGTAGCAAACGAGTTCTTACCGTAAATGTCTTATAAGGAGGAACCAAAGATTGGAGCTCAGTCGAGCACCGTCCATGGAAATAACGAAAGAGTAGAGAGCACAGAATAACATTCCGACCTAAACCTGAGGATAAGAACATGTGTTGAAAGCTAAATAAATGAAAATACATATTTTTGTTGTGGAAACTGATCAGTATCAAACAAAACAAAGAGGTAAGTAAGATGTCTGGTAAAAGATATGAGTCACATAACGGTTTAACTGAAAAAATATAACTCGTCATGTGGTAAATTAAACTATATTGAGTGCTGATATCGATCCTGAACCAGATTTCGAGACGTTCGACTCGGAATCGTTCGGCTGTCCTACGCAAACGCTCGAGTGTTGACGAGCTGAAGCAGCGAGCAGCCGATAACTTTGTTACAAAGTGAAAATAAGTGCTTTCGAAGACGGATTTTTTGTCAGGAAGTTTTTTTGAAGAAAATAAACCCAAAATGAATTACGAACAGCTTTGCACTACAGTATCATCGCGAGCAAGTAAAAATAAATAATAAAATTTAAAAAAATATGTCGTGATAAAAGTAATTTTGGTACTTTTTTAAATTTTTTTATTTCTTCAAAAAAATTCCTTGTAAATAAAAATACAGTATTCATTTTAAAACAGAAACCTCGCTATGTTTTTTTTCCTATTGTTTCTTTCAAAGAAATTCATGTAAATATGTTTCATTTTCTTTGTTGTTTCTTTAAAATATTCCTTACCCTAACCCTAACAAAAAAAACAAAAAACAAGCAAAATATTATTATCATAGGACGCAGCACCGTATCAAAAATGTCGTCTGGTACAAATCGGCTCGTCAACTCTTGGGCGTTTGCATAGAACAGTCGAATGCTTCCGAGTCGAACGTCACGAAAACTGGTTCAGGATCGATAAGAGCACGCTATATTGTTGCGTATTGAATTAATTATTATTAACCAAAAAGTTTTTTTTACAATCTACATAAAAATATAACGAGTAAAAATAAAATAAATCTTATTAGAATTGAATTTTAAAAAATATACTCCAAATGTAAATATTTCTTTAAATGTAAATATTTCTTTAAATATAAATATTTCTTGAAATATAAATATTTCTTTAAATATAAATATAAATATTACTTTAAATATAAATATTTCTTTAAATATAAATATAAATATTTCTTTAAATATAAATATTTCTTTAAATATTTCTTTAAATATAAATATTTCTTTAAATATTTCTTTAAATATAAATATTTCTTTAAATATTTCTTTAAATATAAATATTTCTTTAAATATTTCTTTAAATATAAATATTTCTTTAAATATAAATATTTCTTTAAATATAAATATAAATATTTCTTTAAATAAATATTTCTTTAAATAAATATTTCTTTAAATATAAATATTTCTTTAAATATAAATATTTCTTTAAATATAAATATTTCTTTAAATGTAAATATCTCCTGACCGTAAGATTAGAAATCCTACTTTGCAAAGCAAAAACAACAGCATTCTAATAAAAAACAACTTTTCTTTGAGTTTGTCTTCCTGATTAACATTTGTCAATAGGCCTCCAGTCACATTTGTCGCTTGTACCATGGAGGGATCTGTAGTATAGAATGTTGTGACGACATATACACCTTTAGCTAGGAGAGCCAATGTGAGTTTAGGGTTTATCTCGAGAAGAAAATCAGAATGACGAACTTACTTGAAAGAGTAATTCGTCTGGCTAAATTTGAATTAAATACATAATTAAACGGGGTCACCATTCCTCACGAAATAAACGATGGTTTCACAACTGAAGCTGTGTGTAGATTTATTTACCGGAAACACATGAACCAAATGAAGGCATTGGCTTACCTGTCCACCATGTTTAATTTGAAGGGATTCTTGTCGATCACGCTGGAAAAAGGAAAACTGTCCGAAAAGAAACCACAGGCCGACACGAATAGATTCACGCAGTTTACTGGTTTCTTCAGAAAAGTCAATCCCTGTGAACCGTAGTAGGTTTTAAGTATCCGGGGGGGGGGGGGGGGGCGTCAGCAACCTAGACCAGCCGTTGGCTGACAGACGTCCGACATGAACAAAATCCCCAATTCAAAAAACGAGCTAATAGGAAAATGGAAGTCACCCTACTTATGACGTCACCCTCCCCTTTTACAATGGCCGGTGGGCAACTCGCTCCCCTCCCTCTTCCTCATTATTTAACACTTTGTCAAATTTTTCCGTAATGCTAAATAGAATTCATACTGTTCGTTTATAATACTTCATAATGGAATTTTAATTCACACAAAAAAGTTCTAAATTCAAATGTAAAAAAAAACATAAGTAACCAATATCATATAAAACCTATAATATAAATGTAAACAGAACGAAAACGGACATTTTTTGGAGGGGGGGGGATCGCTCCAGACAAGGCATGAAGCCACTTGATGTAAGTAGCTAACAAGAACAAATATGATTATCGCAAAGACAGAAGATGCCTATTGACCTTAGTCTTGAAAAGACCAAGATTATAGGTAGGAGGAAAACAGTCAGCAGGAAGAGAGTTCTACAAGCCTGCGGTTCTTGGAAAGAAGCTACTGGAATAGGAAGCTGTATTACAATGAAGTATAAAAACAGCAAATTTATGAAGACCACTAGACCAACGAGTCAAACAAGCTGGAACAAAAGAAGCCGGGAATAGATCACATAATTCTGAAGAACACATGTCATAATAGTATTTATAGAAAAGACTGAGACTAGCAACATCACGTCTGTGAGAGAGGGGGTGTAGAGAAGATGAAAGGGTAAGGCCAATTGCTGCATCAGTTTATAATTTTGAATAGACGTAAGGTAAATCAAAGCAAAATGTCCTGTGAATCAATAAGAAAATGTTACTTTCAGAATAAGTCTTCGACTGAATGAGTCACGTGATACATGAATCAGTCACATAGAGATACCAGCCGCTGACGAGTGAAGGTCACACTGGCGCCGCACAGGCATCACTAAATATGTTCCCAATGATTGTATTTTTTAATAATATAATAGGTTAGATATGAGGATGTCGACATTACAATATTACAATAACCAAGAATATATTGTGCGTGTTTAATATACATATATGAAAATATACATATATGAAATGTTTAATATACAGAAATGTAATAAAATAAAAAGTTAAAAGTGTATTAGCTTATCTCACTTGTTCTTGCGGAAATCTTAGGGACCTTTTGCTGAACCTTAGGGGTTCGGGGAATCCCGGTTCATTATGGCGTTATTATACTTCAGTTGAAAAGCATTCCCATGATATAATTTCACTATGTATTACAGCATATTCAATAAGTTATTATATACTAGAAAAGAATGTGACCCATTGGGTTAGATTATTTGAACCAGGAAAAAGTGAGTTTCTGAAGACAGTTAAATACAAAAAAAAGGACAAAATCAAAAATTAGTCTCTTTCTACTCACTATATCTTTCTCTTTTTTATTCTCCAAATATGGGTTGAATAGAATTACTACCTATGGTGATATTCCCTTTTGTTTACAATGGACTATTCCAATCTTTTGATTCTTTTCTTTCTTTATTACCTTCGACTGTTAAGAGAAAGAGAGAGAGGGGGAGGAGAATGTCGGAAGTGAGATAGGGGGAGGAGTAAAAACACATACAGTAAGAGAGGATGAGAGTGATATATAGAAACTTAGTAAGAGATGGGTCAGTTGATGAGTTAGTTGCAAATTGCAGATAATTAGAAGAATTAAAATGGGAGTTTTTATTTCAAACAACTCAATCCAAAAACGGATGAATATTTTAGCATGTATTTTGTGTGATTAAAATACATAAGAAAAAGCATTAGGGAAACAAACGTTGATTAACTCAGCTTAAGTATAATAAAAGATATATTTCTTTAAATATTAAAGATCCTAGGGTTATTTTTTGGGAGTCTCCTTTTTAGTAGTCTCATTTTGAACTTGGAGAATAATTGAATTGCATAAGTCGATAAAAAATATTTAGTGGAGTTCAAATCCAAAGAAATTTTAGCTGTGTGATAAATATGTATGAACTATAGAATATAGGGAGATATGTGCAGAAAAGGAGACTTTGTTGGTTTGGTCATATTGAAAGAATGGATGAGAGTTCTTGAGTTAGTAGATGTAGAACAGTTAAGGTAGCAGGATCAGTTGGAAGGGGAATGCATTAAGTTTTATCTCATCTGTCCCCTGTGGTCTGGATGACCATTGGGCTGCCAAAGTTAACTTGGCAACCAGGTTTCTCCAGCCCTGCCGATTTTCTACCTTCCTGATCATATTATTCAAAACTAGCACTGTCCACCCTTGAATATTGTCCTCCCACCTCCTTCTTTGTCTGCTCCTCCTCTTTCCTCCCTGTACAGTTCCTTGCAGGATTGTCTTTGCAAGACCTGATGATTGCGTGACATGGCCGTACCACTTCATTTTCCTCTTCTTCACAATGGTCAGTAGAACCTCATATGCCCGAGTGCTTGTCTGAGTCTGTTCTTCACTTCCTCATTTGTAATGTGCTCTTTGTATGAGATGTTGAGGATCTTTCAGAAGCAGCTTTGTAGCAGTTTCCTACAAGTCGCCATATTGTTTAAATATCAATGCCTTTTTCACAGTAGTCAGTAGATCTTCATATAACTGAAGTGTTTGACTGAGTCAGTTCTTCACTTCTCTCCATGTCCGCAGTTAGGATCCACAACTCACATGTATACATAAATATGGAGATGATGAGAGAGCACATCAATCTGTTTCTTGAGCTGAGTGTGATCTTTCTGTCTTTCCATATGGGTCTTAGTTTGGTCGGTGCTGCTTGCTGTTATCTGTGCAATTCTTGCAAGGATTCCAGGCTTGGATTCGTCATCTCTCACAACCATCCCAAGGTACTTGAGTTTTATATAATAGATTAAATGAAACAGTGATCTCCACAACCAAATAGGTTAACAATCAAAAGGTTACTTTTGATTCGTTAAGTCTATTTTCTACCATTTTTGTTCAGTTCTACATTGCTCTATCATGCGTTCGAGTCTCCAGTAGTGTGAATTTTTTCACACCGGATAAAGATGGAATTCACAGAAATAATGCAGTGGGGGAGAGCATCCAATCATATTCAAACTATCTCTCTTTGTCATTAATAGAACTTATACTTGAGTCTTTGGGGTATACAAATCAAGGAGTTGGCACCAAGCATCACTAGGGCATAACCAGACCATTGCACACCACCAATAGAGAATGCTATTGTATATTTCAAACTTAATGCATGACAGACCAATCAAAGTGCTGTTGTTTCGAACTTAGGTGTGACTGACCGACAGACAAACAGACAGAGCCTGTTATAGAGATTTTTGGATGCATCTAAAATAAGATGCATCCATTTAAACATAGGATGTAAATTTTAGATGCAAGGAGGATATTGTCAGAGGAGAGTATACAATTATCGCCATCAGAACATCCTGATATTATAGGTCAGTTAGTTGGTGTATTATTTACCAAATGTTGGAGTAGTGTACACTTTTCTGACTATAGCTATGCCATGATTTATGACTTTAGTCTGAGAATAAATTTATTGCCTCTCCACTATGGTAAGTTCGTTTTTTTAAAATTATTTTATGTGAAGGCCACTTTGAGATGGTTAGAGTGGGTTACTGGGACTGAGTCTCAGTTTCCTAGAAAAAAACAAAAACAAAAGAATAAAACAAAACTGCAAATGTTGATATTGTTCATCTTTATATCTCATGGAGAACAATGTTTTCTTGAGGCTTTCTTTGGGACAGATAATTTGAAGACGTTCTGTTCTAGAAGAAGGAAACAATGGCTATATCTATTTGGTCCCCCGATTTATAAAATTGGGGGACTTATGTTTTGAGGCATGTCCGTCCGTCCGGATTTTTCTCCGCAACCATCCATTGAATTTCTCTGAAATTTTGCATGAAGTTGTAACTTTGGTCAGGTTAGAAAATGACATTCTCCGATTTTTGAAAAAAAATCTGGTTAGCCCCCCCCCCCCGGGGGTCAAAAGGCTCCGAAATGGCAAAAAATGACATTTTTTGCCCCATAACTTTTCATCCATCCATTCAATTTCTCTGAAATTTGGCCAAAATGTGGAGGCAATTGTTCCTAATAGAAAATAAGTATCGCTGATTTTGGAAAAAATCTGGTTCGCGCCCCCAGGGGCTCAAAAGCCCCCAAAATAGCAAAAAATGACCCTTTTCTCCCATAACGTTTGATTCATCCATTCAATTTTTCTGAAACTTGGCCAAAATGTAGAGGCAATTGTTCTGGATATAAAATGAGCATCCTTGACCTCAGAAAAATTCTGGTTCGCGCCCCCAGGGGGTCAAAAATGCCCCAAATTGCCCAAATTTATTGCATTTTACACTCGCCACATCGAGTCACATACAGAGGGGGACCACGCACGCGCGGCTGGTTATATAATGTTATGTATGTGTATATGTTTATATAGTTGTATGTATAGGATTCACTCCTAAATTAGTTAACCGATCATTGTCACTTTTGGAACACAGCTACTAAGCGAAAGAGTGGGTAATATGAGCTATGTTTAGTTTAATTTAGTTTTATGCAAAGAGGGTAAGGAGGGGGTGGAAGCTTTTCGTGAAAAATCAGATAACTCTGATTTTTGTGAAATTTTAACAATAGATATTATACATCACTTAATAAATATTTCCAAATTTCAGTTCTTTGGAGTATTTGAAAGGGTTTTTAAGAGGGATAATATGGCACAACCTCCCATTTGAAAATTAAAATATTTCAGATTTGCATTAAATTCAATCCATAGCTGTTAGATACGTATTGAGCAAGATCCCCTGAATTTCAATTTTTTTTAAGACTCCCTAATCTTAAGCCTCAAATTTTAGAGAATGAAAATAATGTAATGGGTTTTGATGAAAATTTGAGTACGGTTTAATCGCATTATATCTTGATTTTAATCTTTGTAAGGGACATAAAAGTGGTGGAAAACACTTTCTGTTCAGAAAATTAATTTTATTCGTCCTGGTACAGGTAGTCTTCTAGTGTATATATATATATATATATATATATATATATATATATATATATATATATATATATATATATATATATATATATATATATAAGAGAGAGAGAGAGATATGTTATATATTTGTTTATTTTGTTTGTGATATTTTTTAACAAAATCAATTATTTATACAGAAGAACATTTTATTTTAATGGTAGTTGGGAATAATTTTCCCTTCACCAATGTGATGACCTCAGATGGGGAACGACATATATATTTTTAACATTTCATTATCCACAAGCCGGATTGGCTCACTCGTAGAGCTTCATGGGGTCCTGCTTTCACATCTCGTTAGGTTCAGCCACGCTTATGAGTCGTAGACAACGAACCACTTGTCTGTGGATAATTACATTTGAAAAAAATATATATAAATATAATTTATTCATCTTCACTATGGATATTCATATCGTCTTATCTATGATTTTCGTCAAGCTAGATACCCCCCCCCTCCAGGGATTCTAAGCATTTTGGGGCAATTGTAGCAAATAACTCACCTATTTCGTATGGCTTTCATCCAAATTTTGGATAAAATTGATTGTTAATAAAATGATTTGTCTTAAAATAAAGTCATATTTTAATTATTAATTTTACAGTATTTAAATTACAGTTTTCATTCCAAGTTTTTCTTTGTTTTGTAAGTGTTCTTAAATGAGCAACTAATGTTTTGCGTTCTTCATTTTTGCTTTTCGATTCTTTAAAACCTGTTTTTTTTTTGTGTGTGAAAAGAATGTTCAAAGTTTATTTATCTTGGGTCAAATAACTTTTATTTAATAAAGTAAACACATTTTGGGGGTAAAAAATTAAAAACAATGGAAAAAAATAATTGAATTAAAGTTCAATTTTGAAGACTTCAAAAAGGTAATTAGAATTTTATTTCAGGACAAGAAATATTTAAAATCAGCAATCAATTTTATCCAAAATGTGCACAAATAATCATCAGCATCATGATCATCATCACAATGACGTCGTTACACAAGTCTTGGCATGCCTGTGTTAGCCAACCAAACCACATACTAATCACTACGCAAAGATTGTGTGTAAATACAAAAGAAAGTAGATCCCAATCATGTAACTGCTACAGAGACATAAAAGATTTTAAAGGAAATACAGTTGAAAAATTAGTTCAAAACAATTTATTTTGGTTTACATATTTATTTGTGACGTATTTGTGTTAAAAAATAATATAAGATATAAGGATGTTAAGTTACCGTAAATATTGGTTGTGAATAAAGTTATAAGGGGGCAGACATCTTGTTATTTCAGGAAGTAATTGTACTGAACCGGAAGGGGCTAAAATAAATGGGTAAATTTGTCGTTTCCCACCTAAAATAGTGGACAACTCTGACGTCAATGAAGCGTCTGTATTTTTTTACCTCACAAATGAGTAAGTAAACCCAAATAAATTGTTTTTGACCAATTTTTCATTTTTTAAAGGAAATACAGTTGGGAAATTAGTCCCAAACAATTTATTTGGGTTTACTTACTCATTTGTGAGGTCGAAAAATAGCAGACGATTCATTGACATAGGAAATGACAAATTTACCGATAAATGTCATACCAACTTTTCATTTAATTTATTTTTTAATTAATGGTTTGAATAAAAGTTTAAAATGTAGAAGCCAATTATCAAAGCCCTATTTATGTTAAAAAAAACCCTTCCTTCTGGCAGTCCCTTTTAGTCCGGAAGAAATAACATTGTAGGCTGATGATGACTTACCCATGACCAATATTAACGTAACTCAACTTGCTTATATTTTCTATGAAATATGAAATTGTTTTGAACACAAATACATTACGCATGGGTAGGTAAACCAAAATAAATTGCTTGGGACTAATTTCCCAACTGCATTTCCTTTAAAATCTTTTATGTCGTAAATAGTAACGTTTACCCACTTAGTTATTTGACATCGCTTTCGCCGCAAAAGGATTAATTATGTTTTTACAGCCTAGTTGTTCTCTCGAAAATAGGAAATGATTATTCTAATTACGATTATTAATTAAAAACTATATAAAAGAGTGTGTGACGGGGGAGGTGCAACTGAGGGACTAGCTAGAGAGACCATGCCCCCCTCTCCATGTCGAATCTCCATAGATAATCACGTAGTTTCCCGACCTATTTAATTTGGTGCTTCTGCTGTTTCACAATGACATTAAAATATTTAAAGAAATGTATAAACTTTGTTATCTACTTACGTGTTAGCTGAAAATAAGATTGTACAGAAAAAATGACGCAAATTCATCCAGTATTTATTAAATTATAAGAAAAAGAAAAGAAAATGATCTTACGTATTTGTCGACATTTCATTTTATTAAGTAGGCAAGGGAGATAACTCAATTTTTTTTCGGAAAAAAGTAAAAATATAAGAAAAATGGCAACATATAGTTAAATCGTTTTTAATTTTTAATTTAATAAATTTGTGTAATTTTTGGTGTACAGTTTTCTTTTCAGCTATCACGTAAATACATAACAAAGTTTTGTGCTTGTGTATTATGGCAACAAAATGGCGACAAACAAAATTCCCTTCCTTATTTCTAGAAGAGTGAATCGAAAGGGGAGATAATTCGAATTATTTTTTTAGGGGGACTCATAACGAAACGATCATATTCAATTTTTTCGTCACAGGCAACCGTAACAGATAGAGAAGAATGAGAATTTGCCAGAAGAAACATTGCATATCTCCGCACCAGAAATTAGTCTGTGCGTTTGCAAAACATCGACTAACTGCGCCTTATCTTTAGTTAAATATAACATATCTTGAAGATTTAAAGCATTGACGTCCATTTTCGGAAAATTAAGAAAAGAATTAAGACACTTAAAATAATTCAAATAATCTCCCCTTTCGATTCACTCCTCTAGAAATAAGGAAGGGAATTTTGTTTGTCGCCATTTTGGCACAAGCACCCAAAGTTTATACATTTCTTTAGCTATTTTTTTAAAGAGGCCTAACATGCCATTGTGAAATAGCAGAACACCATTAATTTTTATCGGAAAGACGATATGCAGTAGCCTCAAAATTGTATTTGTTCTTTTTTAGATTATCAGCAAATATACCGACTTAGGCATTTTTATATCATAAACTTCTTTTCATTTTGGGTAATTCGTACAGGGGACAGCCTATGATAGAACTTTTTAAAATAGTTGTTGCCATTTTGCTATCCCCGCGTAGAATAAATCCATTTTTTTTTGTCTGTCCGAATGATGGCGTTTTGCCAATTGTATTAACATTTTTTTTTTTTTTTTTTTAATATAAATATAATCCCTATCAGCAAGGATTTAGCGTTCATTCCGGAAGGATGAAGCTGTAGATATATGGTTGTTCCAGCAAAAATTAGCGTTCGCGGGCGAAATGTTAATTTTTGTGCACATTGGGATTTTCCGCCACGCGAAGCTGGTAATGTTTGTAGTTTTGGCTTTCGGGTGTGTATTTTTCTGCTGGAACTTAGCGTTCACAATAGAGATTCTTGGGCTGATGAAATGTCAGGTGCAAGAAATGTTTCTAGGTGAAGCTGGGTATTGTTAGGAATTAATTTCGAGGCTGCGTTAAAATTTGGGTGCGTTCATGTAAGTATTCTTGGGCTGATACAGATTTTCTCAGGTTGTAGATTTCTTACACGAAGCCGTATTTGACTTGGGAGATTCAACGCTTGGTGCCTTTTGTTGCTTCCTTTGTTCCTCGACTGATAAGACTATTATTATTTTTTTTTGGGTTGTCAGGTTGACGTCATTAATTTTTCTTTAAAAAAAAATTGTTTTTTTGTATTTGCCTATTCGTAGCTCCATTTTTATTTATTTATTTTTTTTTATGATTTTTGTCACGGAGTTTGTTTGGCGGGATTTTTTTTATTGTGCGGTATACTTGCGTCACGTGGGAAGATTTTTTTTTGTAAAGGGATTCCGGTTTTTTTGTAGACCCATCTCTCCTTGTCTCGCAAAAAGTGCTTTTTTTTTTGTTCAGTGAAAGGATTTTTTTTTTTGTTTCGTTAAAATTTGTTTCGTGAAAAGAAGTTTTTTTGTAAAAAGATTCTTGTTCTTTTCGTTAGAAATGATTTTTTTTGTTTTTTTACAGATTTTCTTTCCTTGTGTTGCCTCGTGAAAAGGATTTTTTTTTGTTGAAAAGGGATTTTGTTTGTTTTATAAAAAGGGTTTTTTTTTTGTTGCAAGGGATTTTGTTTGTTTTATGAAAAGGATTTTTTTTTTGTTGAAAGCGATTTTGTTGTTTGTTTTATGAAAAGGACTTTTTTTT
Source organism: Sepiola atlantica (assembly GCA_963556195.1). Taxonomy (NCBI): domain Eukaryota; kingdom Metazoa; phylum Mollusca; class Cephalopoda; order Sepiida; family Sepiolidae; genus Sepiola; species Sepiola atlantica. The sequence continues at coordinate 45,412,763 of OY744533.1, read as the reverse complement.
TGTTGAAAGAGATTTTTTTTTGTGATATGAAACGCTCGTTTTTTTTTGTAATTATTATTATATTTTTTTTTTTTTAACAGTGAAAAGAATTTTTTTTTTGTTAAGTTCGTAGACTCGTATTTTCTTTATATTGTTTTCTTCGTATATGATTTTTTTTGTGTCACGAGCTCGCATATTCGTGTTTTAGAACTTTTGATTTTTTTGTTTTACTTACTGCCTTATTCTGTTCTAAGTTTCCTTCGCTAAATAAAATTAATATTTAAATTTATTTGTTTGTCTTTAAGTTTAGAAATGGTTATCTTATTTTTTTTTTTTAATTTTATTTGTATCTTAAAAGTTTATATTCTCAGAAGGATTTTTATTTATTGTATCGTAGAAGGATTTAGTTTGCGTGTTAACATCGGAGAGGTCACCAATTATGGCCGGGGTGGGAGTCTTGTTAATGGCGGGAGATTCAAACGAAGAACAAAGGATTATGGATATTAACCACAGTGGCGGAGGATGCCGAACAAATGGTTTTGCGATAATGAATCTCCCGGCCATAGGTAGTGTGATAGATGCCTTTGTAACGGCACGTAATCTCACTGTTAGGATTCCACCATCGGACCACGTGTAGATTAAATAAAGAGAAGGTTTCAGACAAACAAAGAAGAAAGAAAGAAAATATTATTTAAACTTATATTAAAATGAAAGCAAAGGAAAGATAAAGCTACACAACATAGTCATTTTATAAAAGTTAATAAAAAACGAAAACATTTATACTTAACAAAAACAATTTATTTACTTAACATTTAAAAGAGAGTGTAAGTTCGTAATTGGGGCGTATAAATGCGATGCGTGTTGAAATGTCTTTTGTGTGTAGAATGTAATACGTATGAAGAAATGTTTGTCAAATTGAAAGATTGTAGAATGTTCGTCAAATTGAAAGATTACCTTTTCTTCTTCCTCCCTCCCCACACAGCTCGTTCGAGCTGGTGGGGGGGGGAGGGTCGTTTGTTGACGAGCGTTCCTTGTGTTCGTCCGTCCAAGAACGCTGCAGGCAAAAAGAGAGGGAGAAAAGGAACGCGTGTTCTTTTATTGACTTCAAATCTCGCGTGGTCAAGCTGGCTAAAATCCTTCGGCCACGTTGTTTTGCGAGATCTTGCAAGATCAGTCCCTGTTCTCCAACTAAGAGACGAAGAAGGACTAAGTAAAGAAAGAAAGAAAGAGAGTACCTAATTGTGGTGTTCACCACAGATTTACTAAGAATTGTGAAACCCGAAATGACTGTCTATTTGATAGTTGCTTCCAAATTCCTTTAAATTTCGAAGTGTCACGGGCAAAGGTGCATTACAGTTAACAACAAAAGGAAAAAATGAAAAAGAAAAAGTAATCAGACTTCAGTGATTTTCGGAAAGTGGTGGTCGCCATTTTGGATTATCACTCTAACGAAAGACAATTTAAACGAAATCTTATATTGAAATAAAACGTTTTCAAACGCTTTAAAACACAAAAAATATGCAGGAAGGTAGAAAGGTAACTTTTCTTCGGTAACAGTTATTTGTTGAATTTTTTCACCCTTTTGTTTTCTTTGCCAGGTCACGAAGTAATTCATTCTTTTTTCTTTTTTTTGCCAACTATTAAGATTCAAATGGCTAAGTTGTTCACAAAGAAACCGAAATAAAATCCTATCTAAAAAGTAATTTGTATGATTTTATGATTGCATTTTTAAATATTTCAATAAGTAATTGATTAATAGTAAAATAATAATAATAATGTGTAAGTCACGTAGACGCGATAAACACATAGACACACGAGAAGTTGTCTCAAAATTTTATCAATTTATTTTTTATTTATTACACGTATTGCCCACCCCCTTAAATAAAAAAATAACTGGACAAAATGCCAGAGATTCGTGGAAAACTAGTCCCTTCTCGTTCTCTGAAAGAGAGAAAAAGAAAGAAAGATATAGCTGTGAAAGAAACATAGAATAAAATAAAAAATAAACGCCGTATTCGTGATCAAATTCGTGATCACTGGTGACACGGGTTTAATCTAGTCCTCATACGCTTGAGTTTACTGTTAGGCCTACTTACTGCTAGCCAAACAAACTGTCAAGTGCTAACAATGGCGAGTCTTACCAGGCTACACAAAAAAGAAGTAAAAATTAAACGAAACCATTTTTATAAAAATATTTTTGCAGTATTACAAAAAAATATATTGATTAAAAACAGTAATTTATAGCTAGTTGACTCATCTGAGAGAAACATTATCAGTTACTTGTAGAAAAATGACCTCCACGTAAAAGGTGTAGTTTCAGAAACAGAAAATGTTATATTATCTCCCTTTTCGACTCCTTCGCGCTTAGACATATTTTGCTGAAAATCAAGGCATGAATGTTGGATGGGGGACAAATTGAACTGAATGACATTTCCCCTTTCCAAAACTACAGCTTTGACATTGACGCCATTTTACCGTTTCTTTGTTGTTTTTTCTTAAGAAAAACATTTTTAATAGGATTTTGAGATTTAAGTCTAAATATTACGGCATTGTTTGATCATTAAATTATTAATTGATCAACATCGTTATAAACCTATACCTATTTTTGTTAGGGTAATGTTGTTTTAATCTCTATAAAATTATTGCATGTAAATAGCTTTTAAAATTTGTCAATCTTTTAATATATGAGGATTAGCTTAAAAAAATGATGCCAGTTTAAATGATTTTGATTCGACAGTTTAAATGCTTCATCATTCTTTTCAAATTTCGAAGGGCTACGGATTAATTCATTTTACCCTCAAATATTAAAAGATTAAAATATCTGACTTGTTTACGAACAAACCGAAATGCATTCGGGTGAATTTAATTTCGTAATTAAATTATTTTTTAAATAGGATTTTTAAATAGTTCGCTTTATTTTATGCTATTTTTTTTTTTAATTTCAATTAATAATCGATTTAATAGAATATAGTAAAAAATAATAATAATAATAATAATATCGTGTCACACACATGAGAAGTGGTCATTTTATTAATAGAGATATTAGCGTGGAAATCGAAGCCCTTCCCCATCTTAACATTAAAAAGGTATGTTTTGCAAAAAAAAATTTTATATTATGAAAACTTAGTGCTTTGTATTCCGAAGAATATTTAAAAAAAACACTAATTTACAGTACCTGAGCGATGTTGGTAGTACCTGGGTATGTCAATTTCCATCTTTACATAGCTTCTTTCATTTTGCTAGTACGAAGGAAAACATTTGTGAAATTTCGTGAAAACAAACAAAAACAAAATAAAACGCTACTTAGTATTTACATGAGAGTAAGTAACTACGATGAATGTATTTACGTATTGTTTTCATTGACAAAAAAGCATTATAGACATTATATTTTAAGCAAAAATAATTCGCTCTGAACTAATGCCGAATACCGTTTATGTCCACTTTTTGCGGATTATAATAAAAAAAATAACTTAGTTAAAAATGTAGGAGTCATAATCATTCATATTTATTTCTTCATGCGAATAGTAGCCCCTATTAGGTGGTTTGGTCATACACAGACCAATCAGATTCCAGGGCGCATTAATTTCATCCGTTCCTTGAAGGACTACTTCAGCCTCTTTGGGACGGTCATCAGACTCCGAGTTTCCTGAATGCAACCCACAAAGAGACCCCCTTCCACTCTCCTGCATTTATCCACTGGGTTCCCGAGCACCGACTATATTCACTCGAAGATACACTGCTTGTAGACTTTCGGTAGTTAACTAAATTTTCTTACTTGAACCCTATCCTAACTTTGCGAACCAAACCTATACCCAACAGCATAGGAAACTTAAATAAATACCTGTTTGTTCTTTGTTTATAAGAAGCTTTTTGTTTTCCTTTCGTGTGACATTTTCATTGTTATAAATAATATAAGAGTTGGTCGTAACAGTCCATATTAAGACCAGCTTTTATAAAAACATATTTATTCTCTATATTATTATTTTATGTTAATTTATTAAAATTTATAAAACACGTATCCAGGTAAAAAAAATCCTTTAGACTTACGTGAGATTCGAACTTGAATATTGACATCGTAAAAACTACTGCCTTAGTAATGTGTACTCTGCGCATCCCTTTTTTTGTCAACCATTCACAAGTTTCTATTTGCGTGCCGTAGTACGAACAGACAAATAGTCCAGTCAAAATGTGGCTGAACCTCAAACAAATTGCTAACAAAGGTTTTTAACTTGGATATTGGGCATGAATAACCTTTCTTTCAGATAAAAAAAGTTTACCAAAATTAGCCTTGCGGAAAGGGGTCAACTCAACAATATTAAAATTTCGAGACATAAAATTCCTGACATTTCCTGACAAGTATGTCCATTATTCCTGAGAATTACTGACAAAAATAAACGTTTTTCCTGACAAAAAAACCTTTATTAAATTAGAAATAAAAAATTTTTTTTTGCATGAAAACCGACACAGGGCCCACCCCAAGCCAGCTTGACATTTTCTTGGTGTTTTAAATTGTAATGATAGGTAGCTATATGCTTAATAATAAACTAACACAAGAAAATGACTAGCCCCTGCCATTGTTTTCATGTTTTTTTTTAAATTTCTTATACACATATGAATATAAAAGGTACAAAAAACAGACTAAGTAGCCTTTTTCAAGGCAACAATTATCACATTAATTCCTGACATTTCATAAAAAAATAGGTACAAAATAAGTACAATTTACAATAAAGGAATAATCAGTTGGTCAAGGCTCTTGCATAACTACCACAGAACAAGTTCATGAACGGACTGAAGAACATTTCTTGTCAAGAACTAGTCAAAGGTAACTTCATCATCATCAAGATCTGGCTGTGGTGAGTTGCTGCAATGGAGGCCTTTGCAATTACCACACAAGTTTGAACAGTCAATGCCATGTTTCCTGCAACTGCATCTTGCTGTAGTACACCCTGAAGTACAGTTACACCTAATTATAGCCAACAAATTCACAGGACCAGCTGGCAAGTCAGTCTTGATTGGTTGTAATTTACCATCTGAAAGTTTCCATCCCCACTCATCAGATTTTAGCTGGTTTCTACATTTCCATTCCTGAATTTGGAAGTAAACTCGAAGGCTGTGGAATTTTGTAGCTGCTCTTGTTGGTGGCAATGATTTGGCCTCAACATACTTTGAGCTTTTTGCAACCTTTTCCTTAAAGCGCCTCAGTCGGAGATGATTGATGTTTTCCCCATCATTACCATTGTACAGACACACTAAAGCCTTCTCCCCAGCTTCAATAACCTCTTTTGCACTGTTATCCTTGCCAAACACTTCTGCCAGTTTGAGGAAGTTTCTATTGTTCATCACCTTTTGAAGGGATGCTGCCTTCCCAATTCCATAAACACTGGATGTAGAATCACAACCCAGTAGTGCATGGATGAAAAGAATGTTGGAACAGACCACATCTCCCAAAGATTTCCTCATCTCTTTGATGTTCCAGACTGTCACACTTTTTGCACTATCCTTTGGTTGTGGCATGAAGAAGATATTGTAACCATCATCTCTATTGGCATGATAACATAGAAGAACCAATAGGTCAGTGTCATCTGCTATCAAAATGGTTTCTCCTGTCTGTGCCAGTTCTAGAGTAGTCTTCACAATCAATACGTCAGCATCTCCAGATGCATGGACTACTTTACAACTTGCTTTCTCCAAACTCTTTCCCATCAAGTTGATGAACAATTGTTTGTTTTCTTGATTAGCTAGGAAAACTACCTTTTTTTTAATTTGAACACCATTAAAGGAGTCAGTGACACATTAACACCAACAGAGCCCCCTGCTCGGCGTCGGTGAGTCGCGTCTTTAATGGATGGACAACTTTCATACCCATCAAAGACAATGCATGCTTTTCCATATCTAGTTGTGACATATCTGCTGTATTGGGCACAGATCTCATCAAATGTGTGACCTTTTTGCCATGGGAGGCGTTGATGTAGTGCTCTACCATCTAAGAGATACTGTAGATCTGAAGACTGTGGACCTGATTTTACAGGGGAAGTCAGTTCCCATATTACATCTGCCAAAGCCGTTTTTTTTTGCTTCTCGCGGTAGTCCGAAAGAATAAAAAAGAGCAGGTGGGTAACCACAAAGCTCATACTGGAAATGTTCTTGCTGCTGCTGAGTTGAGGGTTCATTGGTAGATAGCACACACAGTCTCTGGAATAGGAGTTGTGGATCAGTCTCAACTGCTTTATCTTTGCTGAGCGAAACTTTTGACCCAAGAGTAATTGCCTGATCCTTTCTTTTAAAATTGTACTCATGGACATTTTCTCCAACCATTGAAGCTATGAGTGCCTTTCCTATGGAGTTTACTCTGTCCACATTCACCTTTTTGTCTCCAGTTACTCCACTTGAAATGGTGTGAATGGACGGATCTTCCGTGAAAGGGTCATATGTCTGGAGAAACGCAAGGAACTTCCATATATCCCTCACATCTTGCTCTTTTCTTGCTGAAGTAGCCTCCTGGTGCTGGTCACTAGTGCCATAACGAATGCCTGCTAGTTCTTGCATTGTAAACTTGATTTCAGCGCATGCTGGCAGTGATAGCGTCCAAACCAATCATTTTATTTCGTCCATTCCTCTGCCATGAGTAAGACCTCCAGATGTCTTCATGCTTCTCATTAGCACCTACTCAGTAATCAGATCTGTCGACAAGCCAGCCCAGTAGCGATCACTCCATCTAATCACATGGAATTCTTCAGAAAATTTCTGGTACACTTCAGGATGGCTTTTCGGCAGCCCCTCCATTTGCTGCAAGTACAAGTAGGCCGACTTTGCATATAGAATGTGCCCTGTTGCAGCGAATATTGGCAGCATTTTCCTTATAGCGTCATGGTGCAATTCCCAGTTCCTGGTGCGCTCTGCCTTGATAAACAATTGCAGGATCTTCACCATATCAAGGTATTGAATCCACAATTTTGCTGTTCGCTGGTCAACCATCGCATCCTTCACATGGTTGATTCTCTGGGCAATCCTGGTCATAGACTCTGATGACAGAACATTATTCAATGTCTCAGTCCCATCAAGGAGACCTTCAATAGCCCCTGAGCTTCCTTCAGGTCTTCATTTTGAGGAAATGACTCTTCTGCATCAGTGTTGGGTTGATCATCCTCAGTGACACGTGAAACTGGCAAATCATAGGCTTTCGCTAACAAAATAGCAGTCAGAGCAGCATCAACTAAGAAGTGAGCACAAATGGCTCTTGTAATTGCTTTGCCACTTAGCATGTGCTTGACTGTGTTTTCAGCATGTACAAGTTCAAAAAGTTCTTGCAATCCAGAACCTGTCATCAAATGACCAACTCACCCCAGAAAGCTCATCTGTGTATGGAGCCCATCAAGTCGCAAGACAAATAATTTCAGAGGACTGGAACTAGGCTGTGACTTGACTATCATCATTGCTTTGTATCAAAGTGGTTGATCGAATGTTAGAATTGGTGTAATGTTGTTTTTCTGGCTAAATCACTAATGTAACGTAACATTGAGTACACGTAGGTTGGGTTACCAGGGTCCATGTCGATCATTGGCAAAAAACTGTGGCTGATTTCCAAGGATATGTTCCTTTGTGCACTGATTGCATACGGTCTGACAATGCGGGTCTGGACGGATGTGAAATTAGTGAAACCTGCCAAAGGATGTCAACATTAGCAGTTGAATCGACAACTTTCTTGGGCTGGAGCTCTTTAAATGTCACGTGGGGTTTGTTGGTGTGCTGTGAATCTAGGTACTTGATGTTGATCCTTCCAACCCTTATTATATCTTCTGAAAGGACCTGAATCCTTGGAACTGGTTTTGCTTTAACTTTCCCAGGCGTAAAAGATGCTATGATGCCTATATTGTGGAATGTGTTGAATCCATCAATACTCCTTACGTTATGGTCCACATTATCAGCTACGAACTGCACAAATTCAGTTTCAACAGGGGAGAGAGTTTCAGCGCCATGAACAAGAGCAGCACTTCTTTCGAATTTCTGGACTTCTGAGTAAAATGAAGAGAAGCCATGCTTATTCAGAGTGTCAATTAAGAACCTCGATCCAAATTGGTCATGCATTTCCACTGCTAAATCAAACTGCAAAGGTGCAAGGACAACTCTGGGTCTAGCAGCCTGCATTATCACTTGACCAATTGATGCAAGTTTCAAATCATTGTATTTGCCTGCAAATATCTTCCTGAGAAAGATCAACAATGTTTTAGGAACATATTCAAGAATCACATCCTGTTCAAGATCATTCTTAGACAGGTAATATTCTGAACTTGTCTGGATACCTTTAATGTCAGTCTTGATAAGCTTGGCTGCCGTCTCTATGATTTTAATGGCCTCTGATTCTGAATTGTCTGTTGAGCGGCTCTGTGCATAGAATTCATGGAGAATACATTTTGCTGTACTTAAGAATGTAACAACATTGTTTCCCATTAATTTCAGTCACAATGATTTTGTCTTTGAAATGTTCTAACAATCAAGATTTCATGTATGAGAGACTGTATGGTTCAAAGCCAGTGTCCGCGAGAATTTCCTCCATTCAAGATCGACAATGGTGAGTTGCTCCTTGTCATTTTGCTGCAAATATTTAGCAACTTCCAGAAATGCTTGCTTTCTCTTTGAATCCTCTGGTCTACCAAGGTTTTGTTTCTTAGAAGAATCAGCAGAAGAGAATGTCTTAGGAATGTTTTTATTGGAATCAAAGTTTGCAAAACATGTTCTGTGATAACATGCTTCTTCTGAAACAAGGTCAGCTACATAACCTATTCTACCTTTAAGAGTGGATGCCCAGCCATCATTTTTTCAGACTTTCTCATAAACTTTTAACACTGTCCTTAAACTCAATAGTTTCTTCATGGTAAACCTCAACACCTCTTTTCTTTTTATCAGATTTTGCTTCAGAATCACAAAAAAAGACAATGTTCTTTAAAGTTAAACACACACAAAGAGCGACTTGCACGGGATAGCATTTCATCATGGGTGGACCTGTTTTTACGGTCAATTTATATGTATTTGGGGTTTATCCAACGCTGTCTGCATTTCTTGTGAAGACGTTGACCAATCTGAATTATGATCTTCTCTCCACGTTGTTCAGAAGCTCTGTTAATGGAATCGATGCCCTTCTGGCTGACGATGAATGTTTCTTCATTACTGGACAGTTCATTGTTGCAAATAGCACACTTGTCAGCATCCATAATTATCGGTACTTCACTTTGACCAACCTGAAATTAGAATATGACAGAATATTAAGCTACTGCAGTAATACATCAAAAGAGACAAAAAATAAGGAATAAGAAGTTATAATTATATTTAACTTTATGAAAACTGTTGGTTTTATCCAATTTCACATTGCTACATTTGGTATTTTTGAAGATGAATTCACAGAAATTGAGGGGAGGCTAGAATCGGCGGTATCTTTAAAGATGGCGCTTGTTGACCCCTTTCCGCAAGGCTAATTTTGGTAAACTTTTTTTTTATCTGAAAGAGAGGTTATTCATGCCCAATATCCAAGTTAAAAACCTTTGTTAGCAATTTGTTTGAGGTTCAGCCAAAAAATCAGCTAGATTGACTGGACTAAAACCCTCAAAACACCGTAATATTTTAAATAGTATATAGCAGATAGATTTAAAGAGAGATTGGGGGTGGGGGTGGGGGTCTGCGTCGTATATGTCTATTAGAATTTGAAAGTGAAAGTTTAAGAGAATTTCAAAGGGCAATGTTTACATTTATATTTATTATGTAATGTCCCAATGAAATGCCTTTTATGCTTTGTATTTGGGAGATCACTTAATTTCTCAAGCTTTTGTTTTGAAAACTAAAAACTATAACATTAATTTTTGTTTAAATGTTTTGAAAAATATATGGTTAATTTCTATTTCAGTCATCCAAATGTATTGGAGAGACATCGGTTTCGGCATTATTCCCAAACAACTTATTTTTACTTATAATTTGAGTCCATAATTTTCTCGTTAAATATCCTTTAATTAGAAAATTATGAACTTGATATCGCCCTTCCTTAGCTAGCCTCGTCCCGGCGTGTTTATAAAGATGTCGCCTTTATGTTCCCTGGCGACTCTTCCCGGGTTTTTAAACCCACCTAATGAACTGGTATTGTCCTGGCCTTTGGGTCTGGATTTACGCCGGTCTATTAGGGGTTGTTCGGTCCTGTGCAGTTCTAGGAGGTGCACCCTCCCAGGCTTCGCCTCCCCTCTTTGGGGAGGAGTAAGTTTATTGCTTACTGTCTGAGGCGCCCCTACCGGGGAATGCCGACGGGGCTGCTCGGGCAATTTTTAAATGGTCAGAATTGCTCACCCTCGAGCGCTGGCTTATCTAATCCCACTTTCCGACCTTGTGTCACATTTTACCTTGTGAGAGGTAGATAAATAATGACTCTTCATTCTTGCATTTTATGTGTACGATGAAACTTGTTCTAACTTAGTTTTTTAATGTTACTTTTAAAGCTGTTTGTTTTCACGCAAACTTGAAAAAAATAACGCAACACAAATATACATAGCATACAAATAATTATCTTATTCAATTTTTTTGTTAACACGGCAACGCACTATATATTTGGTTAGTTCATATTTTAGTCACGTAAATTATTTAGAATTAAATGGATTTAAGTAAAAAATATTTTAACACAAACCCGTTTCACTCTAAATAATTTACGTGACTAAAATAGGAATTCACCAATAATAAAAAAAAACTGACGGGCAGTGCCAGGTAAGCATAGCTTGTATATATAAAAATAAGAATAATAAAAAAATTAATTCAGTCGATCTGTTCCTTAATCTTTGTTAACTTTTCTTATCGATTTTTTCGCATACCCCAAACTGTAGAGGGATTTTAATACTACTGCTAAAAGAAATGATTCTCAGTCACAGCCGAAGTCGGTTTTTTAAAGACGTGCAATAGTAGCAGTTATAGGCAAACATTTATATAGTCAATATTTTTGATGGCCAGTCTGTCCATCCAAAGACAGATAATAACCTAATCTCCTTAGGAGCAAAGTGTAGTATCTGTTCTGATACTACACTTCATCTTTTCTGTCTTCGGTCACGGTCAGTGAAGGAGAAATCCTTCTCTGAGGCAATTTTTATTTTTGTCCCAATCCAGAGTGTCTCCTTGTGAGGAGTTGGATTTCCTCTACATTAAAAACGGACCTTGTGTTTATGTATGTGTGTGTGTGTTTTAAGGACAATAAAGTTGCCGTTTTTTGGTGGGGAGTGATAATGAGATTTGTGCACGAATGTGAACTCATCCGTGGCCGTCTTAATCGTTTACTGTTACGACGGCCACGACTCATCCCCACTTACTTTCCTCCTTTTTTGTTTACGTACGCTACACTCCAAAGAGGGAGATAATGCCTGGAAGGATGGTTTAATGACCACAGAACAAGAACATATACTATACTGCATCCGTTCCCTAATTGAGCATTATTAGCAGTAATTGGTTATTTATCTACCTCCCACAAGGTAAGATGTGACCCAAGGTCGGATCGGGAAATTGGCTAAGATCAAAGTGTAGTATCTGTTCCGATGGATACTGCACGCCTGTCCTGTGCAGTTTTAGGAGGTCCACCCTCCCAGGCTTTGCCTCCCCTCTTTGGGGAGGAGTAAGTTTATTGCTTACTGTCTGAGGCGCCCCTACCGGGGAATGCCGACGGGGCTGCCCAGGCAATTTTGAAATGGCCAGAGTGCTCACCTCTCGAGCGCTGGCTTTTCAAACCCCACTTTCTCGACCCGATCTTGGGTCACATCTTACTTGTGGGAGTAAGATAAAACTGCCTTGTGCCTAACTCCTGGGGAGGAGTAAATAAAAACTCTGTTTATTCCCCGGTAGGGGCGCCTCAGGCAGTAAGCAATAAACTTACTCCTCCCCAAAGAGGGGAGGCAAAGCCTGGGAGGGTGGACCTCCTAGAACTGCACAGGACCAGTCTTGTGCAGTATCCATCGGAACAGATACTACTAGCAGTAATTAAGGTTAAAGAGAAACCGTTTACTTAATGGTGGCGTACGTTTATGAATTTGGAATAGCCGCCATCAAGTTGCCTATTTCTCTTGAACCGTAATTAATAGTATAGTTCGGCTTCAGATAGACAGATACCAAATCTCCATTCGTTATAGATAATGTAAATTTAATTCCCTAACTCGACATTCTGAAAAGACGTTTGTAGACGGGATTTTTCTCGTTAAAACTGGCCCAAACAATCAGCTTTGCGACGGTGCACATTTTACGTTGAATTTGTATAAAACTGAACTCCTAAAAATTTAACAATTACTTTTTACACTCTTTTTTTCTTGTAGTCCGAAATTTTGCTGATTAAATCGATAGTAAATAAAAATGAGATTATATTTTTATTTTTCGTGCAATAACTGGGAAAATAAAAAAATAATATTTTAGACTTTGTATCAGGGTTCACTTTACTATATAAATTTAACGTAAAATGATCAGTGATCACCCAGTTCTTGACCATACACAGACAGAACGAGTAGCCATTTTTTATTTCCAAAATGGCCGCCATTTTTTAATTAATTTATTTTTCAGTGGTATATTTAAAAAAGATTGTTCTCGTATTGCTACCCCGGACTTAGGATTAATGTTGGGTTAATGAAGGGAATTGCTTTTGTTTTAAGAATCCTGCTTTTTTCTTCTGGAAAAAAGTAGGTGGTGGTGGTAGTGGCGGGGCAGGACCATAAACACATGCCTTTCATAAACCCCAACCCTAACCCTCAGTTCGGGGTGACAATATGAAAAACTAAATAAAATAAAAATCTAATAAATATCATATATTAGTATATTTTAGAATTTTATTTCTTTACAATCTAAAAATGGCGGCCATTCTTGGAATACAAAGGAATGGTTACCCGTTCTGTCCTACGCTATGTGGTCAAAAAGTGTGTAACTGATCACTCTAAAATATTTTATTTTATGTATTAAAATGTTTTTTATAAGTATTTCAAAGATGTTGACGTGTAATCGGAGAAAAGAAATGGTATTATTGTAGATTCACACCCTCAATTAAATCACCCCTCAAAAAATGAGTGTACCTTTTTAGCCAATTACGCGTGATGAACACCTAAAAAACATGGCAGAAAGAAAGAAAAAGATAACAAAAACAAACAATTATTTTAGAATTTAGAGTTGAGAATGAGTTTCGCATATAAATGTAACATAAAATGATCCCCGTTTTCTTGAGCCATTCCAGTATTTTAGGACAGTTACCCCCCCCCCCGCTCAAGATCCTTTGGGCTATGGGAGATAATTTTTGTGTTTTTAGGGGAGGGGGGTACTTTTTTAGGGGATTACGTGTGCTTTTACGACCTTTCTACTCGGACTTAGGGTTAGTCACAATTTCTTGTAGTTACTGCCTTGAAAGGTTAGAATAGCCCTGAAATAGGGATCATTTTACATTAAATTTATATACGAAACTGATCCCCCACTATAAATTTTAAATTAATTGTTTTTTTTTTCTCTTTCGCCAAGTTTTTTTCAGGGTCTTCACATGTAATCGCCTAAAAAAAGTAGAATCTCATTTTTTTTAGGGGAGGATTTATCTGAGAGTGTTAATTTACAAAATTTACCAAATAAATAATCTTATTTTTATTTTTCCACTGAGAGCAGGAGAGGCAAAGTGTAATAATTAAACAACAAAAAACTACTTTTTTTTTTTTTTTGTACTTGGTGTGTTATACTTCCAAATTAAATACACGTAATTTTACTTAGTATTACGTTTAAAGTTTATCAATAACTTACAGTTTTTTTCACGCCAAAACGATTCGCGCATGTTTTCTAGTTCGTCCTTTAATCAATTTGCCCTTTCTTTCTTTCCCATGTTACCAAAGCGAAGAGGAAGAAGAGAGAAGGAAAAGCAGGCGGGAAGCTTTTCCTTTGAATGTCTTACTATCTCACTCGCCCTCCATTCATTAGTTTTTGAACATTTGTGTTCGCCGCGTTCGCATTTCATCACGCTGGCTCGGCTCTTCTTTCGGAAGATACTGGCATTATTACAACAGTACCTGTCCATAAAACTGCCCATTTCTTGCTGTCGTGATTCTGGATTTAATTTTATCCATTGTGACCCATTCATTAAAAAAAAAAAAAAATTAAAAGAAAGTGTACAAAAAATTTTGTTTTATTCACGAGCGGATTTACTAACTCTAAATAAGAATTTAGCAATTTTATAAATTAGAAGAAAAAAAAACACCTTTCCTGGATGGTCAGTTAACCGTTCTCCGTTGGTCAATGGTCTGTCCACCTTTATTTTTGCTCTTTAAAATTCGACACCAAACCCCCATTTTGGTCTCCTGGAAGTTATACGCACCTATCAGGATACACTCAGAGATTTCTACAAGTTTTAAATCGTCTTTTGAGGGATTATTGTCTACCAAGACTAAAACGAAATGGAAAAGGGTACTTCTTATCCGAAAGTGATTTTACCGCGGGTTTTAAGCACCAGTGCCCTTCGAGTTGCCAAACAGAGATATTCTTTCTGGCAAAGGTAAGTAAGTATGATTTCTTTCGTTTCGAAATCTCAAATTACTCGGTTACATAATTCGGAAAGAAGAAGTAATATACTGTTAAATTAGTTAAAAAGTTACATTCTATATTTCCGCGGACCTTTTTCTTTCTTGTTTTTCAAGCCCGGTTAATTTTATTAACCAATTTTTTCAGCTTCATTATTTATTGATGCTTGGATTCTTTCACTTTCATTATATAAAAAAGAAGACCCCGCTTTCCACTCTAGCGAGGTTAAGCATGAAGTCAGTTCAACGTGTGTGTATGGGGGCCAGCTGGCCCGAGAGACGTACTGTGGAAGTGTACAAAAATACCCGTCGGCATTACCCAGTAGAGGACGATCGGCAATACCCCCCCCTCCCGAGGGAGGAGGTAATGCCGGGGAAGGTGCCCCCCTCCCTTTCATACCGAAAAAATGGCTGATGGTTCAGTCAGGTGGGGAATCCAGTTACACTAAAATAGGATGGGGACCACTCTAGAGGGTGCAAAATTTTTCGAGATCGGATACATCGGCATTCACCGGTTGGGGAACAGCAGGCGATCAGCAATAAACAAAATCTCCTCTCTCGAAGAAGAGAGTAATGCCTGGGATCGAACAGAGCAATAATCCACGGGGGGGGGGGGGGACACACTTTTTGTCGCCGGCACTTACCTCTACCAAGTACAATCAAGGATTTGTCTCACGTGACTCAAATTAACCAATCAATCGCAACCATTTAAAAATAAAGAGTATCGTCTGCATTCAATGTTTGAAGAAATACAATTCGATACTTATTTTTATCCTGAATACAATATTTTTCTTTTTGTTACATTTCAAAATAGAATTAATGTTGATGGATTTTCAAGCCTATTCCTAAAAGCACCAAATTTATGTATTTATTTATGAAATTCGCTTCTTGTTTGTTTGTATTTTCTTTGGCAACGAATAATAATTAAAATTGAATTGTTTTCTGTTTTCGGTTAGAACTTGCGATTGTCCCCTTTTTAAAAAATCTCTTAAAAGAATACAAGAAAAAACAAATCGATAAAAGCGCACGTTAATTTCTGAGGATGGGGCATTTTTTTTCGAAAATCCATCTCCCCATAAAAAGGAGCACTTCGGATTGAGACGAAAATGAATATTGCTGCAGTCTAGAAGGATTTCTCCTTCACTGACAGAGGAGAGAAGAGGGTACTTATGCAGTATACGGACCCGGATCGTGATATTTAAAAAATAGGATTTGCAAGTTAAATTCAATTTTTACGGTATCTTTTGTTTATCAAATTGTTAGGCGAAAGTACAGAATAGTTAACAAGGCTCCCCTCTTCATGTTTGTCGCCGCCACTTACCGCCACCAAGCATTTGATAGATACATTGAGAGAAAATGTTAAAATCCATTATTTAAACATAAAATGGTCTATATGGACAATGGAATTACCTTTTAAGCAATTTTGAACCAATAAATCCAACACAATGGCAGAATTATGAAAATTAAAGAAAACAAGAGATATTTACAAACTATCTCTTAAATCGACATGAAAAATTATATTCCAAAAATGATGAAATTGCCACACAAAAAATTGATAAATGTTGCGAAGAAACCTAGACAAAGAAAAAGATCCAAATCATAAAAAAAACTCAACCTTTTTCTAAATAATGCCTTAAATTTTATTTGCAAAAAAATCTAAAAAAAAACATTTATTGCCAAATATTGACTATTGTTCTCTGATTAAAATCGAAAGGGAACTTAAAACAAAATACAAATAAAGTTTTCCACAAGCAAAAAAAAAGAACATTGCTTTTTGTTTTTAATAAATAATAACGTTATTATTTAGAATGCCATTCTTAACATGGTGTATGCCGATGGGTCCGATCACGAAAGATTTTGCACCCTCTAGAGTGCGCCTCCCCTCCCTTCCGTTTTTAGTGAAGCTGGATTCGCACCCCACTATAGACCGACTGCGTCTCCCTACGTATCTTCTCACGAGGTGAGATTTAGAGACAACGTCGGTTTTTTTATGTCGGGAAAATCCATCTCTTCCCAAAAGTGTCACTATGGATTAGGACAAAAAAAAATTTTTAATGCCCCAGTCTGGAAGGATTTCTCCTACACTGACAGTGCAGAAAAGATTAAGTGAACACACTCCTAGCCGAAAAGCCAAGGAGGACTTCGTGTCACGTCAACTCTCCATGGAGGAGGAGGGGAGGGGGGAGTAAATACTATGCCTACTTTATATTAAAAAAAAATACCTGTTTGATAATTTAGTGATAATTAATTGGGCTTAGTCTAATTTAATTAGTTTTTTTTTTTTTTAGGTAAATGCTGCTCCCCAAAATTTTCTTATAAGAAAAAAAAAAAAATTCTAACGTTAACTTAGAAATATTCACATTGGGTTTGTTTTGTGAGTGACATGTGTGAAATATTGTTTGTATTTGTTAAATACCAGACCGATTTCTGTGCGGTGTTTATAGAAAAATAAGTTATTTTTCTATAGACACCACACAGAAATCTCTCTGGTATATTTTAAATAACATAAAAAAAGATTTTTTTTTTAGGCCTATATGTTTCAATTATCTAACCGGCCCTCGAGTTAGAATCAAAGTGTAGTATCTGTTTTGTTCGGTTCTCAGAAGGCCATCCTCTGAAAGGAGAGGGGGGGTAATCAGTATGAATGAATGTATACAAAATGTACATAAAAAAGAGCGTACGTGTAAAAAAGAAAGAAAATATCGTACCAAGATGTTGTTCTTTTTGTCTTTTATTTATTCCAAACGAATTGTATGGAAAATACGTTTCTTTTTCTATTTGACATTTTTTCTTTTTAACAGGTTTGACATTTTTTTTAATGCGTTTTCAGAGATTTGTTTTGTGTTCAGAATATTAAAGAATGCATAAGAAATAGAAGACACTTGTTAATTACCGAATATCAGGTTGTCGTTTTTCTTCCACGAGAAAAAAATGTTTTGCTTTTTACAGACAGAAGTAAACGTTCATTCATTCATTCATTTCATCTATTCTTGTCTTCTATTTTGTTAATGTTCAAATAGTGTTTGTTTAAAATTATTTGTAACGGAAATTCTTTAGGTGTTCTTCTTTCAGCGATGCAGACATTAACACAACATTTGTAATCTTTGACTCTTTACAAATTATCTTTGTATCGCCCTCCAGCTAAAATTACAGTTGTCGGTTCTGCTCACTGCTCAATCTCCCAGGCATTACCCCTTCCTGTGTAGGAACAGAATATTTAACAAAGACCTCCCCTCTGCTCATGTTAAGAATGGGTTTCTTAACATGAGGGGAGGGCTGTTAAATATTCTGTACCTTCACTCCCCTCCTTTCGAAAGGAGGAGGGGGACGAAGATAGATAATTCAACTCAGGCAGTTGGAGATACCCTTCTTTCCAACTAGGAAGACGCCGCCCTCCGAAGGAAAGGGTAATGTATGGGAGGATGGCCTGTTGAGCACCGAGCAGAACCAAGCGGCAGCACTATTTATGCCCGCCACCAATCACAATCAAGGATTTTTCTCGCGTGACTCAAATTAACCAATCAATGACAACCATTTAAAATTTAAGAAATATCGTCTGCTATAAAAAATGAAAACCGGTGTTTATGGCGATTGCTTAGAACCCCCCCCCCCCAAAAAAAAACTTAACAAATATTCAACAAATGACTGTTACCAAAGACAAAAGTTACTTTTCTACTTACCTGTCTATTTTTTTTGTGTTTTAAACTATTTAAAAGCACTTTTGTTTACATATTTTATCGATGATTTCAGAACTTTGTAAAGCCGACGTATTCAATACAGCGCCAGATTTTACTCGATGTAAACAAAAATACAGCTAATAAAAATATACAGATGGGGTGAAAATAAAATTTCCGATCGATTGGTGACAGATATCAGCTGTATTTTTGTTTAATTTTCGATTTTTGCGTTGTTAAAGCTACGACATCGAGGTTTCACAGTCAAAATACTTTAAAACAACAGCAACAAAAAAATAGGCAGTTACTTTTATTGCCTTTGGTAACAGTTATTTGTTGACTTTTTTACCCCTTTTTTCTGTTGGAAATTCTACACAACCGTCGAAAGGAAGATGGCTTTGAAATTGTAAACTGTTTCGGCAATTTCCGGAATTGACTCTGGATTCTCCGTCAATACTGATTTTAGATGAACTGAAATACCCAGAGTTTCCATTCCTTACACATACAGTAAAAACAATACTTAATAAATATTATCGAAATTTTGCGGTCGTTAGCAAAGTTCGAATTTGGTGGTAACAAAAGGGGTTAAAAACACAGCTTAAAAGAAAACATGACAAGAGGAAAAGATAAAATAAGAGGTTCGATTGTGTTAAAATAGAGTTTTATTAACATTAAAATGGGTCTGGCTGCTTTTAATTCCCAAAGCTGGGTTAATTACGTTAACCCTTAGTAACCAAGATAAAAAAAACTTATGACATGAAAAAACACATAGGGGTAAGTTCGTTGACACAACGAACTGGAAACAAATTAATTCCTTTTTTTGTTCATATAAAAGCATATAATAATGACTAAAGAAGTTTTCTTATCAATTTAACAAAGGGGTCTCAAAGGGCTTAAAACAATAAAAATAAAACTCAAAATATACAGGACCGTAACAGTTGAAGGAGAAAGTCTCCGGCATAGTTTGCAATAATTTTCTTTTTGTTTTCACTGAAATGTCCGTTTTAAATGTCCCTTTTTGTCTTTCTTTCGACACTTTTCATTCCAAGGGTCTCCAAGTTCTTGAAATTACTTCACAAATGAAATTCTCCAGAAAACGTACTACCTCCAAAGGGTAGTATTTAGGAATTTTCTTTTTAAATTTAAAGACGCTTGTCTTTACACAACACACACAAAAAACCTTTTGTCATAAGGTTGATCTCTTCCAAGGGAAAATATATTCCTTTAAAATTAGGGTCGCTCAGATACCCTGAAATTTCACAATAAAACGTTCTTACTCTGAGAACGAGTAGAAATCATCCAAATATTTTACGTCCATTTTCACTAACAGACGGAGCCCGCAGAAAAGTCAAAATCCAAGCCGGTACTGATTAAAAAGGGCGCCAATTAGCACCCGTGCTACACCGGTATGACGTCACCTTTAGACTTCATTACATCGATGATGCTGCTGAAAGGAAAGAAAAGGCATGAAAACAACACGTCACCAGACAGATAACCTTGACATACATTCTTATAGTGGAAATATGTTGAACTCCCCACCCCTCATGCCCAAAATAGAAATAAATTTCCGAAAATATTAGGTGTTTTATTTAATGTTAATAAATAATTCTTGATGTTTTAACATTTTTTCGATGAATATTGTCAGTGTAGTCCTTGACTTTAATTTACTTTTTCACATTTAAAATAAAAAAAATACTCTTAGCTTTATTTAAAAAGAATTAATGTAATTTATCGTTAGGACACATGTAAGAAATTCTTACATGTGTCGTAACAATAAATTAGTTATTTATTCTTTAAGAATTAATGTAATTTAAAATTACATTAATTCTTCAAGAATAAATCGAGTAATGTAATTGTTCAAGATTTTAATCAATCATCATGTAAAAATAATTAATAAAATTGACGCAGTTCGTAACGTAAAAAAGTAAAACAAAAACAAAAACAAAAGACTATTACGGCAGTTTGAGTCTTCCATACTTTGAGATTTTGTAGCCGTATATTCTGTTTACAATTACGACACAGGTTTCGGACATGTTTTAGCTAACTTTCACTTTTTTTTTGTTGATAATTAAGCAATTCTTAGTAAAAAAAAAAAAAATTAAAAAAAAGAGGTACATTCTTTTGTAATTCACTCTCTTAAGACTTTAATTTAATAATTATCTTTGAAACAGTTCCAGAAAACTGATATTTACTTTTCCAGCGATTTTTAAATATATTTTATTGAATCTTCAGTTTTAACGGATTTTTCGCTGTTCTGATAACATTTTCCATTCTAATTTTTTTTCACACGAAAATATACATTTATTTTCTTTTAGATATTAACTTCATGCTTTTATTTTTCAAACACAATCAAAAGTTAAACAAAAACTACTTTTAAAAATGAAGAAAAGACACTTTTAATAAGCATAGTCCGTACAAGCGACGGTCATTTTTGCACGTACCTACTAATATCATTAATTTATGCATAAAATTAATTTTTAGGTGCTTGTGTATGAAAACCCGGTTGTGAAATATGATAATTGAAAATAAAATGATAGGAAAACTTTATGAAATACTTACTTGTTATTGAAAAATATTTGCGTACACCGAAAATTACGAAAAATAATCGAGTATTTTTTTTTATGAACCTCAACTAACTATTGCCGAGACGCCGCCATTTTTATGCCATTATCACAGATTTTCGTCTTAGTTAATGACTCCAGACTCACTGATTATACCAAACTAATTTTATGCATTAATCGTATTATTCAATATAAAACGCCTAATATGTGTTAAGTATTGTTCCTATTTACTTGCTTCCATACGAGGGCAGTTAGACACAAGGTCGGTTTTTAATGTGGGTGAAAATGCAGCCCCCCCCCCCTAAAAAAAGGGTCACTCTGGATTGGGACAAAAATAAAAATTGCCTCAGTTGGGAAAAATTTCTCCTACACTAACCGAGGACATAAAAGATGAATAACTACACCTAGCAAAACAGTTAAGGAATCTTTAAGTATTGTTTTTACTCAAGAAAATGACATGAATCATAATTTTAGTACAAAAAGGTTAAGTTCCAGAAACCCATTTCACGGTAAATAATTAGTGACCATACGTTAGGAAATTGTCCCCAAATGACCGCCATACAAAGTTTTACGAAATAAAATAAAAATTTTTTGAACGATTCAATTAGACTTTACATAACGAAAATGAGCATATATATATATATATATATATATATATATATATATATATATATATATATATATATATGCGGTTGTCTTATAAAGGGGAAGGGTTCGTTTTCGGATTCGTTACGCTGTCTACTGGGCTTACGCAAGCTTGATTACCTTCAAGTGTAATGTTTTTCTTTAGAGTAATTTTATCGGATCCGGAAGAAAAAATGGCCGAATACATCAGGTCAGTTTAATTTTATTCGAATTGGATTTAGCGGAGTTTGCATATAACCAGGAAGTTATGGTTTGCATTACTCCTATCAGCTCATAAGAACCCTGAATTTAGACATTATAATATTCAACACCAAGTGAGTTTTCTGAACTTTTCATATGATTTGTTTTATCTATCGTTTTTTTTCCTATCGTTTTATTAATTTGCATACACCTTGAATATACTTTTCACTGTTATCTACTGCATCGATAGCAAACAAATTTCCCGCCTGGATAACTTTTTTCGTTTTTGGACCACCATTCACCACTTGGATTATTTTTTAATCAACCTCTTTGATATCTTTCCTGGAGCTATTTAAAACTTTTTGACTTGGATAAACTGTATAGGTTTACAAAAAAGTATGTTCTGAGCCGATATATTTGATGTTTTATATACCGTTATGTATTTTTATATATATTTTTTTATATATTTTCAAAGTTTGATTTTTATTACCTGCAGTAATGTCATTGCGGTAATGGGCCTTCGAAGGAGAAGATTTTCTTTGAAAACTCATGAGTTAAGGACTTTAAAGAACTTTGCCTGAACATTGAACTGTAATGAAATTTTATTCGCACCTTATTTTATTTGCACCTTATTTTATTCTTTCACTTTATCTATTGCTATATATATATATATATATATATATATATATATATATATATTATAGAGTAATCAGTCAACAGTAAATCATATGTGCACAAGTTGCAAAAGTATAATAATAGTAGTGAATAAAAAAAACACTGAGAATTAAGAAAAAAGAAATAAACATGCAACTTACAATTTCGAGCCGAATTTTGGACGATTTTAGAAGCAAAGTGCATCCCAATTTCAGTTTTTGTTGTTGTTTTGGGGGGTATAGTCTGTAGGAAATTTCGGAAACCATTCCCTTCCTCAAGCCTTCTATGAAGTGTGAATAGAGTTCTTGAAAATGGCGAACTAAAATTAATATTGTTTTTATTATTTCACAAACCGGCCACTAGGGGTCGCCTTTCAAGGTCATATATGGGGGGAGGGTTGTTGTCTGCTTCGTTTCCGGTACACGTGTATCAGGAAGGAAAAGAAAGAAAGGGAATGGAAAAAGAGGTGAGTTAAAACTTAAAACTGTCTGCTCGATGTGTATGGGGGTGGGTGTTCTCTTTGAACGTCGGCGGCTAGTCTGTCTAGCACACACCCGGAAGGAAAGGAAACAGAGACTAAGCATGATGGGAAAGAAAAGAGAAGAGAGAAACTAATGATCACAGATAAATATAATTATTTGCTGGCCGTCTGATAGGCAGTATGTTTTTAGGGGTCTATATCTAAAATTCAGTGATTAGCAGTGTGTCTGTAAACCGAATTTTCGATATAGACCCCTAAAAACATACTGCCTATCAAACGGCCTTTAATCAGCAGATAATTATTTTTATTTGTGATAATTAGTTTCTCTTTTTCTTTTATTTTAAAAGGCCTGGTTTCGTTTTCATAATCGTCAAGTCTACCATGATTGGTCATATCACACGGCGGTGATTTTAAGGTCAAGAAACACATACACAAATAATATACTATTATATAAAGGAAATCTGTCTGTGTGTCCAGCTACAAGTTATAAATTACACAAGACACACCCACAGAAATAATGTATTCTTTTTCACCATTGCCTCGGACAAAATATAGGCAGCTTCTTATTTTTTTTTTTAATAATCCTTATTTTAGGGTGTCAACAAGAACAGAATTAGTATAGAGAGAGGCCTAACACTTAGTGTGATTTTTTAATGATATTATTTAGTAATTCAAGATTTTTCCAATTACCAGAAAAAGGGGTGGGGATAGAGCAGTTCTCAAAGATGTTAAGCACACGTTTTAACTGTTTTGTTGACCATGCCCCTAGTAATAAATACATTTCTTTTAAATTCAAGATTATTTCGCTATTTCATACGTTCATTGTAAAATAGACATTTACTTTATAGTTAGTGTAATTGAAGTTTCCCATTTCAAAGGCAACAACGTGCTACATTCTTAAAGAGAGATTCCAGTTACACCGGTTAGGAAGTGTTCATTTTTACTATGAAGGTAGTGAAGAAACAAACTAAACCCTGCACAACCCTCCCAGTACTTAGACTGTGTCTGTATTGATCAAAACCCATGGCTGACAATATTGACTCGGTAAAATCAGGTAACAAGTTATTACAACAGCACAAAGACAATGACACAAGGTGAAAACGATATTAAAAAAAAAAATGAAAAACAATACTTAGTAAAATTTTTTTGAAACACTAAAAATAAACACTTAAGAACTAAAAATAAAATACAATATAAATAAATCAGTCTTTCGTTTTCCCCTTTTTTTGGCGCTCATTTTTTAGATATAAAAATATGGTTACTCATTCTGTTTCTACGCGATGTGGTCAAGAACGGGTTGATCATTGTACGTTTTGAACCTACGATATTATTTTTTTTTAAATTGTGTTGGTGTGTAATCGCGCGTATATAAAAAAAAGATAGAATGCCATTGTTATTTTTACGTCGTTGATGACGATTGCTTGAGATTAACAGTAGCCCTGCGCACAGGTTCTAGAGTTTGCAGCATCCACAGGTGCCGTTGTGGTCAGCCGGTCGACATATTTGGACTCCACACCTTTTCGTGTAAAAGGAGCGCTGACAAATTTCCTAGGCCCAGCGCTCTCAATGATGTCGTCCGACAGGCACTAGACATCGCTGGCTTCCCCCCAGTCCTCGAACCAGTTGGCCTCGACAGGCGATGGCAAACGACCTGATGGCCTGATAGTGTTTCCCTTTGCAAACAACATGTCACTTATATGGGATGCGACTTGTGTCGACACTTTTGCGCCCTCGTCAGTTATAGAATTGGCAACAAACCCTGGACATGCAGCAGCGTCAGCAGAGAGCGGCAAGCAGTCAAAATATGCTGGTCTTCTCGACAAATTTGTGTTTCAGGTGAGTGGAGTAATAGGCCCGCCACACGCGACTTGGTCTTTTAATGACGCTTCCCACCGGGGGCAATGATGAAATGGCTTGGCTTTACGAATGCCTCTCTATCGCCAATATTCGTGAAAATGCCTCAAGCCTTCTCTCAGCCTACCAAGCCAGCCGGTCATTTAATGAAACTTCCTGATGCGTGCATGTTGGTTTCGGAAAGGGACATTTTATTAATTAATTATTACACACAGGGCATCTTCAGATAATTCTTCCGATGGCTTTTAATCTTCCATTTTCAAGTTTCCTTCCCTGGACATTTTGTACAAAAGAAGCCTTATGCAACCTTCTACGGAAGGCGAAATAGTCGCATTTAGATAGAAAAGAAAGTAAATAATTTAACACTGTAGGAATAGGTAATACAAAAACCCCAAATATACGTATTGGCAGCGTTTACGGTCGTGCTAACTAAGGAAGGTACGGGCACACTTATTATAGATACTGCAGTTTACTTACAGCTCAATCAATGTGTGTTTAAAGATAGGGCTGCTTGTGTCAAGATGAGAAATAGATGGCAAAATGTCATGGAATGAAGAATTAATAACAATACCATTATGTCTGTTGGAATTCTGCCAATGTCTGAATAAATGTTGTTGTTTTTTTTCCCTTATTTAAAAAAAAAAACTGTTAAAGTTTTCTGATAAAAGTACATCTACTAAAAATTTAAAAATCTACCTTGCTAGTCTTTCTCTACTCTATCGTTATTTTCATGGTAGGTGCTTGACTGAGCCCTAATTTTTGTAAAACTTCTACAGCAAAAACTAGTCTACAACCACTGTAAAAAAAAATCCTTTCTTCCTCTGTACTAAAAACTAAACGGAACTTCTCATCTGTGGAAAACAATACCAAAAGGCTGCTTTCCAACTGACTACAATAGGGTTGTTTTTTAAGTCTAATGTTAACAAATTCTTATCGAGCCGTCAGCTTAAATAATCAGATTCAATCCTCTCAAAGTGTTGTTCATCACCAAACGACAATCTTATTAACCCTTATTCTTGATTATTTATTAACCTCCTCTCCTGGAGGTTAGACAGAAGGTCATATCCGGTTTTGAAAAGCCAGCGCATTCTAGCCTGTAAAAATGCCTGAGCAGTTCTGTGGCATTCCCCAGTAAGATGGCACCTCATGTGATTAGCAATAAACTAACCCCTTCTTAAAGAGAAGGTAAAGCTTGGGAAGGTAGACCTCCTAGGACTAAACAGAACCATACCTCAGCCCGACAGCAGCAAAGTCACTGTTGGACTGATTGTCGAGGACGTATCCTCCACTGGTATGAACAACCCTTATCCTTGAGTGGCATTTCGATCTTGATCAGCGATGACACTTTAGTAGAAAAATAAAAAACAACAAGAAATGTGCAGATTTGGATTTGCATACTTTTTATTTATTTTTATTTTTTTTTACTAACGTGTCATCGCTTTTATTCATCCCTAACAAGGCATATAGCCGCTGAAATGTAAGTGGCTACTGTGATAAAGGGCAACCTAAGTGGAGAGATGGTCAGCAAGATGCTTGTTCACATTACATTTAAATTTTTGCAAACGATGACTTGAAAAAATTACAAAGAAGAAGAGAAAATTGTTCATTTCTAACTATCTATGTATGCACTAATGTCCAATGTACCAACATTGACCCAACGGGTCACCGGTCATCTAATACAGTTGTCATCAACCTTTTAAACTTCACTAAATGTATAATTTTAAATTTGGTGGACCACTAATATGAATTTAGAAAAAAAAAAAGGTAAATACATTTATATAATAACCAGTAGACTAGTCATCCCAGGATGTGTATAAGGATGAATATAGCATTAGTTTTAAATTTCACTATTTTTTCTTTCTTTGCAGAGTCTGTTTCGGTAGCACGCCCTTAAATTGTAAAGTTTACAAAAATATAAATGTCCCCACATCACTCACCTTGTTGTCTAGAATACATATTCCATAATTCATAATGTTAAGTTTAATAGTTTAGGATTTTACCAAGCATATACATATTATCAACGGTCACGTGTGCGCATCGATCCTTTTAAAAATGTATTACTTAATATAATTTGAGCAATTCTTTTCTCGATTAAATTTTTTGTATCTAATTTATTTAAAGTTTTGTAAGGTTCGAGTTCGGGTGGACACACCCTCTAAATTGTAAAGTTATCAAAAAAGAAATGTGTGCCCATGTTACTCATCAGGTTGCCGAGAATATATATTCCAAAATTTATAGTGATCTGTTCATTAGTTTAGGAGAGTACCCTGTACATCTTAATATATATATATGAAGGTAAAATGCGCAATATATCATAAAATGAAATGCTGTGAATGACAAGATGTGTGAAAAAGACAAACGGAAAAAACAAATTTAAATACACAAAAAAATCAAGAAATAAGAGATTTTACCGGTTTTGTTCAGATCAACGAACGTCTTCAGAATATATATATATATATATATATATATATATATTTATATACACACATACCAAACTATAAATATGGAGATAAGTGGAAAACTTTTATTTTCTTAATATGAAATGCACTCATGAAAGGAAACAAAGTTATGGTATAATTATTTAAACTAGCAAGACCTATGGAAATTCCACAGTTGTATCCTTCATCTGTTGTATGTTGTTGCCGGGCTATAAAAATATTTTCAATCTATGGACGTCCAGCATGAACACAGACCCCACGATATTATTGTACCATCTTTGTTAAAACTGAAACATACTTATCTAAGTACTCTGGTTAATGTAGTTTCAGAATATATCTGGTTATGGGGGAGGAGGTCTATCTCCAAAATCTTTGTAGGCATGTGACCATATTTCCATTCTACACTGACACCACGATATTATTGCACAATCTTTTGACAGAACAGATACTATACTTTGATCCTTGTCTGAAGGGCAATAAAGTTCTTTTTAATTTGAGTTTCAAATTCAAAACAACAACGACATCAAATGAAATTTCAGAAATTACTTGTTTTGAATTGCATCTTCGACGATCGGACAATACCATCTTTTAAAGAGACAGAGGGTTATAATGTACATACAAACATGAAATTGCCTTAGCGTTTTATTATATAGATAAAACGAATTGAATATTTGAACTTTATTCAAGTACTAGCAGGGGTACTAGCATCTCTTCTTTATATAATAGATTACCCACTTTTTTTGTGGTATTTTATTCCTATTTGTTTGAAATCAGTTTGTGGGTTTTTGGTTCCAATAACTAAGTTTGACCATCAGAGTCTAGACAGCTTGGGGAAAGTTCAGAGAACTTCAAATGCTAACATCCCAGGCCATCCCAATTACTACCAGAGGTAAGGTCTATGATAGCTGCATAAGAAGCGTGATGTATGGCAGTGAGTGTTGGGTCCTCACCAAGACTACACTTGACTCCAGAGAAATGACAGGGCAATGATTAAATGGATATGCAATGTAAAGCTGGACCAGATCCAGAACATTAAGTCAGACACTCTACTTGAGAAATTGGCCATTCCAAAAGTTGATGTGCTAATGGCTCAGGCATGTTGAAAAAAGCAAGGGGTATATCAGCACATGCAGAGACCTAAGGTTGGACAGCATGAATAAAGTTGGATGCCCTAGGAAGACATGGAAAGAAACCATCAGGCAAGACCGTAAACAGTGGCAAATGGACACAGTCAATTCCCACAATCGTGATCACTGGAGACTTAGCATAAGGATGGCCAGACAACATTGAACCTCTTGTCAAAGGGAACCTAGACGATAAACCTGGATAGTGAGTGAGTAAATAACATCACTGAAAGACGGAGAACTGTGTTTATTTCAAGTTGAGACCGGTACCAAGTTTTAATTGCTGTGACAAATGAAAATCTCTTTGCACAAATATCTTCTCAGAAATTGAATAAAAATTTTCATTGCTTTTTTTCATAGTGATGCGTATTCAGTGTTTATAACGAGCTAAAAAGGAGCTTTTGATAAGGATGACTAATTTAGCTTTGAGATTTTAATTCATGCTACACTGCTAAAATTGCTTTCTCCATTGCTATGCCATGTTTGTAGAAAATTATACAAGTAAACAGTAATGGTGAGAAACTATTCAGCAACAAGTATTGAACATAACTTTGCAAATCAAGTCAGGTTATACTATGGCTGGACGATGACGCCAAATTGTTGTACTTGTGTTTGGTTTGAGATTACATAAGGTCTTGAATATATATACCATCCATAATACGTTTTATTACTCATCATTTTTGAATCTGAAGCTTTGTAAATATTGAGATAATGTCCCAATTATTCTGCGGACCATCACAAATTTTCCATGAACCACAAAAGCACGAGAGGTCCAAATGTGGGCTATATTTAATTTACTTTAGTTTTATGCAAAATGGTAAAAATAGAGTGAAAGCCCCTCGTTAAAATTCGGATACCTCCGATTTTTGTGAAAATTTAACAATATGTATTAGACATCAATGTAATAAATATTTCTTAAATTTCAGTTTCTTTAGAGTATTTTAGGGGGCATAATATAAGCACAACTTCTCATTTAAAAATTCAAATATATTAGATTTGCATTGAATTTTATATATTAAATCTTGAATTTAATCTTCATAAAAGTGGTGCAAAACTGTTCTGTTCGGTATTCTTCTAGTATATATATATGTTTGTTATTATTGGGATGGCGTGTGGACTAAGATCTCGTCAGCTGTTTAAATATCCCAAATGATAAGCATATCAAAAAGCCTTTGATCACTAATTTCAGTGCTTAATCTTCTCATGGTGGACATGTTTGGAGCAGACAGGAGAAGGAGTGATAGGTAGGTTACTGGAACCTTAAAAGCAGTTTATTGAGCTCTATCAGCCTAAAGTAGTCATGAATGACTCTCAGTCTAGAAGAAGGATAACTTTGATTTCAAAACCAGGATAGAGCTTATCAGCCAGGTCTATGGCAATCCATCTAGGAGAAGGAAACTCTGTAAAACCTTACCAATCATCTTTCCTTGGCATGTAATTGGGATATAATCATGTAGGCCCAGTGTTAACTGTGTTGTACAAGCGTTTGTCGCTTTAATCAATAAAGTACACAAGTCTCTCTGTAACCTCATTTGTCATCCAAACACACCTGCAAAGTCACTGACGGAGAAGGGACGACAATCGAGAAACATGAGACTGCAATCGGCTGTGAATATGCAACAAATCATATGTAATATGAAAATAAACCTCTCAAAATCGTAACAAAGCCGATTTAATACAGCAGATCGTACACACAGAAGGGCTCAATATCCTGTCGAATAGAACTCTATAGTCATCTAAAGAATCATGTATATTATTTTTCTTTGAACTATGGCCATGAGTTTGAATAGGTATTCAAAGGTATCCTTCTTTGATCATCCGATAATTGATGGTGAAACATTCACAAAGTATGTGTTTCATGATGCTCGCTCATTCATTGCGGTTAGAAACTCCAATTCCCGAGATACCAGTGTTCTTCTCCAGAAGAGTCTTGATTGTAATATGAGGCTGCCCAGATCGTCACTTGACCTCTGGGAGATCACAGAAGCACTTTTCCAGCAGGTTCGTCATGTCAATATACATGTCTAGCCAACGCCAAAAGTCTGTGTTGAGCAGCTACAAATATGCGTGGAAGGTAATCATACAGCATTTTGTTTTTTACATGGTCTTGCCACAATATTTTCAAAGGTATAAAGGCCATAATTATTTTATGAATACACTTCTGACAATCGGATGTACCATGAAATTGCAGTAAAATGTTAGGATAAACCAATTTTTGTTAGTTACTAGCTGGTTTTGCCAAGTTTGCTACTTTATTTATCTTTTAAATAAAACCATAAAGAAATGAAAAAGAAGAGGGAGAGCAAGCAGTCAATTAGCCTTTCCCCTTTCTGAACTCTCGGATATCTTTCTTTGTAGTTAGTTTGATTTAAATTGACCCCTTTAAAATTAATCACCTAATATTTTTAGAAAGATTTCAGTGATTGATCCATTTTGATTAAATAACTTTAATTAAATACTGTCAATATCAACAAAACTATTGCATATATATGGGAAAGATAGGACAATAAAATTACGAATGAATAACACTAAACATTAATTTATTAATGTTTAGTATTATTCATTTGTAAGTGTTGATATTAACAGTAATTATCAACTGTTAAAAAATAATTTTGCAAATTAGGCATTCAAATACCGATCTTTTAGTCTTTCCTCTGTATTATATATGCAGTATTTCAAAATATGTTGTATTATGGATTTAAATAACAGTAACCCGTTTTGATGATAATATAGGAGTGATAAATGAAAAAAACTTTCGCATTTATTCGTTTAGATTATTGCTATATAATTACTCAAATTATCAGCGACTAAATTGGTTCTCACATTTGTTGACTGGTGAGGGGGGGGGATAACAAGATCTTGCGGATAAACTATTTTCACTTGCAGGAAAACCACTAAGATAAGCAAATTTGAAAACTTGTTTTCTTTATTAAAAATATATGTAGCAGTTACATGTTGAACTATTTTCTTTCATGTAAGCTTATGCGACCACACGGAGTGATTGATTTATTATCCAATCAGAACACTGTGAGACGTACTTCTGTTGAAGTATTTAGTTTTCTCCCGCTTTTTAGACAGTTGGATTCAGGATGTCAACCAGAGCAGATGTGTCACTGCCAACTCACAAGCATCATGGAACCCTTTTTTCTTAAAAAAAAATGTTAAATGTTATGTACTAACGAGTCGCCACTTATCAAGGCCCATAGGCCACTCAAGGATAAGGGTTAATGAGTTTATTAGGAGGACAGTAAAACAACAATGTTAAATTTGCTCGTAGCCTCTTGCTGTTGTTGGTGAAGTGGAGATATGAATAAAACTAATTCAAATTTAAAAAAAAATTTTTTAAATGTAAAGGAAGAGTTTTCCGTAACCGTAAGTTAATGGAAATGACAAAACCCTCAGTCTTCTTCCCACTACATATGATTTATTGAATAAATGCTGAAATGTCATCAGAACTAGATAATTCTGTCATTTTTGGCGATAAAACAAAATGAACTCATTCAGAGTTTTGAGATGAGAATTGATAATTTTGATTATTCAGAATACTGTTCTCATCTTGATTGTTATTTTCAAAACGTTTCAGCCGATGTAACCTCTGAACTTCTTCAGGTGAATCTTTCGAACTTGGGAATTTAACTATCAGTTCTAAGTAACACAACTTCTGGAGATCGATGTTTCAATCCTTACTACAGATGATAATAACTAAGCATAACATAAAAATGCATACTTCGACCCGGTCACTGGCTGATGGAATGAAAACAATCTATCCGCCTGTGGATTAAATAAAGGGTCCAGTTCAAAATTTCGAATCGGTTCCAGAGTGGAAGAAGGTTGGGAGTTATATTGGCTGAAACAAAAGTAACAACCAAAATGAGAATAGTAGCCCAAATCATCATTGTCATATTCGGTTTAACATCTGTTTTACATGCTGGCATGTGGTGTATGGCTTTTAGAAATTTACTTCCAAGCTAACCTATCTCTGGCTAGGTCTTTATTTATCCCTGCTACTTCAATTATTTTACATCTACTAACCCAAGAACTCTGATCCATTATTTCAACGTGGCCATACCATCGAAGCCTCCTGTTCTGCACGCATTTCCCTATATTATCCAGATTTAATCTTCCTCCGAGGTTATCAGCCCTAAGTCTGTCTTTAAGACTCACATTTAGAGATGGGCGGTTTTACCGAAAAACCGCGGTTTTTCGGTTTCGTCTCCATACCGAATACCGAATCGGTTTTTTTTTTTAAACCGTAACCGTTCGGTATTGTGTTTTTACTACAGTAAGCCACCATATACAAGGAAACACGGTTGAAAAGATTTTCCGATTTGAATAAAATTGAATATTACCAAAAAATGTTATATTAGTAAGAGGACAGATTTAACAAATATATTACTGCAATTACTGCTATAAACACGAGGCGATTTTTGTTTATTTTCATTCTAGAACGAATTTTAAACATTTTAAAATATGAATATAGAAAATGTTATTACATTTTTCGTACCCAACTAGTAAATAAATTAATCTTTCATCTTTTTTTATGCATTAAAATTATAATTGTACGTTGTTTTGTCTTTCGGTAATAGTAATTTTAAATTATCTTATCCTAAAAAATATTGTCCTTTTTTTTGAGCGAAAGTCAACAATGGCTACTAGTATTGCTGATATAACAATCAATCAGCAGCAGCGTCTTGTAAAGCTTTGTAAAATTCGTTTAAAAATACTTTTTGTGCTTAAAAAAGTTAATCCTATTTGGTTCTTTTATAAAAGATACTTAAAAAAATACTGGTTTTCACTCAACTTTCGAACTTCTAGTAGTAATGAATTTCTAGTCGCCAATTTAAAAAAAAATTAAGATTCTACTTTTTTAGGCGATTACGTCTTAAAGTCTTGGCGAAAAAAAGAAAAAACAAAACAAAAAATAGTTTAGAATTAAGAGTGGGGGATCAGTTTCGCATATAAATTTAATGTAAAATGATCTCCGATTTCCCGGGCATTCTTGCCTTTTAGTGAAATTTATAAAATAAATAATTACTCTACCATTAACTCTAGGTACGACTAACAAGCCCACCTCCTAAAAATGCCATCTTGAACGTATCGTACCATTAACCTTAAATATGAGTGGCAAGCCACTCCTAAAAAACTCCCTTAACCCTAACACTAAGTCCGAATGGCAACCTCCATCCAAAACAAAACCCCTTCCTTAACCTTATCACTTACCCTAAGTCCGAGTAGGAAGCCCTAATCCTACAAAAAAGCCCATTAAAACCACACATAATCGTCTAAAAAAAAAAAAAAAAAAAGCAGACGCCCATAAAAAAAAACGCACAGGATTTATTTGCCATAGAAAAAAATTGATTAATGCCCTAAAACGCTAGAATGGCCCGGAAATGGTGAATTATTCTGCATTAAATATATGTGAAACTAATCCCCCACTCAAAATTCTAAATGAATTGTTTTTTTTTCTTTCTGCTAAGTTTTCAGGGTGTTCACACTTAATTGCCCCTAGCCCTACCACTAACCTGAAGTTCAAGTGGTAAGCCCCCCTCCTCCCACAAAAACCCTTATAATCGTCTAAAAAAAAAGAAAAAAACAAGAAAAATGCACAGGATTTATCTCCCATAGAAAAAATAATTAACAGTCCTAAAACGCTAGAATGGCCTTGAAATGGGGGATTATTTTATGTGAAACTGATCCCCACTTTAAATTCTAAAATAATTGTTTTTGTTTCTTTCTTTCTGCCAAGTTTTTCAGGGTGTTAACATGTAATTGCCTAAATAAAAAAAGTAGAATCTCATATTTTGGGGAGGTAAGGGGGTGAGTAGCAGAAGGTGTAAATCTACAATAATGCTAAAGAAATCTTGCAATATATTCATTTTTAAACAGTCCTAGTATTAGATTTTAGTTTCTTGTACATAAAATGTATTACAATTCAACTTTGAGTTTTCTAACTTCTTTCTTTTAATGGATTCATGGTATTAGTGAAAAATTAGTGTAAAAAATGTGACGAAACGCATATGATATTAAAGAGGGGAAAATATCCAATTGTGCGAGGCACAAAAATAGTCATACCTTCCTTATTTTTAGTCAGATTTAAAAAATTTAAAAAGATTCTTTCTTAGATCATCAAGCTCTTTCTATATATGCCATTATTGAGATATTTTAAGCAATTTAAATTTTTTCATGTGTATTGCTACTTGTAGGAAGAAATCTTTGTTTACAGTTTGTTTATCATTAACATTTTGAATTTTCAAATGAAAAAAAGAGAAATACGACAGACAACATGACATCGTATTTTTAGCATAAACTATTTTCAAATGAAAAAGAAAAAATCAAACGCGTTCCGTATGATGTCGAAAATCTATTTGATTCAACTCAAAATTGTAAAATAATTATTTGTTTGTTTCAGAGTTATCTAAAAAAATAAGTTATTAAAATGAAATTTAAAAAAAATACTTGTAAAAGTAAATAAACGAAAAGTAGTGAGCGAGTATAAACATTTAAAAAGAAAAAAAGTAGTTGCCAATGCTAGTATCACTTTATTCGGATTTTTAAAATTATTTTAAACATTAGGCATTTCATTGTTTACTTTTGAAAAGCCACTTCATACATAAATTGTCATTTCTAGAGAACTATCTCTCAACTATACCGTTTTCTCTCCCCAAAATGGGTTATTCAAAAAGTAGACCATGCAACGATTTATATTTTACTAAATTGTTAATATGGTATTTATTTAGAGTTGACAATTTATTCGAAAGTTTAATTATTAAACTTTAATCCAAGTCACGAATTCTATGACTAAAATTACCTTAAAGCTTAAAAAATGACTTTAGGTGAATCAATAATCTCTACTTTTTTTTAACCATCCTTCCTTTTCCTTTGGCGCGGTTTTCGGGTGTACTACTAGTCTTTTACGCATGTCTATAAAGTTTTATTACCCTGTCTTAAAAACAAATATTAACCCCAACACGCACCAGTTGACAGAACTTCGAGCACACAAAATGACAGACATCCCAACAGTCAACACCGGCAATTCGAGAAGTATATGGTGTGTTTATTTTACGCGACAAGACACAGCGTCTTGCAAACATTTTCACCTATTAAAAAATTAAAATTTTTATCTGTCAAATAATTTTGACAATATTTCATTTTCATCATCATTTTTGCTTAATTTTATGTGTAAAATTATTTTGTTTGTTTAAATAAATTTTCGTTTTTTAATTTCTTGCATTTCTGAGTTATATTTTAGCTTCTGATGGGTTAAAGAATTAGATAGAATGTATATTCAAACTCAGTTTTATTCTTCAGAAATCTTTCATGAATCTTTGGTCACTGTTTTAACGAGTTAACTGTTAAAAAGGTATCAGAACTTTGATTACAACAGTCAACACCTTAAAACTTATATGATTCATATCATGGAGAATGATTCAGTCACAAAATTATCGAAACAGTGGCATAATTCAACTAAACGTTGAATAATAACTAATCATCACACAATAGAATGAATAGCTTCCATAGTAAAAAATTTTTTTTCAAAAAAACCGAAAAACCGAACCGTAAACCGAGGTTTTAAGGGAAAAAAACCGAAACCGATACCGAAACCAAAATTTAAAAACCGCCCAACTCTACTCACATTACACATCCATTGTCGCATTCTCATATCAATTTTTTTCTATGCAATGCCTGTCCTTAACCCTCACTAACCAGGTTTCACTTCCATACATCATAATATGCATGTATTTAAAAAAAAATTATTTTTTAAAAAATGTTTCTTATCTTTCCGTTTTTGCTAGAGATGGGGCATCCTACCGGATGCCAGACATTCACCGGCTATTTCAGACACTCCAGCCTAGAGATCTTTTTAAGATTCTAAGCGTCCCTTTAAGATTCTAAGCGTCCCTTTAAGTGCAATTGTTTGTATTTCTCTTGCACTCGGTTCACCGGGTATACTCGCCAGATAGCTTTTGAAATTCTTTTTCATTAGTCCTATTGCTCCTCTTGAACT
This sequence comes from Sepiola atlantica, assembly GCA_963556195.1. Lineage (NCBI taxonomy): Eukaryota > Metazoa > Mollusca > Cephalopoda > Sepiida > Sepiolidae > Sepiola > Sepiola atlantica. Next base: position 45,376,628 of record OY744533.1, on the reverse strand, counting down.
AATGAATGGATCATTATGGATTTTGGAATGTATATTCTAGGCAACACGGTGAATAACATGACCACATCATTTTTTGTAAACTTTACCCGCTTCCAAATACAAAAAACTTTAATAGAGAAAAGAATTGCTCTACATCAAATTTTGAGTTATATTAAGTAATCGATTTTTTAAATGATTGGTGCGCATGCATGAGCGTCAATAATATGTATTTGTTTGGTAAAATCTTAAACTATTGAACCGATCATTATGAATTATGGCATATGTATTCTAGACAGTAGATAGAATAATGTGGACATACTATCTAAAAAAAAATTTTGTGAACTATACCATAGAAAAAAACATTCGAATTTAAAGCTAATGCTATATTTATTGATTATACTCGTCGTCCTGGGATGGGTATTCTACTACAGGTTGAGGGATAAAGATCTCCCACATTTGTAGTTGTGGTAGAGTGGTGGGATGATTCGTAATCGATAGGCTCTAGTATTTTTATTTTCTTCAGCAATTATTATTGAAGGTTACATCAGCCAAAACGTTGTGAAAATAACAACCAATATGAGATAGTAGTCCGAATAATCCTAATAATACATGAACACATTTAGTTGTTCACAAATAGTATTATTTACCTCTTCTTTAGGAAGTTGGACACAAGGTCAAGTGAGGTTTTGAAAAGCCAACGGACTAGAAGTGCCCTTTGCCCTACAAAAATTGCCTGAGTTGCCCCATCAGCATTCCCTCGTAGGGGCGCCTCCGGCAATTAGCAATAAACTAACCCTTTCTCAAAGAGAGAAGGTAAATCCTGGGAAGGTGGATCTCCTAGAGCTACACAGAACCATACCTCAGCTTGACAGCAACAAAGACACTGTAGGACCGATTGTTGTGTTTACAGAAAGTATTCTAGTTTGAGTCCCATATCATGGATAAGGGAGGGAGATTAACCTCTAATGGTAACACTAGGGGTTAATTTGGGTATGGTATACCCCCTTCCCCAGCTATGGGTAAAATAGTGTATTGTCAATGAATCATATAGAATAGGTATTATGCTTTGGCCTTAAATAAGCAAACAAAAAAAAGGTCAATATGTGAACCAATGATAGTGAGGCTAACTATGTCAAACAGAAGTTGAACCCCATAATATCCTGCTTTCACTGGTTGTTGACCTAGACATTCAAGCAAAGTTATATCACAATGGATGCATATTCTCTGTGCTTGAAGATAGTAATTAATCATAGGAAATGACTCCTTTAGATAAAGTGTCCTTTTTTCTTTTTTTCTTTTTTTTTTTATCTTAATGGGCAAGGCACTTACTCGACCGTTAACGATTAAAAAGTTAAGAGGACTTAACTTAGTTTATTTCTATTGTATACTAAAATAGAAAGCCCAAATAAGTTTAATAATATTAATCTCGTTTTTATTTTTCATTAACCAGACATGGCGAATTGGCTGAAAAAAAATGACTCTTGATTGTGGGATCGATTTTGAAAAGTCCAGATTCTGGCTCTTGACTCTTGCAAAAATTGTTGACTGAGTCTTCACCTTTCTCTCTCTCTCTCTCTCTCTCTCTCTCTCTCTCTCTCTCTCTTTCTCTTCCCTCTCTTCTTCCTGTCTCATCTCTGTCTCTTGACAAAAAACATCAGAAATTATGTTTTAAGCAAAAATAATTTGCTTTGAATTAATGCGAAATACCCTTTATGTCTACTTTCTTTACGGATTATAAAAAAAGACAGTTTAAAGAAAGTATTTATGTAATGATTTTTATGTTAAGTTTATAAAACACATTTCTAGTTTTAAAAAACCCTTTAAACTTCGATGAAATTTAAATTAACATCATACAAACTACTGCCTTATTAATGTGTACTCTGCCGCTTCTTTTTTTTTTTTTAAATCACATGTTTCTATTTGCATACGAAGAGACAAACTCCTGAAACACCATGATACTTTTTAATAGTATATAGATCGGTTTAGGCTTAATAATCCGACTCCATGTTTCGTCAACCAGAAAACAAGTATTTATTTATAAAAATTAAACTAATAGTTAGCAATTAAACAAAAATTTTACAATGATTTTTATGGTTTATATTATTATGCCTGATATTATGATGATTGATATTGATAATTATTATTATTAAAATATAATTTTAGGGCAAAAAGGAAATAAACGTTGAAGCATTAATTAGAAATTTTCTTTATTGCATCATCAGTAAGAACAAATCAGTACTGGTGAGAACACATGAAAAGTTACAAAAAAAACTAAAGAATTTCTTGTCGGTCTTGTTTTACAATGCACACAAACATCTGTCCTCGATTGTCTAAGGTCTCTGTACAAAGGTTTGTCAGGACAACCTAGCATGAATATACTTCCCCCGACAAGTAAACCCTGACCAAATATTCAAAATAACATAATTTTCTGAAGCCTAAATAAGATCACCTTGATGTAGCTACCCTCACACTGGCTTATACGAAGAATGGTGCACCTTCTCCAAGTGATGTTGCCTCTAGTAACAGCATTAAGCTGGATACTCCATCAGACTATATGAATTCTTGTCCTGGAATCCGGTAAGACGACAAGAAAGATATACTATAACATAGTTAACTGGTCAGTTGGGGAGAGGAAAATTAATGTTCTTCACTTCTTTACTAACTCAACGTTTGAGAGGTAAAGGAGAACTTTGATGGAACACTTGGATGTCTATGTATCTCATATAGAGATCAAGTGTTAGCCCCAGGAAGAGGCCCCTTGATTTCTGAGAATTTACACTGAAGTAAAATGAAAAAATAAAAATATACACTTGAAACACGAGTTGGCAGTTATAATATAGACAGTGTACCATACATATATATATACCGTACATAGTCTAGCAAATATATATATATATATGAGGAAAAAAGAAACAATGTTTCGGACAAAATGTAAAAATAAAAATGGAATAAAGGATAAGCAAATCAACAACTAACAAAAATAAACTCAAAAACTCAGCAGGCGGCATTCAATCGCTGATTTTTCTCTCTTTCTTCTTTCTTTAATTAGCGTTCGGCAGTCAACTGTTGATTTTTCTCTTTCTTCTTCTTCTTCTTCTTTTCTTCTTCAATTGGCATTCTAAAGACATTGGCTGATTTTTCTCTCTTTCTTCTTCTTCTTCTTCTTCTTCTTCTTCTTCTTCTTCTTCTTCCTCTTCCTCTTCCTCTTCCTCTTCTTCTTCTTCTTCTTCTTCTTTCTCTTTTTTTAGCATTTCTCGCTTTCCTTCTCCCTTTTTGTTGCTTTCTGCATGTGACTATTTCTTTCAATCACATTCTTTGTATAAATTTGAAAACTTTTCTGTTTTTAATTAAAGTTCACCAACCGATTGATAATGGTCGTATTTTAAACGATTGAAATATTTCGGCAGAACTATACAACATGAGTTTTTGAGTTTATTTTGTTAGTTGTTGATTTGCTTATCCTTTATTCCATTTTAATTTTTACATATATATATATATATATATATATATAAAATAAAGTAACACGGTATCACATAATCACCTGTGCGATAATTTATTTCGACCCTCCGGGCTATTCAAGCACCTAAACGAGAACATTACATGTTTGAAAATGAAAAAAAGAGAAATTCACACTCACTATTCAATTGGAACACGGTCAAAAGCTTTTTCCAAATCTACAAATGCCATATAAAGTGGTATGTTTGCTGCTAGATGTTTCTCCATGACTTGGCGTATGATGAAAATTGCATCTGTGGTGCTCCTACTTGCATGAAACCAAACTACATGTCAGCAATTCTCCCACCACTTTTCTGCCACTAAGACTCCCATTCCACCTGTCCCTTTATCATTCCTAGACCAGTAAAACTTGAAGTTGGTAACCTTTCCGACTATTTTTCTAACACCTTCATTTCTCCATCTCGTCTCCTGTAGACAACACAAGTCAATCCTCTTTCTGGATATTGTCTCCACCACCTCATTTGACTTTCCTGGCATGGTTCCAACATACAGAGATCCAATGCGAAAATGTTCTGGACATTCGTATGATTTGCCGTAGTCGGACGCTGCAGACCCACGCACCCTGAAGTCTACCAAGCCTGAGAGACAACCAGCAGCATTATTATTACTGACACTGCCTTTCTTTTTTCTTATTGTATTTCGACTAGACATAATTTTTAAGGCAGTTTTACAGCTGGATGCCTATCTTTCACCAACTTGAACACTTTTGGCAGTCCAAGACCTCCACCATTCCCATCTAACTAGGATCGATGTGGTTTCCATTTGAGCATGCACCAATGTCACATATTACCTGTGAGTTGCCGCATACACTACTGTCACTCAGGTTGTGATAGGCCATCCAAGGATAGCATTTGCCCCATGCTCTATGGCCAGGGATTGGATTGGTGAGTGTCGGGACGTGTTCACATACTAGTTGGTCCTGCACACTGCATCTCAAGGGCTCCAATCTGCTCCGATATCGCTAGCCAATTAGCCTGGAGCCGCAAGGAGCCCAGTATCCATGGTGAACCATGAGGAGGTTTGGCCAGAGTCTTGTCGGTGGAGAGGTTATATACCAGCGGGGAAGACTTAAACACTCAGCTTCCTTTTCGTCTAAGGACTAGCTGCCGGATGAGGCTGGAAGTGGTAGGTGAGAAGCATATGCAACCACATCTACACATAACAGCACCACTTTACACATCACACAGACCTGTGACATGTATCATCATTCACCAATAAAAGAATTTGTGGTCTTATTTCATCGAAGTGGATGAAAATGAAGCTAATTCAAAGTTAAAATTTCAACCGTAAAATGTATCGGCAGATATGAAAAGGTGTAGGGAAATAACTGAGTGAGACTTATTTTAAATCTGAGAATTTTAAGTTTTTAATTTTTAATTTCAAATCCAAAATGAATTTAATATTTTTTTAATATCATGTCAAACCTTGAAATTCTGTTTCAAGGTTTGACATGATATTAAAAAATATTAAATTTATTTTGGATTGTGGTTCAGTGGACAAATGCTTGAAAATTAATTCTTTAGATTCAGTCATCAAAAAATAATCTAAACACATATGTACCCCATTGAGACACAATTAAAAGGCAAAGCTGGGTACAGGTAGAAGTGATGAAGCCATTCAACAATTTCAACAACACTGACCCCCACATACAATTCACCATCGGACACCCCAACGATTCCTACTCACTGTCACTCCGAGACTTGAACCTCAACATCACTGAATATGGTGCGGCCATTTTTAACGACAGCTAACAGAACGAAAAAGGGGTAAAAAAATATATATATACAACAAATAAATGTTATCATAGCTAATAAAAGTTACTTTTATACTTCCCTGGATCATTTGGCTGTTAAAGAAACTCAGCAGTAAGGTCATAGTTATAAACACAGCAAAACTAACGCTGGCTGATGATGACTTGGTAAATCAAATCGAAAGTACATGCGAAAAATAGGACAAGAAACCCACGGAATTTACATACTCCAATTTGACTGAAATACTAGATAGACTATTCGAAAAATTGAAAAAAAAAGTGTCATCAAGCAAAACACTCCGTGTTATTTAAAAACGTTTACCTAAATGAAAATATGCTGCTTAAATACACACACATATATATATATATATATATATATATATATATATATATATATATATGTATATGGTACACTATCTGCTTTCTCTCTGTCTATATTATGGATGCCAACTCTTGTTTCAAGTAGGATCGAGCTATTGAGCAGTGCACACAATTGTTGTTTTTTTCTGGTCAGCTCACCTGTGCCATCGAATGTATTGAACATCTCATGTGGTTTGCACAGCACTACATGGAATTTTTTGAGATGCCAGTAACCAAGGAGTGGCGAAAATGAATGACAACACACTAAGAAGAACAAACCTATCCGTTCTCTCTCTCTCTCTCTCATTCCCCCCCTCCTCTCTCTCTCATTCCGTCTCTCTCATTCCCTCTCTCTCGCCCTCTATCATCTCTTCCTCTCTCATCCCCCCCTCTCTCTCTCATTCCCCCCCTCTCTCTCTCTCATTCCCCCTCTCTCTCTCATTCCCCCTCTCTCTCTCATTCCCCCTCTCTCTCTCATTCCCTCTCCCTCTCTCATTCCCCCTCTTCCTCTCTCATACCTTTTTTCTCTCTCAATTCCCCTTCTCTCCCGCTCTCTCTCCACCCCCTCTTCTTCCTTCGCTCTCTCCCTCTCTCCACCCACACATATACAAGTTAGTAAAAAGGTTATTTTGGTGTATGTCAAGTTGATAAAATATTTGACTTGATAACATCAGGTCTTTTTCTTTCCCAAGATTTGTCCCTGTTTCTCTTAATAAATCTCATTTTTCAAATCCTAAAAATGTCTCTAGTCATGGCAAAAGATTACATCGCAATTGTTTGGATTGTGACTGTCACACTTGAATGGACTTGTCCATGTATTCTGTTTTCAGGGGGGGGGGGATGACTAGTCCCAGAAAGGATCAAATTATTCAAGTAGAAATTATCAATTTTGCCACCAGTCAAGTAATCACTTTTGAACCTGTTGCTACAAATCAGTGTAGCACTTGTGTACTCTTTGTTGAAGTCCGCAATATATTAAAAAAACAAAAACCAAGAATGGATATTTTATGCAATCTTTGCATTGAGCGATGAAAATGATACTTCAAACTTAAGTGTGGCGGGCGGACGAACGGACGGACGGACGGACGGACGGACGGAGCCTCTAATAGAGATGTTTTGACATATTCAAAATAAAAGGCTATTTCTAAACATAAGCGCGATGAATAGACAAAAATGCTATTTCAAACGTAAGTGCGATGGACAGATTAAAATGCTATTTCAAATGTAAGCGCGATGGCCAGATGAAAATTCTATTTTAAGCATAAGCAAGACGGACAGACAAATATACTATTTGAAATTTAAGCGTGACAGACAACCGAAAATGCTATTTAAAACTTAGGCAGGCCAGACTATAGATGGATAGAGCCTCTTATATTGATAGAGTACTGTTGTCATATTTGGGCTGGTGAATCTGTCCCATTTGAGGGTTCTTGATAAGGTGCAGAAACGTATCTGTAATTTGATTGGTCCCACCCTTTCTTCTTCTCTGCACCCTCTCTCTCTCTCTCTCACAAAGTAATGTTGCTAGTCTCAGTCTTTTTTATAAATACTATTATGGCATGTGTTCTTTAGAATTGTCTGATCTATTCCCTGCTTCCTTTGTTCCAGCTCGTTGGTCTAGTGATCTCCATCAATTCGCTGATTTGATACCTCATTGTAATACAGCTTCTTATTCCAGTAGCTTCCTTCCAAGAACTGCTGGCTTGTGGAACTCTCTTCCGGCTGACTGTTTTCCTCCTTGGTCTTTTCAAGACTAAGGCCAATAGACATCTCCTATCTTTGCGATAATCATATTTTGTGCTTGTTAGATCCTTACATCAAGTGGCTGCATGCCTTGCCTGGAGCGATTTCCATTAAAAAAAGAAAGAAAAAAAGATGATCCTCAAAATTTCCTCCATGGAATCGTTAATAAAATTCACAATCCTTTCTGCAATCCAACCATATATTTGGTACAAGTAAACTTCAGTCGGTGTCTGACTTGCCCACCAAGTTTCAGTCACAAATATCCAACATGCTTTGTTTTATCATTGTTCAACAATGAGCACACTTGGATATGACATGCAAAAGTGTCAATAATTCTGAAACACTCCTCTCTTGGCACTGCCCGGATTTAGGCTTTTATCGCCCTTTTCAGTTCAGGAATAGTCTGGGAACTGTTTTGATAGACATTATCTTTGAGATAACCCCACAGATAAAAATCTGGATGGAGTTAAAGTTCGGTGATGATGAGATGATCACCAAAGACTTTTTCTCATAGACATTAAAGGCAGAAAATACATGCTAAAATATTCCTCAGTTCTAGGATTGAATTATGTTTAAATAAAATTTAATTTTAATATTTCTAATTAGCCATAAATTGTAATTAACTGAACAAGTCATCCATCTCTCACTTAGCTATATATATATATATATATATATATATATATATATATATATATATATATATATATATATGCATTTTCTTACCTTCTTTCACTGTTTGTTGATTCAACAACTCTCTAGATTGTAATGTCTCTGAGGACACATTATGTAAATTAGATGAAAAGAGTCACTCTTCTTGAAATAGAAAGAGTGATTCTTTTCATCTAATTTACATAATGTGTCCGTACACACCATAAACACGTATGTAAATTAGGTAGCAATAGGACTTTAATATCCTAATGGATAATACAGAAGTAAAGAGATTGAGTTTGAAAATTAAAAGAAAAAAGACGCCGCTTACCTCATGGTGGGTGAGGACAAGTGTCGCTGATAATTAAGAAAAATAAGTTCAACATACTTGCCAACTTAAATATCGTTGGATATGTCAATTTTTTTTTATCACCCAGGCTTTTATGACCAATGCGAAGTCTTGGAAGTAAAAGGCTGTGAATTTTTTGTATTAAAAGTGAGTGAGATCTTTCTTTTGGAGGGTGAGAGTGTGTTAATGGAAAGTTGGGTTTGCGACCCTGATTATCTAAATGAATAAATGCAAAAGTTTTTTTTTCATTTGTAACACTTACATAACCATCAAAACGGTTATTTAAATCAATAATAAAATATAATCTTTTGAAATACTGTATATATAGTAGAGAACAAAGGCCCAACTATTTCTATGCCTAATTTGTCCAACTATTTTTTAAAATAGTTTTAAATAAATTAATGTTTGGTGCTATTCATTTGTAATTTTATTCTCCTATTTCCTATATATATATGTGCAATAGTTTTGTCCATATTAACAGTAATTAAGTGATTTAATAAAATAAGGATAAATTACCAAAACCTTTCTTTAAATATTATGCTCATTAATTTTCGAGGAAGCTAATTTAAATGAAAAATATTAGTTTTTAAAATTACAATAGATTATTAAAGATATGTAGTGTAAGTTATATATTTAAAAAGAATATTTAAGGTTAGATTATTAGCCAGCGGATGACAGGTAGTTTTTTGCTTGTTGAAGGTAATTTGCTTTTTAGACTTAGGAAGTTTCGATTGTTTGCTCCCATTGTGCATTATTGTTGGTGTATTGGACATAATAACAATCATAAAAGACGTTTTGGTACTGCTACAGAATTTGAACCGAACTGTTTAAAAAAAAAATGTTTACCCTAGCACTAACTTAATCCTAAACTAACCCAAGTTCTAGGTGTAGTTCGGCAAAAGTCTGTTTGGTTCGGTTCAAATTCTGTAGAAGCACAGACTTTTTATTTTAAGTTTTTTTTTTAGAGAAATGTCTCCAGACAAGGCATGAAGCCACTTGATGTAAGGAGCTAAAAAAATACTATTCCAAGGTCAAAAACTAGCTAACTATAAGTGTTAGAGGGATAGATTCTTACTCAGAAAACAGCCATTCTTCTCCCGTTGTCAGAAACATCGCTCATGGAATGTGAGAACTAAAGGACAAAATAAGGAAAACGAGAGTGACAAGGCTGCCGAAAGTAAACCCAAGGTCCACTTTCTACTCTTCTTACTAGAATTATGGCCTAAAAATGTTTTGTACTATTAAAATAATGTTCAACGCTATTGATCCAGCTTCCTTTCAATTATATATTTTTTATGTTTGAATTCAGGTTGAAACATAACGTAAATCATAAATGTATGACGTCACACCAAAGTTATGATTATTTTGTTCAGGTAATGTTTTAAGTTATATTTATAAGAAAGTCCAAATAGCTCAATTGGTAGAAAGTCGATTTCCGGTCATGGCATCGGCTTTATTTGTGGGGAATTTATTATTTACTATCAATGCAATATTCTCCATTTCTAATGTATTACGTTTAAAAAAGATTGCGACTGACGGAAAAATTGTGGTTGACTGACGGACGGACAAAATCACTATTACTCTATAAATGAGGAAGATTTTTTAACATTGTTTACGTTCCTGTTTGTTTTATTGCCGGGGGGGGGGGGGGTATATATTGCCCCGGGGGGGGGGGTATATATTCCCCCTCCCTCCCGACGCTCTTCGGGCATTGAATTTATTTTGTGAATGACTGACACATCGTTGAAATAGAAACCTATAAAATGTGTTTGTTTCAATTTTTATGGGATATAAAAAGTTTTTAGTGTTATTTAGTGGCTAATGTAAATGATTATTTGTAAACATATTGCTATTTTACCAGTAGCTGGGTGGAAATTGTGGACTTAATTTATACGTTTTTATCGTCTTGGCAGTATTAGTTTTATATACAGATTGTGAGATATTAAATTCCATGGTATCCATTACGCCACTGAAGAGCACACCTGCGATCTAGAAAACGAAGTGGTTTAATTAAAATAGAATAAAATGAAATATAAAAATTAAAGAAATCATCATCATCATCATCATCATCATCATCATCATCATCATCATCATCATCATCATCATCATCATCATCGATTTAATGTCCGTTTTACGTGCTAGCATGTGTTGTCTTTTGTAAATTGACTTCCAAACTAACCTATCTCGAGCCAGGTTTTTATTTATCCCTGTTGCTTTCAAATCCATCCTCATCACTTCTTCCTGTAGAATCAAATTAATACTTACCGACACAAAGGGCTCCAATGGTTAATATGCAAATATTGGGTGCTCTTTCAATATGTGATCTCCCGAGTTGCTTACATTCCAATATGTGGTCTACCCATTAACTACCCCAAATCACCAAAAATATTCCATTTGCTTGAAAATAGCAGAATAAATACATATTTTAAAATATTGATTTTAAAATATTGGGGAGGGTTAGGGTTTTTTAATATTCATATAAAAAACATGGTTAAATCCTATTTTAACCACCTAAATAACTTGCACTGAAATGGGTTCAGTTTCATTCCTTAACTACTAAACCATGTTTTGATAATTGTTACGTTTATACTTAATTGAAATGAGAAAAGTATTTAAAAAATGATCGAACTTCGGAGACAGTCGTCAAACGTGTGTCAGCCATCTTTGTTTTTCAGTCTAGCGTAACATATTTGACCAAACTTTTGATTGAAATAGAAAAAAGTTCTTTAAAATACTTTAAAACATAAAAAAATAGGCAAGTAGGTAGAAAAGTAACTTCAATTGCCTTTGGTAACATTTATTGCCTATTTGTTCCTTTCACCCCGTTTTTTCTGTTAACTTTTCTTGAAAATTGCCATTTTTATATTTCATTTTACTCTAAACAACTTTTGTCAATATTAACAGCAATAAATTAAAGTGATTTATATTTTATTTTATTCTAAGCAATTTTTTTATATTTCATTGTATTCTAAGTAACTACGGTTAGTGAAAATGTTTATCACTTGATTGTGTGAATTTTGATGTATGTTTTATCAATTTTTACGATGAAATATAAACACGACGAATAAATATTAAACGCACATGGTACAAACATACCACGATTTGGACATTCAGATTAGGAACTAAGCGTAAACAGATATCTTTCCTTGACTAATATGTTCAGCAAATAGAAAATAAATGTAAAATAAAGTAAAAAAATAATTTATATGGAAAAACTATTATGTTTGATTTTATTCATTTGTAAACAAAAAATATAAAATAAATGAATACTGAATGCACTTCATTTTTTTCCAGCCTGAAGGGTGAACTTTTTATAGTCACTGAAGAAGCCTCCTCAAGAGAATTAATGTTTTAAACACGTTGTATATTACGTTAATATAAGTTATTGAGGAAAGCCAAAACAATTGTATGCTATTAAAAACTGTCTTTTTGAAAATGTATTCCCTGCATTTACATTTATATGAAATTAAATATATATATATATATATATATATATATATGAAGAAGAATGGAAAGGAATTAGAGAAGAAAAAGCCAAATCAAAATTCAATTCAATTGCTCAGAGCAAGGTATATTCCGCAAAAAGGCAATTTATTCAAGTTAAATTTTGAATTGAATTTTGATTTGGTTTTGCTTCTCTAATCTAATTCCTTTCCATTCTCCTTCATATCTATCTGCTCTATCCTGGATATTGAGCTGTATACTTTTCACAATAGGTTTTACCTTTCCTAAAAGTTCGCTTTTAGTACACCACTTTATATATATATATATATATAAATTATATTATACAAACGAAAAAACTAACAGCCACCCGGTGGCTATCAATCTAGCTTTAAATGTATTACATATCTTTAATATAAATCTATTGTAATTTTAAAAACTAATAGCTTTCATTTAAATTACCTCCCTTGAAAATTAATAAACATACTATTTGAAGAAAGGTTTTGGTAATTTATCCTTTTTATTAAAGCACTGTAATATTGAAAAAAACCTATTGCATATAAATAGGGAAATAGGGCAATACAAATGAATAACACAAACATTAATTTATTATAAACTGTTTAAGAAATAGTTATGCAAATTAAGCACAGAAATAGCTGTGTTTGGGTCTTTACTCTCTACTATATATATGTGTTGATTTAAATAACAGCCGTTTTTATTGTAATATAGATGTGGTAAATGAAAAAAAGTTTACATTTATTAATTTAGATATTCCAATGAATTCATCGCATCAGTCCGTTGCCAATACCTAGACAAGCAACACCCAGTCTTGATTCCACCAACGAACACCGTAGATACGTAGACTAATAATCAGCTCTGTATCCTGCTTCACCGTTTTGAGTTGTCCACCGCACCGCATCACTTCTTCCAAACACAAAGTGATACCTGATCAATAGCTTTTCTGAGTTTCTCGATTTTCACCAACTATTTCCATCTCACTTAGCTTGTCTTATCCTAGTAGCTTTAGTGGTTTAGCACTTTCTTTTTCTTTTAAATTTTCTTATTTCTGTTTTCGTTAGCATAGGGACGGGGCATTCTTACAAATGCCAGACTATCACCTGCTATTTAGAGGCTCCAACCGAGTGCTTTTTTAAGGATTTTGGCTGTTCCCTTAAGTGCAATTATTTGGATTTCTTTTGCACTTGGTTTTCCGGGAATACTTTCCAGATACTTTTTGAAATTTTTCTTCATGAGGCCTTTAGCTCCTATTATAACTGGGATAATGTTGATGTTTTTGAGGTTCCAGTTTCTCTTCATATCATACATTAGGGCTTGGTATTTTGTCACCTTCTCCCTCTCTGTTCTGTTTAAGCCACTGTCATTTGGAACACTCACCTCAATCAGTGTTGCCTCTCTTTCTGCCTTATTTAATATGACTATGTCCGTTTTTACTGCTATTGGAGTCCAGCATATTCGTGTAGATCTTGCAAGATGTCATTATTAAAAACATGGTAAGATCAAAAGAGAGGATGCCAAACAAATGAACAATAACACTTATTCGGGCGTTACATATTTTGTTCTTGTCATTTTAGATGCTTATGTTTAGACGACATGTTGTTCCTCCAATTATAAACACAGAATAATATCTGCATTGTTATATATTCTTTTCTTTCGTTTATTTCTCTGGATTTCGTTTGAATTAAGAAGTGGGGAGTCACCTGTTATTTTTTTATTTATTGTGAAATTTGACTCCTAAAAAATATTGTTAACTCTCGACTTCATATCTATGAGGGATAAAGCAATATTTATGCACTAGAATATCCACTCATGGACAAGCAACCAATCAGAACACAGAGAATGAAACTTGTCCATTTAAGCTCAATAGAATATCCCAACCTGCTTATACACTAACTCTCTGACTTCTGATCTTTATCTATTTAGTTCTAGCTCAACTGGTCAGACAGCTGAGAACTGACTACTAAGTTCAATAGAGAGTTGGCTGAGAAAAAATTCTTACTCTCAGCTCGACTGGAGATAAGGTTTCGTTGCCACTTTCACAACATTTACCGACTATGAGAAAAGCCACCTAAAAAAGTCTGTGACGTTGTGAAAATGACAATCAATAAGACAAGAAAAAAACGCCCCTAATCTGTAAATAATGAAATTATTACAATGCTGAACAAATGGTAAAAAAAAATGTTTGATTTATGATGTATTTACAAAATATTATATTCCCTCTGCTTCTCTCTCTTTATTTTGTTCCCTCTTTTTCTCTTCTCTCTCTTCCCTTTCTATATCATTCACTCTTTTTCTTTAACTCTCTTTCTCTTTATTTTTCACTCTTTCCCTCTCTTTCACTCTTTCACTGTCTTCTATTCTCTTTCATTCTTTCCTCTTCCTCTTTCACTCTCTCTTTCTCTCTCTTACATTCTTTCTCTCTCTTATATTCTTTCTCTCTCGCTCTTTCACTCTTTCTCTTTCTTTCTCTTCCTTTCTCTTCCTTTCTCTCTCTCTTTCTCTCTCTCTCTGTCTTTCACTCACTCTCTCTTTCACTCACTCTCTCTTTCACTCTCTCTCTCTCTTTCACTCTCTCTCTCTCTTTCACTCTCTCTCTCTCTTTTATTCTCTCTCTCTTTTACTCTCACTTTTTCACTTTCTCTCTCTCTCTCACTCTCTCTCTCTTTCACTCTCTCTCTCTTTCACTCTCTCTCTCTTTCACTCTCTCTCTCTCTCTCTCTCTCTCTTTCACTCTCTCTCTCTTTCACTCTCTCTCTCTCTTTCACTCTCTCTCTCTCTTTCACTCTCTCTCTTTCACTCTCTCTCTCTTTCACTCTCTCTCTCTTTCACTCTCTCTCTTTCACTCTCTCTCTCTCTTTCACTCTCTCTCTCTTTCACTCTCTCTCTCTCTCACTCTCTCTCTCTCTTTCACTCTTACTCTCTATTTCACTCTCACTCTTTCACTCTCACTTTTTCACTCACTCTCTCTCTCTCTCTCTCTGTTCATTCTCTCTCTCTCTCTCTCTGTTCATTCTCTCTCTCTCTGTCTGTTCATTCTCGCTCTCTCTCTGTCTGTTCATTCTCTCTCTCTGTCTGTTCATTCTCTCTCTCTGTCTGTTCATTCTCTCTCTCTGTCTGTTCATTCTCTCTCTCTCTCTTCTCTCTCTTTCTTTCTCACTGTTTCACTCATCTGTCTTTCTCTCCTTCTTTCTTTCACTCTCTGTATTTTTACTTTCTTTCTCTTTTTTTTTCTCTCTCTCTCTCTCTTTCTCTACCCTAAATGAAAGGCACATAAAAAAAGGCTGTAACGTCGTGAAAATGGCAATATACAATACAAGAGAAAAAACCGCCCAAAATATGTAAATAATGGAATTATTGCAATGCTCAATAAATGGTCACAGAAAAATGTTCGCTGTCTTATGTACTTTAAAAAATGATCATTAGTATATTAAGGTTATTTATCCTCAGCTTTTTTATGTACCCAAACTATGTGGCCATGTTTTCTTGCCAAAAGTATTTTCTGTTGCTAAATATATACTTAGAAATAGAGCAATAAAATTTGGTTTTGTCTTAATATTCGAGAACAGATTTACCTGGACATGTTCCCAAAATTGACGAGACAAAGAATCTAAAGGTTAATAATGTATGAAAGGCCTCAATAAGTTCATTACTATCGTCGTCCTTGCATCTCAAGGACACATCTACATTAAGACAAGATGATCATAACATTGTTGCTTGACTTTCAATTTCAAATTAGTATAGAAATATTATTGCGTCTACCAAGCAGGTTATGTTTTATACAACACTAGCAGGAAGATCCAACGTTGCTCAGGATTGGATGAGAAACACTACTATGTTCATATACCCCCACTCATCCCCCCATTTCGCCCTTTAATATAATCAAAAGAAACTGAAATTTCGAAAAATTCTGAATTAGTGTCTTATACATAAATTTCATTAAAATCGGATATACGTATTTAAAGTTTTATGCAGGTTCTGTCCCCCATAGCTTCCTTGAGGAGGGCATTGTAAAGATTCGGCACACAAAAAGGCACGTAGAGATTCGAGACCACTTCCATTGTTTTCCCTAGAGAATTTTATCCATACCAACCCTTCTGTCTGATGTGCTGGAATATATATATATACATATATATAACGAGAGAAAGAGAGATATGTTCTGTCATTCAGGGTAGGCCACATAGCAAGCTCACTTAAGAATTAGTGACTGTTTCATAGTGACTGACTCAGATGTCTATTATTTGGGGTGGACATAACTTCTGTAAAATCTCAAGTGGCTCACAATATCAGCATGGAACCTAGTCTTAGTCTTTAAGAGACAGTTACCTTTTCAAGTGGAGAAATCAAATTCTGGGTAATCAAACTCTGAGCCAGATATTTTTCCTATCACATGTCTGTCATTTGTAGCACGCGTGCATTGCACAATTGCTGGACACAACATGCATTGCAATACATCGTCACAGAAATGTTTCAGGATTGATAATTTGCATTATTTAGACTATTTGGACTACTGTTCTCACTGGCGTAACAGATATAAGTGCTAAGTAATAATCAGTCCTAAATGACAGTCTTCTGGCGGTTGAGGTTTCAGTCCTCAGTGCAGGCGATACTAAAAATACAATTACGAATTACTTAAGACTTCTACCCAGTCATGGCTGACGGAAAGAGAGCAAGCTATCCCTACAAGATGCACCTGAAGAAGGTCAGAGGTTACATCAAACAGGAAACATTTTTGAGAATAGCATTCAAGATAACAGTAGTCCAAATAATACAAATTCACAGAAATATAAAGCTTGACCCATGAAGTTAACCTAGTAACATGGGCCTTGGTGGAAGTCTGTGCTCTCAAAGTGCACTTGTTATGCAACTTTTCTCAGATTGGCACCTCAGAAGATACAAAGTTATGCCTTATACTTAAGAATGACGACTGCCTTAAAGAGATTAATTATTTCTTGTATCTTGTGAGAAAAAGATGTCTCTTATTTCAGATTTATCTTCTGTGCAAAAATGGACTTTTTTTTTATTTGTTTCATTTTGGCTTTGACCCTTTAGCTTGAAAACTGAGAAGTCAGGTTAAGAGAATTCTTATTTTTTATTCTTTTTTTTTTTTACAATGGCTTTATCTCATATGTGTACGTAATTGGGTCCCCAAAGACATGTATACAATATCACATTATTCTTCTGGACTTTGTGCCTTGCTAATTGGCAGAGTTAGTTGTTGGAGTTGAGAATGTCATAACTTCCATTAAATAAAAGCATTATTTAAAAAGAAAAATGAATTGACTTAATCTTAAATAATATAGAAAAGGTTAAAATAAATTACATTTTCTCAATCTCTTTTTACTGTGTGATTATCTATCTTTCTCTCTACCACACTGAGATTCTTGTTCTCTCTCTCTCTCTTTCATTCTCTCTCTCTCTCTTTTATTATCTCACTCTTTCCTTCATTCTCCTACTCTCTCTCTCTCTCTCTCTTTTCAATTCTCCAGCTCTCTCTCTCTTTCATTCTCCAGCTATCTCTCTCTCTTTTCAATTCTCCTGCTCTCTCTCTTTCGTTCTCCAGCTCTCTCTCTCTTTTCAATTCTCCAGCTCTCTCTCTCTTTTCAATTCTCCAGCTCTCTCTCTTTCATTCTCCAGCTCTCTCTCTCTTTCATTATCCAGCTCTCTCTCTCTTTTCAATTCTCCTGCTCTCTCTCTTTCATTCTCCAGCTCTCTCTCTCTTTCATTATCCAGCTCTCTATCTCTTTTTCATTCTCCAGCTCTCTCTCTCTCTCTTTTTCATTCTCCAGCTCTCTCTCTCTCTCTCTTTCATTTCCCAGCTCTTTCTCTCTCTCTTTCATTCTCCAGCTCTCTCTCTCTCTCTCTCTTTCATTCTCCAGCTCTCTCTCTCTTTCATTCCCCAGCTCTCTCTCGTTCACTCGCTCTTTCGTTCTCCAGCTCCTTCTCTCTCTTTCATTCTCCAACTCTCTCTCTCTCTTTCATTATCCCACTATTGTTTTTTTCATTCTTGATCTCTCTTTTGCATTTTTTCTCTCTCTCTCCCTCTCTTTTTTCATTCTCTCCTCTCTCTCTCTTTTCATTCTCTCCCTCTCTCTTTTTTTTCATTTTCTCTCTCTCTTTTCATTCTTCTCTCTCTTTTCATTCTCCCTCTCTCCCTCTATCTTTTTCTTTTTATTATCTCCCTCTCTATCTATCTCTTTTCATTCTCTCCCTCTCTATCTCTCTTTTCATTCTCCCTCTATCTATCTCTCACTTTTCATTCTCCCTCTCTCTTTCATTCTCCCTTTTTCATTCTCCTTCTCTCTCAATTTCATTCTCCTTCTCTCTCTTTTCATTCTCCCTTTCTCCCTATATCTCTCTCTTTTTATTATCTCCCTCTCTATCTATCTCTTTTATTATCTCCCTCTCTATCTATCTCTTTTATTATCCCCCTCTCTATCTATCTCTTTTATTATCCCCCTCTCTATCTATCTCTTTTATTATCTCCCTCTCTATCTATCTCTTTTATTATCTCCCTCTCTATCTATCTCTTTTATTATCTCCCTCTATCTCTCTCTCTTTTCATTCTCCCCCTCTCTTTCATTCTCCCTTTTTCATTCTCCTTCTCTCTTTCATTCTCCCTTTTTCATTCTCCTTCTCTCTTTCATTCTCCCTTTTTCATTCTCCTTCTCTCTTTCATTCTCCCTTTTTCATTCTCCTTCTCTTTCTCTCTTTTTCATTCTCTCCCTCTCTCTTTCTCTTTTCATTCTCTTCCTTTTTATCATTCATTCTCTCTCTCTCTCTCTCTCTCTCTCTCTCTCTTTCATTCTCAAAGGGGTGTGGCCAATCAAATTAAAGATACGTTTCTGCACCTTATCAAGACCATTCAAATGAGACGGATTCACCAGTATGACAACAGTACTCCATACATGGTCTGATAGTAGATTTACAGAGAAAGAGAATAGCCTCAGATGTGAAAAAATGTTTGGAGCGATAGAGAGAACCGACTTTACCCGAAGCAGAAAGAGCAATGGATCTAATATATGAACTCCAAGAAAGATTTGATGAGAAAGAAAAACCAAGAAGTTTCAGGGTTGATTTCTCCTAAAGAGAAGAGCAATCTATGATAATCTCAGAAAGAAAAAGGACAGGATATGCCCCCCCCCCTCCCTCCTTCTGGGTTTGGGGTGCACCATCGTAAGTTGGTTTTTAGTATAGAACGCCATCATTTTCATGACTTGCATTGTATGAGGAAAGTGTGAAAACTTTATTGGTCTGTCCCTGAATTTCGTCTTTTATGGCACTGTTTCAAGATAATGAAGAATGATTACATTGTTTCAAAATAAACATATAAACTGTTGCACTTATCAATTAATTATATACGACTGTGGACCGCTTGTGAATTTGATATTCCCTAGAAACTTTCTCCTTCGGAAGAATCTGGCTCAACTCACCCAGGATGAATACCGCACAAGGACATGGACGGATTTATTAAAAACTAACAGGAAGACACTGTGTTGGCTGTGATTGAACGTGGAACCCTGTCTTTTGTTTCTACCCCATAATACCATATTAACTTTTTTATATACTTATGACTTTTTATACTTATATTTGATCAAAGTAAAAATACTTATCCAAATATCCTAGGTAATTTACTTTCAGAATATATATGGTTATGAGGGTCTATCGTTAAGACCTTAGGAGCAGTCTTTAAACAAACAAACCGGAACTATATGTTTATATATAGATGAGATAGTTTGTTTCTTTGTTTTTGTATCTCCATCTAGTTTTCTACGTTGTATGTCTTTCTCAACTCTTTTATTTATCACCATGCCATCAGATCTATTTTTAGTTATCTAAACGTTTATCTGTTTTGCTTTTATATTTATCTTCTATATGGTCTTCCTCGTTTATCATTCTGCCAGTTGGATAATGTCTCTTCATCCATGCCACTATCTAACCTATGTTTTTGCATTTCCTTTTGCATAATACAAGAAGTTTTGAACATAAATTAGAGGCAAAATGAAGAGTAGTATTACAGGTGTTTAAGATATATTTTATACTTTTTGGAAAAAAAGAAAAAATACATAACTTGGCCAATAATTAATGTATTCTCAAAATTCAAGGTGAATTTTTTAGTGGATTTTTTATCGAGTACAAGTCACTCGAAGAAGCCTTCCTGAGCCTCGACCACGGCCTCCAAGCAGGACCTGAATTTGGAGCACGCGGCCTTTGGTGTCATTAGAGACACGGCTGAACACCAGCTTGATCCTGGCAATCAGCTCGTCCTTGGTATTGCAGGCAGTACAGTTGGTGTCGTTCTCAACTGCACCCCGCACATAATAGTTCACAGAGTTACCATCAGGTGAGTAGGGGGGATGTGCAGATGTTATGACTGGTGAAGTCGTGGAAGTTCTCAGAGGTGTGACACAGCCGAGTCCTGTCACATGTTTGTTCTTCCCGCAGCCACCCAGCGCTTGACAACAGTGACAGCAACTCAATATAGCCATCTGAATTGAGGTTGGGTCTCTTTTCGAAATGTGGGATGGCATGACGTGGCTTTTGCTAGAAATACATCCAAACACTATCACAGTTTGAGAAAACTTGGTCTTAATGACACACATGACTTCATGCAGACTGTAGGCTAGCTACCTGTTGTTTTGCGCATTGTGCAACTGGTTCTGACAGTAGTTCTTCTCATCTGCAAAGAACGAGTGCATCCCTGGCTCAACTGGGTGTTTCACTCTGTTGAGGAGTAGCTTGACTTTTGTAAGGCAGTTCTCTTGAGTCTTGGCAGTGAATAGTTGGCCCTTGCGACTCTTGTATGAGGAGTAGCGAAGATCCTCGTTTAGCATTTCGTAGTCACCACTCCGTTGCTCATTTCTCTTGCCATTTCTTTTCTCATGTAAGGTTCGCATTACCTTGCTTGAATCTTGCAACCCTTTCTTTTTGTAGCATTGGCAAAAGAGAGGTAGGAAGAGATGGAGAGAAATAGGTTTTAAAAGAAAGATGTGTAAAACATACACTTGGTGGCTTGTTTAGTGTTGCATGTGATATGTTTAGCCAAGAGAAGGAGGGGGAGTAGCACAGAAGAAATTGAAATATCTCTGATTTTGAGTTCGGCCACCCTGATTTCTCTTTGATAAAGAAGTGTCTCATTAAACATAAGTTCCGTGCTGTGGTTATGAACAACTTGAGTTTTGCCAGGAATAACAACCTAGACCCCCTGGGGATCGAGTCTTTGATGTTCATAGATAAGGCTAACCATTATCTAGGTTCTTGGGGCTGGCGGTCAGTTGGATCTGTGTGCCTCTTCAATATTAACAATAGCAGACCAGCAGCTTCTAATATACTGATCATGTGTACAAGATGGTGCCGCTTTGGCTTGATATCTACAAGCGAAAAATATCTACAGCGTACACCTCATTTTTTTTTCAATATACGAATCTTCATTTCAAGCCATGATCTTTCAATTCCTTGTGTATGTGCTCTGGTGTTGGGATCGATGAAATTTTGCTGATGATTTACGGAAAAATGACGAAAATTGAGTTGTTTTAAATTAGCGTAAACTTTCCATTCGTCGGAATAGATTACTGAGCCTTCAGCGACTTCTCGTTGAATAATTGACTGAAGTGTCGCACTCTCTTTTCTTTGAATCTATAGTTAGGGGTTGGGGTTTCGGGCGCGGTAACCACACATTCTTTCGAAAACAAATTTGGAGAAGTGTTTTCCTTGCTCTTGTATCATGTTGCTTGCAATATGACGTGTAGATCGCAAAACAACGTGTAGATATCATACCAAAGTAGATTCATGATACTTGGATAACAAGCCAAAGCAACACCTGTAAGATTAACTAATATGCATATTGCTTTGCATAAGGACATCGCATTAATTAACTATTTAATTTGTTTTCTAATTCAATGATTGTTTTCATTTTATTATAACAGTTTTATTTATGAATATTTTTATATCGTGGATGAAGGCTTAGCATTTTGAGTGAAAAGAGTCTTTCCTGTCCTTTGCGGTCAATTTAATTCTGTGGGATTTCGAATTCTTGGTTTCCTCAATTTTCCCCATAAATCTGGCATAAATATTATGATGATTCAAGCTATTATTCTCATTTTCATTATTTTTGGTTATTATTTTTATGTTTCGACCGATATAAGCCCCAACATTCTTTAAAACAAAAAGAAAAAAAAAGCCATCTATTTTACATGCTGGCATGTGTGTTTATTATTTTAAGAAAGTTGGAGGTTATGTTGGCTGAAACGTAAAAATAACAAAATGTTATGGTCAATAGATATTAAACGGAGTATGATGATGATTGAGATCGTATTCTGCAGACTGCAGAGAAAATGTTGATGAGGATTTGGGTTGAGAAGGGGGGGGGGAAGGGCAGCTCTCAAACTCTGAGATTGAGAATTGAAGTTGTTTTTGTTTTTTAAGTAACTGGCGCACCTCTGCTTTTCTGAGAGTGAAAATCTAATCATGAAATTGTTGGAAGTTGTTTCACTTACAAAAGTAAATTACAATTACAAATGAATAGTTTTATCTGATGCAAAAATATGATTTTTTTACCACTTAAAATGTTTTATTTATAACCCATCAATCATCCATCAATCATTTGATTCTCTTTGCTGATAATAAGCGTGTTGAATATCTTCTCTTCTTTTGTTGCAAAATTTATTTTCTGTACGCAAACTTTCATTTTTGTTGTTTTTATTTTAAGATTCCATTTCTTACATTCTGCAAAGCTAATTTTTGCATCCTCCCACAAGAAAAAAATATTACTGCCACTAGCCGAGTCCCACCCACTAACAGTGCAAAATCGATGTCATTCAGATGCTATTTAACATGCGTTGGTGTTGCTCAAATAGCTTTTTGTGGAATGTCTAGTATATGGAATAGCAGATCAGCATGAAACAGATTAGCAAAAATAATAACACAGACCAATATTTTGGTCGATTCAAATGACCTTAATGTTTGGTGTATAAAGGGCTTTATTGAAAAGGAATGAATACCTTAATAATGCAAAGTGTTTCTTTTAAATAAAACCTTTCTACACCAGAGATTAAGGCCGTTTCAACCAATCAATCAATCAGTTTTATTGGCAAAAAATAGCAAAGTGCAGAAAGCCCAGTAAAACAAAACAGAAGATATTGCATCTATATACTGTCTGAATGTCTTTCCAAGACAAGTTTAAACTTGGATATGGTAGGCATCATCACGACCTCCTCTGGCAAGCTGTTCCAGGAAGCAAAAATACAGACAGAGAATGATGATGAATCATCCGCAATATTCGTTGGCTTTAGAGATGTGTCTCTGTTATTATTTTTGCAAGTCTGGTTACATGCTTATCCACTATTCAACATTCAATTTTGTCTGAATTTTAATTTCATGTTTTAAACTCCCTCATAGCTTTTTCTATAAATGTGGAACAACTTTACAATTCTCTTGTAGTGTTCTGGTGATATTGTCTTCTAAACATATTGCTGTTACTAATAGGTTTTGTGAAAGGATAAATATCCAGCAGAAAGTATAGGTATAAAAAGGAATAAAGGAAATGTGCAAAGACAAACTACATAAAACAAAAAGAATTAACACAAGTTTGGACTAATTTCTCTTTCACTATTTCGTCTCATTTACAAAACTTGATCAATAAAGCATTTTATTGAATAGTTACGTAGATATACATAAAGTTGTGGAAGTGGTTGGAGAAAGGTGGAGTTGGTAAAGAAAGGGATGGTGTTAGGGTGAGTACGATTGGGTTTAGGATGAACGTTGTGTGTGTGTGTGATTATAGATGGTTGGTTGGTTGGTGGCAGTATTTGGGTAGTAAATAGGTATGTAGAAAAGGGAGTGTGTGTTGTAGGGTGGGGGAAAAAGGAAGTGAGGAGGAATGTTATGGTGGGTGTAAGATAGTTTGTGTGATGCCGGGTGATGGAAGAAGATTTTTGAAAAAGAAGTAGGACTGTTTAAGTAATGTGGGCAGGAAAGAAATGGTTGATGGCATGGAAAGTGCAAATGTATGTTGACTCGTTGTAACCCAATAAATGAGCAGAAGTGCTACTATGCTATCTTGAAGAAATGACAAATTGCATTGAGCTTTGTGTGAAGACACACAAAATAGAGCACATTCTACTGAACCTGGAGATATCTCTTCCTTAAATGAGACTTGTCACAAAAATGTTGATGAGTTAACATATCTTGACAGTACATTTGGAAAATTGCACAATTGTGCGAATCAGCAGAGCCTGTGCTGGGCTGGACAAGTTGAAAGAAATCTGAAAGTCAAATCTTCTTACCAAGATGAAACGTGACTTCTTTGAAGCCATTGTTACATCAGTTCTTGTATATGAAAGTAACTCTTGGATTTTTACTAAAAGACTGGAGAAAAAACTTGACGCTGTGTACACTAGAATGCTAAGAGCGGTTCTTAACATCTGGAAGTGGCACCCCACAAGGGAGCAACTCTACAGACACATTACCCAGATCTCAGACTTAAATAGAGAGAGAACCAGATTTACTGGTCACTGTTAGAGGGCTAACGATGAAATGGTCAGCAGTGTAGTGTTTTGGATGCCAAAATAGGGATGTAATTCAGTGAGGAGACTGCACAAAACTTACATCAAGCAACTAACAGAGGGCTCACAATGCACCTATGAAGACCTACCTGGTGTGGTGGAGGATAGAGTGAGGTGGCATGAGTCAAGATGAACCAAGTATAACTCATTAACAGTTATTTTGTTTAGTTTTTATCTGGTGATGTTTTTGCTTGTTTGTTAGGTGAGTCAGACTTCTGCATAGAACTCACAAAGATCGTGCCTCAGGGTTGTCTGATCTGTATGAAGTCCTCCTAGTTGGTTGCAGCACTTTCGCTAAGCTGTAGGTGCAAATGTTTCTCCTGAGAACAGCAAGGCTCAGTGGTTGCATGCAAAGTTGGGGAAGGTTTGGCCCAGAAAACACAAAGGAATGGCCCAGAAGCAACATTACCATTTTCATCCATTGATTTGTGGTTCCACGCCTGACACCGCTTTGCTCACCACATGCAGAGACAGACGACCAGAGGACGACAGATCCTGATGTCGACTCCTCTTGGATATTCACCAGAGCCCTGTTAGCCGGGTAGCGCTGACACTACCACGTCGCCACCACCCCTACCACGATGAGGAAGGGTTGGACTTTAGGGGGTTTCTGCTGCTGCTGCTGGGAGTTATCTGCTGATATTGTCTTCTGCACAATTTATAATATTACTACTGTGAACAATTGACTTTTTTATGTAACAATGTCTGCCTCTTTATGTCTCTATAAAAGCTTCAATTCTTCATCCAAGAAGAGTCCATTTTTCTACATACAATGCAGTACAGAAGGGTGGGGGTATCATTATTTGATGCAGTAGGGTGAAAGTTGACTTCATAATGTCCAACAATTCTTATTGATTTACCGTCTCATTTAGGTAATGAAATCGTTTTTCCCTTCCCATTTCAAATACGTCTCAACATTTTCCTTTGTCTAGACATTCTCTTTATTCTTAGGTGCGTCCACACATCTCTTTGTCTGTCGATCCGTAAGTCTGTCACGCTTTAGTTTGAAATGTAATTTTCATCACTAAACATGCAAATGAATGGACGTATCTTCAGAATAGATTTGCCATTCTTATTTCTTTTTCTTGAAAAAAAAAGTATGAATTCATTTGTGAATCGTAATAGTTCTCCCTCTTATAAGTTATCATTTTAAATCGATGATAACTTTTTCTTTTTTTTTACAAACATATTCTTCTTGTGCTTTTTTCATCTTTTGCTTTTGTCTCCATATTTTTTAAATTTCTTTCCTATTCTCTTTCTCTCTTCTTCCCCTTTATCTCGTCTTTTTTCAAAGTTGCAGGGTCCGAAAGACTCCTTATTTAAAATTCTGCAATATTCAGACTGTTGATTCGTCATAGATTAAAAAATCCGACTCGTAGCATTCTAACAACTCCGACTCCAATTATTTCCAAAAACACCGACTCCTCAACCCTGTCCCCTTCTTTCCTCTTCCCATTGTCTCCTTTGTCTCTATTTGTCTTGCTTCTTTTTCTCTTTCTGTTTTTCTTTTTTGCATCTTTTTTCTGTCTCTCTATTTGTCTATTTTCTCTCTCTCCCTCTCTCTCTCTCCCTTTCTCTCTCACCCTTTCTCTTTCTCTCTCTCCCTTTCTCTTTCGCTCTCTCCTCCTTTCTCTTTCTCTCTCTCCTCCTTTCTCGTTCTCTCTCTCCTCCTTTCTCTTTCTCTCTCTCCCTTTCTCTCTCTCTCCCTTTCTCTCTCTCCCTTTCTCTGTCTTTCTCTCTCTCCCTTTCTCTGTCTTTCTCTCTCTCCCTTTCTCTCTCCCTTTCTCTCTCTCCCTTTTTTCTCTCTCTCTCCCTTTTTTCTCTCTCTCTCCCTTTTTTCTCTCTCTCTCCCTCTTTCCCTTTCTTTCCCTTTCTCCCTCCCTCTTTCCCTTTCTCCCTCCCTCTTTCCCTTTCTCTCTCTCTCTCTCTCCCTCTTTCCCTTTCTCTCTCTCCCTCTTTCCCTTTCTCTCTCTCTCTCTTTCCCTTTCTCTCTCTCTCTCTCTTTCCCTTTCTCTCTCTCTCTCTTTCCCTTTTTTTCTCTCTCTCTCTTTCCCTTTTTTCTCTCTTTCCCTTTTTTCTATCTCTCCCCCTTTTGTTCTCTTTCTCCATTTTGTTCTCTTTCTCCATTTTTTCCTTCTCCCTTTCTCTCTCTCTCTCTCTCCCTCCCTCTCTTCCCCCTCCCTCTCTCTCCCTTTCTCTATCTGTGTGTGTGACTTTGAATTTGTCGCCTTTACCATCTTATTGGTTAAAGCCACTAGGTTGACTTTTATGAACTTTGGAGCAAGAATACATAAAGTAGGCTGCAGATATTTATCTTTTTTTTCTCCCATAAAACGTTGTCCATAAAGGTTAAAATGTTCCCACTGAAAAAATATTATCTAAAATTGTAACGAGATTCAAGCTATAATTTTTATAGATCAAAAACAAATAATTTGATTCAGTTTATCAACATGTATCAACGTCTGTTTTTAATACGACTTGCTTAAATAATTGCTGCCAAAATGTGCAATATCAATACTGTTTTACTGATCTTCTATAAAATTGTCTATCTATTGTTATATTAAAGCTGATTTAATCAACGCTTGTTTCCATATGGCTTTTTTCCTATATACTATAACCATACACAATACATGCTAAAATATTCCTCACTTTTTGGAATTATGTTTGATAAAATTTTCATTTTAATTGTTATAATTAGCCACAATTTGTAATTAAAACACTAAGTTGCCCATCTCTTATTAAGCTTATATCTATCATGTATGCCCTCTCACTGTATGTTGTTTGATCCCCACTCTTATTTTATACAGTCTCTATCACTCTCGCTTCCGTCACTCTCACTAAACTGTTTATTAACAGTCGACTGTAATAAAGAAAGGAAAGAATAAAAACATTGTAATAGTTCATTATATTCTTGAATATAATATTGATTGAATACTGAATTGAATATTGATATTTATCAGAGTAGTTATATTATTAAACCAAAAGCTGGAGAGAGAGACAGACAAAGACTAATTTAGAATTTTTATTTTAGAAATTTAACTGGCTTTGTAAACTCACTTTTTTCGGATTTAAACACTTTAACCCGAGCTTAGTGTGTGACGCAATAGGTCCTTTTTTTAACTTAAAATTAATTTAAAGTAAAAAAAAAACTGATGGATTACCGCTTATCAAGCCCCAGAGGCCACTCGAGGATGAGGGTAAAAAGGATTGCTGGTTGGACGTTGGTCATTGTCACAAGAAAATTGGAAACAGTGGGTGGGAGGGGCAGAGGATTACTTGAGAAGAATTGGTTTTCCAAGAAGACGTTTACATTAGACTTGATGCTGTAGTCTGTTGTGAAGTAGACTCGTGGTATCTTTTTCCATAGATGGGATGCTCTAGAAAAAACTTTGTTTGTGGAAGTTCCATTTGGTTTTTGGTAGAGAGAGAGAGTGAGTGAGTGTTCTTTGCTGTGGTTGTAGCCAGACGAGTTCTAGATGTGAATGTTTTACAGGGGGGTAGGGACCAGAGATTGGAGCTCAGTCGACCACCTACCATGAACATAACGATACAGTAGAGAGACGCTAGCAACATCTCTTCTGTAGTGATATCTTAACTCCATGTTATAACTAGTATTTAATTGTCTAAATGAAAAAAAAGGTTAGGTAGTAGAATACATGCTGAGTGAGAATAGGCTTTAATTTTGTACATAAGATAAGAGATGAATTAAAGCAAAACTATTTTTGCACTGTTATCTTTTATAAAAATCTAACAGAGCTTTTATCTGATTAGTACTAATAAATGTTAACTAGCGTCAGTTTTTCTACTTGGGTGTTCATGAACGTTTTTTTATAAAACTAGCAGGACCCGTCGCCCGGCGTTGCCCGGGAGAAATATAAAAGAATGTATTAAAATGTGTAAACAGCCGACAGAACGTAAATAGGTCATAACGGATAGTTTTAATGTTAATAAAAAATGTTGCTTTTGAATTGTGGAAAATCTATGTACCCACGAAAATGATTACCTCGGAGTGGAACAAAAATAGAAATTGCCACAGTGTAGAAGGATATCTGCTTCACTGACCGATTATGGAAAAGGGTACTTCTGTCGGGCCAGGATATTTGTTCGATCTGTTATCTATTCTTTCCTCGCTCATTTAAAACAAATCCTTCTTGACTGTAGCAATTTTTATTTATGTTCTTACTTTAGAAAATATAATAAACGTTGGTGGATTCTCGCCACATTAAGATCTTACGTTGAAATTTCACAAAATATCGGAGGTATCTGAATGTTCATGAAGGGTTTTCTCTCCTCTTTGCCCCCTTCGGATAAAAGTAAACTCAACTAAGTAGAGCCAACATTTGGACTCCTTACGTCTAGCAGCTGTGTTTAAAAATTCATAATGATCAATCAATTAGCTTAGGAGTGAATCCTGTACATAAAAATATATAGACATATACACATACCTAATTACAAAATATTATTTTGTTCCTGCCTACTTCAATTGTAATCATTATGGGTACGAGAGGTGTAGGAAGAGAGTGGTAAGTTGAAGCGTCTCCCTCCTACCTCCCTTTTAATCATTAAGGGTGCGAGAGTGGAAGGTTTTTAGCTGGCTGTCAGCAACATCGCAAAAGTTTTTTTTTACTTTGCATTTTAAATGGAATATTTTTTTTACTTGTATAAATAATACTTATGGGTAATGTATATTTTATTAAATTTAGTCAAAGTTATGAAAATATCAAAGCATTCCGCGGCATTATGAATGTTTAGTGATCGATGATTGGCTGGTTTGCGAATTCTGATGAATTGTGATGTGTTCTTTGTGAAATAATAGGTCGGCTATGCTCGGCAGTGTTTTGAGTTTTGTGAGAGGACTTAATTCTTAGCGGAATATAATTTGCTACCCTCTCTTTGGTTTACTTAGTTGGGAGAGGCTTACAGGGGGACTGATGATAATGTTTTTGGTTTAGGTTTTTAAAAAGTTCAACTTTCTGGAAACAAGGTCGAAGGTAGTAGTCGAATTAAGTGATCTGTTTCGACGTGTTTGATGCATTATTTTTATTGTCTACTCCAACTGATTTTGGATGGGAAAAAACAACTCTATTTTATATATATAGATGGTGATTAGGAATTACTAACAGAAAAATTTTTTTTTTAAGAAAACCCGCTTTTGTTTTCATTTTACTTAAGTGTAAGTTTTCAGAAATCAAAGGGCCTCTTTCTGGGCTAAAACATGATTTCTATATGAGATACAAAGATACCCGAGTGTTCAATCAAGATTCTCCTCTATCTCTCTAACGTTGAGTTAGTAAAGCAGTGAATAACACTAATTTTCCTCTCCCCAATTGACCACTTAATTATGTTATAGATTTATTGTGGTCTTTTAAAAATTTTGATGTATTCCACGACAAGAATTCATTTGATCTGGTGGAGTATCCAGCTAAGTGCTATTATTTGAGGTAACATCACTAGGGACACCATTCCTCATATTACTCATAAACTGCTTGTCACTGTGCACACTTAATCCAAAGTGGTGAGAGAAATGAAATGATGCAAACAAGTAAATGAGAGAGAAAGGATAGAGAGGGGGGGGGGGAGAGAAGGTATATTATGACACCACTGATGTGTAAACCTTTTGGAAATTCCTAAATGGTGTGCGAGAATATGTAGAAATTCCTAAATTCCTAAACATGTGTAAATACAAAAATGGTGTCCGTAAACATGGGAAAATTC
This sequence comes from Sepiola atlantica, assembly GCA_963556195.1. NCBI lineage: Eukaryota > Metazoa > Mollusca > Cephalopoda > Sepiida > Sepiolidae > Sepiola > Sepiola atlantica. The sequence goes on along the minus strand of OY744533.1, from coordinate 45,346,549 downwards.
GAAAATGGGGTCTGTAAACATGTGAAAATTCGAAAATGGGGTCTGTAAACATGTGGAAATTCGAAAATGGGGTCTGTAAACATGTGGAAATTCGAAAATGGGTTCGATAAACATGTTGAAATTCGAAAATGGGTTCGATAAACATGTGGAACTTCGAAAATGGGTTCCGTAAACATGTGGAACTTCGAAAATGGGTTCCGTAAACATGTGGAAATTCGAAAATGGGTTCCGTAAACATGTGAAAATTCGAAAATAGGGTCTGTAACATGTGGAAATTCGAAAATGGGTTCCGCAAACATGTGGAAATTCGAAAATGGGTTCCGCAAACATGTGGACATTCGAAAATGGGGTCGATAAACATGTGGAAATTCGAAAATGGGTTCCGTAACATGTGAAAATTCGAAAATGGGGTCTCTAAACATGTGGAAATTCGAAAATGGAGTCGATAAACATGTGGAAATTCGAAAATGGAGTCGATAAACATGTGGAAATTCGAAAATGGGTTCCGTAAACATGTGGAAATTCGAAAATGGGGTCCGTAAACATGTAGAAATTCGAAAATGGGGTCTGTAAACATGTGGAAATTCGAAAATGGGTTCCGTAAATGTTTAGTAATCTATATAACAAATACTGACCCACCCAATCCCGGGTGGCTGAAGAAAACCTCATAAAACTGCACAATTTTATTTTATAGCATGAATGTTTGTACATAATCACTGGATTTGCATGTAAATTTATGAGTTTGACTTTTGTTGGCGTACTGTGTGGGCCATTATGAGGTAGGGTATAAAATAGTTGGTCAAACGCCTCGTTTCTATAATTAGTGATCGTTTGTTCTCACAAAATTTATTGCTAACTTTAATAATGGTGGACAGAAGAAATATAAAAATCTCTGGGACGACTTTGTTACTTTGTTTCAAAGTTGACAATTGTGGCTCATTGCCAAAAGTCATCAATTTCAATCTTTAAACATCGTCTTTAGTTTTTCTCTCATTCATGTAGAATTTGTCTAGTTTCAAAGGATTTTTTGGTGCTTCTGTAGAGACAGGGGCCACTGTTTGATCGATGGCGGCGGAAACTGCCGACTCCTCTTCTGGAGAAATCGTGATCGACGGAAAGAAATTTGATTTTGGGGGAGATAACTAATATTGGGTTAATTACTTTTTCACGAAATGGACGTAAACCGGTTAAACTTTGAAGAGTTCTTGCATTTACTCGGGGATAATTGCAAAATTGTACCTTGTTTAAAACTTTTTTCCCCTACATTTATCATTCAGTCAATACCCTGTAAAAAACTTGTTTTTTTCCACATTTATCGTTCAGTCAATTGTTTACTTTTTTTTTTTTAAATCAAAGTTTTACTTAGTTTTACTTATTACGTTTTTTTTTATTTCAATAAAAAGTTTGCTATTTATTTGATACATCAAATAATGTTTATCAAAGATTTATTTATTTGCTGTACATAATGTTTAATTAGTTTCAATAAATAAATGTTCATAATTTTAACTTATCCTCAATTGTCAATTCAACAGTTATCTTCCCGAAAATCAAATTTCTTTCCGTCGCTCACGTTTTCAGACGATTTCTCCCGAAGAGGAGTCGGCAGTTTCCGCCGCCATCGATCGAAACAGTGGCCCCCGTCTCTGAAGAAGCACCGATTTTTTTAATGCTACAAAATGTTCAAATACCTTTTATGAGGATACATCATAATTTGGCTTAGATTAACAAGTGTTAAGATAAGACAAATTCATGATTATTTATTATTGTTATAAAACTCTATCTGAATAGATATTGTGCCAATTATATGTACAAAATCTGGTGTCTTGATTCGGCTTGGTTTCGGAATTAATCTCTGAATGACTGATTTTGAGAAATTGATTTTCATATATGTATATATCAATATTGTTTTATATAAATATTTATGATTTTTACATACAGACACATGTGTTTCATGCTTATGCAATCTTCAGTGTAGGAGATGATAATTACTGGCGATTCGAATCCAGTTGCTAAGTCACCTTTGACACCGCAGCCTGGTATTCAACCTCCAGGCCACCATCAATTTAAATGGAAAAGAGAATTTAAATTTTATACAATGTTGAATCGGCAGACATATACAGTTAGCTTAGTCATATAATATTCATATTCATATTCATATATGATATATATATATATATATATATAAGTCAAATGAAGAATTTATATCACCCATCTGGCTAATCCCCAACCCTAGGGAGCTCTTTCTTGTTTAACCATGGGGGGTGGCAAGGAGAGAACCACACCAAAAGGTTCATAACTAGAATGATGGACCTAACCACCAGTGTGACAGTGAAATGTAAAATTCAAATCAGCTAAGAACTGCACTTCCTTTGGAAGCATGAGCCGAGTGTGAGTGGGGCATAGAGATTTATATATAAGAAATACAGTAAATAAATAATTATATTAACATAGTATAAACCCCTAAATTCCCATCGGCTTATGATTGTGGGAATATTCTTTCTGTCTACACAAAGACAGTCCCCGCATATTACTAAGTACAGCTTCTAATATTTTCAAGTAATATTTAGACGGTTGTGTGCAGTAGAGAAGATGCTTTATTACAGTAAAATCATATTCGAATTTCATATAGCCAGTAAACAGTGATTTTAAAGCCTTCAGATTGCCAACTAGAAATTCTTGGCTAAAATCAAAGTTTATAGGCTAAAGTCAAATATTATTGTTTAGTAGTGCTTCGAAACCAAAAGTAAAAAAAATGATTTCTTGGAGCAGCCATTGTCCTAGAAAAAAAAAGGCGCCATGTATTCTTTGGCAAGAAAGAGATCAAATGACCCACCTATCTTATTTGTCAAACAAAATGGCCGGGTCAGAGAAAGAGGCAAACAAAGCTGGAATTTTAGTATGATTAATGCATAAGCTGGTCACCAAAATAACTTTTTGTTCTATTGATATGTTTGATCAACGTAGTATGCAACGATAGAAAAGAATTTTGTATTTTACTTATCATTTGGCTTTTGTAGGTCACATAAGCATTTAGTAGATGGCAGAAGGAGGGGGGGGGGGCTAACAATGAGAGCATTTGACACAGGCATCCGTCAAGGGCACATTTAATGTGTTCACAACTAATTTATTCACTCTCCACCCCCACGTGTGTTTACAATGGCAACAATGGTTTTGGAGTATTAGTTAAATGAGGCAGGATATTAAAAAAATATATATATTAAAAGCTTATATACTGCCTGCATACACACTCATGTATATATATATATATGTATATATATATAACCTTTTCAGAGAAGGTCAGATATATACACCTACAATGTGCACACACACATTTATATATATATATATATATATATATATATATATATGTATACATATATACTTTTCTCTCGTTGGAGTTGCACTAATACTGCACTACCCTCTTTTCTATATATATATATATATATATATATATATATATATATATATATATATATATACCTCTTTGACAGGAGGTTATACACAAGGTCAGGTGTTGTTTTGAGAAGCTAGTACACTAGTATACAAAAATGCCTGAGCATTCTCCGGTAGGAGATTAGTAAGAGAGAATGTAAGGCCTGGGAGGGTGGACTTCCAAAGACAGAAAATCCTCAATGAGATAACTATAAAGATGAATCAGCAGCTCAATATTTAACGGAATAGACCTCAATATATATAGAGAGACTTTGGTGATTCAAAACATTTTCCAAATCAAGTTCCAAATAAAGAGCATACACCAAGGTATTATAAATGTTTACAGCTGTTTCAAAGCAGCATTTATTTTAAGTCATACAATGAATCATAAAATTATAAATGCTGATTTGCATCAGAACAAAACAATATTTTTTTCAAATCAGAAATATGGTAAAAGTTAAGAATTCAACCAAAAAGTCTTCTCAATGAATACCTCAGTAATTACCATCAATTGTTATTCAATTCTACATGCATAATGAAGCCAAAAAGAAGATAAAAAATCACATACGACCGCACACCAATAAGCACATTCAACATTATATATATATATATATATATATATATATATATGAACTTTAATCTTATAACTACCTTGCGCGCATGCATGATTTCATATTTGAAAGTGAAAAAAAAACAACATCCACCAAAATCACACGCCCGGTTTGCACCAGTAGCAGCGGGACAATCCCATAAGATCAGGATATACAGACACATTGAAAAGGCCAATTTTATTGGCGAAATATTTGTATTACTATAAACTATATAAAAAAATTAAAGTTTATAACAAATTTTTTTTTTAAATCTGTTACGATTTTTCTTTTTCTTTTAAAATTAATATCGCATCTTTAACATGCTTTGAAGGTATTTTATTTTACCTCATTCCTTATTATTAAATTTCAATTAGACGCTTCAAAAAAAAAAAGAACTTTAATCTTATATATTTATATATATATATTATATACATATATATATATATATATATATAAAAATAATGTATATATACAATATTAACTTTTAATAAATATGAAATTATTTTTACCTACATACATACCCTGTAGTTTCAAGCTTTTGCTTTCATCAGTGTAGGGAATGATAATCTCAGACGGTTGCAAGATTCAAACCCGGTTACAGAATCACCCTAGACTCTGCAAGCAAGCGTCATAATCAAACGGCCACGAGACATTACCACGTCAAGAAAGGGAATTCAAGTTCTATTTATGTGAAGGAGGCACATATAGAAAGACTGTCTAGAGTGTTCAACGAACGTTGTCGGAACATGTTATATATATATATATATATATATATTATTTTTGTAATTGTAAACGGTTTTTGAAACCAGTAAAATGCAGAGACTTTTCTTTTTTTTAAATAAACATATTATTTATTTAAATTCAAATTTTCGATTCACACAGGAATCTTCATCAGGATAATAGACAATATTTCTTTTTCTTTTTTTTTTGAACGACATGATATCGCTTGATCTTGTGCTTCAGTTGTCGACGAAACTCGTGTAATAATGTCCTCAAGTGATTTGTACAAAAGTGACACTGCCATGGCGATGTTTCGATCAGTAGCCATTAAAATTATGATCTCCTCAGGAAAATTAAACAGGTCTGTCTTTTAGTTGTTCATATTTAAGAAAAAAGAAAAAGAAAAACATTAGATTCAAAACTGAAAGGTCACATCAAAAATATTTTAAATAAACCGTTTGTATATTTTCAATTTAGGGTTAAGAGGCTAACCTATTTTTAATGTTGGATACGTGTCATCTAATTTAGATTTTGTTCAGACAGTCAGATTAGATGTTAAAAAGGGGTATGAGGCCGGATGTCATAATTTATAGGAAGTGTGGGGGACTAAGGTGGCATATAGTAAGGAAAAGAGGGATGGAGAATGAGGGCTATATTGTAATAGAATACACACGCTAAAAAGCTAGACGTGGCCTAATATTTTACTTTTGTGCAGGGTTACGCAATTTTCAAGGGACAAAATTCCCAGGATTTGTTGAAGTTTATATAACTAATTACAGATGGGAATAAATTAAAATTAAATTGGATAATAATTTTTTTTTAAATGATGATGATGATAATGATGGTAATAATAATGATGATAATAATACTGATGATAATGAAAATATCTAATAATATAATCCATAATAAAGATAATAAAACTAATAGTAATACCAATAATCCTAGTAATAACTAATGTTCATAATATTAATACTAATAATGTATGGTACTGATAACTAATAATAAAACCAAGACCAATAATAATAGTAAAACTAATACTAATAATAATTCTAATACAAATACAAATAATCATAATCTAATAATAATGATAATAATACTACTACTGATATTAATAATAGTACCAATTCTAATAACAATAATAGTAATCATACCACCACTACTCCCACTAATTATAATAGAATAAAATAATAATAATAATAATAATAATATTAGTAATAATGATAATAATAAACGACTGAAATTAATGATAATAGAAATAGTAATAATAATGATGGTAATGATAATGATAATAATAATGATAATAACAATATTGATAGCAATAATGATGACGATGGTATCATGGCACAAAAGATCAGATGTATAAATAAATAAACAAGCAAAAAAATGCTTATATTAAAGGCAATAATATATAATATGTGAGAGGGAAAGGTTACATGAGGGAAGGAGGAGTCATTTATGCTAGAAGGTAAGATAGATTATATGTTAATGGATTAGATTAAGGTTTGTAGTTATTAACTTTTTATATAGGAAATAGATTCAAAGAGTTATATGTTGGTTTCTAAGAAGGTGCGAGTTATTATGTCTACAATTAATCAAAGTTTCATGTTTTTTATTGATTAAATTTCCCAATCGCTAAATCTGATTATCTCAAGCTTTTCATTAAGGCACAGGTAACATGGTGTGTTTAGTGATCTACATGTGCTAGTTGTTCTAATAATATTCCATTTGACTATTGGTGTTTTGTTTGTAGTTAGGTCCGAGAAATGTTGAGAAAGTGCGGTTTTATTTTTATAATCGATATTTTTAATTTAGTGTTTTTTTCTTTTGAAGGTATTTCCAGCGATACCTATATAGAATTTGTTTTGTATTGGATTTTCTCTTGTAAGAGTAGTTTGGTAAACTATAGAGGTTGATAAACATTTCTGCTGTAGCGAACAGTTTGTTTTATGAATAAAGTTACATGTCTTTATCTCCTTAAATTTATTGTTGGAATTGGGGTTAGTATTATCATTTAATATTTTATTATGTTTTTGAATTATTTTACTAAATTATAACTACAACTGTAGCTTAGCTGAGGATATTTTTAGTAAAAAGTTTATGGAGGATATTGTTAGGAGGGAAATAAAGGTTGATTAAGTTAAAAAAATCTTTTAACTAGTTTGGTTTTAACCATGTGATTAAATGAAGGTGTAAACCAAATAACCTTCCTATCACTTATATATATATATATATATATATATATATATATATATATATATTAGCTGGGTTTGCCAGCTTACTATCGCTTCGCAAAGTTCACTACTTGAAATACTTGAAACATTAATTTAAAATGATAAACATTTTATTCATAATTTTATTGTAAATACGAAACAAAATATTTCTGATTTATTCATATAGATAGATAAACATCAACATTTTGGTATTGTCCATACCAGTTTATTCATCCTTTAAATATGACCAGAAAGAAAGGAAAGAAAAATTATTTCCTTTTCACTTGCAATTTAGAAATAGATCGTAACTTGTTGAAAATCAAGACTGTTCTTTTAAAGAAAGGAAGATTTAAACACAAATGCTAAATATTACGAAACAGAACTATTTATTATATTAAAATCAAAACAATCATTGAATTTAAAAGCAATCTCTTATCTCTTATATAAAGGGCACTTGTCTATATGTATGTATGTATGGATGTATGTATGTATGTATGTATGTATGTCTGTATGTGAAGCTTCTCCTCAAAAACTAAGCGGCGACATGTCAAAAAGTTTATATTTTCAGCACCGTACATATCCTGGGATCATAATATCTCAAAATCGCAAATAACGATTCACTCGCTGACAGTCAACCGGACCACTTTCCGACAAATGGTAGCAGTTTTTTCGTATTTTACACGACTTTTTCAACGTTAATATGTAGTAAATTCGAAATAATCTAATGTATTTCTGTACTAATCCGATAAAAATGCAGAGTCACTGTAAACATCCCATAATCCCTTGCCGGATGTACCCGGTCTTGCCCTAAATTGTGTCCGGTTGTATCAGATCATCTAATAACTTCTGTCCGGATGCATCAATAACAACATAGGAATCCTACGTTAAGAGTGTGTAGTGAAACAAGGGTTGCTCAATCACATCCGCACCTGTCCCATAATCCCTTGCCGGATGTACCCGGTCTTGCTCTAAATTGTGTCCGGTTATATCAGGTCATCATGACGTCAGAGAGTGGCAGATAATTTGAAAAATAATGCAAAGTGTCGGGAAGAAATTCACTCACACAACAACCTTTTAATAGACACTAATATTCCTCCCCCTCCCTTCCGTTATCATGATAGGCATTACCTCCTCCTTTCATGCCAAATTGGGAGGGGGGGTGACGGCATTCGCCGGTGTGTAAAATATTTCTCAGGGTTGTGGGACACTGAAAAATAGTTGGGGGGGAGTGGAGAGATTAGGAGGTCGGGGAAAATTTTAGGGGTCAGAGCAAATTTTTTTTTTGTTTTTTTTTTTTTGAACTTAAAATATTTCTCAGGGTTGTGGGAGAGTGAAAAAAAAGTTGGAGGGGGGGGGCTGGAGAGATTAGGGGGTCGGGGACAATTTTACGGGTCAGGCCAAATTTTTTAGTGGTCGGCTTAAATTTTCTTTTTTTTTTTTTTGAACTTAAAATATTTCTCAGGGTTGTGGGACACAGAAAAAAAGTTGGGGGGGGGGGGGCTGGAGAGATTAGGGGGTCGGGGAAAATTTTAGGGGTCAGGCCAATTTTTTTAGGGGTCAGGACAAACTTTTTATAGGTCGGGCCAAATTTTTTTTGTTTTTTTATTTTTTTAACTAAATATATTTCTCAGGGTTGGGAGAGAATAAAAAAAAAGTTGGGGGGTTCTGGAGAGATTGGGGGCTCAGAGAAATGTTTAGCGGCGATATAAACGTATTTACCATTCGCACCGGGACGGCGGGAGGTACCTATTTAGCATTCGCATCAGGGAGGCTATAGGTACGTATTTAGAATTCACACCGGGGCGGCGATAGGTACGTATTTAGCATTCGCAATGGGGTTGCGATAGGTACGTATTCCGCAATCGCACAGGGGCGGCGATATGTACATATTTAGTATTCGCAATGGAGCAGTGATAGGTACATATGGTGTATGCACACCGGGGCGGCAATATGTACGTATTTAGCATTCACCCTGGGCGGAGATGGGTATATATTTAGCATTCAGCGGTGGCAATAGGTACGTATATAGCATGTGCACATGGGCGGCAATAAGTATGTATATAGTATGCGCACCGGGGCTGTGATAGGTATGTATTTAGCATGCGCACTGGGGAAGCGATCAGTTCATATATAGCACGCGCACCAGGGCGGCGATAGGTACGTATATAGCACGCGCATTGGGGCGGCTAAAGGTACGTATTTAAAATTCACACCTAAGCGGCGATAGGTACGTATTTAGCATTCACACAGGGGCGGCGATAGGTACGTATTTAGCATTCACACCGGGGCAGCGATAGGTATGTATTTAGCATTCGCACCGGGGTGGCGATATGTACGTATTTAGCTTCCACACCGGGGTGGCGATAGGTACGTATTTAGAATTCACACCGGGGCGGCGATAGGTACGTATTTAGAATTCATACCAGGGCAGCGATAGGTATGTATTTAGCATTGGCACCGGAGCAGCGATATGTACGTATTTAACTTCCACACCGGGGCGGCGATAAGTACGTATTCAGAATTCAGCGGTGGCGATAGGTACTTATATAGCATGTGCACATGGGCGGCAATAAGTGCGTATATAGTATGCGCACCGGGGCAGTGATAGGAATGTATTTAGCATGCGCACTGGGGCAGCGATCGGTTCATATATAGCACGCGCACCAGGGCGGTGATAGGTACGTATATAGCACGCGCATTGGGGCGGCTAAAGGTACGTATTTAAAATTCACACCGGGGTGGCGATAGGTACGTATTTAGCATTCACACAGGGGCCGCGATAGGTATGTATTTAGCATTCACACCGGGGCAGCGATAGGTATGTATTTAGCATTCGCACCGGGGTGGCGATATGTACGTATTTAGCTTCCACACAGGGGCGGCGATAGGTACGTATTTAGAATTCACACCGGGGCGGCGATAGGTACGTATTTAGAATTCATACCGGGGCAGCGATAGGTATGTATTTAGCATTCGCACCGGGGCGGCGATATGTACATATTTAGCTTCCACACCGGGGCGGCGATAGGTACGTATTCAGAATTCAGGGATGGCGATAGCTACGTATATAGCATGTACACATGGGCAGCAATAAGTACGTACATAGCATGCGCTCTTCGGCGGTGATCAGTACATATATAGCACGCGCACCGGGGCGGCGATAGGTACGTATATAGCACGTGCACCGGAACGGCGAAAGGTATGTATTTCGCATTCGCACCGTGGTGGTGATAAGTACGTATTTAACATTCGCACCGGGGCGGCTATAAGTACGTATTTAGCATTCGCACCAAAGCGGCGATAGGTACGTATTTAGCATTCGCACCAAAGCGGCAATATGTACATATTAATTATCTGCACTAGGGCAGCGATAGGTACTTATGTACCATGCACACCGGGGCGCAATAGGTATGTATTTAGTATTCGCACTAGGGCAGCGATAGGTACTTATGTAGCATGCACACCGGGGCGCAATAGGTATGTATTTAGCATTCACACCGGGGCAACGATAGGTACTATTTAGCATTCGCACCGGGGCGGCGATAGGTACTTAAATAGTATCTGCGCTGGGGCGGCGATAGGTACGTATATAGTATGTGCACTGGGGCGGCGATAGGTACGTATATAGTATGCGCACCGGGGTGATGATAGATACGTATATAGTATGAACACCGGGGCGGAGATAACTACCTATACAGAAGGCGCAGATAGAGGTGTTACTTTTTATAGAAATATGTCATACTATTGCCCTGGGCAACGTAGGAGAAATGGTGGGGAAGAAACAGCTTTCGTAAAAGGCAAAATTAGAAAGTAGCGGTGAAATGGGGCGACCAGGGAAGAGAAAGGTAGAAAGATAAAGAGACGGCTATAAAGAGAGGGGGGGGGACATAGAAGTTTGAATATAAAGATGTTACACACACGATCTTTCTTCAAGTATATGTTTTTATGACCCCGAGCAACGCCGGGTAGCCCCGCTAGTAACAAATAATGGTTGATTAATAGAATGACCTTTTTCAAAACCAATATGCAAATTACTTAATCGTGCGACTGGTATCGCATATAGATAAGCAGTATATAAAAAGATAGTGTGTCTATTGGGTATTTGAATTAACTTGAAATAGTGCGTTTTGACGTTATTGTTAGTGTGAAAAATGGGCCCAACCTTTGCATTTATTCATTTAGATATCCTAACTGTACCCGGTGTTGCTCAGGATGCAGTGAAGCCATTTTAATCTATAATTTTTATTTGTTTGCATATTTTTTAAACGTATACAGAAAAAGAAATAAAATTTTAGTTGTAAGAGACATAACTCTTTATATACTCAATTAAAAGGATGAGTTATTCCCCGTTGCTGATTTTGAGTTTTTTAGTCATAATTCAACCTCCCAAATATGTTTAGAATAGCAACAGTTGCTAGGAAGAATTGATTAAATGACACAAGATATAAGTATGTTCATTTAAAAATAACATTTACTTTAATAAAAGCTTATATACTGCTTTTTTTACACTCATGTGTATATATATATATATATATATATATATATATATATATACTAGCGGTATTCACCTAGCGGTACCCATGTGGAGATATATTGCTGATTGGAAATAATTTCAAACAGTCATGTTTAGAATTTTTTTGCTCTGAAAGAAAAGTTAAAACTAAGATTTGCAATATTCATTCATTCATTTCGTATGAATCAGATTATTCTATTGTTTGGATTGGTTTCTCCGATATCTTTCTAGTTAGGATACTTTCTAGAAAGGCATCCGGTACTTACAGGAGGAATCGATCACGTGAAGGTTGCCAACATCCTAAGTGAAAGTGTTTCTGTAGAACGAATTGGATTCGAACTTGGCACACCCAGGTTGTCAGTCCGTGTCGTTAACCACTTAGCCACCGTCACCTTCCATTTGCAATATGAAGTCAAGTAAGGAAAAAAAGTTAGCGCGATGGTGTTTTCTTAAAAAAGAAAAACCATTTGTTCTTACAGACAGCTGTAAAACGGAAAACGGCTCAAAATGAATGAATTTGTTTATTTTAAATCATAAAAACTACCAATAGAAATAATTATTTAAATGTTTAAACCATTTTTTAAATAGGTTCTTCACGAGATATTCTTTAATTTTATTTGTGTTTTATGGAACAAAGACAATCTATTAAAGAAATGCTTTCCTTTTTTATGTTCGAATATATTTTAGTTATTTTATGGACCTAACCGATAAATGCTCTAGTGACCCCAGATGGGATCTATGGAAAATTTCAATGGTGTCTTTAGATACTTCTTGAAACTTATTTGAATGTTCTGTTAACATATCGATTTCTATAACATTGACTTAGAAGATAGACTACTGTGCATTACCCAGAATGCAGTGAAGTCATTTTAGTTTGTAATTTTTATTTGTTTGCACATTTCTTTACAGAAAAATACAATTATTATAGTTGTGTGGGAGACCACTCATTTCATATACTTCAATTAAATGTATGAGTTATTTCCCTTGCTGATTTTGATTTTTTAGTCATAACTGAAAAATATTTCCATATTACCAGTTGTCCGTGCGAGACTGTATCATTTTTTAAATAAACTGTAGCGAAGTATGTTATTATAGTGCCAATAACATGATGCAACAATAACAAATGAAAATTAGCTAATCAGAATCAAAGTTTGATATGTCAGCTTCAATGCTATTTAGGTCCAACTTTTAAAATCTGAAGATAACTTTGTGTGTCATATATATATATATACATATTTATTATTAATAGTCAAACTTTCAGAGCCTATATAAATAAATAATAGAATGCTAAATACCAATGCCACTACATTTTAATTTTAATTTTTTATTACAATTTAGCTTAGTAACCCTGCATGTCTTTTTAATTTAAAAAAAAATTCTTTCTCTTTTCTTATTAATACGTTTATTTATTCACTTCAATATTTTCTTATTTAACTTCATAATTTTCTTTATTAACCTATGCCTTTTTTCCGACATTACATTTAAGAACGTTGTACACGCTTTTTATAGCTAAATCTTTAATTACATTTTAGCTTAGTAAAACCTCAGTCACACGACGCGACTTCGCTCGCCATTACTTGTAACAACAAGTACCCGTTGCAGCGACTGAGCTGGTCACACAAGACGATTTCACTCGCCGCTACTTGTAGTAGCGAGTTGACTCCCCCTCTAGCAGTTCCGTGTCTTTGTTTACAGCGCAGACATGTCATGGGTCAGGTGCCAGATTTATTTTTCAAACCAAACAAGCTTTAGTTTATAAACATTGTCAGTTCCTGCTCCACTTTTCATAAATTTCATCAATTTATTAATTTCATTCCTATATGCATCCTTCAAATTCTTTATTTTCTTTTTCAAATTATCTTTGCTAGGAATCTCAAAACCAGCCCCAATTAATTCATTAATTAAACATTTAAAACTGTTCGTTCGAATTTTTCTTCTTTATATTGTTTGTGTCCCAAACCTTCATAGTTTCTGTACATATTCAGAAATCTAATGATTTAATTACCTGACCACTTCAAATTTTGTTTTTCTGTTATATTTAATTTGTGGGGAAACAAACTGCGTGACTCTGGTCACATGAAGCGACTATGGACTTCCTAGTAGATGCGCATTACCAGTGAGTAAAATTGAACATGTTCAACTTTAGTAGCGGCGAGTAAACTAAGTTGCTAGTTGGATGTGCTACTCGTGAGTAACCGGTCACACTTTGCGACTAGGCCGCTACTACTTGCTGCTACTGCAGTCGCGACAAGCGAAGTCGCCTCGTGTGACTGCGGCTTAACTCTACTTGTTTTTTTTTTCATTTTTTTAAATTAATTTTTTCTCTCACTCTTCCTTTTTTTATCTTTAAACTTATTTATTTATTTACTTAAATAATTTGTCCTATTTCACTTAATAATTTTCTTTATTCACGTACGGCTGTTTTTAGACATTACATTTAGTAAGTTAAACATACTCTTTCCTAGCTCTGTTCATATAACAGATGGTGTCTAATAACTATTAGGAAACCCACATTCCTCTTTGGAGCTCTATTTTATGTATCCTATATCAATGTGAGTGTTGCTTTTTTTTTTGTCTTTTGTTTTTTTCTGATGTTTCTGGACATGATTTTCGGATTTCTGAAGAGTCGCATTTATGAAAAATCAGGGATATATATATATATATATATATATATATATATATATATATTTAGTTGTTCATGTGTAAACCAAATGGTCTGTAAAGTTATATAGCTTTTTTGAAAAATAAAAAAAAGTGGTTATTGGAATTTAGCATTTTTTTCTTGCTCATAACCTCCTTTCTGTGTGTGCGTGTGTGTGTGATCCATAGACACTGTTTTTTCTGTATTGAAGCTATTCAGTGTGGCTCAACGAGCTAGTGCTTCAAACTGAGATTGAAACCCAACTGCTTTATCATCAGTCAGTCTCTACCTATATGCTGTTAAATCTAGTTACAAAGGAAGGGTAATTTTAATGCTTATATATGTTTGCATATGTATTATCAACTGATTATAGTACTTTATTCTTTTATGGAGTGCTATGCATTATCACAAGTAGTAGTGCTTGTGATAATGCATGATGCATAATGCATGATGCATGATGCATAATGCATGATGCATAATGATAGTGCATGATGCTTGTGATTGTGTTTCTGAGGAACTCCCTCCCGGTTTAAAAGCACCCTGGCTCCAATGGAAAATACTAAACTGTCTGAGAATGGGAATGGGGCGATCAGGAGTTTCTATGAGTAGCTGGGGCTACAAAACTGACCCAACCATCTGTGAATGTGGAGAGGAGGGCCATACGATGCAACACTGTCTTGTCTGCACCCTACAGCGCAACCGGTATAGCTTGAAAGATCTTGCAAGGTACAACACCAATGGAAAGAACTGCATAAAAAAGTGGGAAATCGTTGTATGACCACATGCTTTAAAGACATGCAAAGAAGAAGAACAAGCACTAAGCAGCAATTTCCTTTTTTAGAGTGTTCAACCCACAAGACATGGTATGTCATCCACATCACAGCTTTTCTGTGCGTGCGTACCTATGTACATAATTATTTTTATTTTTCTCTTTTAAATGATTTTGCAGAACCAACTGAGGTCAAGTAGTACTGTCTCAGCCTATTTTATTAAAATTGATATTAAAATATTTCAATGAATGTGCAGCCTTCTATCTCTTTGATATAGTTACTGATTTTATAGACTGCATTTCTGTTATAAACTGACACAGACTGGAATATATGCTTTTACTGTGGATCGTATATAAAGTAAGCTGTTGTTAAGGTTAAATGTAGAAAAAAACACTTTCAGTTTTAGAGATGTTGTGCTATGTTAAGTGTTTTGATGCTGGAGATAGACTCAGATAGCAATGAAAAAATAATATGCTAAGCCACTCATGTTCGTATGTACGCTATTACCTTTCACAAACATTTGAAAAAATTAGACCATTCGATAGTAATTTGTGATTAATGTGATGTTTCTAAGATAAAAAATTCCAACTTTATCCATTTTAAAATGTATTGTTCCAAAATCTAATTAAGTAGTTCCATTGACTAAAACTGTACAATTTAACATAAATACATGACAAAAAGTGACACTCGTTTTATTGATTTAAAGAATATTTAGCTGGCAATTATTTTTACGGTAATGAGACAAAATATGTATTGTTTTAAAAAGAATTAAATTATTACAATTTAAAATAAATAAATAAATAAAAACGAGGCATAGTAGTTTTAGTTATTTAAAGAATATTTAGCTGACAATGACAATTATTTTTATGAGTGAACAAAGTAATTTTTTCTTTGTTGCCACATTTGGGCGGGTGCATCATCCACTAGTCTCTCCCTCTTAGACAAGGTTAAAAAAAAAAAGTAGCTAATTTAATTAGACCCTCACTATCCACCAAGCTCTAGCCCTTGTCCTATCGTCGCAATGTTACATCCTTGTGCCTGTTTTACAAGTATTTCAATGGATTGTGCTCTGATAAACTTGCTGCTCTCGTGCCCCCTCGACGTAAATACACTCGACCAACCCGACAATCAGCTAAGTCCCATCCATTCACTGTGGAGGTCCCCAGATGCCAGAGAGCCTTCTACTCCAGCAGCTTCTTTCCTCGTGCTTCCGGACCCTGGAACTCCCTCCATGCTCCCTGTTTTCCCGACTGTACCAACATGCAGAAATTTAAAACTAATGTAAACAGACATCTCACTGCACAGCTCTCAAACATAGGATGACCCCCAAAACTTTCACCCTAATTCTCAGTAGCCCCTTACATTTACAGTGGTGGCCTGTGTCACGAATGCCGCCGGTCGGGACCACCGAAAGACATTACATGACAATGATAAAAAAAAAGTTTAAAAAAAAAAAGTTAAAAAAAAGTCCAGAGTGGCTCGTGATATCCCAGGTTCAAATAAAACGTGATATGGGATGGGGATTTCTCCAATATAAGACACCGTCAGGAAATACAACAAAAAGATGCGAAGAAACGACAAAAGACTTTAGGATTTAAATTTTATATTCATTTATTTAATAAAACTATATACTAGAAAAACGGGGAGTGTATCTATAAAACAAAACGAAATAAAACGTCAAAACAAAAGTATAGTCTTAAGAAGAGGGGGGATTATCTATCCTATCCCTATAGTAGCAGGATTCACTTCCACACAAAAATACACATACAACAGCCCTAAGGGGCGAATGTCCGGGAAGAGATATTCAGGTTGTCACTTACACGTTGGTTACTTTTTCTCCGTTTAGTTCAGCGAGTCGTATCGCCCGAGCCGAGGACGGCTATAATTCCATCTTCAAAAAGGTCCTTGCCTTTCCTCGCGACTTTCTTGTCGACGGTTGTTCATTTCTTCCCCGTTCAGCGCAGAGGTACTCGGGAAGACTGACTATAGTTATCCTCAAAATATGTCCGTCTTAACCCGGCAGCTAACGTACTTCCATGCCGGCATCCTTCGTCCTCTGTGTCGCTTTAACTTCCTGTCGACTGTTCTTCTTTGCGTGCGGCTCAAGTTTTTGTCTTCACTCTCTCTTTTTTTTATCTCTTTTTCTGACGTCATTCGAGTCGCATTATGATAATTTCTCGGTCGTGTATAAATATGCAAAAATGAATCCCATCTCTCTCCGTAAACCGGAGTCGTGAGTTCGAATCCCGATAGCTCTCCCTACATTTTGTAACACCTGCCTTGTTTGGGGTCAACTATGATAATAATAATAATAAAAATCTTAACAAATGAGTCATTTTTTTATTAATAGTATTTACTCTGACAGACATTTATTATTTCAAAAGGAATACAATTATTATTCACAGTAAATTATACAGCTTGATGTAGAAAGCACCGTGGAATTTCCAAAGTCCTGCTAGTGAAACAATAGTGCAACATTTTCCGATAGTACATCTTAGATTTAACACTCTTAGGTTCACTAGGTTTTCCATTTGTGCTTCCCATATCTGAAACTCCTTTTGAAATCCTCTAACGGCAGACAGTCTTGCTACCAAAACTAAAGACTGAAGAAGGAATAGTTATCTTAAATAGAAAAGGCTGAACTTTCTCCCTCAAGAAAGAAAGAAGTGATCCGAGTTATGTCTCCACTTTAAAAAAAAAAAACAGCAATAAACAACAGAGAAAATTGTCAAAAGAAAAACTTCACATTTTGATGTCATTATTATCAATAATATAATAATATCAGAAAGCAGTTTGTACATATGTTATCACCCTCCACTCCCCTTTTTTTTAATGGGATCGCCCAATCAACGAAAATACAATGAAAAAAAAGTAATATTTTAAATGTCATCGCTGTTGTATTGAACGTGAAACTCAAACTAAAATATGCTTTCTTTGTTTTCGAGCTAGAATCGAAGTGTAGTACCTGTTTTGTCCAAAGATGGTACAATAATATTGTGAGGTCTGCGTTAATGCCAGATGTCCATAGAATGAAAATATGTCACACAATTTGTATTATTTGGATTATTCGAACTACTGTTCTCATTTTGGATGTTATTCTCAACGTTTCAGCCGATGTAACCTCCAACCTTCTTCAGGTGTACCTTGTCGAGCTTGGGAAACTTTCTGTCAAACTCTGGAATCTGTACGGAATTTCCAACAGAACTCTGTATTTAATCCATAGGTTTAACTTGCTCTCATTCTGTTAGCCATGACCGGGTAGAAGTCTTAAATAATTCGTAATTGTATTCTTAGTTATCGACCTCACTGAGGATTGATGATACTAAGAATACAATTAAGAATTACTCAATGGTTAACCGAACGATAGCAAACTTCTTCCGTGGATTAAATAAAAGATTCCATTCAAAATTCTGTACAGATTCCCGAGTTTGACAAAAAGATTCCTGAGTTCCACAAGATACACCTGAAGAAAATCGGAGGTTACATCGACCGAAACGTTGTGAGAATAATGTCCAAGATGAGAACAGTAGTTCGAATAATCCAAATTATCAATACTCATCTAAAAAATTCCGAAACATAAGTATGTTTTAGTATTCCATCTTTGGATGTATCTGACTTGTGGAAGATTGCATCGTGGGGTCAGTTATTTTCTGGAGTGGTAGAAAGATCCAACCATTTTTTACAGCGACCTTAGCAACAGACTGGATATGCATCTTCGATTTTAGATCTGGGGTGAAAATCGGTGCTAAGAGCTTATCCAACTTATTACAATACAAAAAAGTCTTCATAAAATCCGGCCAGATAACAATTTAAATTAGATGCAGCCTTCCCGTAAGCTGTTTCGTCCATTGATCTGTCATGCTTAAGTTTGAAATAACATCTTTTTATCAGTAAACCATTAGATATATGATTTGGAAAATTCTCCTTTCTTTTTAGTATATGTTGATTGGTCTGTCAAGCTCAATTTTTTTCAATAGATTTCATTATTTAAGAAACTTGTAACAAGTTGGTTTTAATGTTCATCTCGGTAATTCTAAGAATTGACTGAAAAGAAAAGAAATCAATTAACTTTTTCGTTTCTCGTCGGAGCAAAGTTGTTTCCCTTGGTATAGCCCCCCCCCCCTCTTAAAAAAATAAGCAGAACAGTTTTCCCCCTTAAGGTTATAGTAGAATGCTTTTGTTTTTTTTTAGTTAAATTCATTCACAAATAGAGAAACAGATCATGAACATGAGCGGTTGACACACTAACCTCCTCTTCTATACCAGTCGGCCTCAGTGTCAGACTCTCTGTTTCCCTGGCATCAACAGGGTACATTTTAAATAACTTTTTATGTCATCTGACATTAACTCTGAGGTAAACCGTGGTGACCCAACTCCTCAATCACTGATTTCTTGGACAATACCCTTCTTTTACTGGTTGTACTCTTCGACCTACTTACGTCATGGACAAGGAACGTTTTTGATTTGTTCATTTTTTTCTCAAATAATTTTTTGTTCATTTGGTCTTTTTATTTTGACCTCAAACCTGTCTGCAGACGAATTAGGGTCAAAAGCCACATCCTGCCCCATAACAAGCTCCATCAAAATTGGTCTGTCCTAAATATATGCTTTGGTGAAGTGAAGAAAAACATGAATATGCTGAAACTCATCTAAGTAACAGGTTTTCTAATCTCGGATCTGTAATTAACCTGGAAAACATATATGAAACCATAAACCAATCGGTTGCTGAACTAGTATGCCTAGAAGGAATGGTGGAAGGGTACAGAAATAGTTGAACTATATAGAAGATGTTCCTGAACTTCCAGATCAATCAGTTAAAAGTAGGTAGAGAGAGGTTTTGGAGACAGTTAATACATGATAGATCATACTCTGCAGGATGAGGAGAAAATCTTAGATTATTAAGCGATCGTTTAGTAAAGACAAGACTTGCACCCATGTCCTCTGTAGTTAAATGGAAAGTGTTAGAACTGTATAGAAACACAAAAAGGTCGACAGTCGGTGTGAAAAAGCTATATCGACAAGGAAGTGTGTGGAAAAAGAAGTAAACCGCCAAGAAGATGGCATAATAACGTATGTTTTTGTACTTCCAGAACAATTAATCAGCTGATCAAAGTAGTGAGAGACCACACATCTTGGAGACAGTTAAGCCATGATAGATATTGAGAAAGTATATTTGGATGGCAAAGCTGTTGAGGTTGTTCAGAAGTTTTGTTACCTTGGTGATACCATTGGGGCACAGGAAGGAGCAGGTGCTAGTGTGATTGAAAGAATTAGGAGTGTATGGAGTAAGTTTGAGGAACTTCCACCAATACTAACCAGCAGAGCGTTGCTACTGTCGACAAAGAGAAGAGTCTATCACGTATGTGTACACAGTGTGATGATGTATGGAAGTGAAACTTTGCCAGTTAGGGTTGAGGACGTATGTTGGATGCAGAGAAATGATATGGGAATGTTATGGATGTATAATGTGAGTTTTAAAGACATCCTTACATATGATGACCTCAGACGAAGAATAAATTTGGACAGTATAGGGAGATGTGTGCAGAACAGGTGACTTTGATTGTATGACCATGCTGAAAAACTTGAGGTAGCAGGATCAGTTTACAGGGGAAGGCCAAAGAAAACATCAGAGGAAGTGATAAGGATAGACTTGAGATAAAGAGGGATAAATAAAAACCTGGCTAGAGATAAGTTAGTTTGGAAGTCAATTTCTAAAAGCTATGTAAAATAGACCTTAAACCGAATATGATGGTGATGAGTTTGTATTCAGCAGGATGCAGAGAAAACGTTTGATGATGTGACTAAAGTTTTTAGAATTCATTTAAAAAATGCGATTTTCTTTTTGTCTGTCATATTTAAGTTTGAAATAGCATTTTGATCATTAAATGTGGACGGCCACATCTTGAGAATGTCCATTTTTGCTTCCCCATCCGTCTGGGTGAAGGTTTAGATCTTCTCTAATTCAATAATGATTGCATGACTTTTTAGTCTTATCTGATAATCAAGAGTTAAACCCTGATGGAAGTTTCTTTTTCTTCTTTTAGTTTCGTTCTGCCAGCTTTGCTTTTTTTTCTCTTTATGCTGAATTTAATGGTACAGATTTATTCCTGAAAATAGACAAGAAGGCGAATAGACAGATTTGTATTTTATATTGGCGTGAGGAAAATCTAAGCATTTAACAAAATAAAAATAAAAGTAGACATTATTTTTATTCTTTGAAAACATTTTAGACCTTCATTAGTTTTTTTTTACACTTGATAGTATCAAGAAAAGACATGTACATAATGAGTTTATAAAGTTTTCATTTGTATTAAATCCTGGTGTTATGGCTGGGGACAAGAGGACATCCGATACCTCATTTTATCCCAAGCAACGCCAGGTCTTCCTGCTAGTATATATATATATATATATATATATATATATATATATATATATATATATATAGATTTAGATTTTTCACTTATAAAATAGATCATTCAGTGAAGACCGGGGTTGTTCCAATAAAAACAAGCTCGATGATACTCGATTACAGAGTACAGAGCATTTATATGTGATTTTATGAAGGCTTACCAAAGCATTCCTTTCAAGACACCAATGATCACCATTAAAGATATTTTTTCTTACAAATACTATTTATTCAAATTAATGCACAAGCTACTTTTCTAAGACTTTTCTAGGACTTTCTTTTTTTATCGTTGTTCTTCCTTGCTTTTTAAGTTTGACTTTTATTTTTATTTTTTATTTTTTTCCTCTTCTCTTCTTAAGTGACCTCAACTATTACAACGCCACATTGTGTTTTGTCGGCAGTTGAAACCAGTATTCCAGACATTTAATTTCCCTGATGATCTGCCAAGCAAGTAACTGCTTGGTAGTGAAACACGTGTAGGAAAAAACATTTAATTTGAATAAATAGTATTTGTAAGAAAAAATATCTTTAATGGTGATCATTGGTGTCTTGAAAGGAATGCTTTGGTAAGCCTTCATAAAATCACATATATATATATATATATATATATATATATATGAGAATAGCCGTCCCAGGACGGGTAAAATTAATTACCCGAACAGAAGGTTTGCAGCATTTTTATATCCCCTTACGGAGATTAAGATGAACATATAATGCTACTAAAATTTATTTCTAGAAACCTTATTCTAATTTTGATTGAAATCATGATCTTGATAAAAGAAAATTTCAAAATTTATGGTTTAGCTTAAGGAGTCTTGAGAAAAAAATTGAAATTAAGAGAATCTTGTTTAATTGGTGTCTAATGACTATGAATCAAATTCATTGCAAATCTGAAATATTTAAATTTTCAAATGGGAGGTTGTGCCCATATTATGCCCCCTAAAACCCTTTAATTAAAATGCTTAAAAGAAATTAAAATTTGGGGAATATTTATGAATTAATATCTGAGGTATATGAATTTTCACTAAAGAATTCCACACCCTTTTTGCCCCTTATAATGCCCCCCCCCCCCAATACCCTTTTAAAATACTCTAACGAAACTGAAATTTAGGGAATATTTATTAATTGATGTCTAATACCTATTGTTAAAATTATATAAAATCGGAGGTATCAGAATTTTCACGAAGGATTTCTAACCACTTTTTTTTTTACCCTCCTTTGCATTAAACTAAATATAGCCCACATTTTGACCTTATACCAAGCAGCTGTGTTCCAAAATTTATAGTGATCTTTAATTAGTTTAAGAGTGAATCCTGTACATACAAATATATAAACATATAACATTCCTAAGTTTATAAAGAAAAAAAGAGTTATATATTATACACACTGCATATATACATACTACTAACCGGAATACCTGTTCAAGGGTGAATCCATTTATATATATATTTATAGCAAAGTTGTGTATGTTGCAGCATCACAATTAAATGGTTGATCTAAGAGCCCAACGTGCTGCAAATTTGGAATCAGCACCTTCGATCTGATTTCCTTATCAATGTCAGAAGTTCTTGAACCTTTTTTAAACTAATTATACAAACTTAAAAGTTTGTAAAAATAGCATTAGAAACACATGTTCCACCATTTTTAGCTTTCCCTTCCAGGCGACGTAATCTTTTCACTGCCAGACATTTTATTAGACAATCGAAATATTTTAGATCTATGTGGGGAGATCCCTACACTGAACTCATAAACACTATAAGTAGGTTAAAAAGACAATATTTTTGTTTATCTGGTGGCCGTGTAGATAAAGCGTTCGCCTTCAGTTCTGTTTTATGCCATATTTAAGGTTTGAATCTCACACGAGACAATTCTTTTTTTTTTGCTATAGAGTTGCAGTTATTTTCTAGCTGATATCAATCCGCATCATAAACCTTAATTAAAAAAAAATATTTTCTTGCGATTTAAAGTAACAGAAAATAACTTTTTATTTGAACTGACGTGCAGAAGAGAAATGTTTGAGAAACCTGGCGTGGACAGGTTCTTCAGCTTGTAATTTAATAATTGCAAAAACCATAATAAAAAATTTACTAATCAAATCATGTCACCCAACTTTTTCGGTATAGGCCGCAAATTAAAGTTCCACAAGCAACTTGGCCTCGGGCAATCATCTTGTGGAGTTGAGAGAAGCTTGTTAGAGGTTTTCATTTTGTTGTAGGGTTGCTGCGTCTCTATCCATCTTACCGGCCTTGCTTGAAATGAAGAAAAAGGTCACCAAGTTTTCGGTTCAAAGGACAAATTGCTTGTCTACAATTTAAATCAATTTTATTCAACACAAAATATGGTCCAGAAAGCGTTATGAAAACAGTAATATAAGACAGGTTGATTCAGCCGACATGTATGTATTATAGAAATTGAATTGAGTCGGTTAGTTTCATCGCGTCTAGCAGAGCTATTGCTAGAGGCAAGAAGAGAGATATACGACTTGTCTTGGTGATGTCTCAAAAGGAACTGTTTATATTTCGTGGGAAACCTAACATATCACTACACGAGTGAAAACATACCGAAATACGGTCTTTAAATCAAGTGAAGGGACGAAGATGAAAACACATGTAGATTATACAATTTTTTACAGAAAACTGATACAAAGAAAATAAAAGTAAAAGTTCATGCTAAAACAGACTGCTGCTGTTTATTTTCAAACGAACAGCTCACCTTCCCCCCCCCCCCCACCACCACCACCACACACACACCATCCTCGAGCGTCTTTGGTCTCTCTGTACGAGGGTTTGTTAGGACAACCTGACATAAGGATAGTTCACCCTACAAGTAAACTCTGACCAAATATTAAAAATAACATACACATTAAAAATAATACGCATCTCTTCGGTGCACTCAGAACACCAATGCACGTACATTGAATGTATATATTTGCAGAATACAAAACGATTACTGTACCACTTTCACTTACAGAACCACATGCTAATAACTCTGAATGAGAACATGTAAGTACAATAGAAAATAGATTGTAATTATGTAAATGCTAGTCTTCGACCATCTCCATGTATGATCTGTCCTCTTTATGCCACTGCGTGATGAATGGCGCTCTCGTGTTCTCGCTCTATCTTTCTTGCTTTATCTTTCCTGTTCTCTCTCGCTCTCTCGGACTATCCCTAACTATAAAAGTCCGATTTTCATAAATAAATGCTGATAGGGGTGTTTGGTTACGAATATCCCTATTACATTTTAGATGTCATGCATATCTAGGAATATTTTGACAGGTTCATATCTTTGAACATCAGTTGTATGCAATACTGAATCATTGCGTTTGCTATGTGACTGCTAGTGTTAAAATTAAGAGAAAATATTTAATAGTCAACTCAAGTATCAGCTTATATTTTATTGCTAACTTCTCTAAGTGTTAATAAAAATACAAAACCATCAAATGCAAAGACCATATACATGTCTACTCTCTTGGAGAACTTAGAGAGAGAAAAAGCAAAGTTGTCTTTCATTATTGATTTCTTTCCATCCTTCATGTCCCTTGGTGGGAGTCTACATTTTCTGAGTGCTCTTATTGATGCCTCTATTCTCTAAATAAGAGGTGGCCAATCAAATACAAGAGCAAACCATTTTATATGAAATGAAATATTTGTTTAGAAGAACACAGACCGATGTATGCCAAGACTGACTGATTAAACAATTTTAAGTATGTAGCTATTCAAGTCAACGATGCAGGGGAAAACTGGCTCTCTCTTATATAACAAGATATATTTCGGTTCATCTTTTTCTTAAAGACCGTGTCCATTTGGAGAAATAATTGAGACCAAAATTAAGGTATGTCTTTCATCATTCTTTCTTTTGATTCAAATTGTACTTCATTATTCTTACCTGCTCTATATCTCACTGCCCAAACACATTATTTGCCTATGAACTTGTTCTCATTAATCAATATAACCTTTTTGCATCTTTCTTTGTTCATGGTGTTTAATTGAATTTTGATTAAACTAGCTATAGCCAAAATTGCCCCCACCCCCCCGGCAAAATGTGTAAATAATGGTTAAATCTATGATTTAAGATTAAGTCTTTGTTTTATCTTAAGAATACTGACTTAAATAGATCAGTAAAAAAAATAGTATTACATATCTAAATAATGTTTTATACATATGAAACATTTATCCTTCAAAACTATTTTGTTTTTAAAAATGTTATCTTATTCAAGCCTTCAGTTATTCGCCTTATTTATTAATAATAATAATAATAAATTACTACCCACGTTATTTATCTTCGCGCAAAACGCTCATAAATAACGATTGTTTTTAAATAAATGGGGGTCTGTTTTCTTTAAAGGTCACAGATCCATGGTCAAGATTTTGACTATAGCTAGGTTAAACCAATCTGTTTAATTCATTTATCAATTTTGACATCATTTTTGCAATAAACCTTGTACAAGATTATTGTTTTCTTTTTTTAATATTTCCTTTTTCATCCCATACAATTCATTCTCATTGCGGTGCTTTTTAGGAATAGCTATCCATAAATTTGAAGTCATGATGTAAGCAGTTATGACTATCGACGGAGAAAGTCAAATCAAGTTCTAACTTTTATGAAATATACAAATAAAAAAAGCGCTGTACTTTTCTTGTCAGACGACTTCTTTTCCAATCAATTAGAAAAATCAAGTTACAACTTTTACGTAAGTTTTTGGATACCCTCATTACTTTTACAACTTTTAATTTGGTATTTTTTAAATACATTTTCATTTACCTTTACTAAAAGGGTTACGTTAGAGTAAAAAAAACAGTTTGGTTCGTATTGTGTAGAAGTACTGAAACAACATTACAGAATATACTTAAATACAAGATAAAATCAAGTTTCTTCCGTTAAATAACTTTTTTGCAAAAAAAGAAAAAGAAAAAAAATGGGGCTAATCATTTGGTTCGTTCGGTGAAGTGTGTTACCAATCGGAAGTCTCTGCTGAAACTCAGAATTAATGACGTAAGTACTGAAATTTTCTTGGATACCTATTTCTAAAAAGTACCCTCATTGCTATAACAATTGTTTCCATATATATTTCTCATCACAAGATACAGTACTTATCATTATTCTTTTTCTTTTTTTTTCAATCACTTCCCCATGAAAAAAAAAGCATCTTATTTTAAATAGGCATTTTTTTTGGAGTCAATGCTTAAATCTCTAAATTTTGATAACAAACAAGTATTTACAAAAAATTTATTTTTCAAATTTTACTGATTACGATATCAGGTACCACCATGTTGTTTGTGTCTATATAAAACTACCATAGCCGAAAACACTCTGTATTCTCACATTTTGGTGTTTTGTTAACATTATTTTTTATGCTTCATGCAGCTAAACGTTAAATATAGTTAGCATTTTGTGAATACAGGCATACACGACATGGTGATACTTGTGTTTGGGTTGCTTTTCTCCCTCATGCGTGGAGTACCAAATCCTGTGACGACACGGTGGTCAACCATTGGTCTATTAAACCATGTGGTCACCTCTATAAAAGGTGTAACTCAGAAGTCTACTTATGCCATGGCTATTACTGGTTTAGTATTATTAAATTGGGCTAATATTCTGGAGAGCTGGAGGAATGTACAAGCTAAAGGTTATTGGAGTCTTTTTGCAATATAGATAAATCCTAGACGTTTAAGTACACAGTAATCCACCAAAGATGCTACACCTGGAATCGTTAATAAATTTCACAAACTTGCCTGTAATCCCACCATATATTGTAGTAGTAGAAATAAATTTCAGTCTATACCTGACTTGTCTACCAAGTTTCAGTCATAAATGTTCAACAGTCTTTGTTTTATCACTGTTCAAAATTGTCAATAACTCTGGCACACTCCTCTCTTGGCACTGCTGTGATTTCTGTTCAACATGTCAGCATGTAAAACGGACGTTAAAGCGATGATGATGATGATGATGATGATGATGATGACGACGACGACGATCCTGATCCTCTTTAGTTCAGGAATAGTCTGGTGATTGTTTTGATAGACATTATCTTTGAAATAACAGATGAAAATTTAGAGGGTTATGATCTGGTGAGTATGAAGCCCATTCAGGATCACATCTCCTACTGATGAGACGATCATCAAAGTGTCTCCGCATATCATTGAACAGCGATAAAACAAAGACTGTTGGACATTCATGACTGCAAGTTGGTGGACAAGTTAGGGATAGACTAAAGTTTATTTCTACTAAATATGGTTGGATTGCATGTAGGACTCAATTTTATTAACGATTTCCATGAGTGATATTTTATTATTGGGGGGGGGGGGGTCATGTATTATGCCAAAATTATGACACTTTTCTTTGTCTATTTTGATGACCAATTGTGCAGTTCTACAGCTTACCAGAATTGAACTGGTAATGTAATCCTCTTTAGAAACACTGATCTGTACATTCAAGATAATATTAGGGGTGAGACGTAGTGGGTGAAAATTTCAGATTCATGCGAGTAGTATTTTTTTGTGTTCATTTATACATAAATAACACTAAACAATCAAACATTTTGAAATTTTTGCAAAATTCAGAAGGTGCAGGCCAAAAATAGCCGTTAGGGCTCTACGGGACTCAAAATCCATCATTTTTCGGTGAAAAAGTGGTTTCATGCAGCCATTGCAGGTCCTAAAACATCCTCAAAAGCTATGAATGGATATAGATGGTTAAATCTGATATAGTACTTTAATTTAGGACCATTTTCAGGCTGTGAAAGGGTTTTCATGAATGTAAAATAGCCAAAAACTAGTGGCCTGCACCTTCTGAATTTCGCAAAATTTTCAAAATGTTTGATCGTTTAGTGTTATTTATGTATAAATGAACACAAAAAAATACTACTCGCATGAATCTGAAATTTTCACCCATTACATCCCACCCCTAATAATATATTTATTTTCGATATTGGATACATACATTCAGTAATTACATTGACAGAAAGTAAAATTATAACACCTATTTTTCTTGGGAGGACGGTTCAAGTGGAATAATGCTTCGTAAACACAGATTATGGAATCAGTAATTTGAATTTAAATCTCATCTGATGTCACATATATTTCTGTACTAATACCATTGGGGGAAAAGCATGGACCCCTATCTTACAATAACAACTAGACAGAAAACGTCTGCGTTAACTCAATTCAACTTGTGAGTCAAATCTCTATTAGAATAAAACATTTCTGTTGAATTGTATTTGGATTCTAATAAATATCTAATACGGAATGCCATAACTTGAATAAATTAAACACCAAAACAAAAACTAATTGGACATGTTCTTAAAAGAAAAAAACAAAAGAAATCTTAAAGATTATTTTTCAGAATTGAGGATTGATAATTTGGATTATTCGGACTACTATTCTCGTATTGGATGTTTTTTTCACAACATTTCGGCCGATGTAACTTCCAATCTTTTTTAAGTGTATCTGTATATCGAACTCGAAAGGCTATATAGAATTTTACAATGAACCCAAGTTCTACTAAAAAATTTGGAGGTTCAATTTTTGCTACAAGTGATTATAACTAAGAATAACATAGTAATTAACATTTCTACCTGGTCATGTCTATGGAATGAGAACAATCTACCCCATAGATTAAGTAAAGAGTTCAGTTCAAAAATGCGTATAGGTTACTGAGTTCGACACAAAGATTCCCAAGTTCAAAAAGATGCATCTAAAGAAGCTCGGAGATAACATCAGCAGAAATCTAACAACTAAGATGCGAGTAGTAATTCGAATAATTCAAATAATTCAAATAATAAAAAATATTAAAAATGCTGCAATTTTGTTTTCTGCCAGTGAATATACATTGAAATTGTCTTTGTTTATTATGTAAAGTAATATTATTTGCATTATTATCAAACATTATTACTATATGCATCATTATTATAATTCAGTATTTTTTATTATTATATCAGTTTCATTATAATTATTTTCATGAACATTTTCATCATTATTATAATCATATTTTCATTCCAATCATTTTCATTATTAAATTATATTTTCATAATTTTCATTATTTTTATTATAGGTCGGGCAATGAAAGTCAATGTCATTTATTTTTTAACATAAAAATGAATATCTCTGAAAAAAGTCCACCAAAAATCAATGAATTATCCGATCTCAATGAAATGTTCAGTATCTATTAATAAATAAATGAATATCAATATAAAGTTTTTATTTTATTAAAGAAAAAAAAACTTATAGATTTTTTATTTTTAGGTCACTTAAATTATTTTACCCACCCCTTCAATTCAAGGATGAAAGTCAGTGACCACTTTTACAAAGAGATAACACCCTGACGGTGTGAATGAAAATAATTTTTATAAGGCAGCTCTCGGTAGAAATGATACAAAAAAATTTGAAATTTAAGTGTAAAAAAAAAATGTCTTTCGAGCCTTAAATACAAGGTGTTTTAAAAAATGTTGTTTTTCATCCGCACCTTGAGGGTGTTATCTTTTGGTAAAGGTAGTCACTGAGTTTATAATAAGACATATTCTGTCACTGAAATGAAGGGGACGTTAAAAAAAAATCTATAAGTTGTTTTTGTTTTTAATAAAATAAATACTTTACATTAACATTCACTTATTAATTAATAAATACTTTATATTAACATTCACTTGTTTATTAATAAATACTTTATATTAACATTCACTTGTTAATTAATAAATACTTTACATTAACATTAACTTGTTAATTAATAAATACTTTATATTAACATTCACTTGTTAATTAATAAATACTTTATATTAACATTCACTTATTAATTAATAAATACTTTACATTGACATTCACTTGTTAATTAATAAATACTTTACATAAACATTCACTTGTTAATTAATAAATACTTTATATTAACATTCACTTGTTAATTAATAAATACTTTACATTAACATTCACTTATTAATTAATAAATCTTGAAAATTTCATTAAGATCATGTAATTCTCTGGTTTTTGTGTTTGTGGGTTTTTTTTTTCAATCCGTGTTAAAATTCATTTTTGGTAAAAACAAATTGCTTTCACTTTTCATTGCCCGTCCTTGCATTATTTTCATTATGAAATTTTTTTTAACTGCAATGCCCTCATCATATTCGATCATTAACCATTACTACTCCATTACCGACTACAGCCTATTTTTTTTGTTCATTTCTTCATTTTTCCCATCTTTTACATTTTAGCAATTTCCCCACTGTGCGAACAAAAAGGTAGAGTAGACTAGCCTGCTTCTGCCTTTCACTCTCACCCTCTCCTTTATTTCTTATTATTTGTATCTCTCCCTCGTAACTTATTCTCGGATTTGATAACTTTACTCTCTCTAACCAGTGCTTTGGCTTCTCAACATGCTATTAAATTATATATCTCAACATGCTATGAAATTATATACATATAATATATATATATATATATTATATATACACAGTGTTTGGAAAATTCATGGCATAACTTCAGGATTATGTTCTATATGTGTATATAGGTCCGGTAACGCTTACTTTCCAAGTTATAGACCATTGAAACCAATACTAATCAACATTCTTTATTGGAAACATCTACCGCATACAATGTGTGTGATAGTGCACTGTTATTTGTACATATGAGATAGATAAACACTATTCCTGTGACAATATCACACTAATAAGCCTAAGTTTCATGTTGCCACATACACCAACAAAACCATGAAAAGACACTAAACACATACAAAAGATCTGAGCATCATGGTCGGCAAGGTCTCCTTTGATAGCCAACATGAGGGACCCGGTTAACATCCTGCAAATGTTGGCCTTTCTTATTTCAATAAACAGAATTTGACAGACCAATTACAGGTAAATAAATATCACAAATCACACAAAGAAAAAAATTAATCACAAAGAAAATTAGACTAGTAATGGAGTGCTATTGCAAAAGTAATCCCCACACAAAGAAGCAAGTTTACACATATAGAATATAATCTTGAAGTTGTGCTATCAATTTTCCAAACACCTTGTGTGTATGTGTGTATATATATATATATATATATATATATATATATATATATATATATATATATATATATATTGCTTACATTGAAAATATCTGGAAAAAGTTCCTGAAAATAAATTTGATTTTAACATTGATTGCATTGAATAAAAAAATTTCAAAGTAATCTGTATTTATTTATTCAACTCTTCAACTATTTGAATTTAAATGGACATATTAAAACAAGTTTCTTCTTATTTAAAAAAATGAATGCTAAATTGTGCTACATTATTTAAACTGTAATCAAACATTTATCTTGATATTTATGAAAGCATTGTTTTTTTTGTGTTCAAACACAATCTTAAAACTGATTGAATTGATGTCATTTTTGATGAAGTACTTCTGTGATAGGAATGTGGCGGGTCTTGTAATAATACGCAACAAAAACTCGAATAAAATGGAAATAATCAAACAACGAATGAAATAGATAAACAAAGGTTGTAAAAATAAAAATATTTTATTGAAAGAAAGAGGATTTTACTGCTGTTTTGTATATGTGTGTGCATGTTGTATTATGATAGTTTGTGTAAAACAGTGTGCAAGCAAGTTCAAAATGACCTGTATTTATTTATTCTATTTTAAAACTGTTTGAATTTAAATTCATATTAAAAAAACTTTCTCCTTATTTCTAAAAAAGTGAATGTTGAATTGTGCTACATTGTTAAACGTGAACATTATTTAAACCATAATGAAGCATATTTATTTCAATATATATATAAAAGCAAAAGTTGTTTATGGATGTTCAAACACCGTCTTGTGAATTGATATAATTTTTAATGAAGAACCTGTGTTGCGCATGTTATGGGCCTTGTAAAAATACACAACAAAAATGAGAATAAAGTGGAAATGATCAAACAATGAAATAAAATAAACATCGGTTGTAGCGATAACAATATTTTATCGAGAAAAAGATGTTTTGGCGGTTTTTATACTTGTGTGCATCTTGTTAGTATGAGAGTTTATGTAAGACACAGTGTGCAAGTAAGTTCAATAGTCAATGTAGGAAGTGTGTGTATATGTTTCATGTGAGCGTAAATGTCTGCTGGTAGAGAATTGTGTGAATATGAGTGCATATCAGCAATAGTAAGTTTTTACCTATTAGTTGATGATGGCGGTTTGCCTAGTTGTTGCTGCGCATAGCTGATTTAATCTAAACGATGTTGATCGTTGTGGATTGTCATAATTGTTTGTCGATGCTGATTGCAAATGGTGCTAGCATGACTACATATCGTAATTTCCCCGAATAGTTTGTGTTTGGTGGTGGGAAAAGACAGTTTACTTTGGTGTGGAGGTCTAGCACCTCATGGGCTTACCGGTGCTGATCTGTTTAGCTGTT
The DNA here is from genome assembly GCA_963556195.1 of Sepiola atlantica. NCBI lineage: Eukaryota > Metazoa > Mollusca > Cephalopoda > Sepiida > Sepiolidae > Sepiola > Sepiola atlantica. Next base: position 45,313,897 of record OY744533.1, on the reverse strand, counting down.
GTGTTTGTTGGTGGGAAAAGACAGTTTACTTTGGTGTGGAGGTCTAGCACCTCATGGGCTTACCGATGCTGATCTGTTTAGCTGTTGTGTTTGTTGGTGGGAAAAGACAGTTTACTTTGGTGTGGAGGTCTAGCACCTCATGGGCTTACCGGTGCTGATCTGTTTAGCTGTTGTGTTTGTTGGTGGGAAAACACAGTTTACTTTTGTGTGAAGGTCTAGCACCTCATGGGCTTACCGGTGCTGATCTGTTTAGCTGTTGTGTTTGTTGGTGGGAAAACACAGTTTACTTTTGTGTGGAGGTCTAGCACCTCATGGGCTTACCGGTGCTGATCTGTTTAGCTGTTGTGTTTGTTGGTGGGAAAAGACAGTTTACTTTTGTGTGGAGGTCTAGCACCTCATGGGCTTACCGGTGCTGATCTGTTTAGCTGTTGTGTTTGTTGGTGGGAAAAGACAGTTTACTTTTGTGTGGAGGTCTAGCACCTCATGGGCTTACCGATGCTGATCTGTTTAGCTGTTGTGTTTGTTGGTGGGAAAACACAGTTTACTTTTGTGTGGAGGTCTAGCACCTCATGGGCTTACCGGTGCTGATCTGTTTAGCTGTTGTGTTTGTTGGTGGGAAAACACAGTTTACTTTTGTGTGGAGGTCTAGCACCTCATGGGCTTACCGGTGCTGATCTGTTTAGCTGTTGTGTTTGTTGGTGGGAAAACATAGTTTACTTTTGTGTGGAGGTCTAGCACCTCATGGGCTTACCGGTGCTGATCTGTTTAGCTGTTGTGTTTGTTGGTGGGAAAACACAGTTTACTTTTGTGTGGAGGTCAAGCACCTCATGGGCTTACCGATGCTGATCTGTTTAGCTGTTGTGTTTGTTGGTGGGAAAACACAGTTTACTTTTGTGTGGAGGTCTAGCACCTCATGGGCTTACCGGTGCTGATCTGTTTAGCTGTTGTGTTTGTTGGTGAGAAAAGACAGTTTACTTTGGTGTGGAGGTCTAGCACCTCATGGGCTTACCGGTGCTGATCTGTTTAGCTGTTAGTTTGTCTTGGCTTTCTATAGATATGCTCATGGAAGCTTTAGAAATTTTTTTCCTTCCTCGCCTAATACGCTGATTGGTTACTGTTTGCATAAATGGTTAAGTCGCGCATGCACACTGCGTTTTGTGTTTTGTTGTCGGACTGATAAGATCTCAAATTGCAGTCAGTCTCGACAGATATAGGCTATATATATATATATATATATATATATATATATATATATATATATTGAATTTTTTTTTAATATATACTTTTGTTTGCCCCAAACAAGGCATATTGCTGCTGAAGCATAAGGGGCTACTGTGATAGGTGCTAGATTTATAGACGGGCAATCGGGGGGGGGGGGTTGCCGAGTAAGATGTTTGTTCACATTAAATTTTAATTCCTGCATGTTTATATGGACAAGGAAAAGGGGAGCAGGGAGGGAATTTCAAAGGCAAGCAGTCTAAGGAAAGAAGCTAATAGAGTAGAAAATCTTCCAGCATCTAGGGACCTCTATAGTGTAGGGGTGGGATTTTGCTGCTAGTTGGATAGGTCAGACGTATTTTAATTTATGGGGTACATGTGCAGTAAGTTTATCTGAGCATATTCTGTGAAAGCATTTATAAAACAAGCACAGAGATGCAACACTGTGGCGATATGACAGGAGATGGAGCTTAGCAGACTGTGTAGGACCTATTAGGTTAGAAACTGTTTTCACCTTGTCCAAGAGGGAGAGTTTATTTTATTACTTTATCAAGCACAGATGTTAATAGCATAATTAAAAAAATGTTATTGAGATCAACGGGAAGCCAGACGATCTGCTGCTAGTTTAACATGCTCTAACATTTTCTTCACTGATTCGGATAAATTAAAAAATTAACGAAAAACAAAAACTAAACTTTACCACTCTTCCCTCATTCTAAATATGCCTACATTTAATTTCTATCCACACATTAAAATACCTCAGCATTTTCTGTTCTGTATAAAGAATAATCTTTGTAAATCTGTACCTTATTTGTAGTGTTTCTGTCTCTATCCGGGGATGAAATTGAACATAAAGTCCTATAGCAAGATCATCATCATATTCGGGTTAACGTCTGTTTTAAATGCTGGCATATTTTAATGCATTTTTTGGGCTGTGACAATGCGGAAAAGTTTACTGGATTTTGGAGGGCTGTAACAATGCAGAATTTTTTTATTGCATTTTGGAGGGATGTAACAATGCAGAATTTTTTTATTGCATTTTGAAGGGCTGTAATAATGCAAAAAAGTGTTAGTAACAAGAACACTGAATAAATCAACATCAATAATTTTTCCCAGTAAAATTTTGAGAAATCCAATGGCATTCTTAATTTTGTGTTTGAGGTTTTACAATAATATTTTGAGGTCTACATTCATTCCAGACATTCATAAACTGTAAATACATTTTATTCTATTTTAGATATTAATTACTGTAACAAGTTGTTGGAGCATGTCAATTATGTAACTACTATGAAAAAGTAAAGTAGTCGACCATAATCAAGGGCAACCCAAAGGCTCCCTTTCATTAGCTACTACACTGGTATGTAGGAGAGGATGGCACTCATTTCTCAGGACTACTCCACTTACCCTTGATTCTCACTTTATAATACTAAGGGGCCATCAAGTCCCATTTTTATTTTTTTTTTAGTCTTTCCCAACCCATTAACGAACACTAATCATTATGCCAAATGGGTCGGTCAAAACTACTGAAATGTTTTTCTGAATTTTTGAGATAAGTATTAATAATTTATATAATTTGAACTACTATTCTCATCTTGGGTGTTATTCTCACAACGTCTTAGCTGATGTAACCTAACCTCTGACCTTCTTCCGGTGTATCTTGTCGAACTCAAAGAAGCAGCGCATATGTTGGGCGACAATGACTTACTAAGCAGATCTAGTATAGAATTTAATGCAATATGGGAACCATTAATTATAAATAATAAATAAGGACACCATAAAAAGAATATATATATATATATATATATATATATATATATATATATATATATATATATATATATCCATTTTGGCAGATTCTCTGCACGGACGGAATTTTCCTCTGGTGTTTATTATTTTTGACAATGGGAAGTTTCTTTTCCCGAAATATTAAATAAATCATTTTTATAATCATCCAGACATCACACAAACAGCAAACACCACACTTGCTGTTATGTAAGATTTTAAGATTATATATATATATATATATATATATATATATATATATATATATATAGTAATTAATAGTGATAAATTGTAAGACTGCACATCTAAAATACAAGAATAGGTTTAAGGCTCCCAAAATTCATACTAGAATTGTCTGCAAGGACCCGTGACGTAACGGATAAGGTACTAAGTAACATTCATTTCTTGGTGCAGTCTTACTGACGACTTCTACCCGGTCATGGCTGACTGAACGAGAGCATGCTACTCCCGTGGATTAAATAAAGGGTTCCGTGCAATTTCCCGAGTTCGACAGAAAGATTCCCGAGTTCGACAAGATACACCTGAAGAAGGTCGGCAATTACATCAGCCGAAACATTGTGAGAATAACACTGAAGATGAGAACAGTAGTCCGAATAATCCAAATTATACATACTGAAATATTGTCTGATGGTTTTATTAATATATAGATTACAAAATAAGTCAGTATTATTTTTTAAAAACTATTTATAGTTAAAATAAAAATAATACAGACTGATTTTGTAATCTCTGTATTAATAAAACCATCTAACAACATCTTGTGTGTCCGTGTGTTTCTCGCTTATATGTAACTTTGATAAATATATATTATTTTTTATTTACTATTAATCGAATATTGATTGAAATCAGAAATAAAATAAGGGAAAATTGAATCTAATTTTTTAAAATCCTATTTAAAACAAAAATTGTAAACGTGATTATATTTTGAATTTTTTTCCTCTTAGCCTTCCACCCGACAATATGTCTGGTCATTTTTGCCATATTATCAAATTATGTTTCCATCTGTTTTTACATGGTCCAAATATAAGTTGATTTTTTTTATTCACTCACTATACAGGTTTATTGACTATGTTCCCTTCGATAGGGGTTCGACGCTGTCTGGCTGTCCTTATACAATGATCATGATAGTTGGGATTGACTGCATATATTTAACACTGCTTACCGTCTGTTGTCTCTAGCCCCATGTTAACTGTTAAACTTTTCACCGACTGCCATGCGATTCTGGTGCAGGAGTTTTTACAGCTGGATGCCTTTCCTATCGCCAACTCTGACACTTCCAGCAGTCCGAGATCTCTGTGTTTGTTGATGTGGCCGGTGGGTAGTTATCTTCATCCTCATACGCTATTTGCCGCAGTACGAGGAGGGCTGTGACTCTGCGGAAAAGTGTTACACGATAAAGCACCATGCCTAACATCTGGCATTCCATGAAAACCAAAAAAGACAAATCTAACTCGATATCTAATGTGCTATGGATCATATTAAGAAGATTCAATGTGTTAACTGTTGAAATTAAATGTATATTAACAATCAAAATGTATATAGCTAGTTATTGTCTAAAGAGTGGATTGTGTGAACAGTATTGGGAGCTTTCAGATTAGTTATTTTAAAAGAAAAGTAGAAAAAATATTTTGAAAAATATTTTTTTTAAATTGTGTATTTTAAAAAAATATTTTTACTGAGATGCCTAAAGATTCAAATTTGAATAAAAGTCAAATGTGCTTATTATTTGAAATGCACACATTTTGTATCCTATCAGTTTAGAAATGAAGTTGACTGACATTTTGAAGTATGATAAATGAATTGCTAGCGGGCCAAGAACCACTCTGATGAGAGGATGTTGATTCTTTCAGTCAAGTTAAGCATCCATCATCTTTGAAATATCCTAACCTCTAAGAATGTAACTTACCAGGTTACATTGTTTATATAATTCACATCAAGTTAAAAATATTTGAAACCAACATAAACAAAATAGTGGGTGTGAGTGAAGTAGAAATAGTTATTTCCTGTATATCTCTATCTATATGAAGTTAGGTATGTGTATATGTTTATATATTTGTATGTACACGATTCACTTCTAAACTAATTAACAGATCATTATAAATTTTGGACACAGCTGCTAGGTGTAAAGGGTCCAAATGGAGGTTATATTTAGTTTAATTTAGCTTTATGCAAAGGGACAAAGAGGGGGTTGAAATCCTTTGTGAAAATTCAAATGACTCCGATTTTTGTAAATCTTTAACAATAGGTATTATAGACATCAATAGTTCCCAAATTTCAGTTTCTTTGGAGCATTTTAAGTTTTTTAGGGGGGGGGTTACAATATGGGCATATTTGAAAATTCAAATATTTCAGATTTGCATTAAATTTAATCCATAGTCATTAGACATTAAGTAAGATTCACTGGATTTCAATTTCATAAGAACCTATAAGCTTTAGATATTTTCTGGAATCAAAATCATGTAATAGATTTTTATCAAAATTTGATTAAAATTTCTAGACATAAGGTGAAAAATTAGGAATAGACTGAAGTTTATTTGTACCAAATATGGTTGGATTTCAGAAAGGATTATGAATTTTATTAACGATCTCATATGGGGGGGGGGGGCAGGCACCCTACATAAATGAAACATTAAAAATGTATCTTATGTTTATGGCCCAGATTTCAATTTACGTCATCATCAGGATATTTCAAGATATAATCTGTTGGCAGATATGAAGCTTTTTATAAGTAAATTCTAATTTAAGCAAAAGTAAATATTATTTCAAAGAAAACAAAAGGTAAAAAATAAAATAAAAAGCCAATATTAATCACTACAATTTGGAGCCAATGATCATTCTAATCACCAGCATGTAAAAACAGGCGTTAAACCGATGATGATGATGATGATTTCCATACAGTATAAGCTATTTTAGCAAAATGGATCAATTGCTTTAATTTCAGACAAAGAGAATTTTTCTTTTTCTCTCTAAGTTATACTTATAGTATATATTTTTTAAATATTGTACTTGGCTCAACAAATATTGATGACCTAGACTTGCCACTTTCTCTCTCTCACTCTCTCATATTCGATTCGATATAGATTCGATATGTAGTGCAGGTCAGGGAAGAAGTCGGTTCAACCCAAGCAAGGTGAACACCGCTGCAACAAGAACAAACAATATATATATATATATATATATATATATATATATATATATATATGTGTGTGTGTATATATGTGTGTGTGTGGGAGTTCAAACATAGAATAAAGAATTAAGACAAACTGGAATATTAGCGTATGGAATAGTGGATAAACATGTCAACAAACAAGTAAAAATAAGGACATAAACACATCGCTCAAACAAAAGATATTTCGGTCGATTCGTACGATCATATGCATATATATCTCTATCTTTATAAAATTAAGTATGTTTCTGTATTTTTATGTACAGTATTAATACTAAACTAATTAACCGATCATTATAAATTTTTGAACACAGCTACTAGGCGAAAGGTATCCAAATGTGGGCTATATATAGTTTTATTTTATGCAAAGAGAGTAAAAGTGGGGTGGAAGCCCTTTGTGAAAATTCAGGTACCTCTGAATTTTGTGAAATTTTAACAGTAGTTATTGAATATCAATTAATAAATATTCCCCAAATTTCAACTTCTTTGGAGTATTTTAAAGGGGTTTTAATGGGCATAATATGGGCACAATCTCCCATTTGAAAATTCAAATATTTCAGATTTGCATTGAATTTTATTCATAGTCATTAGACACTAATTAAGCAAGATTCTCTGAATGTCAAGGTCTTAAAACCAAAATCATGTAGACATAAACTTTTGTATCCTTATATCTTGATTTTAATCTTCGGGTATTCTTCTAGTATCTTTATAAAGTTAGATATGTTTCTATATTTGTATATTCGCTCCAAAACTAATTAACTGATCTTTATGCATTTTAAAACAAAGCTGCCACACATAAGAGGTCCAAATCTAGGCTATATTTAGTTTAATTTAGTTTTATGAAAAGGGGGTAAAAAAGACGAGGAAGCCCTTCATGAAAATTGGGATACCTCTGATTTTTGTGAAATTTTTACGATAGATACTGGATATCAAGAAATATTCCTCAAATTTTAGTTTCTTTGGAATATTTTCTGAGAGTTATTCAGATTTCAAATTTCCTTACGTCTAGCAACACTGATGAATCAAAGCTGTCTTTGGATGACTATATGTATACTAGCTGTCCTGACCTGGTGTTGCACAGGTGTATTTGTACTTTCAGTATATTAATTATGGATGTATCTGTAAGACAGACAGTATTAACCAAAAGCAAAAATTATTTCAAGTTGTTAAAAAAAATCCCTAAATCTACCTAATAAGACCTAAAAGAACAAAGAAAAACAAAGATCTCATACCTTTTTTGCTTATGTTTTCAAAGACAAAAGAGAAAAAAGTAATGTAAAAAAAATTAATTTCGAAAGATGTTGCTCTTAGGATATAAATATAATTTAAGAAATAAATAGGTAAATATTTATGTGAAAAATATAATACAAATTGCAATAAATTACAACTGTTTATTAGAAATGCAAGAAATTTAATAATACCATGTTCTGTTAATATACAAAATAGCAAACACTTTTACAGACATTTAAAAACTAATGTAGAAGTACGATATGAATCAGTAAATCTTTTTTGTAAATTTTATTTTAAAATACAGTCACTGAGATTGTTTGCTGACATCTATACAGACGACACAACTGTCTATGGCAGCACTTTGAAGAGCATTGATGATCAAGATCTTGCTGTTTCTGCCCCTTATGTGTTATAATATGTAACTAAGTTTCTTGTTATTTTTAAAACCTGTAAAGCGAAGTTTCTCTCCTTTGACATGTCGATAGCTATTACCCTATACATGACCGCCTCCACCTACATTCACAGCTGGCATCCTTTGAAAAATCGTATGTTCACAGAACAATTGAGTATTTATTTTTGTCAAAAAGAAAGAAAACTACATTCATTCCAACGACTGTAAATTCCTTTTTATTTAAGTTGGACGAAATAAAGTTGGGCATTACATTTTTTTTCTTTCAAATTTCAATATACTTTTAAGTAATTGTTTAAGTAAAGGCAGAAATCCCTTCGTTACAGTCAGTTTAAAGCTGCATTTAAATGTGTTACTATTCAAACTACTCGTTAACAAAAACAAAAACTAATGTAATGGAGCACTGAAAAGAAACTTGGTGTATACATCAGGGTTACGGAGTCAGTGTCGGAGGTTTTGGAAGGAGTCGGAATCACACTCATAAGAAGGCTAGGTGTCAGTCAAATTAAAAAATCCAACTCCATAAGTTCCCCTGTCTGTGAAAAGAAAGTCTGGTGCAATCCAATTTTTTGTGGTACTTGTAAGCATTGGGTACACAAAAAGTGTAGTGGAATTACTGGTAGGTTGAGAGAGGATAGCAAATTTGTGTGCTAGAAGTTTAAGACAATGGAGATGAATGAAAACTCAGATGTGGAGAAAGTATATTTGAATGGCGAAGCTATTGAGGTTGTTGAGAAGTTATGCCATTATAGCACAGGATGGAGTTAGTTCTAGTGTGATTGCAAGAAGTAGAAGTGGATGGAGTAAATTCAGGAAACTTCTGCCATTACTAACCAGCAGAGCGTTACCGCTGTCGATCAAGGGAAGAGTCTATCAGGCATGTGTACACAGTGTGATGGTGTATGGCAGTGAAACCTGTCCAGTGAGGGTTGAGGACATACGTTGCATGGAGAGAAATGATAATGATATGATGGCTGTGTAATGTAAGCCTTAAAGACAGGCTTAATTCTGATGACCTCAGAGGGAGATTAAATCTGGACAGTGCAAGATGTGTGAAGAAGAGTAGACTTCGATGGTGTGGACGCATTGAAAGAATCGATGATAGTTTTTTGGTTAGTAGATGTAGAACAGTTGAGACATCAGGTTTAGTTCACAGAGGAAGGCCAAGGAAAATATGGGAGGAATTGATAAAAATGGACCGGAGTGATAAATAAAGACCTGGCCAGAGATAGGTTAATTTGGAAGTTAATTTCTTAAAGCCGTCCGTCCAATGCATGTCAGCATGTAAAACGGATGTTAAACCGAATATGATGACTCCTACTCCTAGCATCATCACACTGCAGCGATAACCTTGTGGTTATGAAGCTGAAAACCGGAAATGCATTACATCTTTCTGCATAATACAACACTAGTACAAACATTCCAATTTAAACATTTTTTTTTTCGACTGTGTAATATATTAACCATTAAAATCTCAATGTCATACACAGGATTGCGAAGTTGGAGTCAGATTTTGAAGGAGTCTGAGTCATAAGAATGCTAGGAGTCGGAGTCGGATTTTTTAATCTGACTCCAATTATTACTGAATATTGGGAGACTTTAAAACAAGGAGTTCATGTTGAATTTTTTTTTTAATTTTAGGAGTCGAAGTCGGAATCCTTGTAGTTGGGAGTCAGGTCTTATAACTTCTGACTCTGCAACCATGGTATATATAGTCAAGTTTATTTGTTGAAGGGTCACAAAACAATGCATTATTCTTGTTTCAGTATTTATGTTTACAAAGAAAACTGAATGCGATTGTATGACTGTAATTTCTTAAATAAATGAAGTATATTTTTAAATTGGATACAAAAAATGTAATTTTACAAATAAATTATGATGAAAGTCATTATCTAAATAAATTAAAAGATTTTTAAAGTTGCTAAGAAACGGTTCATTTTGTAAATGATTTTGTTTTAATTTCCTTGTAAAAATAATTTATTAAGTAACCGTGATGAGGGTTCTCTGCTTTTTAGCAGAATTCCATTTTGTATCCATAAAAATCTGATTTCTGCTTAAATCGTTGGCGCCTCCCATGGATGTGACTCCTCTGCTTTTTAGTGGAAATCTGCTTTTTTATTATTTTCTTCTTTTTAATAAGAAAACGCTTATTCATGCCAAATTGCAAGAGCGTTTGCTCCTTATTTTTTCATCACTATTTGGCTGGATTTTATTTCTTTTTCTTCCTATCTCTTGCTTTATCTTTCTTTCTCTTTTCCTGTTTTTTTTCTTTCTCTTTTTCTCTCCATCTGGTATTGCCTTGCCTTCTTTATCCCTTTTATGACAGTTCTCTCTGAAAACTGAAAATGTTCACTTTTGCTATGAAGACTGACTTTAATCGATTCATGATGGGGGTAAGGGAGACTTTTGCTTCATGAAATAATGACTAGTTGTCTCCTTCCCCCACATGAGTACTCAGTGTCTTTTAATTTTAACTTTCTTGTTTACCAAAAATGATATTTCACTAATTAAACATTTTTCTAATTATTTTAAATGTGTTCTTACTACTTATTACTAGCACATCATCCAGGTTGTTTTTTTTTTTGCGCTGTCCCTCTCCACATACCCACACTGGGGGGAGGGGTAAATTAAGTCAAAAAACAGAACCGGCATTACTAAAATGGTTCTCTTGAGTTTACTTAATAATGTATATACTATTGAATCAATTTTTTTGTGAATTTAAAGGAATTTAAATATATATATATTTATAGTATATTACCGTGTTTTCGGATAAAATTGACCAGTGTTCTCACCTACTTTTTTTAAGAGAATAATATATTTTTTTTTGCGTCAATACTATACAATGATTCGAACAGCCATAGGTACCATTGGTTTCATAATGTTTTGCCCGTTGGGTTAAAAGAAAAACATGTGTCTATGCTCATCAGTCTTAACGACCGAAACTTCACGCGAGAGAACAATAATAGTCCGAAGAAAATTTATTGAAAAAACAGCAAAACATAGGAAAGAAGGTGCAAAACAAGATGTTTTGGGCACATGCGTAACTATTTAAAAAAAATATGTGACGCGTGCGGAAAAAGACGTTAATTGGGAAAAAGGAAAGAGAAAGAAGAAAAGGAAAAGAAAACATGGAAACATGAATAAATAGCAGTAAAATTAAGTAGTACTTAACCAGGTTCGGAGTTGATAATGCAATGGCAGGGTATATATACACAACTAATACAATTGTATCTCTTATGAGCATAAAGCCCATTTTGGGATGCATATTCACAAGAATAAATGATTATGGACATCATTTATTTCCAACCTGTTCTCGTGCTAACTTGTTTGAACGTGAGTAGAAGTATCATTATTATTATTATCATTATTATTATTATCATTATTATTATTATTATTATTATTATTATTATTATTATTATCATTATTATTATTATTATTATTATTATTATTATTATTATTATTATTATTATTGTTCTAGAATAGTCAGCCCTCATGAAATAACTTATTTTCCCAGCAATCAGACTTATGGAGCCAATGCTTAATTCCTGGTTATCAAATTGCTGAGCGAACGGATATCATCATGTATCATACCTCATGACGGGATGCTAGTCTGTTGCTTGTTTTACCCCCAGCTTGTCTGGGTATCTATTTATACAACTGGGTGGAGTGAGGAATTGGAGCAAAGTGGTTTTCCTAATTTTGCATCAACAGAGTTCGAACAGGTCGTGTGGAGGTATTATGTTGTTCATTTCTTATTTTTGTGGTTGACGCTATTGTCTGGATATTCTTCTCTTGGACAGGTAGCTGAAACATGGAAGAGAAAACTACAATATCCTCTTAAAAATATATTTTATGGATCCATTTTCCTTCATTATGAGTTACTTCTGTGCAAGGTGTCAAAGGGCCCGTATCGATCCATACTTCAAGACAATCTTTCGCTTCTTAATTTTTAAATTGCAATTGAAATCTAACTTCAAACCCATCTGTTACATGATTAAACTTAACCAATCCGAGATCTACCTTCATAGGTTAAGCTTGGATCACATCTTGTTAAAAAAAATTTGTTTCTGTATGAAATCTATAAACACCTTTTTTTTTTCTTTTTTTTTTTTTAAATCATTGCATAAATTAGACACTTAATCTTGTATGTACACATCTATATAATAATATGCTAAGACAATTTCATGTTTGTACATACGTTATTACTCTCCACTCTTTTTTTTTTAAAGATGGGATTGCCCGATCACTGAAGATGCAATCCAAAAACATAATTTTCAAAATTTCATCTGATGTCAATGTTTTGTCGAACATGAAACTCAAAAGAAAATGCACTTTCTTGGCTTTCTCTAATTTCTGATCTGTAGTTTTTATGTGAATATTTAGTATATTTAAAAAAAATTATTTTACTTTTGTTCATCCCAAAAAGGTATGTTGCCAATGAAGTGTGAGAGGCTACTGTGATAGACCAAATATAAAGGGGGGGAAGCAAGATATTTGTTCACAGTACATTTAAATTTAGGTATGTTGATACTGTTGGGGAAACAGGGAGCAGGGAGGATTCCAAAGGCTAACATCTGAGGAAAAAAGCTATTTTAGTATAAAATCTTCTGGCATCTAGGGACCTATATAGGGTAGGGTGTGATTTTGCTGCTAGTCGGATTAGTCAAGGGTATTTATTTTGGGGAGGGGGATACCAGTGCAGTAAATTCAGCAGATCACATTCAATGGAAGTACTTGTAAAACAAATATAGGTATGCAACACTGCAGTGATGCGACAGGGGTTGGTACTTGGCAGACAGTGTGGAACAGGTTAGAAATACTTTTTATACTTTATTTTTTGTGACTAACCATTATCTTTTTTTTTTTACATTGTTTTTCTTTGGACCATGGTTCTCTCCGATTCTTGTAGGATCACCAAAGTTAAGCAACGTTGAGTTTCGTTAGTACAAAGATGGGTGACCATTTTGGAATACTATGTGCTGTGTAAGCAAACATTTCAGCCAGGTTCATCGATGAATGCCAGTTTTACTTGGAGTAAAACTGGTGACTTTCTCGCACTTTGTTTTTCCTTTCAACAAAATGTCTACACAGTTTGTTTTTTTTGGGTTTTTTACAGGGTGACTCTAAACAAATGCCCCTATAGAATCGTTAATAAAATTCACAATCCTTTATGCAATCCAACCATATTCCGTACAAATGAACTTCAGTCTATGCCTGAGTTGTCCAAGTTTTAGTCATGAATCTCCAACAGTGTTTGTTTTATCGCAGTTCAATGATATGAAGAGGGACACTTTAGTGGTCGTCTCATCATCATATCGTGAATATGCTTAATATTCAATGAACTTTAACCCCCAGATTTATGTTTGCAGTTATCTTAAAGATAATGTCTATCAAAACAATCCCGAGACTATTTCTGAAGAGGGACATCACACGCAGCTAAAATCAGGCCAACGCCAAGAGTGAGAGTGTCAGTTATTGACAATTTTGCACGTCGTATCCAGGTGTGCTTATCATTGAACAGCGATAAAATAAAGACTGTTGGATATTCATGATTGAAACTTGGTGGACAAGTTAGGCATAGACTGAAGTGCCTTTGTACAAAATACGGTCGGATTGCAAAAAGGATTGTGAATTTTATTAAAGGTTCGATAGATGTCATTTTTCTTTTTTGGAGATGTAACAGAAAATCTCCCAAGTTTGTTTTGCTAAGTAGAAAGTATCTCTTCCAAATTTTAATCTTAACACCAAATTGGACAGGATTTTTCTCATTAACATGAATTTCATGTCGGACGTTTTCATGTTATCATGATCCTGTTCGGTTTCAGTTTATAACATCAGATCGATTTCTGGAGTTTTCACTAGGTTTAATGTCTTATGCATAAGTTAATATTTTATTTATATCCATAAAATAATCGTTTGTTCAGAGTTGAAATATGAAAAGGCAAAATGACAGAGAAATCGGTGAAAACCTACTGTGCTTTTGTTGGGCTTCATCTGCTGTAACATAATATCACATTTGGCTTGTCATTTGCCTTTTCTGAAGGTTTATGTTTCCATAAAGCCATTCAATATTCATTGAGGTTTTCAGACCAATTGATGGAAGAGAACGTTGTCTCATACTGAACATCTTGATGGCTTCGTTCTGATAAGTGCTTTTCTGTTGAACCATACCATGGCCATTACGGACATCTAATATTCTCTCTATCTGCCTATGTTCAGCTGTCTATTGCTCCTTCCTCGTGATGGGGAAATAGGGATTTGGGTTCTGGCTTGAATCAAATCAGATATTTAGTTGATTGATTGTGACTTGCTGAGAATTGGCACGATTTTTGCAATGGATCTGTTTTCCTGTGTGTGAAAGAGAGAGAGAGGCAGAGAGAGAGAGAGAGAGAGAGGGGGGGGGCAGGCAGGCAGGGGCAGGCAGGGAGGGGCAGGCACTGAAAGAGAAAGATGGAAAAATAAAGGGGACATAGAAGGGTAGATAGGAACTTTGAGAGGGACTAGCATAAAGGTATAGATAAAACGTATATGAAAGACACTCCTTTTATCTGGGAGCAAAGTGTATTATCTGTTCTGATACTACACTTCATCTTCTCTGTGCTCAGTCAGTGAACGAGAACTCCTTCTAGACTGAGGCAATTGTTATTTTTTATCTCAATTCAAGATACTCCTTTTTGAGTAGTTAGATTTCCCCCACATTAAAAACCGAGCTTGTGTCTAACTCTGTCCTCGTGAGGAAACAAATATATAGGGACACTTTCTGTTTAAAAGTTGGAGGGAGGAGAGATTTTTTCTTTAAAAAGAAAAAAAATCTATAAAAAGGTACAGGCAAGTTTATTTGTATCAAATATTATAGTTAGATTGGTTGACAATTCAGGCAAGTTTATTTGTATCAAATATTATAGTTAGATTGGTTGACAATTCAGGCAAGTTTATTTGTATCAAATATTATAGTTAGATTGGTTGACAATTCAGGCAAGTTTATTTGTATCAAATATTATAGTTAGATTGGTTGACAATTCAGGCAAGTTTATTTGTACCAAATATTATAGTTAGATTGGTTGACAATTCAGGCAAGTTTATTTGTATCAAATATTATAGTTAGATTGGTTGACAATTCAGGCAAGTTTATTTGTATCAAATATTATAGTTAGATTGGTTGACAATTCAGGCAAGTTTATTTGTATCAAATATTATAGTTAGATTGGTTGACAATTCAGGCAAGTTTATTTGTATCAAATATTATAGTTAGATTGGTTGACAATTCAGGCAAGTTTATTTGTACCAAATATTATAGTTAGATTGGTTGACAATTCAGGCAAGTTTATTTGTACCAAATATTATAGTTAGATTGGTTAACAATTCAGGCAAGTTTATTTGTATCAAATATTATAGTTAGATTGGTTGACAATTCAGGCAAGTTTATTTGTACCAAATATTATAGTTAGATTGGTTGACAATTCAGGCAAGTTTATTTGTACCAAATATTATAGTTAGATTGGTTGACAATTCAGGCAAGTTTATTTGTATCAAATGTGGTTGGATTGCAAAAAGAAATGTGTATTTTATTAACGATTCCATGTGTGTGTTGCATTTTTTTAGGGGCAGAGGTCACCTTATAAGAGGGCTATACCTTTTTATACTCTAATTATAATCTATTACCAACGTAGACGGGTACTTTTGTAGTGCTACATAAACTTACAAACACTCGAAACAAACAAGAGAAAGGCATTTTGGTGCTGACATAGATATAAAACAGATATTTTGCAAGTTTTGCCATGATAAATTTAAATGTGTTAATGAAATCCATTCATTTATTTACTGATGAGTAAAATCCTGTGTATAATTCGATTTTTTTCTTTCTTTTCTTTGTTTGCTAAACCGATAAAGAGTTAGTAGGAAACTCAACAGCTGTGACTGATTTTTGTGTCTTTTTTTCTCCAAAATATTTGCTTTACGGATGACTTAACATGGTTTGAAATTTTGTGAGCTCGAGTTAGGCAAAAAGCGAATAAGATCATGTTAAGGAAAGTAAATAATACAGGCAAAGGATGATAATCTAAACTTTTATATTAATAAAATTGTGTGACCACTTCTCGTGTGTATGTGTGTGTTTATCGCCTCTACATGATTTACACGTTATTATTTTTTTATTTACTATTAATCGATTATTTATTCAAATCAAAAATGCAATAGCATAAAGTAATTGTTATATCGTTGTTTGTATTCAAAAGTAGAAAAAATGAATATATGCTGAAAACAATATTATCAATAAAATATATATTTTATTCTCTATACTATATAATGCTCTATATAAAAAAAAAATGTACATATATTTATAGTCTTTCAGACTAGTTCATTTAGTTCGTGAGGAGTGCAGTGGTTCTATCACTCAACAACAATAATAAAACGAAATCTGTAAAAATCCTATTTAAAAAAAATAATTTAATTACGAAATTAATTTTGTAATTAAACATTTTTTATCCACCATAATGCATCTCCTAAACAAGTTAGCCATTTTAATCTTTTTTTAATGGTTGTAAAAAAAAAGAATGAATTACCTTGTGACCCGTCAAAATTTGAAAGCATTTAAACTGTCTAATAGAAAGTGATTAAAACTGACTTTAAAATTCTTAGCAAATCCTCATTTATTAAAAGATTGAAAATTCTGGAAAATATTTACATTCTATTATTTATAGAGATTAAGGCATTTCCTGAGCAACAATTGGCTATATAGTTTTAGAACAATGTGGTTTAATTAATAATTTAATAATCAAACGATAACCTAATAATTAAATTTAGCTGTCAAAATACTATTTTAATGAGAAAACACACGGAAGTAAAGACTCACGGGCAACGCCGGGTAGGTAGAATAATAAAATGAAGTATGTTTGTTCAACTAAGAAAATAAGGTATGCCAAACTGCATAGAAATAAAACCGACTACGAAATCTAGTAGGGGATGATCTCTTCTGCCTACAGCCCCTTTTTCAAAGAAGAAACGTTACTCTCTCTCTCCTACTACTACTACTACTGTTACTGTTATTTCCATGGAAGCTGCTCGAGTGAGCTCCAACTTTGGTTCTTCCTTGTAAGACATTCACAAGAACTTGTATTGATACCTAAACAGAAAAATACTTTCTTTTCACGGTCCATGCGTCTAGTGTCAGGCGGAATTTCCATGGACAGATCTTCTTTGCACGGGTTTCCTGCCTGTGGAACACGTTACTGCAGGAATACTTCCCCGTTGATTATAACTTAGTCGTTTTCAATCCAATGTCAACAAATTCTTGTCTTATACTGCCCATAAGTAACCAAACGCAGGTCATACCCTGGATCAGTGTTGGTACTCCCATAGTGTCCCTCATCTTTCATCTTCCGTCTCATTAACTCTTATCTTCGAGTGGCTCTTGGCCTTGATAAGTGGTGACCCAATAGTAAAAAAAAAATGTTCTCATTGAGTGCATGGATCTAATAAAAGAAAGATTCTACAGCAAAAGAAATATGAAAGAATTGTTTTTAAAAATCGTTGAGAATTTATTTACCTCCCCAGGAGGTTAGGCACAAGGCCAGTTTTATCTTACTCCCACAAGGTAAGATGTGACCCAAGGTCGGGTCGGGAAAGTGGGACTTGAAAAGCCAGCGCCCGAGAAGGTGAGCACTCTGGCCATTAAAAATTGCCTGAGCAGCCCCGTTGGCATTCCCCGGTAGGGGTGCCTCAAGCAGTAAGCAATAAACTTACTCCTCCCCAAAGAGGGGAGGCAAAGCCTGGGAGAGTGGACCTCCTAGAACTGCACAGGACAGACCCATAGACCGGCGTAAATCAAGCCCCCCCCCCCGAACCAAGACGATACCAGTTTATGGGGTGTAGTATCCATCGGAACAGATACTACACTTTGATCCCGGCCAAAAGAATGTTGTCTGCTTGATATTAGAAACCTTATTCAACCATTGATTCTGGTTAGTAAATGGGTTCCATCAAACATGTTGTTACAGTCAATATATATATATTTGTCTTTTATGACATGTTTACAATGTAATTGTATATCTGTACTGTAGATTGAAACTTTTTAACTGCTTTCCTCTGATGTTATGGGGCAGGATTTTTAGGACTCAAATGATATTAGATCTAACAAGTCTTGTTCTGACCTAATTGTAAAGACAGATAAAACTTGTTATTGAATTGATCTAGACTTTTTTTCTTTTTTTATTTGTTTCTTTTTGCTTATATTCTTGTTTGTATCTTTTACTTTTTTCTTTTTTCTCCTTATTTTCATTTTATCTTTTTCCTTTTTATTCTTTTCCTTTTCTTTTTTCTTTTTTCTTTCCTTTCTTTCTTGTTTTCCATTGTTTTTCATTTTTTGTGTTCTTTATTCTTTTTCTCCATCCTGTCTGGCAATTTTCTTTCTTTATCCACACCGTAATGATTTTTCTGCTGGTAAATAAATAGCTAGTACGGCTAGGGGGTCGTCTCATTACCCCCCCCCCCTCCTCGTTGCTTAAGAAACATTACTGCTGGGCACTAAGCAATCGGCCATTAAGCCTGATAGATAAAACAACTCTAAGATACACATACATACCCTTATCCCCTCCCTGCACAAACACACCGGACATACTCTTATATCTTATAGCACACTATTTATTGGAATGGAATTCTATCCAAGGTGTCTTCATTTCTATTTTTGGTCGATAGGGTTCTTCAAAGTTCACATCTGGAAATTGAAAAACTTCTTTTTATTTTGTTTGTAGTCGAGAGTTTAATCTTAAGATCCCTCACCTCTACTACATACGATTGTAATGGTTAAAGTGTTTACATGTATTTATAATCTTAACTGAACAACGCTGTCATGTTCTCTCCTAATGGCAACCATGTTTTAGAATAACCAAAGGAAAGACTATGGTAATAATAATAATAATAATAATAATAATAATAATAATAATAATAATAATAATAATAATAATAATAATAATAATAATCTAATTGTCAATAAGGTTGAAAAATGAAATATTTAAATGTTTTATTCTCCAAGGAAATCATCAAGCTAAATGTTTCTGTATACAACTCACTTCCCAAAAGTATATAATCTAGTGAATTTAGATAATAATCTACAGACTATCTGGCGTTGCCGTGTATTATATATGTATTTTTGACGATTTAAATCCTTTTTCAAATCATATTCCAAATAAAGAGCACACACAAAGTTGCATACAGCTGTTTAAAAGCAGTGTTTATTTTAAATCATAGAATGAAACATAACATATTTTTAAACATTGGATCATCTTCAGAACAAACTTATTGTAGTTTCTGAAAATGATTCAGTGTTTCAAAAACTGTGTTTCATTATATGACTTAAAATAAACATCGCCTTGTAACAGCTGCAAACAACTGTAATACCTTTGTGTATGCTCTTTATTTGGAAAATGATTTAAATCGTCAAAAATACATATATATTCAGCTTTATTCTACTGAATATTGAGCTACCGGTGTTTGTTGATGATTGATCTTTGTGGTTAACTCAAAGAAAATGTTCTATTTGATTTATTTTGAAAGTATAATATATATCTTTTTTGTTTTATTTTACTTCAGTCGAAGTTCTCAGAAATCAAGGGGCCCCTACCATGGGCTAACACTTGATCTCTATATAAGATACATAGATATTCGAATATTCTATTAAAGTTCTCTTTTATCTCTCAAACGTTGAGTTAGTAAACAAGTTAAGAACATTAATTTTACTCTCCCCAATTGACCAGTTGATTATGTTATAGTATATTTTTCTTGTGGTCTCTTGGTCTTACCGGATTCCAGGACAAGAATTCATCTGGTCTGGTGGAGTATCCAGCTAAGTGTTGTTACTTGAGGTAACATTATTTGGAGAAGGTGAACCATTCCTCATATGAGCCAATGTATAGCCGTGTCGAGAGGATCTTATTTGGGCTTCAAATACTATGTTATTTTGAATATTTAGTCAGGGTTAACTTGTAGAGTGAAGTATCCTCATGTCAAGTTGTCCTGACAAACCCTTGTACAGAGAGACCGAAGGCACTCGGGATGGTGTCTAGTAGGTAATTAAAGCTTTCCTGTGTGTGTGTATATATATATATATATATATATATATATATATATATATATATATGTGTGTGTGTGTGTGTATATATGGTTTTCTCTAATGAATATATATACATAACTAATGAAGGAGGACTTTTGGGCACTTATGTTCCCAGCCCCAAACTTGTGTTTCTTAGATTGGAGGTGAGGTGGGGGTAACATCATATGTGTCTAACACACGTGGACATGCCTACAATGTCAGAAACCAGCACAGCTTTCATGATTTTCGGAAACCTTTTTTCATGCTCAGAATTGCTGAAGCATGGGGCAGACTGCCTATATCGGTTGGTGGCTGTCAAGACACTGCATCCTTTAAAACCCTCATGCTTTCGAAATTCACCTAAACTAGAACTGATGCCCCCCCCCTCTCCATACACATGCAATTTTTATGAGTCATAGTGCACCTGAGCACTATACACAGTGACTTCATTATTATTAGTATTACTATTATTATTATATATGCATTAGTATAGTAAGAACTAAGGAATAACTTTCATGGTTACAATTATTTCCAAAACTAGATCATTACACTCCCTATTACGTCTACTATCTATGTTCCAAATTTCCTAAACGTCTAACGAGTAGTCTTTGAATCTATGTGTACATTTATTTTCAAGCAGATGTTCTACACTTTGCATAAAATTAAACTAAATATAACCTACATTACCCACCGTTATGCCAAGAAGCTATCATGAAATGTTCATAATTATCGATTAATTAGTTTGTGAGTTTACCCAACACAAACATATATAAATATACTAGAAAAAAATGTGACATGATGGATAACCCATTGAGCTCTAGTAAGATTGTTTGAATGTTGGTGCTATGTAGGTCATTGTTATAAAATGTCCCTAGGCGGATAAAATATATTTTAAAGAAATTGAATCGAAATACATTTTTGTTTTTGGTACTTAAGAACGGGGACGAATGATCAACAAAAAACAAACTGACGAATCAGAATCCAAAATTGATTTTGTAGTAATAAAACTATTTGAGAAAAAGACATACTTTACTTTATTATTAAGATTGTTATGTCTTAATTTGTGTCCCAAACCAACATTTTCTTTTCTTTATAACTATAAACGTTTAATGTGGCCACATAGATCTTCACCAAGCATAAACAGTGGTACCAACTTTATTTTGGTAGATCAATTAGCCACCGAATTATGACTGTTCAAAGTTTGTTTGAGATTTGAAAATTGCCATCTTGTGTACAGAAGCCAAATTTCAGTGTATAACTAATAATGCAGGCTTTGAGCAAGTGACAAATCATAATGGAAACAATAATTATTTGATCAAGCCAGCCTAAACATTGGACAAAATCCCATTATCTTTAAAAAAACAAAAAAAACGTACACAAACGACACGGAAGTGCAAATTTGACTTTTCATATAAGACTGATTTTAACAGCTAACATATTGAATCTTCGTAGCACATTAGAGATGAAGCTAGTTTTTTTTTCTTTTAATAGTAAATCGATTAAAGATAAACCTTCAGATTTGGATCATATAAAATCCGATTGAAACACAATTTGATAATAGTGCAAAAATTTAATTCAATAAAGTTTTCAATCTGGATTTTTCTGGGAAAGACAACTTAAAACCCTATATTACGCCCACCACATTGGGCAATGGCTCTTTTTCTTTAAAATGGGCCTGTTTTTATATGTCTAGAGGCAAACGATATCGTATGCATTAAGTTGAAAAACAACGTTAAAAATAAATCGCCTGTCAATGAAAATAGTAACCTAAGTTGAAGTAAGCTACAAAAAAATCTATTGATAGCACAAGAGAAAGAATTGTACTTCTATAAAGAGAAAAGATAACATTTTGTTTTGTTTATTAAAATATACTAAAAAATAAATGAGGTATCACAAGTTTAAATTGTAGGGAATTTCACTATATTTAATCATTTTCGCACACTAAATTGCCTGATTTGTGATATCTGATACTACAAATTATTTTAATTACTTAGGTCAATTACTTTTTATTTTATTGTTTTTTTTATTTCCTCTGAGATTCTGACATTTATTTTTTAGTTAAAGAAATTGCTAGAAGATGACCATTAATCACAATTAACAATGTGAGAGTCATTCCTTGGTAGAAAGATGATATGTAAGCATTTGAAAGTTTATTGATGCAAGATGTCTCTGTACATACAAAACAACATTGTAGATGTATGACTAAAAGAACCGAGTGAGTTTGTGTTGTTTGAAGTTATTAAACACTATCTGGCATCTTTGTGGACTTTTGGTGGCATTTTTATGGCTTTAAGGGTCTTGGATTTTGTGGATACAAGTGAAATCTACTTGGAATCAGATTTTGGCAAATAATTCCAACTTGAGTAATTCTAAGAGTTGTCTGTCTGCAGATTGGTTTATCTTTTGCTCTTGTCACTGAACCTAGGTTAACTATTTTATCCTTGGGTGGGGGGTATCTTAAAATTGTAGAATGTATCTTTGTGATTTCTAGTTTTAAGGTGGTTCTCAAACAATTTTATCTGTGCTGCATTTTATTCACAGGCCCATTTTGATTTATATATATATATATATATATATATATATATATATATATATATATATATATATATATATATATATACAGGGTGGGCCAAAATAAGGGTCCTATTTTTAAAGTTATTCAAGTTTAAAGATAGGACCCTTATTTTGGCCCACCCTGTATATATATATATATATATATATATATATATATATATATATATATATATATCAAGAAAAACTTCCATTAGGTGGTCTTTATATTATCAAAACTTACTAACATTTTGAGGATCGGCACAAACCTAATTAAAATCAGTTAAACATTTTTAGGTTTCATTGGTTTGGTCACATTAAAAGAATGGATAAGAGTGCTTGGGTTAGTAGATGTAGAAGAGTTGAGGTAGCAAGGTCAGTTGGCAGAGGAAGAATCTATCAGGTATGTGTAAGCAGTGTGATGACGTATGGAAGTGAAACCTGGCCAGTGAGTATTGAGAACATGTATTGCATGAAGAAAAATGATATGAGAATGATACAATGGGTGTGTAATGTGAGTTTTAAAGACAGCCTTAGTTCTAATGGTCAAGGAAAACATGGAAGGAAGTGGTAAGGATGGATTTGAAAGAAAGAAGGATTAAGACTTGGCCTGAGATAGGTTAGTTTGAAAGTCAATTTTTAAAAGTTGTCCAACACATGCCAGCATGTAAAACAAACGTTAAACTGAATATGATGATGATATTCATGTGTCATCCCATATGCAGAAATTGGGTCTAACAATCTTTTTAGTCACGTGACATAGAAGTGATTTGAAGCTTGATTTTGTTTAGTTGTTGGGTTTTAGGATATGTCAGCAACCATGAAAAAATTACAGCAAACAAATATAAAAGCCGTGAAATTCAGAAGAAAGATCTGAGCCTCATGATCGACAGAGCCAACATAGGAGATCCGGTCAGCATTCTGTGGATGTTGGTCCTTCTTATTTGGGTTAACAGAATACAACATACCAGATATAGGTAGATAAATATGATCAGCGCAAACCAAAGATTACACAGAGAAAGAAATGGACCACAAATGAAATGACACTAGTAATGGAATGCTCTTACAAAAGCACCCTCCCCCCTGACACAGAGGCCCCTTTACACATATAGAACATAATCTCAAAGTTATGAAATCGATTTTCCAAAAACTCTGTATGGGCATTTAGTACTTTAAATATCTTAGGAATTAATAGTAATATGTTTATCGTTTCAAAGGTTATAGGGGGAAAAAGACACTTGAAATTGAGGTAGAATAGAGTTAAATAACCCAAAGAGCAAAGTGTAGTATCTTTTCTGATACTACATTTTAGTTTTTCTGTCCTATCAGTGGAGGAGAAATCCTTCTAGACTGTGACAATTTTAATTTTTGTCCCAATCCAGAATACCCGTATTTGGGGAGCTGGATTTTCCCACCACATTAAAAACCAACTTTGTGTCTAACTCTGTCCTTGTGGGGAGGCAAGTAAATAGGACCGCAAAGGATTGATATACTACAATGTAAATAAACGACTTTTCCAAATAATGCTTTTGTAAGATAATGATTCACACATCTTGTTACGGCGCAAAATACCTTTAAGGGGTCAAAAAAAGGTGAGGTTATGCCCCATTGACAATTGACGAGCTGGGTACAGAACAGGTCATCAGTGGAACTCAAAGAAACAGCAAAATATGGATGTTTTGACAGTGCGGTAAATGTCTATAGACGCGGGTTGATGAGTTCGTTATATCTGGTCAAACGACTGACCTTTCGCGAGCAACGAGTGGTAAAGGTCAGGCAGGAAACTGCGATGGCAGAGTTAATGAAAATAAACCTTCAGATCAAAATTAATAGAAAACTGTAGTTAAGAATCAAAGGAAAACCGTATTACACAGTCATAATAGAATTTCAGACGGAAAGAAAAAATAAAGGCATAAGGGAAGTTGACAGCCAGTCACCAGTGAGAGATAAAGGGGTACGAGACTGGCTGACACTAGAGTGAGGGGGCGGGGGGGGGTAGAATTAGTATATAAGGTCTGGCGCGAGCGATTGAAGGAGTTTGACTTGGAAAGTAAGTTATCCCATAGGCAATACCAACATAGCGGCAGGTTTTCTTGGAATCAAATTGTGAATTCTAAAATTGTTTCGCCAAGGAAGATCGTTGATCGTTGGGTTTTTTCTCTACGACTTTCAGTGTAGAATTACTGCACAAACCTTTTGAAAAGAAGCTCTGATATCTCCCCGATCGATGGTCCAGGGGAAATTACTCTACTCGCTGAATAAAAGAAAGATACATTTTCGCCAGACAAAAGACTTTTGCCAAAACCAACAGAAACAAGTACCCAGCCTTTTCGCAAGTGTACGCGTCCAATTTAAGGGACCTTTTTGAGAAATGACACCGAATTGAAGAGGTATAAAGGGACATTTTTTTTTGTAAAAGAAACACGACCAAAGACTTTTAAGAACACACAAAAAATCGTTGTCTAATCTTTTTTTTACAGGTGTATAGATTAAAAAGAAGAATACAGATAATAATTTCATCATCTTGCTGTGACCACGTCTTTTGTGATCTGTTTCCTGTCCTCACATTTCTCGAGCGACAGGGTATCACAACACTTTGAGTGTTGCTGCTGCTGCTGCTGAAAATCCCGAGGATGTTATTGTACATAGTGTCTGCTTGTTACATGATTTCGCTTAGCTTAACAAGAGGTGATGAAAGAACAGGAACAGAGAACGAGTTTGATTCGATGGCAGATAAATAAGCAATAAAATAGATTGTCTATTTATCTGTCTTCAAGTCTGACTGGTTCTTCATTCATTTCCTTTCACGGATCTCCTTGCTAGACTTTATTTACTTAACAAATCTTATGCTTCTTAAAATTGCAGATATTTAGAGAGAGTGAGAGAGAGAGAGAGAGAGAGAGATAGGTAGAAAAGGTGAGAGAGGTAGAAAAGGTGAGAGAGGTGGAAAAAGTGAGAGAGAGAGAGAGGTGGAAAAAGTGTGAGAGAGAGAGAGAGGTGGAAAAAGTGTGAGAGAGAGAGGTGGAAAAAGTGAGAGAGAGACGTGGAAAAGGTGTGAGAGGATGAGATTGAGAAATAGACTGAGAGAATTCTCGAAGAAAGGAAACGTACAAGTTAGCTTGATAAATTGGCTGGCGACTGGATTTAAATCAACTGTTACCCAAATTTGAACAAGTGAGAGTGACGTGTAAAACCAATCAAATCATGAAGCTGTGCAAGCGAGTAGAATCAATAAAGCGGCCATTAAACAAACAGATGCATCTTGTGGATTAATAATACCTGTGTAAACAGTTTGTGGGAAACCAATCATGTGGGGAATGTCGTAAAAATAAAGTTGAAGTTTACTATGTTCCAGGTAATTTATTTCTCATTTTGCTTAAACTCACAATGCAGTCTCTGTCTGCTAATTCTGCCCAAATGCGAATAGTTCTTATGGAATTAACAAAACATTTTAAAATAAAAGCTTAAAGATAAATAACAGACCCTCCCCCCAAATGCCACATATGGAATCGTTAATATAATCCAATCCTATATTTGGTACAAATAAACTTCAGTCTATGCTTGGCTTGTTCACCAAGTGTCAGTTATGAATGTCCAACAATCTTTATCTTGTCATTATTCAATGATATTCTCCAAATTTGTATCTCTGTGCTGCAATGTGCAAAATTTTCAATAACTCCGACACACTCCTCTCTTAGCACTGTCTTGATTTTGGCTGTGGTGGCTCTTTTCGGTTCAGGAATAGTCTGAAGATTATTTTGTTAGACATTATCTTTGAAATAACTCTACAGAAAAATATCTGTTGGTTATGGATTGATGAGTGAAGTCCATTCAGGATCACACCTTCCACAAATGAGAAGATCACCAAAGTGTTCCTGCATATAATGATATGCAGGAACACTTTGGTGATCTTCTCATGCAGGAACACTTTGGTGATCTTCTCATTTGTGGAAGGTGTGATCCTGAATGGACTTCACTCATCAATCCATAACCAACATATATTTTTCTGTAGAGTTATTTCAAAGATAATGTCTAACAAAATAATCTCCAGACAGCAATAAAACAAACACTGTTGTACATTCATGGCTGAAACTTGGTGGACAAGTCAGGTATAATGTCTTTGACACATTCCTCTATTTGCACTAGTCTTATTTTGTCTGTGATCGGCCTCATCGGTTCAGGAATAGTCTGGTAATTGTTTTGATAGACATTGTCTTTTAGATAACACTATAAATAAAAATCTTGGGGCTTATGGTCCTGTGAGTATGATGCACATTCAGGATCAGACCTACTGATGAGTCGATCACTAAAGTGTCCCTCATATCGTTTATTAATGGGTGGTATTTTTCTTTTGGTTTAGTGGTGGTGGGATTGATGTCACCCTGTTATATTTTTAACACCTTATTTTAAAATTGCAATTAAAAATGCAAAAAGCTTATTCTTGCTTGCTTTTACTATTTTTCTGGTGTTTGAGGATGCAATTGAAAACAAATACCAACATCGAATTTTATTACGAGTCTGTCTATATAATAATATGCTATGGACATTTTATGTTCGTACGTATGTATCTTACCATCCTCCACCCCTTTTTTTTTTAAATGGGACCGCCGATCGCTGAAAATGCATTGTAATGCCAAAAAGAGGAATTTAAAAAATTTCATCTGATGTTGCTGTTTTATCGAAGGTGAAACTCAAACTAAAATACACTTTCTTGCGTCTTTCGGGCTAGGATCGAAGTGTAGTATCTGTTCTGTCCAAAGGTGGTATAATAATATCATGGTTTCCGTTCGCACTTGATGTCCATGGAATGGAAATATGTCATAAACTCTGAGAAGGGTTTTGGAGATAGTCCCCCATGACTAGATACATTCTGAAATTACATTAAGCAGACTACTTAGATAAGTGTTTCAATTTGAACAAAGGTGGTACAATAATTGTGTGGGATCTGTTCGTGCTGGAAATTCATAGAATGGAAATATATCAGAAACTCCTACAAGGGTAGACCCTGATAACCAGAATGATACAATATATATATATATGAGAAAGGAAGGATGAGGGTAATCCGACGTAATGGGAAATGAAAAAGGAAAAACCAAAAGATGTTTTTTTATGTATTCATCAATACATGAGGAAGTCTTACAAATAAAGACGAAACATTGATGAATACATAAAAAAAACATCTTTTGGTTTTTCCTTTTTCATTTCCCATACATTATATATATATATATATATATATATATATATATATATATATATATATATATAATGCGTGTGTTTTCTTATTTTTAGAGAATACTAATTATACATAACTGATGTGCTCAGAAGTCATAATTTTCATTTTTGTTTCGTATTTCTTGATGATCACTTAGGTTCATGATGTGTAAATATCTTAGTTTTTTTTTTACATTAAAATATAAAGCATTGTGTACTTCATAACATAATAGTTTTGACAATTATATAATATCAACTAACTTGAAATGTTACATATATATATATATATATATATATATATATATATATATATATATATATATATATATATATATAATAATCCAGGTAAAACATCCACAGGGTAGTAATCCAAAGAATTTCAACCGGGTTTATAAAAAGTGCTCAATATCAAATAGAGCTTTTATATATGTCTAGTTCTTTCTAAATATGATCTAAGGTTAAGATCAGATTCTAACTCACCCTGATGAGATCTCAGTTTATAATAGCTGTTAGTCGATAACATCGGCATGCCAGTGTCGCAGATTTTGTGCATGTCTGTGTAAATAAAAATAATCATATATATCAATTGTTCATTTGAAATTTTATGTCGTTTTCTAAGCTATTGTTTTGTCTGCTGTTAAGGGTTGAAAATGTCAATAAATTCTGGTTTTGATCGAAGTTAGTCTTTAAAATCGATCTCCCCCCCCCCCCCCCCCCCAATTTATAAATCTGACCTGAAATATCAAATAGGCAGTCATCAAACTTGGTGCAGTATCACGGATAATTATCTTACATTAACTAGCAAATTTCTAATGGGTTTGTTTTAGAGTTGGGCGGTTTTGAAATTTTGGTTTCGGTATCGGTTTCGGTTTTTTTCCCTTAAAACCTCGGTTTACGGTTCGGTTTTTCGTTTTTTTTGAAAAAAAATTTTTTACTATGGAAGCTATTCATTCTCTTGTGTGATGATTAGTTATTATTCAACGTTTAGTTGAATTATGCCACTGTTTCGATAATTTTGTGACTGAATCATTCTCCATGATATGAATCATAACGATTCCTGCGTTATTTTGCCGGTTTATGTATATTTAACTAAATTGTTAAACATACAGTGACGCCCGGCACAATAGTTATTTACTAATGTAAAGGGATCGTTATTATGCCGGTTCATTTTTTTTTTAAACCTAATTGTTATGACCTTGCGAAAGAAAAGGTAATGAAATAAATAAGGGCAAATATTCAAAAACAATTTGTTTTCATCATCAGTTGTGTCGGTTAAAGAAATAAAATAAAATCGACCTGCCCTATTATCTGCTTTTAATACAAAAAAACATTAAAAGTCAAATAATTAAATGAACGGAAATATTAGAGACAATTAGATTATTTAGTCGGATTTCATTTGCTGTAAAGCGTATCTGATGTAATTTCTTTACGAATTGTTGTTTGCAGACGAAAATATTGGGACCCCATTCGTACACAAGCATCTGAAATCCGGCTAAAGAATCTAATTGTCTCTAATATTGTCGTTCATTCAATTAATTTTTATTTTCAACTGCTACACATTTTAATCCAAGGTTGAATTGTTTTACAAACAAACATTGTGAAGCGGCAGCACTTTTTATACCCGCCACGGGAGCCGGAGATACCACGGGCACCAGTAGGCGTGGCTCAAATGAACCAAACAATCGCAATCATTTTAAAATAGATATTTTACCTTTATTATTAAAAAAAAATACTATTTTTCTTTTCGGTTTATTTTTATTTAGTTACTTTTCATAATATAATTAATGTTGATCAATTTTCCCAACATTACTAAGTCTGCTCTCGATTTAAGTAATTGAAATTAAGGAAAGTTATATATAAAGAAAAAATAAGCAACAAATAAATGTTACCAAAGGCAACATAAATTATTCTTCTACCTACCTGTATAAGTTTATTTGTTTATTTTATTATTTATTTTGATAAATGATTTTTTTTAATAAAAATAAATAATAAAATAAACAAATAAACTTATACAGGTAGGTAGAAGAATAATTTATGTTGCCTTTGGTAACATTTACTTGTTGAATTAACTTGTTAAAAATGTGCTTTAATAGGTGTTGCTTCGTAATCCTTGAACCAAAGCCAAACTTTTAAAAATAATGAAGTTATTAAGTTGTTGAATTAACTTGTTAAAAATGTGCTTTACAAAGGAAAGATTTTAATGTAAAATTCTGATTTTCTTTATGAAGAAAAACTTTGATAATGTTAAAATATACAGAAAATCACTGGATTTAAACAGTTTCTATTTTAAAATGTTCTTTCAATGAAATCATAAAATAAGTCATGATTTTGAAGAGTTCACTCATAATCGAATTAACCGGAAGTAAAAATTAATTTTATCGTTATTTTAAAATATATTGTCGCTTAAAATCAATCAGGCAAAGTTTAATTAAAAACAAACAAAAAAATCAATCAGGCAAAGTTTTAAATTAAAAAAAACAATCAGGCAAAGTTTTAAATTATAAATAAAATTTCGTTTGATAAAGTTTTAAATAATACAAAAAAATTAATTTAAATAATTAAAAAAAAGTAATTTATAGTTAAATAAACACGAGCCGGCAAAATAACGTAAGACTCATTATTGTGCCGGGCGTCACTGTATGTTTAACAATTTAGTTAAATATACATGAACCGGCAAAATAACGCAGGAATCGTTATTTTGCCGGGACCGGCAATATAGCCTATTCGTAAGTTTTAAGGTGTTGACTGTTGTAATCAAAGTTCTGATACCTTTTCAACAGTTAACTCGTTAAAACAGTGACCAAAGATTCATGAAAGATTTCTGAAGAATAAAACTGAGTTTTAATATACATTCTATCTAATTCTTTAACCCATCAGAAGCTAAAATATAACTCAGAAATGCAAGAAATTAAAAAACGAAAATTTATTTTAAAAAACAAAATAATTTTACAAATAAAATTAAGCAAAAATGATGATGAAAATGAAATATTGTGAATCTAATAGATTTTCCGACATCATACGGAACGCGTTTCATTTTTTCTTTTTCATTTGAAAATGCTAAAAATACGATGTCATGTTGTCTGTCGTATTTCTCTTTTTTTCATTTGAAAATTCAAAATGTTAATGATAAACAAACTGTAAACAAAGATTTCTTCCTACAAGTCAATTAAATGTTTTTATCATATATTTATTCAATCTGTCCTCTTACTAATATAACATATTTTGGTAATATTCCATTTTATTCAAATCGGAAAATCTTTTCAACCGTGTTTCCTTGTATATGGTGGCTTACTGTAGTAAAAACACAATACCGAACAGTTACGGTTTTAAAAAAAAAACGATTCGGTATTCGGTATGGAGACGAAACCGAAAAACCGCGTTTTTTCGGTAAAACCGCCCATCTCTAGTTGGTTTATGTTATAGTTTGTTTTATTTGAAAAAAGCTAAAACCATAAAAATATACAAACACTTTTTTTCTTTTTCCTCAGGAAATTAATAATAAAATATTGTAAAAGAAAATGAATAAAAAAACTTATGCAGTAATACGAAAGAAATACAAGTAAAACAAAGTTTTTCTTTAAATCAATTTCCTTTGAATTTTGCCTTTTTTAAAAGCATTTACATTTTTTTCAAACTTTATCCCATGAAAGCTGTTGTTTGGTCAACTATTATATTTTCTAACCTGCAAATTGATAGTCAAATTGACTATAAATTTACAAATTATTTCTGTTTGATTTGATTACAAAAATACACAGAACGATTTTCTTTCTTTTTCTTCACAAAAGTAATAATAAAATATTATTAACAAAAAAAACTTTTTCTATAAATTAATTTCCTTTGGACTTTTGCCTTTTAAAAATGTTAACCCATGAAAACGTTTGTCTATTGTTGTGAATTATATCCACAACAATTTTTGCTGCAATGTTTAAGTTCATTTTTAGTCTTTGCACGTAAAAAAAATATTTTGGAGAATAATTTTCCAAAGTTTGTTCAACAGACGCTCTTCTTGTGGATTATAGCGAAGCAAACAAGACCTAACTCTGCCATTTGATGTTATGGAACCGTAAATCCTTCCCTGAAAAAGTCAAAGCGCTGTTCATCGCTATCATTGTCGTCCATAACCAGGGAACACATTTCACATTGAAAATGTTTAATTAATGTTTTTGTGACATATCCTGAAATTGTATATGCAACTTCTTTGTTGACTCGTGACAAATAGTGTTCATATATTTCTGACTCGTGCTGATCCAAAATTTTCAAGTATTGAGTTGTCATTATTTTGAACTGACTTTAGGCATTCCTCTCAAAAGTTAATGGTCTCTTCTTTTATAAGAAACTGACAGGTCAGTATTCTTTCAGTAATAAGTACTTCACAAAGACTCACCAAAAACCTATTTTCAAGTGGATCACTTTAAAATCTATGGGTGAAAATATACTCATACTTTTCTTTTAAAGATTCTTGCATAAGAATGGACGGGTGTGAGTTCTCTGCTTTTTAGCAGAATTTTGCTTTTTTGCTTTAAAATCCAGAAAAAGCTGATTTCCACTTAAATCATTAGAGCCAGGATATGAGTTCTCCGCTTTTAGTTCAAAATCCGCTTCTTTTAGTTCAATGAGAAAAAGCTTATTTCTGTCAAATGGCTAGAGCCTTCCCTGCTTATTTTTTTGTTGCTATTTGGCTGGATTTTATTTCTTTCTCTCTTTCTCTTTCGCTTTATTTCTCTTTTTCTGTTTTTGTCTCTTCCCCTTGTCTTGCATTACCTTCCTTTTCCCTCTTATGAGAGTTTTCTGAAAATGGTAATTTTACCGTGAAGGTTGTGACTTCAAACTATTTATAAAGAGTGTAAGGGGAGTTAGATGATTTTTATTTCCTCAAAGAATGACTTCTGTTACGTATCTAAAAACTTCTACTTTAGACTTCAGCATGATGGACTGGTCAGCGGTCTTATCTAAAACTCTTTTCCTTCGGGCTTCAATGCGACAGAAAAAAGGAGCGATAAAGCTTCTCATAACGATTTGTGGACATAGAATGTTGCAAGTTGTAAGTGGCTTTGCTTTGCCACCATTCAATGATATACTCGAAATGTGCATCTCTGTGTTGCAAGCGCACGTGGATACAATGTGCAAAATTATCAATGACATTGGCCCACTTTTCACTTAGCACTGTCCTGATTTTAGCTGTGATGGCCTTCTTCAGTTTAGGAATACTGTGAAGATTGTTTTGATAGACATTAATTAGCTTTGAAATAATCCCACAAATAAAAAATCTGAAAGATTAGGATCTAATGAGTGTGAAGTCCATTAAGAACTCACCTCCTACTGATGAGACGATCATCAAAGTGCCCCCCCCCCCCGCAGCGATTGCAACGAGTTATTTGAAATGTGAAGTAGTTACTCCATCCTGTTGAAACTCCTGTTCATCCCTCAGAACACCTCTTTTTCTACACAAACTTCTTAACAACTATGAGGTAGCGTTGAGTATTTATTTATGCCAAGGTGCAAATTTGGAGCATATCATTGACGGCATTAAAATAAAGACATTGTTAGACATTCATAATAAACTTCCTTTCGTGTATGAGTTGTCCACCAAGTTTCAGTCATGAATTTCAAACACTCTTCGTTTTATCACTGTTCAATGATATGGGAGGACATTTTGGTGGTCATGTCGTCAGTATGAGGTTTGATCTTGAATAAGCTTCACACTTACAGGACCGTAACCTCCCCAGATTTATATGTCTATCAAAACAATTCTCAGACTATACCTGAACTGAAGAGTCATCACAGCCAAAATCACGGCAGTACCAAGAGTAGGAGTGGATAAGTTACTAAAAATTTTGCATGTCGTATCCAAGTGTGCTTACTATTGAATGGCGATAAAACAAAGACTGTGCGACATTCATGACTGAAACTTGGTGGACAAGTCAAGAATAGAGTACGGTTTATTTGTACCAAATATGGTTGGATTGCAGAAAGGATTATGAATTTTATTAACGAGTCTGTGTAGCATTTTGGGGGTGGCCACCTTATACAGTTCGTCTATCATTAAAAGAATGAAATTGATCTCTTTGCAACTGTAATTGATTCCACGTCACTTCTTTCTTCGAATTTTCAAACAAGTTTTCAATTTATCAAAATTTATGCAGTTTGATCGAAACGTTTTCTTTACTACACCACACTAAAACATTTTCCGATCTTATTCTGTGTACCTGGAACTAAACAGAACTTCCATGAGCAGAGTTTCTGCCCGTCTGTGGAACACAATACCACAGAGCTGTTTCCCAATTGACTACAGCATAGTCATTTTCAAGTTCAATGTTAACAAACTCTTGTTGGGCCATCCCCTTAAGTGATCGAAT
The DNA here is from genome assembly GCA_963556195.1 of Sepiola atlantica. Lineage (NCBI taxonomy): Eukaryota > Metazoa > Mollusca > Cephalopoda > Sepiida > Sepiolidae > Sepiola > Sepiola atlantica. Next base: position 45,279,872 of record OY744533.1, on the reverse strand, counting down.
TCTGCCCCGATACAACCATCATCTGCAACCGTCAAGTTGTTTGTCTCATCATCCACCGGACACACACCATTAACTCTTGTTCTTTGATATTGTCCAATATTACTTATTTTTTAAAGTGTGAAATCATCCTACCCTAATAGATGTATATTGTTAATTTACCCTACGGGGCTGGGATAAATATAGACAATCACAAAGGGAAAAATGAGTCTTGTACAGGATTCGAACCTCTGCCTCCGAAAGATTGAACCACCTGTTGTGGTTGTCGCCTTAACCACTTGGCTAACAAGTCTTATTGTTAGTGAAGGCTGAACCTGCACATGTAACTCATCTCTCTCGTTTTCAGATTAATCTATATTTTAAAAATTTTTTCATTATTATTGTCCCTTATGTTACTGAACTTGTGTCAAGCGGTGAGATGCGGTAAACCTATAAGGTAAAGATTGGAATTTATTTCTCACAATATATAAAGTATCATACTGTGGTTTGGTTGACAGTCTGCCTGTGTGGGGAATGCCCTTTTATATATATATATATATATATATATATATATATATATATATATATATACAATAGCTGACTCGCCCCGGCCTTTGCCTGGAGTATATGATGTCGTTTAATTATAGTTTGAACAATTGATTAATGACGAAAATCAGTGAAACAAAAACACAATTTAACCGAAAAGAATGTTAAAAAAATAAGAACACAAATCAAATTCTGCTCAAATCCAACCATGGTTTGCAACCCTCAAGGTGTTTCTCACCATCCACCTAACACAAACTATTAACCCTTGTCCTCGAGTGGCCTTTAGGCCTGGAGCAGTGACTCGTTATTAAAAAACATGAATGTATAAAGGAGCTTCTTTGTGTGGAAGGTACATATCTTGTTCTGCTTGATCCTTAGTGTCATCATATTTAGTTATATGTATTTGGTCTGCTGTATTCCATTACCTGAAATAAGAAGAACCAACATTTGCAGGATGCCGACTGGGTTCCCCATGTTGGCTATCAAAGGAACCCATGCCCATGCCAATCATGATGCTCAGATCTTTCTTCTGAACCCCATGGCTTTTATATTTGTTTGGTTTCATTTTTTCATAATTTTGTTGGTTTATGAATGTGCATCTGCATGTGTCCATTACACAGTGATCATCTGCTTGTAGTGCTGGTCCGAAGTCATTGCTCAATTACAACAATGGTCACAGTATCAATTGTGTGGTCAGTCTTTTAACAACTTGACATGTTTTTCTGCCTCTACTGTGATTCGACCACTCGGGGTTAATACCATCGCAATGAGAAAGAAGAAGAAAAAAACAAAAAAACTATAAGACAGTCTCGCCTGACAAAGTTGTTTTACAACGAAAGCTTGCAAAAAAAAAAAAAAATTAAATAAATGATTTTATCATTTAAATTGCACCATGTGTTGGTTTTCAAAATTTCACTTAAATACATTTTCATGTGTGCTTCAAAGATGTTGCCAATTTCCTTATATATATATATATATATATATATATATATATATATATATATATATATATGTGTATCGAGGCAGCATTTTTTCTTTAAGACACGTATTATTAAAAATAACCGACAATTTTTGTCTGGCTATTTTAGTGTTGATCCCTTCAATTTTCCGGATTAAAATCTTAATCTCGGAAGGAAATTGGCTGATGAAACTGCCATAGTGTACATGTTGGTCCAGAGTACTTTCTGACCCGTCTGGGTCCATCGTCAGTGGAATAATGACAAACAGGTAAAGACCTGGAGTGAGATTTATAATTAGTTATGGCGGGAAAATTTAACTATGTTTATTAGGTATTATAAGCATTTAAGTATATTAGTGCTAGTGTTAAAATTAATCTTGTTAATAGCAGGTTTTTTAGTTTTAATGAGTAAAGCTATATATATATATATATATATATATATATATATATATATATATATCCTTGGGACCACACCAGAAAGACCACCCAGATATTCACTTCAAAAGGCTAATCTACTGCCAATCTATGGACATCCAAAACCTAATGCCTACTGGAGTCCTGCATCTGGCCAGCTGTTATTTTTGGAAAAACTTAAGTGCATTAAACCACAGCAGGATACATGGTATTGATAGAAATATTATTTTCTCAAGTGGACAAATCGAATTCTGAGTGGCCAAACGAAACATGTTTCTCATTTTTTGGCTGTTTTTTCTTCTCTTAGTTAAACATTGCTCATTCGCAGCAAGTCTGTTTTTCGCATGCGTTGCAACTATGCAGTCCACTAAACATGAAACCACCGAGTGCATATTTACAAGTGTATGTGACAACACCAAGCCCAAGCTTTAGATCTTGTCAAAAAAATGGTAATGGAAATTTTTCCAGAAGCAATTTATCGGCTGGTTTAGATGTACTGCGCAATAGTAAACTATAACGTATTAGCGTTGCAGAAAATGCAGAACGGCATTTTCGTTTGAAAATTTGTCTTCCTTGTAACTCGTTTACAATTGTATGGGTGTTTTTCTGCAATAGTTTATCTATAATTTGGAATATGTTCTAACACGCTAAGTTTCGGAACTCTCACATGTTTATAGAATCAAATTGACATTTACTGACAGAAAGGACTCTAATAGTTGATAGGAAATTTCTTGCTTGAATTAATCAATATTTATATAATAAATTGAAGATAAAATGCACGATATATCATAAAATGAAATGTCATGGAGACAGAATTTATGAAAGACAGAAAGGAAAATCAATTAGACACAGGAAGGAATAACAAAAAATAAAATGAGAGATTTGACCTGTCTTGTTTGGATCAATGAACGTTTTCAGAAAAATCGTCACTTTTTCTGAGGATGTTCGTTGATCTGAATGAAACCAAAATCTTTCGCTTGATTTTTATTTTTTGCTGTGCTTAATTTTCTTTCCTTTCTATCTTTCATACATATTAGATTATCCACTCATGGACTAGCAGCCAAACAGAACCCAGAAAATGGACTCGCCCATCTTAGCATAACAGAACATTCCAGTTCTGCAGAAAATGCAGGATGACCTTTTCGTTTGTAATTTTGTCATTTTTGTAACTCTCTTAGAACTGTGTGGGTGTTCTTCCGCTATGTTTTGTATAGTTCTGAACATGTTCTAACATGCTAAATCTAGCATTCAAACTACTGTGTTACCACTTTAGGGCTTCCATTACACTGGAACTGGACATGAACGTTTCAATCAATGAGAATACATTCTTTTATGGATGGAAAATGTGTTTCAGAGTCAAAGACTATTCTATAAATTAGAATATAATCTTCCTTTTTTTAAAACCTGAGGAACAGAACTTTGCTTTTTTTCAACTGAACAAAATCCTTTATCGTGTCGGTTTAAAAAAGATATGGTAATTTATTTGGTTGAATCCGTTGTTGCATTATTCGGATTATTCAAACTCTGTTCTCATCTTGGATGTTATTCATATGTTTCAGATGATGTAACCTCAGACTTTCTTTTGGTGCATCTTTTCGAACTCGAACTGTACGAAATTTCAAACTGAACCCTTTATTTAATCAACGAGAGTAGATTGTTTTCCTTTCATCAACCATGACCGAGTATAAGTCTTAAATAATTCTTAATCATCTTCTTAGCATCGCCTGTACTGAGAATTGAACATTCAACCTCCATACTTTTTTTGATTTTTCATAAATTTGACTAGCACCATTTAACACACACTTCTCTGAAGAAGATCTTATTGACTGAAACGCACGATATATGACATATTAATGAAGATAAAACAATTAGAATGAGTTTTATAATATACAGTTAGTAATAGTATGTATGTTTTTGTAAACCTTGTTCTCTTAAAATTATCGATTTCATCTCTCCAGGTGTTGTGACCACATTAACAGTTTTGTTGAAAGGTGTGACATAGATAAAGTAATAATTGATTGTTTTGTTCAATTCAAAAAATAAAGAAATAATTACGATCAAACATATAAAAGAAACAACAACATAACTCAGTCGTGAGACTGCATACTGCCGCCTAACAACATAAGCATTGACCAAAGTCTGATCTGGGCCTTCTCCATATTGTATGAAGTATTCCTGAAGTTATGCCATGGAAACGTTGATAACTCAAAAACTATTTACTTGATCAGACTGGAATTTTTTCAGGGTGGTTACTGTTATCAAATAGTATTAAATTCATACATCAAATTTGGAAAAATCGGAAGTTGAAATTTTATCAAAATATTGACCGTTACCAAACTTTTCAAAGTCATGATCAAAGATCAAGGTCATATAAGATGTGTGACTTCATTGGCTAGAATATGGGCCAAGTAGTGATTCACTACAATGAAGAGAACCGAAGTTATCACCAAAAAGTGTGACGTTCACCTTTTCTATGACCTTGGTCTTTGACCTAGATATCCGAAAATTAAATCAGTTCTAAGTGAGACGATGACTGATATTTTGTCAGTTTGACGATTGGTCAGGAGATATGGACACTAGGTTGTACACAAACAAACAAACAAACAAACTTGACTGAAAACATAAGCTCCTTAGCGGAGGTAAAAATCACAAGATCTGGAAATGTGAGTAGTTGTTTCTTCTGACGTACTTATCAACAATGCAACTTTGTAAGTCAGTCATAATTTTTCAACAAAAAATCTAATTTGTATTATTCAAACTACTATTCCATTTGAGTTGTTACTTTTACAACGTTTCTGCTGATGTAACCCCTGACCTTCTTCAGGTGCATATTTTCGAACTCGGGAGCAACTGATAAAGGCTTTGAGTAACAATCAGTTCTAAGTGACAGTCTTCTGGAGGTTGAAAGTTCAATCCTAACGAAATAAAAATTACTTACACTTCTACCCAGTGATGGCTGATGGAACGAGAACAATCTACACCCATGGATTAAATAAAGGGTTCAGTTAAAACTTCTGTATAGATTCCCTAGTTCGAAAGAAAGATTCCTGAGTTTTAAAAGATGCACCTGAAGAAAGCCGGAGTTTACATTGGCCGAAACATTCTGAAAATAACCAAGATGAGAATACTCATTCAAATAATCCAAATTATCAATTGTCTTCTCAAAAATTCTGAAAAAATCTTTTTTAATTCTACTCCTGTTATCCATATGTATTTTTTCTTTTTGAAAATGTTATTAAATCCTTATAAAAGTTAAAATGCCAGTTGTGGGTAGGGCCTCTTTTGTCTCTTGGGGAAACAATGATTTTAGACCCAGTCTGATGATTGCTTGGTAATACTAGGTGCCAAAGATGATGAATTTATTATTTAATCATTTGTAAATTCATATTTATAGTTTACAAATAAAATAAAATCTTTATAAAGTCAGATATGTTTATATGTACAGTATTCACTCCTAAGCTAATTAACCGATCATTATGAATTTTGGAACATAGCTGGTAGGCGTTAGGGTGGGTAATGTGGGCTATATTTAGTTTAATTTAGTTTTATGCAAAGGGAGAAAAGGAGTGGAAGCCCTTAGTGAAATTTCAGATACAATAGGTATTAAACATAAATTAATAAATATTCCACAAATTTAGTTTCTTTGGAGTATTTAAAAGAGTTTCTAGGAAGCATAATATGAGCACAACATCCTATTTGAAAATTCAAATATATCAGATTTGCATTGAATTCGATCCAGAGTCGTTAAACACTAAAGAAACAAAACACTCTGAATTTAAATATCTTAAGACCCATTAAGCTTAACCATTAAATTTGAGACATTTTCTAGAATCAAAATAATGTAATGGATTCTGATCAAAATTAGAATAAGGATTCTAGACATAAGGTAGGTTTAGTGTCATATCTTGATTTTAATCTCCGTAAGGTGACAGAAGTTGTACAAAACTGTTCTGTTCAGGTGGGGCCCAATGATGTACTCAGCAATGATTCAGTGGGGATACATTCTATACATAAGATTATATTATAAAAATATCTCTATCTTTATAAAGTATGGTATGTTTATATATTTGTGTGTACTGGAGTCATTCCTAAACTAATTAAGTGATCATTATGAATTTTAGAAAACAACTGCTAAACGTAAGGGATCCAAATGTGGGCTGTATTTAGTTTAATTTAGTTTTATGCAAAGGGGGTGGAAATCTTTTATGAAAATTCAGATACCTCCGATTTTGTGAAATTTTAGCAATAGGTATTTAGAGGGAACAATATGGACACAACCTCCCATTTGAAAATTCAAATATTTCAGATTTGCATTGAATTTGATCCATAGTCGGTAGACACCAATGGAACAAGATTCCCTGAATTTCAATTTCTTAAGACCCCTAAAGCTTAGCTTTAACCTTAAATTTTAGACATTTTTAAAATCGAAATTATGTAATGGATTTTGATCAACATTTGAATAAAGATTCTAGACATAAGGTTTAGTAGCATTATATGTTGATTTTAATCTTCGTAAATGGGCATAAAAGTGGTGCAAAACTGTTCTGTTCGAGGAATTAATTTACCCATCCTGTGACGTGTACTCTAGTTCTGTATAAAAATCATTAGGAACTGCTTATGGGATTTAATATTATTCGTTTAATAAAGAATTACATTTGTCTGGGTGTAATAAAAATGGGAGTATTGTTATGTTCTTAACCTTGTGTCATACATTGTTGCTCATTGTTCTTGTACGTGTTTCAGTGTAATCCTTCGAGACTGAGGGTTTGCCATATGTAAATCAAAGCTTTTATAATGCTTTCAAAAAGACTAAATAGAGACAAAACTGATGGAAGACAAAAGATTTATTCAACTTGATTTTCGTTCTAAATCACTGATCGCGAGGAACAGAGAAAGACTGCCCTTGTTGTTATCACCCTGTCTCTTAGAGCCATGTGACGTGGTATCCACTCGATAATATATTGTAACAACCGATCTTCCATTTATCCCGGGCCAGCAAGTTGACCTTTGCAAACCCTCACCTGTCCGACTTCCTGTTATTTTTGAAGCACTCATTAACCCAGCCTTAACTAAAATATACACCAGTTAATCTACCCGTGTAATATTTAACAATTAAGGTTTTATTCAGCTTTAAAAAAATATAGTTGAAACATATACAATCTATATACTATTGGGGTTAGTAAAATGTTATACGAATGGGAGACAGCAAGGATAATAGACAATTTTTTCAGCAAATATTTAAAAAATAAGTACTTATTTTTAATGCTTTTTAGGTGAAGATTTTTTTAATACTTTCTTTGATAAACTCTAAAAATCGAAGATTTAGTGTTTTTACCTAATTATATTGATTTGATATTGTCCAATATTATTTTTTAAAGTATAAAATCATCTTACCCTAATATAGATATATGGTTAATTTCCCCATAGGGCTGGGATAAAAAGAGGCAATCACAAAGAGAAAAATGAAACTTGTACAGGATTTGGACGTCTTCCTCTGAAAGAAGAACCACCTGTCGCAGATCTCACCGTGACCACTTGGCTAACAAATCCGGTGGTTTGTGAAGGCTGAACACGCACATCTCTCTCGTTTTGTGATTAATCTATGTATATTTTCTTTTTCTATTCTTATGAACCATATGTTATTGAACTTTTGTCAAGCAGTAAGATATTATTAGGTAAAGATTGGAATTTATTTTTGGCAATATATTAAGTATCACGCTGCGTTTTTGTTGACAACGTCAGTGTGGGTAACACTCTTTATTATATATATATATATATATATATATATATATATATATATATATATGATGAAAATTATAGAAATAATATTCCATGATGAAAAGGGGAAAAACAAAATTATGCATATATTCATCAACGTTTCGTCTTTATTTAAAGACTTTCTCAAGATGATTGATTTGAAGAAATGCCATACAAGTGCAATATTTGAAAATATGTGGTGCGTTTGTGATGTGAAGGAAGAAAGATTAAATCTGGACAGTATAGATGTTTACAGAACAGAAGACTTTCTCTCCCTCTTCCCTCTCCTTTTTTTCTCTCCCTTCCTTCTCTTTCTTTCCCTTACCCCTCTTATTTCTCTCCTTCTTTCCCTCCCCTCTCTTTGCCTCTTACCTCTCCTCTCACTCATCCCTCTCCTCCCTGCTCCTCTTCCCCTTCCGTCTCCTACCTCTCTCTTTCTTCCTCTCTCCGCTCTCCCACTTCCCCTTCTATCTCTCTTCTTCTTCCCCTCTCCTATCTCCCTCCCTTTTACACCCTCTCTCTCCCTCTCTCTCTTTCACCTCTCTCTCTTTCCCTTCTCTTTCTCTCTCTTTCCCCTCCCCTCTCTTTCCCCTCCCCTCTCTTTCCCCCTCTCTCCGCCTCTCCCCCTTTCCACCTCTCCCCCTTTCCACCTCTCCCCCTTTCCCCCTCTCCCCTTTTCCCCCTCTACCTCTCTTTCCCCCTCTACCTCTCTTTCCCACTCTCTTCTTCGTCCTCTTTCCTCTCCTCTCTTCTTTTCCCCATCTTTCCCTCCTTCTTTCTCCCATCTCTCCCTCCTTCTTTCCCATCTCCCCTCCTTCTTTCCCCTCTGTATCCCTCTTTCCCCCTCTCTCTGTGTCCCTCTCCCCCCTCTCTCTGTCCCTCTTTTCCACATTTTCTCTCTTCCTTTCCCCTTCTCTTCCTTTCCCCTTTTCTCCCTTTCCCTCTCTCCCCCTTTCCCTCTCTCCCCCTATTTTCTACCTTTTCTCTCTCCCTCTTTTCTCCCTTCCCTCTCCCCCTTTTCCCCTCTCTCCTTCTTCCCCCTCCCTGTTTTCCCCCTCTCTTTATCTCCCTCCTCCCTTCCTCTCTCCCTCTTGTTCCCCCACTCTCTCCCCCCATCGTTTCTTCACCCCTTCTTTCTTTTATAAATCTTTGTCCCCCTCATCCTCCACCAGAATATTCATAATTCCAATAAATATTGCAACACCATCGTCACCGTTTACGAACCATCAGAAAGACCTGTTTCAACCCGACACACACATTCCGTTACTCTAGGATACATTAGATTAAAAAACTATCACGCATCATTTTTGATACCCTTGTTGGAGTAATCTAACCCCTTGTAATCAACAACAATCTAGATGTCCCCAAATTTATAGCCTAAAACGTAGCTAACTTTAACGCCCCGTAATCATATATCTTGCCAAATTTTCTCGTTAGACCAAAAAGCCTTTCAGAGGACAAATCCAACTTTGTTTCTGACTAGCCAATTTTCATTTGTTATTGTTGTACTATGTTATTGGCAAGTGGCAGTATTCATCCGATGTTGTTCGTATGGAGATATATTGCTGCTTGGAAAGTTTTTAAGGAAAAAATAGGTCAATTTTTGCTTTGAAAGAAAAGTTAAAAATAACATTTGTAATATAAGGTCAGATAATAAAAAACAAACTGTTAGCGTGGTGTTGTTAATAAAAAAAACTCACAGACATCTGTAAAACGACAAATGGATTTACCAAATAAATTATTTATTTAAAAACTATACATTATAGATTCCAGAGATGTACCATGGTTTCATTGACACGGGTAGACAGTCGCCTGTCCCATTTTTTAAACTGTCTTCTTTCCTCAAGAAGCTGCTGATTTGAGATGGGTTGCAAGGATCTTTTCTCAACAATAAAAGCCTACCCGTGTCAATGCAACCATGGTACATCTCTGGAATCTGTAATGTATAGTTTTTAAATAAATAATATATATATATATATATATATATATATATATATATAAATAATATAAAAATAAAAAATTATATTAGATCCTATCGAGATATAGTGAAGCTCAATATAGTAAATAGAGCATTTATATACGGATAATGAAGTGATGAAATAGATAAAATTTGCATAGTTTACAAGTTTATTAACTCATCCAGTGTTCAAACAAGGAATACAAATATAAATTTACGTTTAAACCATGCTTGTATTATAAGGTAATATAAGGTATAGATTTTAGGTATTTACTTCAACAGTGCTCAATACTTGAGTAGAGCTTATTAGTAATAGTATGAAAATATTTCTGTGGCAATTAAGCTACACAGAGGAGTTTGTTTCATCCTCACAGGGAATCATCAGGCTAAGTGCACGGATTATTGTTATTGATTGTTTTTTGGTCCCCCGATTTATAAAATGTTTTGAGACATTTCCATCCGTCCGGATTTTTCTCCGCAACCATCCATTGAATTTCTCTGAAATTTCGCATAAAGTTGTAACTTTTGTCAGGTTAGAAAGCGACATTCTCCGATTTTTGAAAAAAAATCTAGTTAGCACCCCAGGGGGTCAAAAGGCCCCAAAATAGCAAAAAATGACATTTTTTGCCCCATAACTTTTTATCCATCCATTCAATTTCTCTGAAACTTGGGCAAAATATGGAGGCAATTGTTCCTAATAGAAAATAAGTATCGCTGACCTTGGAAATAATCTGGTTCGCGCCCCCAAAATGGCAAAAAATGACCCTTTTCTCCCATAACGTTTGATCCACCCATTCAATTTATCTGAAACTTGGCCAAAATGTAGAGGCAATTGTTCTGGATATAAAATGAGCATCCTTGACCTCAGAAAAATTCTGGTTCGCGCCCCCAGGGGGTCAAAGGGGGGTCAAAAATGCCCCAAATTGCTCAAATTTATTGCATTTTACACTCGCCGCATCGAGTCACATACAGAGGGGGACCACGCACGCGCGGCTTGTCTATAGTTAAGTAGTGTTTAGTCTAGCTAACTAACCAATCAGATTTGTTGCTATTTCTCTTTCACTAAGTGCAGTATCAGAACAGATACTACACTTTTTCCTTTCCTCACCAAAGGGTCAAGGAAGACAGTGTTGTCCATATAAGTTGTTTTTTCCTAGAGTTGGTTTTATTTAGCTTAAGCATTGCATAAGCAGTTCCTAATTACTTTTATACAGAACTAGAATACACGTCACAGGATGGGTAAAAACATATGGCGTTAAATAACCATTAATGTAATTGAAAAAATAAACTTCTTTTTTCAAGTACATTTCTTCTTTTTTTCTTCCTATAATGGACATTTTCTAGTGTAAAGACAAGTTACAAGTTAAACTCAACATGAAAATCGTTTACATAGCTGGAAATGTTAAGAACATAAAGAAGGGGGGGTGGTAGTTTTATACAGATGAAATAAAAACATGAAAAATCCTGTGTAACAAAATACAAACAAGTTTCTAATATTGTTTTACCTGCATCGATAATATCGATATTATAAAACTACTTTTCAGTGATAAAATTATTATCTAATAACTAGTGTACTAGTGCTGTCAAAAATCATGGTGAAATATTTAAATCAATATGCCATCTAAAATGCCAAGAACATATTATATTGATGTACCTTCTATTGAGTAACTTACATTAAGATGATATCAAACCGATATAATAAGAGGATGTATATTTACACACTTATTTATATAATTAAAGATATATAATATATAAGCATCGCTTTTACTGAAAGTATGAATATTACAACACAAAATAATTAAACCCATGATTTTGTAACTTGTAAGAATGGACTCAAAACGTCTTTACATATATATATATATATATATATATATATATATATATATATATATATATATATATATATATATATATATATATGTATGTATATATATATATATACTAATAAGTCACTACTTACCAAGGCCAAAAGCCAATCGTGAATAAGGGTTAATGAGATTGTCAGTTTGATGATTATCAGTACTGTTGGAGAACTGGAAACGATAGGTGGAATGGCCAGAATTTGATTACTTAAGAGGACGGCTCAACAATTGTTTTTTTTTTGTTTTTTTTTTACCAAAATACAAATTCCTGGTATAGTACCCAGCTGCTGGCATACCCCACTTAGCGAGATGCTCCTGTAGATCTTATTAGGTCATCTATCCAGAGATAGAAACTCTGAACTCTGATATAAAACGTGTGTTCTACACTCTCTTCAGTCATCTGGCCTCTGCCGGTCACTGAAACCAGACTTTGTGAACTGTGCAATGCGCAAATGGCCATGTATGCCTTAATCAAAGTAACCAATACCAGTACAGTTGCTGGCCTAGCGACATTGTTATTGCCACTGCAGATGTAGTTTACAAAAAGTACATGGAACAACATTACGATCGCAACTGCTTACATAATTAGGTTAAAAGTAAAAACAATAATGATACAGATAATACAAAATAATACGAATAAGGATAATAAATATTATTGTAGTTTGTGTGTGTGTATGTACGTTCACCTTCATTGCATGTCTCTTCACTGCTTTCTGATTGCCTCTGATACATGTCTCTTACTCAAACTCCTCAGTCGCGATACTTCACCACTATTAGTAATTTCAATTGTTGCTCTCAAAATTTCTTTACCGTGGTACTAATCGCAATCAGTCTACAAGGTTCAAAAGGACACAAGATTTGTACATGTGGAACATAATCTCCCGAGATCACGCTGAACCAGAAATCGTTTTTTGATAAATTCTCGTTTCGAAAGTAGCCATGTTTTTCTTTCAAGAATATTTGCATGTGAGGCACATATATATGTTCATTTCACTTCAAGTTGTAATTTAAAAAAAAAATTTTTTCATTACATTTCTTTCACATATGATTAAGCACTATCTTTCTTTTTTTTTAGCTACCACTTATTTTCTACTGTTCAAGCTTTACTTGTCTACGTTCTTCTTTGTAACTTTACACGTAACAGGAGGGATATTTATTTATTTATTCCAGAAATTCGTTCACACCACAAAATTCCAAAATATTAAATCATTTTAATCTACAAAATTTACACGCATTTCAGAGATCACAATGTTCGCTTGTGATGGAATCAAAATGAAAAAAACAACAATGCAAAGTCACTACTTCAACGATCATTTCTCCTATGATTTAGACTCAAACGTGTCTTCTTGTTAAGATAAAAGACTTACCATCTTCCTGCATCAACCTTTGGGTCTGAAATGTATCAGTAAAAGGTCTGTGGGTTTCCAGGAAACAAGAAATATAAAATTCCCAATAGGAAGCTATATTATAGGAATAAGAATAAGAATTGAATTATCAAGCATAATTTAACAGCAAATATAATGTATATTTCGGAATTTTTTTTTAGATAAGGATTGATAATTATGCCACGTGTAGAAACATGAGCCCGTGTCACAACAAAGTAAGTGCTAAGTAATAATCAGTTCTAAGTGATAATCTTGGGGGGGTTCAATCCTCAGTACAGGCAATAATAAAAATATAATTAAGAAATAAATATAGTGTTCTTTATTATAGAGGATTTTATTCATCTCATTTTCCACAGAATATATTTGATATTGTGCTAACTTGTATCATTAACTGCTGCATTGTACTGTTAATGTTTCTAACTCAACACCATTTTAACAATAGAATGTTCTAAATGTCTTTTATCAAAATATTTTGGTTTGAGTTTGATACAATTGAATTTGTTGACATCTTTCCAAGAGGCAGGGTCACTCAAACAGTCCTTTCTAAATATATCTGACAGGCAGTTCTGTTTCCCAATTGGCTTTCTTCCTGTGAACAACTGTTAAATATTTGTCAACTTCCAACTGTTATGGTTGGCAGTTTATCATGGAGTTATCTCTCTCTCTCTCTCTCTCTCTCTCTCTATATATATATATATATATATATATATATATATATATATATACGTTATGAGGTTTAAAAAGACTAAATATACATTCCGATTGTACACATTATAAGTTATTTCGACCTTAACTAGGTCTCCTCGGATGTGTTTCCAATCACGATTGGAGACCTAGTTATGGTCGAAATAACTTATAATGTGTACAATCCGAATGTATATTTAGTCTTTTTAAACCTCATAACGTATTCATGCTCTGTTCGAACGGACATAGAGCTCTCTGATTCGGAATCCTATCAAAAATAATCAAACCTGAAAACTATATATATATATATATATATATATATATATATATATTATATTATATTATGTAGCAGACATACTGAGAATGGATTGATTTGGGAAGGTCAGATGTACTGTATGATGACCTCTCTTTCAATGGAGATATCCATTGGCTTATAAATTTTAATTCTAGCCAGGAATTTCTTTCGAATTAACATTTTAAAGGCTTAAAAATCACATTCGAATTTCCTATGCCCTATATGATAAAATACCATTGTCACTGATTTTTTTTTACAGGATGTAAAAAATTCAAATGTGTTTTGAAATTGACATACAGTAACTTTTGGCTAGAATGAAAGCTTATGGTAGGGTTATGGAGTTAGAGTCAAAGGTTTTGGAAGGAGTTGGAGTTCGACTCGTAATGTTATATTACGTCTTACCAATAGGTATATAAATCCTTTATACCCCGAGTCGATGCTCTCGTCATCGTGGTTGCTGCCATCATCACCATCGTTGCTGGAACCCCCGACTGTATTTTAAATGCTGACACAAATACCACACCGACACATCTTTTTGGTTTATAACATAAACTTGTGTGTGTGAGAGAGAGAGAGATGAAATAACTAGATTTCACTACATTAGTCACCATCACGTGCCGTCCCGTTTCTGGCAGCACTCACAAAAAAAAAACACATCTTCTCTCGTTCAAGTCTCGCTGGCTAAGGAATAGGACCCAGCCTGGATATCACGTGGTTTGCTTAACTTCTGTTTGGTGCCTTCCCTTCCGCCCCCTGGCTCCTCCATTAACACGACTATTACTGTCTAACACTGTTCAAGGAATTAATTTTTACCATCTTCTAGTTACTATATATAAAGATAACTTCAGAGAAAATTTATTTTAATGAAGTTAAATTTAAAAATGAAAGGATATATATATATTTTGTTTTTTAATCTTTTTTTCCATCTTTAGATATTTTGTTGGTACTAATGGTTGTCTGTTGCGTCTGTTTATGCTATCTTTATAAACATTGTTCTTGTAGACATTACTCAAAGCAATATTTATTTTTCTTTCTGTTTGTTAAATTCTTTTTCATTTTGTATTCTCTCACTTTCTCTCATATTTTATCGCTCTCAATCCTCAGAAGGACGACAATGATTTTAATTTAAAATAAATTTCTGGTGGTTTGTATTAGTTTTTCTTTTTGTTAAATGATCTTTTGAAAGAAAAAAAAATCTTTTTTTCTTAATGAAATTTTTTACTTGTGTTAGACACTGTATCGTCATGATAAAGATTGTCAGTGAAACGAAAAAAAAAAGAAGACATGATTTAGTTTAAAAAATATTGTATTATATATTAAACGATACAGATCAGTGTTCATCAACCGGAGAGGTGCCAGTCAGTCTGCCAATGGAAGATAAACACAGGGAGGTCACAGAATTAACGGTGTGTGGGTTGGGTGAGAGTTAGCCGGATGTGTCAAGGTGCAGCCCCAGAAGCTGTGTTTTCTGGCAGACCTGGAGCTGTTTTTATTTGAAAGAAACCTACTTATTAGAAAAAATCGATGACTCGGCAATTTTTGTCAATACCTTTTTTTTTAAGATAACGCCTGTCATTGTTTTTTTAATTCAATTTTCTCTACCTATTCATATGAAGACCAGATAAGATGTATGGATCCCCTGTGCAGAGAGACATTTTCTCATTTTTTTACTCTATCCTCTGTGTGTTCACATCCAGTAAGATGATATTCGTGTGTATTCTGAATCAGAAAGAGATTAGATTTGAACAAACTATAACAATTACAAATCATTCTGTTGGATCCTTTCCTATAATCGGCCAGTGTATATTCACATAAAATGACAAAAGCGATTTTAAACTGAAAATATACTTTGTTTTTCCATCTCTTTCTTAAACTCCCCATCTGGGGGCATCGCAT
Source organism: Sepiola atlantica (assembly GCA_963556195.1). Taxonomy (NCBI): domain Eukaryota; kingdom Metazoa; phylum Mollusca; class Cephalopoda; order Sepiida; family Sepiolidae; genus Sepiola; species Sepiola atlantica. Next base: position 45,264,142 of record OY744533.1, on the reverse strand, counting down.
TGGTGAATGAAAATTATTCCTAATTAACATTTAGGTAAAGTGCTTTCCATTCAAAAGTATTGCAAACAAAATAAACAAATAAATGACATCTACAAAAAAAGGTGATACGTTTAATACTAGCGGGGATTGGCTCAGTGGTAGAGCTTCAGGCTCCAGACTCTGGGGTCTTGTTTTCGAATCTTGCTGGGTTCAGCCATGCTGATGAGTCATATAACAATGAAACATCTGTCCGTGGATAATTATATTAAAAAAATATATATATGTCTCTCTCCATTTGAGGGAATCACAGTGGTGAGGGAAATTTTTCCCAATTAGCATTTAGGTAGAGTACTTTCCATTCAAAAGTATTGTAAACAAAATAAACGAATAAATGACATATATATATATATATATACTAGCAAAACCTACCCGCCCTCCGGGCAGCAAGTAATTGGGATGGAAGGCCGTTAATTAAAAAAAAAAAAATTTACTCAGAGAATTCCAAAATTTTAACAACAAACTTTGGTAAATGTGTAGATTAACACACTCAACTAAATTACACCCCCCTAAAAAATGAGATTCTTCTTTTTACGGTCATTCTAAATTATTAGTGCAGTTAACTAATATTTTTTAACACTAATCCTAAGTTCGACTGGCAAGGTCGTAAAACCACATGCAATCATCCCAAAACAATAACGTACAGAATTCATCTCCAATGGCAAAAAATAGTTGACTGCCATAAAACCTTAGAATGGCTCTCACACGTAATCGCCTAAAAAAGTAGAATCTCATTTTATCGGGAGATGGTTATTCATCTACAATAATACCCAAACTTTTAATATTTTTATTTATACCATAAAAATAAGGTATTTAATTAGTTAGATAATTTAAAAGTTTTTATTCAATTTTCACGGGAAAAGTAAACACAAATAAAATCAATTGTTTAAAATTAAATTAAAAAAGGGACATATAGCTAAAAAAAAATGTATAAAACTTAAAAAAATTGAATATGGGTAAATTTGCAGATAAATACCCCCTGATATCCCCCCCCCCCCCGAAAAAGATGACATTCCTGTTAACATCGTGGAAAACAGATAAAACAAATATTTTAGAATTTAGTGGGGATCAGGTATATATATATATATATATATATATATATATATATATATATATATATATATATATATATATATATATAAAACGTACTATGTTCCCAATTTCCGGGCGATTCTATCTTTTTAGGAAACTTACCAAGTTTTTACTTCTAATCCTAAGTCCGAGTGGCAAGGTCATAAATTGAAATGTAAGCGCCTAAAAAAGTAGCTACCCCCCAAAAAAAACTAAATGCAGTGGATTTAACTCCCATAGAAAAAAAGAATTTAGTTAACTGTCCTCAAACTGGCCCCCAAAATGGAGGTCATTTTAGATTAAATTTATATACAAAAACTTTCCCCCCGCTTTAAATTGAAAAATAATGCTTTTTTTTCTTTTAATCTTTCCATGAAGTTTTTCAGGGTGTTTACATGTGATCGCTTAAAACAGGTAGAATACTTTTGGGGTGGATGAGAGGTAATTTCGCGGAGGATGTTAATCTACAATCATACTAAAATATGAATCAATATTTTTTTGTAATTAGGACCGATCACCGTGCTACTAAACTATTGTTTTAATTTGTCAATCAGAATAGTGATGAGGTCTTTGTAAACATTAAACAATAAGTTTGTTAAACTTTACAATAAAGGCAAGAACTTAACTAATAAAAAAGTTATTCATTTTTCAGAGAAAATGTAAAATCTGAAAAAAGAAGGCGATAGAAAGGGATCAGAGAGAAAGCGAGCGAGACAGCCATGCTTCCTCTCCCATTCCTTTCTATTCTTGCTTATGCCTCGCTCGACCTTCGGTAAGGCGTGAGCAAGCGCTAGTTGTTTAAATTTAAGGTGTTTTAGTTATTTTTCTAGTTTATTTAAGTAATTACTGTTAATATGGACGAAACTATTGCATATAAATAACAAACATAAGCAAATGCAATTCCAAATTAATAATACCAAATGTTAATTAATTATGAACGGTTTAAAAAATAATTATGCTAATTAGGCAGTCAAAAAGTTCTCTCTTAATCGTTTATCTGCACTTTATATACAGAATATCAAGATTTTATGTTGTATTCTTGATTAAATAACAGTAAACCGTTTTGATTATTAGATAGAAGTGATAAATTTAAAAAATTTCGCATTTATTCATTTATATATATATATATATATATATATATATATATATATATATATATATATATATATATATTATTAGAAGGCACCCCTAGCATCTATCAAGAATAAATGAGGACTCCTGTGTACTGTTTCCATACTGAATCCCATATTACCATTTTTATTCTTAAATTTTAATTTCTATAATTTTCATCTTTTCTCCTTTGTTTTAATATATAATTTGTCAGCCGAATTTAGACCTAAATAGCATTGCATCTGACAATTCGATATTTAATTCTGACTAGCGGTTCCTTCTTTTTATCCTTGTACCATGTTCTTTGCACACGTATTGTGTATTTCGCTTTTGGTTTCTTTCAAAAAAGGGTTTAGTATCATTATATATGTTGATTTTAATCTTAGTAAAAGGGCATAAAAGTGGTGCAAAACTGTTCTGTTCGGGGGAATTAATCATACCTATCATGGGACGGATATTCTTCTAAAATTTAGAGAAAAAAATTGCTCTACACCAAATTCTGAGTTCTATTAAGTAATACATTTTTAAAAGGATCGGTGCGCATGCATGAGCATCAACAATATCTATGTGCTTGGTAAAATCCTAAAATATTGAACTTATTATGAATTATGAAATATGTATTCTAGGCAACAGGGTTAATAACGTGAACACATAATTTTTTTTTTATAAACTTTACCATTAAGGGAGGTGCCACCGAAAACATATCATCCCCCCCCCCCACTCCAAAGGAAAAAAAAAACATTAAAATTTAAAACTAATGGTATATATATTGCTTATACCCGTCCTGGGATGGGTATTTTTCTAATTATATATATATATATATATATATATATATATATATATATATATTAGAGGGAAAGCCCCAAGGACGTATTTAAATCAAATTCGTACTCCCCAGGACTCACTATATAAAAAAGCTATCAGCGTCACTGTGTATTATACAAAGTCAATAATATTATAATTACTATACAACCTCGGATTAACCATTTAGGTTTGCTATCTTCACTTTATATATATATATATATATATATATATATATATATATCTATATACTACTAAAAGTCTATGGGTCTTGTATGTTTGCAATCAGCTTTCAGCTTTCCGGTTTTCAACATCCGGTTGCGCATGCGTAAATAGCATCGTCTCAATCTGTTATTTCAATTCCGTTAATCACTATTCTGATTAACGAACGCATGAAATTTTTATTCTGGAAATGTTTATATCGCTTTTAATATAAAACAATTACATTTAATTTCATCAAATAGTTTTTTTGTTTTCTCCACGGCTAAAAACATTCAACGGCAGGACTTTGTAAAGTCTGCCGCAGTTTCAAAAAAGCTCCACCCTTTTAAAAAACAAAAACAAACAAACAAAACAACAACAATCATTATTAATATCAATAGCGGCGGTGAACGAAACACCTCCCACTTTTCCTCTCACAGATTTCACCACTCCTACTCCCTCTGTTTTCGTTACGTACGCGAGACAGCCTGTATTTTACTGTACTTTCAACTAACAATTTCATTTAAAAGATTATATATAAAAAATTGAATTTAACTATAATAAGTATTATGGTACCTGTTCAGTGCATATTTACCCATAAGTATGGCCAACCACTTATAATTCAGTAACTGTAATTTAAAAAAAAAACAATTATAATAAACAGAACGACGCATAGAAATCTATCTATATTCTTTTTTCAACAATTACATTTAATTTCATCAAATAGTTTTTTTGTTTTCTCCACAAGTGTCACGCACATACATGAATTCCATAGCTAATATAACAAACTGACCCAACGGGTCACGGGTGGTCTAGTATATATATAAAATTTGTATCATTTGTTCAGAAAATAGATTTCACTTTCAACAAAATTACTAGTTTGAAATCAATTGTAAAATTGGATTATTTTAAGTGTTAAAGATCGATAATACTATTTTGAACCGACTGAAAATAGGAGCAGTGCTTGTTATTAATCCACTTTCCGATGGAGATAGGTTAAATGTTGCTAACAAGATTATATCTACATTTGACCTTCCTTTGATTACATCTTTAAAGTATTCTTAATTTAAAAGAAAATCCTTACCCTAAAAAGTGAAGGGAAACCAAAAGGTTCTTTTTTTATTGACTAGTACACCGAGGTATAGAAGAAGGCGCCACTACTTTCCTATAATTACTCCACTAACCCTTGATCCTCATCTTAGAATGCTAAGTATTTTAGCAAGAGGGCATCTCCCGGCCCATTAACGAACACTTTAAACATTATGCAAAATTACAAGCATTTATTTATGAAAATTAGACTTTCATAGTTATGTATAGCCATAATAACCTGCCGTACATGAATGTATTAAATAGAATAGGTCTGTCTGAGCTTTTTATAATGTTAAGTTTCTAATAAACTGTGCAACCATATGCCGGTCCCTCAACAATTGCTGACTCTAATGTTTGTGTGCCGTGGTTTTCTCTTTGTCTTCATTTTTATCTTCTTCTGATTGTGTCGTCTTGGTGACCGCCGCGGGCATGCGCACTGGTTTACAAGTATACAAAAAACAAAAGCAACGCAAACTAAAAAAAAAAAAAAAAAACTCAAATACATTGTGCATAAGTCAGTTATGCTCTGTGTGTGTGTTACCGTCGTTGAAGAAAGAACCCCCAAACACTAGCGTCCATATCTTCGTTAAGTTCCAGTGTATCAGCTAGAACCCAACTGAGATAATTTGTCTGTCAAGACATTATTGCGTTCGCTCATCAGCTCATCTAATCGTCTGCTCAACCCGATCTGCTAGTCTACTCTGATCTGCTCGTCTCTTCCCATCTAATCTCTGCCGAGCTCTAACTGCTAAATATATTTAGTTTCGCCCGGAAATCCTAAACGTCTGGTCTTTGTCTCAGCGGAAATGACTACACTTATTCTGTGTGCCATCTCAGCCATTCCAAGCTGACTACCCGGAAACTATCAAACAACCTTTCAGGCGCCACCCGTTTGGAGAGGTTCACCTATCTCATTTCTGATCAGCCATTTCCCAAGTCAACAGTCTTGGCTGTGTGTGCGTGAGGTCTTGGCCTGGAGGTGGGGGCAGTCCATAGTATCACAAAATCCTGATATACAAATTCTGTAAATTATGAAAATCAGACTTTTGTAGTTATGGATGGCCATAATAACCTATCGTACATGAATGCATTAGATAGCTTTTTATAATGTTTTATAAGGTTTCTAATAAAACATGATATAAAAATGCTGTAAATTATTGTTTTACTAGTTCCCATAGCCAGCAGGGTCAATCTCCTAACTGTACATAATCTTAACATTGACACAACAAAATAAAAGAAACATTACTAACAACCTCATCAGCTGAAATGAATTTTGATAACTCTGAGACAAATACCATGAATGAGGGAAAATAATTCATTTTCTCAAACTTTTGTCTTGCCTGTCAGCAATTGAGAAAGGAAACTGAAATCATCCTTACACACATGAACTATTGGAAAGGTGATAGTCCTGGCTTGGCTTCCCAGTCATGTAGGCATGACAAGAAATCAGAGGGCGCACATACTTGCAAAAAAAAAGCAACTAAAATGAAAATAACAGTTCTTAAACTCCCATTTACGGATTACAAAACTAAGATCATACATGAAAAAGAAATGGCAAACAATATGGAATATGTTCACAAACAGCAAATTATATGAACATCAACCAGAAAAGAAAACGTAAAAATGGTACCAGACATACATATCTAACACACACATAAATTGGAAGCTGCACCTTTTATGGTAAGACAGAAAATTTATTTTAAAAAGAATTAAATTGCTACAATTTTAAGTAAATAAATAAGGAAGGGACATTCGTTTTATTTATTTAAACATTATTTAGCTGAGATTGATAATTATATTTATGGAAAAAGAGTCATTTCACTTAATACATTTTTTTAATAACAAATGTCTATCAGGGTCAAAATAGCTGTAAAACACTCTAAAAAAAGTAGGTTACATTAAGATATGGAAATTAGACAGCCTTCCCCCCCCCCAACAATGTATTCCTTAAGTTTACAAAATTTCTGACCAACAGACTGACAGACAGAGGAGGTCTTTGTTGTGGAAAGGTGGAATATTCACAGGACCTTACTTGTCATGGACTGCTTGAAAAAAAAAGTAATTTCCAGCTCATATATGAGAAGTCAAAGATACAATTAAATAACTTTCCAGAACTTATCAAATGACTATTTTATAAATAAATTGTATGGCATGAAATGACCTATAGAGTTTGTAGAATCAAATGTAAACTTACCGGCATAAAATACTCCAATTTTCTTATTAGATTATCCACTCATGGACTAGCAGCCAATCAGAACTCTGATAATGGACTTGCCCATCTGAGCTTTTTAGTCTTCTTTTCAGTTTATTTGTTTGTAGCTCAACTGGTCAGACAGTTGAGCACTGACGACTAAATTCAATAGGGTTGATATACTGTAACCCTCCAGCCCCAGGACCAACAGTTGGACCTAATGGGTCTTCAGTAAATATATGAGACCCTTGCTGCAACGGTCAGCCATAAAAAAAACTGACACACCAGAATCAAATATAGAAGTTGTAGGAAGAAAGCCATCAATGAAAGCAAACAATGAGAAAGAAACTGATTTTACTTTATATATTAGATAATATAAAAAGCAGTATACTGCATTTAATTAAAGATTTTCTTTTTTTTAATAGATGATATTTAAAAGATGTAATAAAGGGGAAGTTGAAATGTAGATGATATCTTATGAGAAATATTTAATATATCTATATCGGAAAAAGGACTTCTATTTTCAGTCGGTTCAATAAATCATTATTGATCTTTAAATAACCCAAATTTACAATTTAATTACTGCATAAATTCAGCCATTGATTCTAAACGGAAAATGTGGTTAAAGCTGTTTCGCACACGTATACAAGTGTTCATCGTCTTTCTTTTTCGCACAGCAACAATATGCTACAAATCCAGTCTTCTTGTCGGTTGGCCAATCAGTTGGTTGGTTTCAACTAATTTCAGACAAAATAGAATGGTTAGTGTATGCAATTAGTGGAAAAGCATGTAAACAAGATAGTTAAAGTGATGACAGTCAAATTCACGACCGAAATATCAGTTGGCTTTTGAGATGGGTCTGTCATTATTTTAATTAGTTTGTTTACATTCTTATCCACTAATCCCATATACTACTGTCAACCAGGGCTACTATTATAGGTTTGGGAGTATTTGTTGCTCTCATTGCGCAAAAAAAAAAAAAACGGAATTCCCTGAATGAATAACACTTAGGTTTTGATTTTCTTGTAAATGTGACAAAAAAGATTTATTTCAGTTTTTTATACATTTTTTTAAAAGCGATTAATGTAGTTTGCTTGAAGCATTGTTTAATGTGTATATAAAGGCAAATGTGTAACGAATAAACACAAATAAACAGAAAATTAAGACACATAATAGTAGAATGAGGAAACAGTTTCCACCTTCTTATTAATACTATATATATATATATATATATATATATATATATATATATATACATGTATATATTTCATGTATTATATAATAATCCTACTTGGGTGGTCTGGTGGAAGTACTGTATAATTATATTTTTGGAAAATTTCCCTTCGTTAGATGTGTTCAATCTTAATTCAAACATTCATAAGAAGGTCACTGCCAATGAATGCTCTCATTTTTTTCTCCATATTTTTCAATGTTAAGGACTAAAGAATCCTATCAAAAAAAATGAAAAGGTGGAAACTGTTTACTCATTCCACCATTATGTCTTAATTTGCTTCAGCTTGTGTCTATCCGCTACACCTCTGCATTGTATTGCCTTCTGATTTGCCTTCATATTTTCTATATCAAGATATTATTATAGTAGCCTGCCATACAGCATCATTATAACTCTGCCTTGTAACAAGGCACGTAAACATTCCGCAGAACAGAAAAAGATGACTAGGCACTGCTGCAATGGCACTCGATCACCATTTTTACTAAGGTACATTTTATGATACCATAGATCACATTCGTCACATCCCTCCAAAACCATTTTCGTTTTCCAGCACTAGGAGGATCCCAGCGGTCGCAAATGGTGCAAACTTCTTGTTCCTCTTCACCTGGACATTCTGGTTCTGTGAGAGCACTTTTGTGTTATCACACAACAGACGTAGATGGACACGAATCGGCTGTTCCTGAAGTTATCTTTGGTCCACATTTTGTGATGTTTTCTCCTTTGGTGAAATATAGTCCTCGAGCATACTGGCAATTGCATTTCCAAGATCTTCTTCTTGCGCTGACTTTGCATTTGCGAGAAACATAAGATATGTTACAATTGTACCATATTTATGTTACAGGGGTCAAACAAATCATGGTGGATTAGTTAAAAGCGAAAAGTACATGTTGACATAGCCCCCGGTTGATAGTAAGACAAACTAATGAACAGATTTTCATGAAATTTGGTAGCTGGGCTGTGGAGTCTGAGTCAGACTTTTATTAAATTTCAGGAATCTGAATCAGTCGAGCGTGGCTTACCAACTCCACAGCCATGTTTTCATCATCTATCATTTTTGTTTTTTTTAGTTTTTGTTAAAGTTTTTAGATTTCGTTTATTAAAAACAATGTTAATTTTTCATTGTGTTGAAAAAGATTTGTCCTCTTTAAAATTAAAACGTTATAAATATATAGTATGTATAAATTATTACGAGTGGAAGAAGATTTCTTACATCGAAGTCAGCCAGACCATATAAAATTGCAGGAATCAAAATCGAGTGTTTTGGTTACAAACTAATTATTTCACAGTTCTGTTTGTTAAAAGCCCAGAGTATATTCAATTAAGTTATTGCCATTATTCGAGGGAACGCCTTGAGCCTGCTCTCGGCCTGTCAAGCCAGCAGGGCATCTGATGAAACTTCCTAATGTTCAAAAATAGACTTTTTACATTTGAGGATTGAAAAAGATTTTTATGAACTTTTCAATTTCAATCTAATATTCATATTTTGTCAAATGTCGAATTATGTATTTATTGATTTATTGAACATGTAAAAACAAAACAAAAAAAAACACACCTTTCCCAAATGTTTTTTAAACTTATGCAGGAAAATAAATATTTTATATTTATAAGGGGATTAAGTTTTAGTGTATGTTATGAATAAACTGTAGTTTTTTTTATTGTAACTCAAGGTCTCATAAAGTGATGCTGTTTGTTCGTTTGTTTGTTTGTTTGTTTGTTAATCGAGTCGGACTTCTGTATAGAGCTCACAAAGATTGTGCCTCAGGTTTGTCTTGTCTGCATGAAGTTCTCCTTGTTGGTCGCAGCTATTTGTTAACCTGCAAGATTTTAGGTTTTTATCCTTGACACCGAGAGCAGCAAGGTTCAGCGGTTGCATGTGGAGTTAAAGAAGGTTTGGCTGAGAACAAACAAAGGAATGGCCGAGAACAAACAAAGGAATGGCCGAGAACAAACAAAGGAATGGCCGAGAACAAACAAAGGAATGGCCGAGAACAAACAAAGGAATGGCCCAGAAGCAGTTGTGCCACTCTCACTTTATTGATTTGCGGTTTCGTGCCTGACACAGTTTTGCTTGCAGCATGTGAGGCAGAGACGACCAGAGGACGACGGATCCTGATGCGGACTCCTCCTGGATTTTCACTAGAGCCCTGATAGCCAGGTCGCAGCTGTATACTGCTTGGTGTCAAACTTGTCTGCCTTCGATGACTCTGCCAGGAACCAAAGTTCCAGATCGCATAACTCTAACGCTACCACATTGCGACCACACTGAAAAAGGATTGGATTTTAAAAACAAGTACAGGGATGCAACACATTAGTGATGCAACAGGGGCTGGAGCTGTGCAAACAGTGCAGGGACCTGTTAGGGTAGACATTTTTTTTTACACCTTGTCCAAGAGGGAAAGGCTAATGGTTGGTGCACCAGCCCAGATGGGGCAACATTACTCCATGCACAGGTGAATGGTGGCTTATAGACATCTTAGGCCATTCTTCACTTTTTTTAATGAATATTAATACCAAGAAAAAGACATTAGTAAAAAGTCAATCATGATAATTCTTTATGGCAAGAATTCAAACAATGATTTATGATCTGTAAATCAGAAAAGAAAACTTCCTTTCTCTTTTGGGCAGTAGCCTGACGTTTTGCAAGAATTGCAGAAACTGAATCCTAATGTTTGCCAGCTTAGAAATACGGCATTCATCTCCGCCAACACACGTATTTACATTTCACCAATTTACTATCTTTAGGCATTAGTTCAAGGAATTATACTATAATAGTCAAAGAAATGTCATTCAATGAATAGACCTGTGAGGGAGTGGGGCAATAATGGAGACTATAGAAAAAGAAACACAAAACACCAAGCAGATATAAACTATTGTGGTTTGGATTTTTTAGATGAGGATTGATAATTTGGATTATTCGGACTACTATTCTCATCTTGGATGTTATTCTTCACAACGTTTCAGCCGATGTAACCTCTGATTTTTTTCAGGTGCATCTTGTCAAACTCAGGAATGTGTGACATAACGGATATAAGTGCTAAGTAATCATCTATTCTAAGTGACAGTCTTCTGGAAGTTGAAGGTTCAATCCTCAGTGCGAGCAATACTAAGAATACAATTACGAATTACTTAAAACTTCTACCTTATCATGGCTGACGAAATAAGAGCAATCTACCCTGCTGAATTAAATAACGGGTTCCGTTTGTAATTTCGTACGGATTCCCGAGTTCAACAAGATACACCGGAAGAAGGTTAGGTTGGTCGAAATGTTGTGAGGATAACATCCAAGTTGAGAACACCGAATAATATAAATAATACAAATTAACTCTTGCATTGTAGCAAACGTTCTGAGCAATTCCAAAAGTTTTTGTTTTTTAACCTGCGCTTCATATCGCAAAGTGGTCGAGCAACAATCGCAATTAATGCATTCCACAAACACCTGCGATAGGTGGAAACCAGGGTTGTGCGGTTGAAAAGTAGGACACCAGCCCGAAAAATATATTGTACACCTAGAGTGTGTTTAATGGTTGGCAAGCAGGATGGTCACAGGATTCTCCACGTTTACCTACAAAGAACGGCTTCAAGAACTAAATGTATCTTCATTTGAGGATGCGGGGGGACTTGATTCTGGTATACAGCATCATCAACGGGAATGTAAATCTACCTTTTAGTTCATCACTCCAACACGTAGATGCGGTCTCTGCAGTCACTTGCAGAAGATGTATCGTCGTCATTTTCGTCTCAACAGATGAAAAGTAGCATTCCCTGTCCGTGTTTCTGTTCCCTGGAACAGCCTGCCAGAGAAGGTCGTGATTATGCCTGCTATATCCAGGTTTAAAGTCGCCTTGGACAAACATTCAGACGGTATATAGATGCAATATTTTCTGTCTTTTTACATGGCTTGCTGTACTTTGCTATTTTTTTGCCATTAAAATTGATTGATTTCTACACCAGGCTAATATAGACCCATGCTACTTACATTAATTATTAATTTCTCATTTCTGCTGTCATGTATTTTGTTTATATTCATCCCTATTTACTGGCATTCTTGTTGGCTGCCTTTTGTCTCAAGAGACATTGGATAACCTTCTGCCACGAGAAGTTTATAGTGAAGCAAGTGTTGTGCAATCTCTAACTCAACTTCTGATCTGACATTGCTTAAGTTCTGTAGCACAAAGAAATCCAAGATAACTAGGAGCAGTGCTGGGGTAAGCAAAGAAAGACTGGTGTTATTTCAGAGTTTTTCTTCTCTTATTGATAGTCTATTCCAGGCATTTTAAACATGCAATCGATGGTGCTTTGTAAGTACACACTAGCCACCCGCATAAAAACTACTGTGATTTCATTATTTATTGGTCAAAATTGCATTTTAAAAAATTTCAACCGGATAAACGTGCATCATTCATTAATAAAAAAGCTTTTCAGAATGTTTCTTGATACTTAAAAATGATACATAACATTTTATCAATTTCAAAAATAGAAAAGACACCCGAATGCATCTGTGAAGTAGGTGTGGTCAAAATATCTCGTTTTTCTAACTTCATGAATTAAAATATCAGAAAATTTCATAAACTTAAGCAAAATTTAGTGTAATTTTAAATGTGCTATGAAAAAGAATGATTGGAAAAAATAATTTCTATACATATTGTATGTTTTTAAGTAACAAATATTTTGCAATAATTTTATTAAACGACTTAAGATAGTTATTTGCGGCACTCATGACGACACAAATTGACTCACATTGTCCTCAGGGATGCGAGTTCCCGCTTTTTAGTGGAATTCCCCTCCCCTTTTTTTAATCCAGAAAAAGCGGATGCCCGCTTAAATCACTAGAGCTTCCCATGGATTAGAGTTCTCTCTTTTTGGGTCAAAATTTGCTTCTTTTTTTTAAATAAGAAAAATCTGATTTTCCCCGAATTGCCAGAGCCGTACCTCTGTATTTTGTCATCGTTATTTGACTGGATTTTCTTTCTTTCTTCTTTTTTCTCCTTTTATCTTTGTTTCTCTTTTCTTGAATTAATCAATATTTATATAATCGATTATCCACTTATAGAATAGCATGTTTATTTAATCAGCTGTCAGACCAGTTGAGAGAAGCCTAGAAAGTTGGTTTATAAGAAGGCTGGAATGTTCCATTATGCTCAGATGGGAAAATCTATTCTCTGTGTTCTAATTGGCTGCTAGTTCATGAATGGATAAGCATCTTTATAAATATCGCTTAATTCAAGCAAGAATCTTCCTATCAACTATTGGAGCCCTTTATGCTGGTAAATGTCAATTTTATTCTATAGTATTAATCTCTTCTAAGCCATCCATCATAGAGGTGGGTAGAAGGACCCAAAAATACTTCTGTTTGATTCAACATCAAACATCCAAGAGCCAAAATCTTACTGGCTTCTTTGCTACATCAGCTCCCTGTCATGATGTCATTTCTTCACACATTAGCTCAAATACGTATTCTTAGATTTCTAGTGGAATTTTCTGCTTTTCTACTTAATCTACCTTTTTATGTGGAAACTTCCGTTTCTGTTGCCCACGGCCAAATATTGCTACCAGCTCAGCAGAGTTATCCTTCTTGATTACTGAAGAAAATAAATGAGTTATTTGATACGAGAATGACAACGTGTGAAAACTCATGTTCTTCTTTTGTTTCGTAGCACAAACATACGGTAATACTTGACCTTTTAAAACTTTAATTCAAGCCAGAAATTACTTTCTATCTGTCGATTCAAAAGCTTCAAAATGACTTTCGAGTGACAAAATGTGAGAAGATTTACATGAATAGAAGTTAGCTATTTTTAGACGTGTCCTCCTCGTAGATCTCCGAGAGGCTTCGTCAAAATGTCACACTTCTGTTTGAAATAACGTTTTCATTGATAAACGCGCAGATTGAATGGAGGCATCTTAAGAATGGATCTGCTGTTCTTGTTATCTATGATTATCATTATTAGATTTAAATAAAAATGGCTGACATTTGTTTACATTGTAACCGTTCGACATTCAAAAGTAATTTCAAAATCTTTAAACTAATGGATCGGAAGTAATTTCTGACTTGAATTCAAATTTTTTAAGAAGTCAATTTTATTATGGTTCATTATGTTTCAGAATGTTTTTGAGATGTTAATTCATAGTTGTATTATTTGGACTACTGTTCTCATCTTGGTTGTTATTTTCAGAACGTTTTGGCCGATTTAAACTCCATCCTTCTTCAGTTGCATCCTTTAAAACTTGGAAATCTTTATATTGAACTCTGCAGCCTCTATTGAATTTTGAATTGAACCGTTTATTTGATCCAGGGGGGGGGGTAGATTGTTCTCATTCCATCAACCATGTCCTGGTAGAAGTGTTAATTAATTATATTATTCTTATTCTCTAATAAGGATTAAATCTTCAATCTCCAGAACTGAAGACTGTCATTTAGAACTGATTGTTAATCAACACGTTTATCCGTTGCGCTATGTGGACTACAAAGAATTACATAATAATTAACACTTCTACCAGGTCATGGCTGATGAAACTAGAATAATTTACCCCCATAGATTAAATAAGATGTTTAGTTTGAAATTTCCTATAGGTTCCCGAGTTTAACAAAGTTTCTTGATTTCTAAAAGATTCACCTGAAGGTCAGAGGTTACATTGGCTGAAACGTGTAAATAACAACCAAGATGAGAATAGCAGTCTGAATGAGTCAAATAATAGAAGAAGAAATGTTTAAAAATGAAACGTTTTCTAAAAATAAAAAATAAAAAGTCGTAGAGAGAAAAGCGGTTAAACTCTACTCAAGAAATAAAATTACTTAGTTTAAATTTAAGTATGGAAAAAAGTTAAATACATTCTGAACCTCTGTTTATATTGTCTCATTCCAAATCATACATGCGTTTCATTTGTGATTCTAGACGAAAGGAAAATAATCACAAACTAATAAATGACATTATTTTCCTTTTGGTTGACTATCGATATATTTTCTATATATAAAGTTGGGTATACTGTATATATTTATATCTTTGTATGTACTGACAAAAGTTGGGGGGCGTAATCAAAATTCGTCTTTAGTTACCATGAGTGAAAATAAAAGGGTGGAAACAACAAGGATATAAAAAGGGACAAATAAATAACAAATTAAACCCAGAAATGTAATTCAATACGGTTTTATTTATGTTAAAAAACAAAAGAGGATTGCTTTTGTTTTTCAAAGCACGGTTGACTTCGTTACAACAAAACAAAAATATAGCCCAATAAAATTAGTCTCAGATTGAGCTAACGAAACCGTACATGAAGAAAAACGTGAACAAGTATCGCTTTTCTCCCCAAATAAAAAGGAGAGACTGACTTGAAAAAAACAAAAAAACAGGCTGAAATAAAAGGAGGGACTTGCAACAACACAAGATAAAAATGGTCTTTTTTTTAAGACAGCCTTCAAATGTCTGTTTTTCTCACTGTTTAATAGTTTTTGTTTTTAAACAAAACCTGATGATTGGACTCTCTAGTTCAAGAGTTATGTAAAAAGTCTTTTTTTTTTTTTTTTTTTTAAATATTTGTCCCTTCAAAGGGAATCCTGGAAAAGTTCCGAGACGATTCTCTTTTCTTTTAAATCGATATTCTTAGTTAAAAAAAAACAAAACCTTCAAAGGATTAAAGATACTTGGGCTCTCTCGCTCAAGCGTTATATAAAAAGTATTTTTGGTGCTTGTACAGATTAGCGTGCATATGAAAAACGCTGAAAATCATCACCACCACCACTTCCAGCACTGCCCAAAAGGGAAGAAAATAAAATTTACAAAGTACATGATTCACTCAAACTAATTAACCGATCATCATGAATTTTGGAACATAGCTGCTAAATGTACAAAGTCATTATGTGGAATATATTTGGTTTTAGTTTCATGCAAAGGAGGTAAAAGGGGAAGCCGTTCGTTAAAATTCAGATACCTCCGATTTATTTTTAACAATAGATATAAGACATCAATTAATATTCTCCAAATTTATTTGAAGTATTTTAAAGGTTTTTTTAGTGTACATAATATGGGCACAACCTCTCATTTGAAAATTGAAATATTTCAGATTTGCATTAACTTTGATATTACATAGTCATTAGAAACCAATTAAGTAAGATTCCTTGAATTTCAATTTCTTCTTAAGATGTCTTAAGCTTAAACCTTAAATTTTAAACATTTTCTAGAATCAAAATCATGTATTGGATTTTGATCAAAATTCGAATAAGTATTCTAGACATAAGGTTTAATATCATTATATCTTGATTTTAATTTTCATAAGGGGACATAAAAGTGATGCAAAACTATTATTCCCAGAGAATTCATTTTACCCATTCTGGGACGGGTATTTTTCTAGTTTCCTTATAAAGCTTTACGAAACCAAATATTAACCAATCTCGTTTCAGTAAAACTTCTTTTTTGTTAATTTTTAATTTTCATTTGATTAGTTTTCAGGAGCCAACATCTGTTTATAGTTATTCTTGTGCAGAGATGTTTGGCCGATTGTCGCCTTTCTGATTTGAATATATTAGTAGAATATCCGTCCTAAGATCGGGTTTAAGCAATAAATATAGCATTAGATTTAAATTTTAATGGGTTTTTTTCTTGGGGGGGGGGGGGGAGTGTATTGTATAAGTTCAATATTTTGCACGTACATTATTATCGACGCTTACACGCACACCAATCCTTTTAAAAATGTATTAATATAACGCAAACTTTGATGTAGAGCAATTCTTTTCTCTCTTAAATTTTTTGTATGTAACTTATTTGAAAGGTTTTTTTTTGGGGGGGGGGGCGTTTGGTCGGGTGCACCTCCTAAATGGTAAAGTTTAAAAAAAAATAATTTGCCCATGTTACTCATTGTGTTACCGAGAATATATATTTCAAAATCCCTAATTATCCGTTCATTAGTTTAGGAAATTATCGTGTGTGTGTGTGTATATATATATATATATATATGTCAAACTTTCAAGGTTAATGTGTGTTAATATTGTTTGTTTGTTTTACACCAGAGCATATATAAATAAACAATAAAATCCTAGATTCCGGTGACCATTTTTTTTTATTATTTTTTTTTTTTTTTATTCACCTTTCAAAAAAATCCATATACTTGATGGTCCGTTTCATCTACACGTGAAAAAACAAATATACAAATATATATCCTTGGTTTTCCATACGTGTGACTCTTTAGAAGTGCAAAAATCGTGTCAAGAAACATCAGAAAAAAAAAACAACAGCACTCATATTGTTAGAGGATTCATAAATGATATTTCAAAAAGGAATATATGGTTCTTTTAGTTATTGGACGCCATCTTTTATATCGATGGAGCTAGGAAAAGGTATGTATAATCTACTTAAATATCAGGTCGTAAATAACAGCCCTAGAGAATAAAGATAATTTAAAAAAACAAACACTCATAAAATGAAATTTAGAAAATATTTTAATAAATATATAAATTAAAAATTGAAAGAGAGAAGAAAGGAACAGATAGAAAAAAATATATATTTATT
>OY744533.1:45234412-45244412 GCA_963556195.1 Sepiola atlantica | reverse complement strand
TCAAATTCAATACACATCTGATATATTTGAATTTTAAAATGTGTGTGTCTGGGGGGGGGGGGGGGTATATTATGCCCCCCCCCCCAAAAAAAAAAACTCTTTTAAATACTCTAAAGAAACTGAAATTTGATGAATATTTATTAATTGATGTTTAATACCTATCCTTAAAATCTCACAAAAATCAGAGGTATCTGAATTTTCACGAAGGGCTTCCACCCTCCTTGCCCCCTTCGCATAAAACTTAATTAAACTAAATATAACCCTCATGGTCCACCCTTACACGTAACAGGTGTGTTCCAAAATTGATAATGATCGATTAATTAGTCTAGATGTGAATCATGTAAATAAACAATATATAAACATATACACATAGCTAACTTTATATAAATAATATGATCAACATAAAAAAGGGATAAACAGATAGACGGATCAATATACTGATTGACTCCTAAAAATTGCGAAATTTTGTTTTTTGGTGGTTTTGTACGAAGTTGGATCTAGTCTACAATATACTAAAAGTTGGACAAGATCGGAATATGGGAAAGTGTTAAATTTCGAATATGACTTTTTGGGGTTAACAAGTCACCTGACATTGACATGTGAAGCACTAACTCAGTCAGTTTTCATGATAAATCAATACATCTTGGATTTTTACATAAGTTTTCAGGGTCAATCTTTCACATAAAAATGGTTACCAGTGATGCTAAATAAACCCTTACATCAATATTACCCTTGTTGCATCGATCCTGATTCACTTACGTTGCAGTACTTTTTCAAAACTTTTCACTCCTCATCTTCACACTGGATAATTTTTCATATTGTCAAATTTCCATCTTGACAATGTTCACGTGCACTGGTACATTGTAGTCCATGCCTCCTGCAAGTACACCTTCGGGTATTGCATCCTACCAAACAGTTGCAATGAATTATTAGAATCAGTGCATCTGGAGCAGGGCTTTTGTCTATCATCACTGGAACATATTTGTCCCTTTCCACCTTCCACCCCAACTCAGATGGCACCATTTCATCACTACATTCGATCCACTCCATAACCTGGTAGTAAGTCCGCAAAGAATGAAATTTATAATCAGAGGGCGTTGGTGAGGGTCGTTCTGGCATGACGAACGTCTTAGCTCTCGCAACTTTCTTGTAGAGCATATTGTATCTAATAGATGCCAGGGAGTCCTTCTGATCCGCATTGAACAAAGCTACCATTGCCTTACAACCATTGGTTTCCACAACATCCTGGCTTTGCTTTGGTAGAGAGAATGCTTTTGAACAGACTGTCATTGTTTTTTCTCTCTTGACAATTCGTTGGAACCCCAACGTCTTTCCTATTACGAATATCCTGAACACCAAATCGCATCATGTAAAGGCATGCAAGAACAACAGATCATTACAAACTTCTTCACCAAGTATCTGCTTCAGAACCTTGATATTGTAGATGTAGGATTTGCCTTGTCAGAGCAGAAATAAAGTAGTACATTTGGAAACATGCATGGAACAACTAGAAAACAAGAAGATTCGTGTCTTCTCCAACGAGGGTGGTTTTTAACATAGTTCACCCCAAACAAGGCAAGCCGCCACTGTAGACGTAAGGGGATACTGAGAAAAAAGGGGAGAAGGAAGGGGGGGGGGGGTCAACCTAACTTGGGATCTGTGCAGCGAGATGTCTGTTTACATTAGTTTTAAATTTCTGCATGTCTGTTCTGTCGGGGAAACAGGGGGCAGGGAGAGAGTTCCAGAGGCCAGCAGTACGAGGAAAGAAGCTGAGTAGAAGGCTCTCCAACATCTGGGGACCTCCACAGTGAATGAATGAGATTTAGTTGATTGTCGAGTTAGTCTAGGGAATTTACGTCGAGGGGGCACCAGATTAGCCAATTCATCGGAGCATAATCCATTGAAGTATTTGTAAAACAAGCACAAGGATGCCACATTGCGGCGATGGGACAGAGGCTGAAGCTTGGTTGACAGTGAGGGTCCAATTAGGTTGGCGATTCTTTTTTGGACCTTGTCAAGGAGTGAGAGACTAGTAGATGATGCACCAGCCCAGATGTGACAATTCGCATTGGCGAATGGTGGCTTTGTAGAGATACAGGATAATGTCAGGTGTGAGGAGTTTACTAGCACGGTAGAGGGAGCCAACCTTCTTTGCGGCAGCCTTGGCAATGTCTTCAATGTATTTGTTCCAATTCATGTTACCTGTGAAGGATAGGCCGAGGAGTTTGAATGATAAACTCTCAGGTAGGGTGTTATTTGCCATGACACTCGGTGGTTGAATAGATTCCTTGTAGTTATTGAAGGAAAGCAGGCATATTGATGACTGGTTTTGCAATCAACATCTCATCTCCTTCCACTTGAATAACGTTGCAGCCTTTCTGCTACATTTGTTCCATGATCAGCTGGATCAGCGCCTGCTTGTTTGCCGCATTTGACAAGAAGTCCCTATTCCCAGAAAATTTTGACAACCTCGGTAATGTTCACCTTTCTTACACACAGTCCTTTATACTTGGTACAACTTTATAACCATAAAACGTAACAGTTGCTCTCCCATAGTATTCTACAGTAAATGAGGCATAATCGTTTGCAATCGAGCTGTAGGTACTCACCTCCTTCCATTTCAGATGGTGAAGAAGAGATCCTCTGTCTAGTATGTTGTGCTCTGTCACTTGAACGCTTTGTGTCACAGCACTGTCCAATTTTGTTTCAACCTAATTTCTGAAAGCCGCTGCCAGCTGTGCTTTGTTCGCTTGCCATAAGATGCCCTTTCCTCTGAACAAACACATCAGGTAGAAACAGAGTTCATAGGACATACCATCATCCAGTCTTAGATTACCCATCTGTAAGACCATGAGGAAGCTCTGGAATAAAAGTGCTGGGTCGATGCTACGATCTGAAGTAACTTTGACATTCTTGCTCGATGCTAGTCTTTGCCTTCAAACTCCGTTTGTGAGAGTAAGAGAAAACTGATTGTCCATTCATCTTCTGTACAATGTCTTTTCCGATTTTGAAAAGGTCCTGAACATTAACATTCTTGTTGGTAGTAATCCCTGTGATAATATTGCGTGACGATTCATCGCCTGAAAACGGTTTAAAGCTGTCTAGTTGCTCTGCAATTTTCCAGAGGTCTGTCTCATCTCTTCTCACACAAGAGGCAGACAACTCCTTATGTTGTTTGCTTGTTGTGTAACTTCGTGTGGTAAGTTCTTGCATGCCGACTTTGTAACCGGATGACACAGTGGACGACATGGCCCAAACTGTTCTCTGGTGCTCGGACATCCCACTCTCCCATGTGAGCCCACCTTGGCTTTTGAGTGAGCGCATTAATGTTTGCCTCATGACAAGATCGGAGCCAAGACTTATTGTATTGGCTACTGCGTCTGATTAGTGAAACCCAGACTGGAACTTTTGATGTATTGTAGGGTTATCATCTTTCAAGGCATACATCTTCTGGAGATATAGACAAGCCGATTTCAGATAATTTGGATGACCATTGGCTGCGAATAGTGGCAGGCAAGTGGAGACGGCACTGAGATGCAGTTCCCAAGACCCCATTAGATCAGCTGCAACAAGTGCTCTAGCAATTCCTAGCATGTGCTGATAGTTTATCCATAGTTTGCTGGTTTTGGAGGCCTTTGCCAGTTCATACCTTATCAGAGTTAGCATGTTATAAATCCTACCAATGCAATCTGATTCCAACAATGACTTCAAGTCACATTCACCAGTCTCAATCAGCATGTACAGCCGCTAAAGTTCTTCTACTTGTTCCTGAAAACCAGGTTCATCCTCCAAGATTTTGGCAACAATCTGACGTGTGAGACACTGATCCATCAGGAGATGGCCACAAAACGCTTCTTGCCTTGTGTTTCCGCTCATCATGTGTACGACGGTATTTTCACCATATACTGTCTCTTTGATCTTGAGTCCACTGCCATCTATCAACGTCAACATAGCGCCCAACATATTCATGAAGGTATGGAATGTGTTAGGTAATTAGATCAAACATCCGGTTTTGTTAGGATAGAAGTGACGAGTCATAAACGGTATCGCGGGTGGTGGGGTGGGGTGCACGATACAGGTAATTAGTACAAAATGAACCTTGCAAAAGCAAGGCCAAATGGGAAGAGTAAAAAAAATTAAAATTAACGCTCTGATTAACAGAGCAGTTTGGAGGAGGAGTGTTCAAAGGTTGGAAACCAGGGTGGTGACAGAACTCTCCACGCTTACAAAGAACGACTCCAAAGACTAAATCTATTCTCACTTGAGCAATGAAGGATGCGGGGTGACTTGATTAGTGCATGCAATATCATCAACCTTTCTGGGAGGTTTTCACCCCAGCGCCAAATTGTGGTCTTTGCGGGCACCTGCATAATACCACTGTCACTTTGACTCAATAGAAGAAAGGCAGGATCCTCTGTCTGTGTTTATTTACCTCTTCGCCAGGAGGTTAGGCACAAGGCCAGTTATATCTTACTTCCACAAGGTAAGATGTGACCCAAGGTCGGTCAGAAAATGGGGCTTGAAAAGTTAGTGCCCGAGAAGGTGAGCACTCTGGCAATTTAAAAAATTGCCTGGGCAGCCCCGTCGGCATTACCCGGTAGGGACTTCTCAGGTAGTAAGCAATAAACTTACTCCTCCCCAAAGAGGGGAGGCAACGCCTGGGAGGGTGGACCTCCTAGAACTGCACAGGACCGCCCCATAGACCAGCGTAAATCATGCCCCGAAGGCGAAGACGATACCAGTCTATGGAGTGCAGTATCCATCGGAACAGATACTACACTTTGATCTTGACCAAAAAGGCCAAGGAAGGCCTCTGTCTGTGTTCTACTTTGTGGAACAACCTGCCAAAGGAGGCCGTGACGATGACTACCATATACAGGTTTAAAGCAGCTTTGGATAAACATTCAGACCGTATGTGGATGTAAATGGATTTCACCTATCTCTTTGCATGGCTTGTTGTACTGTTGTTGGTTATTTTTTTGTTTTTTTTTTACAAATAAATTTGATTTGAGGGATTTCTCTGGTATCTCACCAAAAAATAATTCTTTTCAGTGACTTGAAGAGATTTGAAATCAAAATATGTTTGCAATTCTGTAGTAGAGCTTAATAGCCATATGGACATTTTTGCAAGTCACTCAGAAAGAGCTCGTCAGGTTAAGCTTCTGTGTAGCTTGCAATATTTCATACAATTATATATTTATGGTTTGCAAGCTAATTGATAGGTGCATTATACACAGACCATTTATTTAACGTAATTAAAAAAAAATTATTGTAGAAATAATTTTATTAACACATAAAAAAGTTGTTTTGAAATAATGCCAGTGTCAGGTAATTATATCCGTAAAAGGCTCAAGTTGCTGTGAATAATATATTTTGCTAATTTGTTCTGCCTTTCAACTGGAGTATAGAAAATTAAAATACATTAATATATACTAGCAGGAATACTCGACGTTGCTCGGGATTTTATGAGGAACACTACTATGTCCTTTTTCACTCTACTCATAAAACCATATTACTTTTGTTTTTCTTTCTTTTTTTACTGACCCTCGTTTCGTCTGCTAATTTAGTTGGAAGACACTAAAACTTTATTATACTCTGCATTAGTTTCTTATATATATGGCTTAAATTTCATTAAAATAGGATGGACTCTCCCGTCGATTTTGATGTATGAGTGCCCCACCTGAATTTTGTAATTGCAAGGGTTGCGCAATCCCCAGCAACTGCTCTGCTGAGTCGGTATTGCTTGATTCCAATGTAAAGTAGTAATACAAGACGACTGGAAACAATGCCGAGATAAGCAGAGAGCACATACAGCACCTGGTATTCCTAAATGGGCACCCATTTAGTACTGGCCAGGCTCGACGCCGCTTAACTTCGGTGATCTAACGGAAACCGGTGTGTCAACGTGATTGTGCCGTATATATATATATATTTGAACTTTTAAGAGGGTTCTGCTCCATAGCTCCCTTAAAAGTGACACAAAGACATAGCGATTCGGAATATTGAGGGATACTTAGATATTCGTGACCACTTCCGTTGTCTTCCCTGTAGAATTTTATACCTGGGATTTAAATTTCATAAAAATAGAAGTTTTAAGGAAGGTTCTGCTCTCATAAGTAGATACTTAAAGATTTGGGATCACTTTCATTGTCTTCTCCGGAAAATTTAGCATAAATACATTTAATTTGTATGTAGGTTGTTTAACCTTTATTTCTAAAGAGTACACACACATATATATAAATTTAAGTTTGTACAGAGGTTTATATGGTAGCTCAATAGTGTATAATATTTTTTTTTACTTACTATGAAAATAATGGTAGAGCAAAGAAAGACTAGCAACATCTCTTCTGTGAGAGAGTGACTGTAAGGAAAAGAAGAGGACATCCCCACTAGATTCCGAAGTCAGTGTTGGACTCTGTCGAGGCAGAAAAGGGTGCTCTGACAAGAGCTCTTAATTTAACATGATAATCCTAATTCATTCAAAAAACATTTTATTCACGTCTGTCGATTTTTGTAAATATACGCATTCATGATATACAAAATTTACCAAACATTCACAGAAAGGCTTATAACACACCACAGTCAGGCTGAAAAAAGATGCGTCCAATGTTCATTTAATTAATAAATACATATTTAATTTCATATTTCTTTTTTTCTTCTTTTTATCACTCCAATCAAAAGGGAAACGTTCCTCAGACTCTGTCTTTTGCATTTAAGCGTTCATAATACATTATGCCAACCATATTTGTTTATCTTTCCGTTATAATGTTTATATTTGAATTACAAAAGCCACATGGTACATTGGTTATATTAGAAGTTGGTCCCCTTCGAAAGCGTTAGATAATTTGAATAAGAAATTTTGTTTTGAAGCCCAGACAACGCATAAATATTTTATTTTAAATAACTATGTATTTATTTAAAATCAACTTAGTCTCGACTGTATAAAGTCTTCTTCAGAAAATAGTAATATTTTTTCTTTTTCTCTTTTCGTAACGTAATATCACTAGAAAAATCCGTATGTTCTTGTAATGGTGATCTTTTTTGATTTAAAAAAAAATGTCAGGCATTTTTTCTTTTAAAAGATCACCGTTGCAAGACCATAAAAAACAACTTAAAAACGCTTTCTACTTTTCCATTTTTGGGCCCATACGAAATTACCAATGGCTTATTCAACATTATTACGGAACTCAGGTTATTTGCGTCACAGAGTTACTTTATGCTTCCAAATTATTAGACATAATAATAATATGACTATGATTATTATTATTATATTATGTTTATATGTATATAAACATAATATAATAATAATCATAGTCATATTATTATTAATAAAACAAAACAATACATGTTTCATTCTTGAACTTAAAAAAAAAATTCTTACAATACCTTTTTGGTATGGAAACTCAAAGTTTTCTTTCTTTTTCTTTCAAAAGAGATCAGATATTCACACCAGAAAACCCATTTTTATTTTTTTTATATATATCAAACTTCATCCCCCCCCAAAAAAAAGATTTCCACCTTTTCTTTAAAAGATTAAAAAGATTTCTTGCTTATTATGCTGAGTCTTACTTAAACTGACCTAATTTATCCTCACTGTCAATGTTGCTGACGAAGGGTGAATAGTTTTTGCTAGTGTGTGTTTGTATATATATATATATATATATATATATATATATATATATATATATATATATATACAACAGAAAAAGAGTAAAAATTATTGTAAATTCAATAAGCGAAAAGTGTATATTTGAAAATGAAAGGTCACAAAAGTTTCAAGTTTTTAAATATTTATTTTCCATATTATTTGGATGCAGATTTCGAGTGTAATACCTCCTCCGGCAGTGTGTGTGTGTGTGTGTGTGTGTATATATATATATATTACCATCTTACTATGACTGTTTCATGCTTTCTCACAATTTTCAAGTCAGATCATAGCATTTTTTTATGGCTTTTTTATAATGAATAATTATAACATTTCATTTGTTTAAGATAATTACTCCATTCCTATCCTTCAAAAAAATCTTTTAATTTATAAAGAAAACCTTACATTTTTATTTAAAATGTTGTCCCCTAAATTTGCAAAAATTGCACTTTTGACAAATATCTAAAATGTATACTCATTAGTTTTTCCTGCCAACATCCAACAATAGTTGTGATTAATGTTTAAGTAGTAGTGATTGCAGGGGGAGATAACTCATGATTTACTTGTTTCTTCTTCTTTATCTCCAATCGTCTTACTGTCTAGTAACTGTCGATCAAGGGAAGTGTCTATCAGTCATATGTATACAGTGTGATGATGTATGGAAGTGAAACTTGGCCAGTGAGGGTTGAGGACATGCGTTGCATGGAGAGAAATGATATGAGTGATCTGATGGATGTTTAACGTGAGTCTTAAAGACAGGCTTGG
This sequence comes from Sepiola atlantica, assembly GCA_963556195.1. Classification (NCBI taxonomy): domain Eukaryota; kingdom Metazoa; phylum Mollusca; class Cephalopoda; order Sepiida; family Sepiolidae; genus Sepiola; species Sepiola atlantica. The sequence goes on along the minus strand of OY744533.1, from coordinate 45,236,002 downwards.
ATCTGATTACCTGAAGAAGATAAAATCTGGATCGTATAGGGAGATGTGTGAAGAAGAGTAGACTTCGATAGTATATCCAGGTTGAAAGAATTGATGACGGTTATTGGGTTAGTAGATGTAGAACAGTTGAGGTAACAGGATCATTTCGCAGGAGTGAGGCAAGGAAACCAGGAGGAACTGATAAAAATGGAATTGAGAGAAATAGGGATAAATAAAGGCCTAGGTATAGGTTAGTTTGGAAGTCAATTTCTTAAAGCCATCCAATGCATGCTAACATGTAAAACAGACCGTAAACCGATGATGATGATGAATAGTAATGAATAGTAAAAAGCAACAATAATTGGTGTGGAAAAAAAAATTATTAAAAATGATTAGAAATTTAACTCTACACTATTTTATCAGTTTTATTTGTTTAAGATCTTCATGTCAAATGTTTGCTAAAAAAATGTTATTAACTGACAAGATGATAAATGACTGTGGTTAATGGAATAGATAAAAAAAAGTTTCACATTTGTTTTTTTATTTTGTACAAAGATTTACTCAAGTAAAAAAATATTCACCAAATGTTTGATTGAATCTCTAATATAAAAATTGTTTTTCTTTTATATTGTTTATTATTTTTGCTGTTTTTTTATTTTATTTATTTTCCCCTACATTAAAAAAAATCTTTTTTCCTTCTTTTTCTCTCTTATACATATAAATTAATTTGACTTTTTATTCATTACTTGTGAAGTGTCCCCACCCTCACCTTCTGCCACTAAGGCTTTAGGTGTATATTTATTTTTTTCTCGCACATCTTGTTATATTATTTATCCCTTTTAATTCCACAAATTATACATTTCTTTTGGGTTTCCTAAACCTACAGAAATAGTTTATTAATTCCGTTTTCAGTTTTTCTTCGTAATTAGAAAAACCCACCACTTTTTTTATCAAATAAATTTATTAGCACATTCCAAAAATCATTGAGGTAAAAATATTCCACCCAGTCAGTGCTAAATAAATTATGTTTCTCCTTCTTCTTCTTATTATTTATATAAAGTTAGATATGTTTATACGTTTATATTCGCACAGGGTTCACTCCTAAACTAATTAACAGATCATTATAAATTTGGAACATAGCTACTAGGTGTAAGAGTGAGTAATGTGAGTTATATTTAGTTTGTTTTGAAATCTTTTTTTTAGCTGAGGATCGATAATTTATATTATTTGGATTATTCGAACTACTCTTCTGATCTTGGTTGTTATTCTCACAATGTTTCAGTCGATGTAACTTCCGACCTTCTTCAGGTGCGGCTTGTCAAACTCTGAAATCTGTATGTCAATTTCGGGAATCACGAACAGAACCCTTTATTTAATCCACGAGGGTAGCTTGATCTTGTTCACTCAGTCATGACTGGGTAGAAGTTTAAAGTAATTTGTAATTGTATTCTTAGTATCGCCCGCACTGAGGATTGAACCTTCAATCTCACAAGATTATTAGTTAGCACTTATATCCGTTTTGCCACATCCTTGTGGACAATTCTAATATGAATTTTAGAAGCCTTAAACCTATTCTGATTAAATATATATATATATATATATATATATATT
>OY744533.1:45171912-45229412 GCA_963556195.1 Sepiola atlantica | reverse complement strand
TGGCAGTTTCGCTAAAGCAATACCACCTTCAAAAAGTTATTGACAATACAACCCAATCTGGGAAAATGAAAACAAAGCTGTAGGAAGTCATGAAAGGAGGAGGTCGTCCTCTTCCGACTCTACAAAAGTCACACATTTAGTCCTGCTTGAGCAGAAGGCGCCACCGTGGTGATCGACTTGTTAAGTTCCATACACAGTGAGACACTTTGATAAAATGTAATGATTTTACCCCTATACGAGAAAGATACTACAACGTTAACATCATGAAATAATTGTTTGATCGCATCAGTGTATAACTTAGTGTCCTTTTTTTAAAGACAATATAGGCTTATACTAAAAAAATTCATATAAGTCAAATAAAAAAAATATATTTACATCGCTTCCTATATTATATTTTGAGTCATGGGGATTACGTTAAACTACATTCAGTGATGAGGCCCCAATAAATGCGAAAGTTAAGCCCACTTCTCACACTAACGATAAAGTCAAAACACTTGATTTCAAGTTAATTCAACTTTTCATGATAGACGCACCATCTTTTTCATATACTGCTTATTTATATGCGATGTCAGTCGCAAGATTAATTAATTTGTATATTAGTTTGAAAAAAAAGAAAATTTTATAAATTACTTGTTATTTGTAATTGTTGTTTTTTTAATTCAATGATTTTTTTGATTTTAATATAACAAACAGTTCTGTTTCGTCATTGTTTTATTTTGTGGACAAAAGTTTAGTATTTGTGTTCAACTGTTCCTTTCCTCCCATTAACTGGCGAGGGGGGGCTGACGTGATTTTCAACAAGTTGCGATCTATTTCTAAGTTAAAAACTAATCTACCCCACACCATCGCTCAAGCAAATTGATTTTTTTCTTTCGTTTCCTTTATTTACGGTTATTTTTAAAAGATAAATAAATTTGTATGAAAATTATCAAAATGTTAATGTTTATCTATGTATATGAATAAATGTAACACTCCTGTTTTGTGATTACAACAAAGTTTATTATTTAAAATTTTTGTTTCAAGTATTTTATATAGCAAACTTTGTGAAGTGATAGCGAGCTGGTAAAGCCAGTTAGTTCAAGATAAATGGCAGTTTCGATGGAGCAATAACATCACAAGTTATTGACGATACAATCCAATCTGAAAGAATGGAAACAGGGCTGTAGTAAGTTACGAAGGCAGGAGTTCGTCTTTTCCCGACTCTGTATTGGTCGCATAAAATTCACACATTTATTCCTATTTGGACAAAATGTGCTACTTGTTCCTATTTACTTGCCTCCCTACGAGAGCAGAGTTAGACACAAGGTCGGTTTTTAATGTGGGGAAAATTCAGCTTCCGAAAAAGGGACACTATGGATTGGAACACAAATAAAAATCGCCTCAGTCTAGAAGACCGAGGATAGAATAGACTAAGTGTAGCTTCAGAACAGATACTACACTTTGTTCCTGGCCAAAAAGCTACTTGTTATCTCCCATACACATTGAGACACTCTATGATAAAATATACTGATTTTATTCACCATGTAAGAAGTGTTTGATGAACTTATCGTGTTCTTTTTGAAGACTTATAATAAATAAATCTAATATTCATAAGCCCAATAAATAAAAATAAAAAGTGAATGAATAAAGTAATAAAACCTAACACAACTCTGAAAAAAAAACACATTGACCGACAAGGGTTTATATGCCACTGCTCTTCTTCAGTTGGTTTTGCTATTCAGAGTGCTGCAAAGGTTTCGGACTCTGGAGTGGGCAACACTAGGTAACGACTTATGCCTGCTCTCCATGCAATTTGGTATAAAGAGTTCACATCAGTCAGGTCGCATGCAGTTATATTTGCTTCTGACGCACTCAAACCACATCTTTCTTGGTCTACTATGCTCCCTCGTGCTCGGGATGTCCAGACACATTATGGAGTTGATGCAAGAGTAAAATAGGGTTGAAACTTGATCAGGGGACCGCTTACACTCTGACTTCAATGAGACCCCTAAAGCTAAATTCCAGTGGATAAATATGAAATGGACTTGTTCCTACAGTCAATAAAACAATGTGGCTCACAATCACTGGACGTTTTCTCTCACTTTTCTCATTTCTATTTCTTTCTTCGACGATTTCAGCAGATTTCAGACATTAAATAATCTTTTTAACCAATGAGAATACAGATAATTCGTGGATTCACCTTTTTTTTCTTATTGAGTTGGATTTGTTTATTGGAATAACATATTGTTGGTTCTCCTAGGTCGTGAGTTCGATCCTCAATAGTAACCTATGATTTTGAGATTTCCTTTATTTTCAAACTACATGACACATCAAGACAGAACCCATTTATGGCACAGATACTGCAAGTCAGGATCACTTCTACTGCTTGATCCATGTTTAGGCTCATCACATCTACCTTAAAGAGGTGGCACGCTGTACATGACCAAACCACCTGAGATGCTGGGCGTTTAAGGCATCCGTACCCACCAAACCAAACAAAAAATAGAACTCTTTAAAACAATAAGGTATTTTTGTCACGGCTGTATGATTGTAAAGAAACATGAATTTCGATGATAAAAAAAACAAATCAAAGATGGCTGATCACTCGAGAGGGCAACATATGACATTCTCTTTCTTGTTTTTGTTACTCTCAGATATTTCTATAATTGATAAACTGCGCAACTCTTGGTTAGTACAGATTTCAAAAATCCCATTCTTTCTTCTTGTTTTTTCATATCGTTTTTTTTTTCTTCGCCAACATTTTTAACTTGCTGGATAATTAACTAATGGATGTATTAATTCCTCCACAAATGCCAAAGGTGCAAAAGAAAACGTTGATATTGCTGCTATTCCAACAGCTGGAATCATTTCCGGTGTTTTAGAGACCGAAAAAAGAAAATCTTTGCTATAAGTTTCGTCAGTCAGCACCTTTACTTATCTAGCAACCTGTTGGAGTTTGGAGTTCTATTTTTGTAAGCAACATTGTTGGTTACTTGTTTTTTGTTTTTTACGGAATCTTCCAACTGTAAGACAAGGGTGAAATGAGGAATTAATTAATGGTAAACAACTGACCTCATAAGAACATCTTTGGGGTCTATCTGATGAAATATTTAAAAGAATTTGATATATTCTGTGCGATTGTAGATATTTTGTTTGTGTGTTTATGTATATATTATTTAAATTCTGTAAGTTCACACAGAAAGTGGGTTGAAAGCTCAATAGTGCCTATGTTACTAGAGCTCCAAATCAACTAATCCCCTCCATGTCTTAAGCGGCCTACTACGTGGTTTTGGGCCATCGACGTCAATGTGGGACACACTTTGGAGCATTTCAGATGACTGATGGTGGATGATGCCACCATGCTTTCTCATGGAGGCTGGTAGAGCGAGACTAGCAATTTTCTGCAGCCAGGACCATGTCATTCAGAACATTGTTGACCATTTTTCCCGCCATACAAGAGTACAGGTTGGACATGTGTGTTGCATGCTGGCACTCTCGCATACAATAAGATTTATATATGTTGACTTGTTGACTAGTTGTATGCTGGCACTCTTGCATACAATAAGATTTATATATGTTGACTTGTTGACTAGTTGTATGCTGGCACTCTTGCATACAATAGGATTCCTGCATTTTGTAAAATTGTTGACAGCTTCCTGAAGACTCTCCATGCGGCAGATATACATCGTCTTATAGTTGTATAGGTTCATCCACTGGAATCAATTGTGAATTTATTGACTCTTTTGACCCCTTAACAACTTCTCTTTCCATGGGAGGTGGTTTTCGACAGGTGATGCAAATTAAATTAGCTGCATCTGCTACACGTAACACGAACAGGTTGGTGCACCTTTTGTGACCCCACTTAAAGATGCTGTGCTGCATGGGTATTTGCCTTGTGAAACACATCATCTCTTTAGCGTCAGATATGCTTTGTCTTTATCATATTAATCCTGAAGCCGCTCCTTTCAAGCGCTGATTTCCACCAGTTAAATGCTGTACTCACTTCTGTCGTACTGGGTGAACTGATAACAATATAATACGCATACAGAATCTCCCATGAAGCACCACTTTTGCAGGTTTTTGTCAAGGACGATCATAAAAAAGAGAAGCCTTAGTACTGATCCCTGGTGCACTACTACTATTATTCCTAGGGGTTCAGAGAGCACACCAACAAAGGTCACAGCCGTGGTCGATTAGCGGTAGAATCTGGAAATTGCATTTACTAATTGCTCGGGGAACAAGTTTGCGCCTGAGGACCCAGAGGATAGCCTTTCTTGGCACCTTGTCAAAAGCTTTTTCCAAATCAATGAAAACATTAAAAAGCTACTTTTTATGTTGGAGACATTCCTCGCGGAGTTGTGATAGTAGAAAAAGAGCATCTGTCGTCGACTTCATTGCTTGATAGCCGCACTGTCCATCTATTTTGATCAGGGAGAGGATCCAATTCACGAGTACTCTTTCATAGATCTTCAAGCCATTCTCAAGAAGTCTTAGTCCTCTATAACTTCCACACTGCAATGCATTTCCTTTGCCTTTGTAAAGTGGAGCAATGATGCTATTAGTCTATTGCTCTATTCAAGTATCATCATCATCTATTTAGAAAATTGACAGAAGTGATCTGATGACAATCTCTCCTGCATGTTTCAGCAAATCGATTGTTATGCCTGACAGGCCTTGTTGAAAATAATTTTTTTCTTCATACGATCGTTTCGACTTTATTAAATCATACATTTTTTTTGTTTTTCGATGAAATAAGTATTTGCGTGAAGTTCCTTTAAAGAAAATTTTTGGAAATATTTCTTTTTATGGTAATGACTTTTTTATTTTATTACATTCACTGATGAAACCTGTGAAAGCATATCTTGATTTCATCGAAAACAAGAAAAATCTATGATTTAATAGGTTAGAAACAATCGTACGAAGAAATAAAATTATTTAGAAAAAGGAACTTTGAAGTTATTACCTTTATTATATATGTGGTTTAAAGGTCAATTTGGATTTGGATTCCTTGTTTGATGACTTAATAAACGTGTAAACTATGCAAATTTTATCTACTTCATCACTGCATTATATATATATATATATATATATATATATATATATATATATATATATATATATATATATATAGTAGAACACCCATCCCAGGACGGGTATATACGTAATAAATATAGTATTAGTTTTAAATTTGAATGATTTTTTAAATTTCTTTGGGGGTTACAGTTTCAATAGCACCTTCTAAATTGTTTATTTTAAACAAAAAATAATGTGCCCACATTACATACCCTGTTGCCTAGAATTTATATTCCATAATTCATAATAAGTTCAAGAGTTTAGGATTTTATCAATAACACATATTGATGCTTACAGGTACACACTGATGCTTTTAAAAATGTGTTACTTAATATAACTCAAAATTTGATGTAGAGCAATTCTTTTCTCTATTTGTTTGTATCTTATTTAAAATGTTTTTTGAGGGCGAATGCACCCCCCTTAATAGTAAAGTTTACTAAAAAAAATAATGTGCCCATGTTACTCATTGGGTTGCCAAGAATATATATTCCAAAATTCATAATGAGATCATACATCATACATCAGTTCATACATAATAAAAACATATATATATATATATATATATATATATATATATATATATATATGCACCCCCCTAAATGTTAACATTAACAAAACAAAATGTGACCATGTTACTCACTGTATTTCTTAGAATATGTATTCCAAAATTCACAATGATTCATTTATTAGTTTAGGAGATTACCTTGTAGATTGATAGATATATTTATAAATAAATACACATACCTAACTTTATAAATATGGAGATATATATAATGTATATGTGTATTTTAAACGAAAATTTCTGTTAGATGCAATGGTGGTTGTTAAAGCTACAGTGATTGTTATTCTGACAACTAATGAAGTCTGGGATCATCTTCGTTGTGTATGTGTCCTGTTTTATTACAGTGTGAGGCTGTTGTAATGTGTCTGATTATTGTAATAAAAGTATTCTCACCCAAATGAACGTACAACGCTTTGCCTTTAATAATTAACGACTTTTATTGGAGTTAAGATTTCTTGGTACAATCCTTAGAGTTCGTATTTTATAACATTGAAAAGTTAGTGTCTCTCATTTGGTTAGCAGTACACAAAATGTGGAATTTGTTTAATAGTGACCATCTTCATCCCTGCTCAGAGCTTCACTCAATGTCCAGCCCAGATGTTAGTCCCTTTCTTCCAGTGGTCAGCTAGATTCTCCCCTTCTCTAAAGGTGACTTATAGACTTTGTCATCTGTGTTCAGTTATCTCACCTCAGAATCTTGAAATTCCAGCTGACATCAAATAAAACAAGGAAAGGGTATAAACTCTGCATTAGACTGTAATTTGGACAAAGATACATCTCAGCAGGGGACGGCTATTTGAAGTGGACATGACCATTTCTAGAAAGAATACTGTTTCCTCTATTTGGTGGCATTTTCCGAAAGATATCAAAAGCTGGGTGGGGGTATAACTTTGCATACAAACCCAGCACTAAAATATGCATATGAGCACGACTCCATGTGTGCTATTTTACACATTTTTCGTTCTGTAAGGTTGACGACATGCGTTGCATGAAGAGAAATGTATGTGAATGATACAATGTATATGCAATGTGGGTCTTAAATACAAGCTTAGATCTGATAACTTCAGAGGAAGATTTAATCTGGACAGTATACGAAGATGTGCAGAACGGGAGACTGATTGTATGGTCATGTTGAAAGAATGGATCACAGTTCTTGGATTAGTAGATGTAGAACAGTTGAGGTATCAAGTTTAGTTCACAAAGGAAAACTAAAGATATGGGAGGAAGTGATAAGAATGGACTTGAAAGAAAGAGGGATAAATAAAGATCTGGCCAGAGATAGTTTGGAAGTCAATTTCTAAAAAGCATCCAACGCATGACATTATGTAAAACGGAAGTTAAACCGAATATGATGATGATGATGATGATGATGATCTTCAGTTAAAAATAGTATTTCCTTCGGTCTACTACATGTAAGCTTTAAATACCATTTTCGATGTGTCCATGCATGTCTGTAAGAAGTTCTGTTTCGCTTAAGTTTGAAATAGCATTTTCATAGCTAAATGCACAAATTGAACGGACGCATTTTTTTACTTTGTTTTCTTATTATATTTTCATTTAAAGTTGAACTGTGATTATTGATTAAAACGAATGATGCTCGAGAAAGAGGCCTCCATTCAGTCTCGAGGGACAACAGATGCCCCCTGTAAAGGTTCCTGCGTGGGGGAGTCTATTTTAAAGCAAAGATTGCGCAATTCCAAACCATACCTCTCCTGAATTGGCATTGCTTGATTCAAGTGTCAAGGAAAAATCTTGGACGCCAGGAAACAACAGCCGAGATAAGCAGAGAGCCCTCTCACATACAGCACCTGGCATTGCCAAATCATCACCGATTTAGTACTGACCACACCAAACGTTACTTAACTTTGGTGTGTCAACGTGATGATGCCTAAAAATACTTATTAAATAAATAAACACCTCTTTTCCAAATTCGAATAATTGAAATCGACTTATAACGCTCACTCCCATTACTTTCCATTCCCTTCAACTATTATCTTTTCCTTTTCTCTTTTTCTTTTATTTCCATCTTTCATTTCCCATCTTTCTTCCTCCTTCTTCCCCCTTTACATTTCTTACTGCCTGCTCTAGAATATACTCTTACCATCCTGTATTCCACATACTACTACACCATAACATTCTACCTTACTATCTTTTTCCACCCACCCACCCACTTATAAGCATCCCCCCTTTCTCTATATTCCACCTAATCTCTTCACCAATCATCCTTAATCACACACCCAACCATTTACCTACTACCAACATCACCTTCTTCCCAACCTAACACACTCCTTTATTTTATCAACTCGCCTTTTGGGTTTGCCTGTCATGATCACTTCAAACTATTTGTATATCTTATCCAGGTGTTCAATAAATGCTATCTTTGACAAAGTTTTATAACTGAAACGAAATATCGAATCTGAAGAATCCCAATTCTATTGAATTAGTTCTTGTTCTATATAGTTTGTTCTTTGTTTATTTCCTTTTTTCTTATTTATACACACGCACATCTTGTATCTTTCATCTTCTATCTTCTAATCTAATATATAAAGAAAAGCCAGTTGAATACTTAATATTAGATCTAAATACCATTGCATCTTGCAAACAGGTATTTGATTCTGCCTAGTTAGTCAATTACTCTATTTTTCAGTTTGTGTTTTTCACAGACAAAATTACGCTATTCAAATCGATTTAATCGATTACATACTATATCCATCCAGAAATGTCTTTCGGTAACATATTTATTCAAATATTCACTATTCACTTTCATTGGACAGCCAACAGATATGTTTTTTGTTATCACTTCATTTATTAAAATTGATAAATAAAAATAGCGTACATATCTTATCGCTAGATAAGTAAAAGTAATTGATTTATTCATTATTATACATTTCATTTCTGTTTATAATTAATTTCCAACCATTTTACTACACTATCAGGTCTTCCTGTCAACAAACAAAGTCAGTATTTTATTCGGATAGTTTACATTTCATGTCGTTGTCACACCATAAGAAAATAACTAACAATTTCATTTTTTACATAGACATATTTTCAGAAGTTTGCAAAGTTTGTTTTTTTATTATGTGCATGTATACATTTTCAGTTTATTTAATAGTTTTTTTTCTCAACTATTTTAGTCACCTAAATTATTCCCGGGCAATGTCTGGTCGGGACAGCTAGTATATATGTGTATAAGAGAAAGAGCGAATTTATGAGAATAGCAACCAATACGTTCTTTTGTTGTTTTTTTAAATCCTGGGCATTTTTTTGCATCTCTTATGGTTTCAATCTATTTGTAGCATGGATAGATAAGTCTAGTGTTAATACTCCCCATCTCTTCTTTGTATGTAAATGAGGATGAAAGAACTAGATTTTCCTTTGTTTTCTGGAAGTTTTTATTTTATTGTATTTTAATAGTTTTTTTTGTCTTTTGGTATTTCTACACATTGAATGAATTAGTATCCTTGTTGTCATGGAGAATCAACCTTCATCTTGCATAACTGCACATGATTCTTTGAGTGTGTACGTCTGTATATTTGATTAAAAAAAACTATCAGAAGATGGCAGTACTCGAGCATGAGTTGCAGCCATCAAATCTCTATTCATATAAAGTTAGGCATGTGCATATGTTTATATATTTGTATGCACACAGTTCGCTCCTAAACTAATGAACCGATCATTATGAATTTTGGAACACAGCTGCTAGGCATAAGGGATCATAATGAATTCCTATTTCAATTTTGCTCAAAATCCATTTATATGATTTTGATTCTCGAAAATGTAAAAAATTTAAGGTTTAAGCTTAAGGAGTCTTAAAAAGAAATTGAATTTCAGAGAATCTTGCTTAATTGGTGTACAATCACTATGGATCAAATTTAATACAGATATGAAATATTTTAATTTTCAAATGTGAGGTTGTGCCCTAAACTCCTTTAAAATACTTCAAGGAAACTAAAATTTAGCAAGTATTTATTAATTGATATCTAATACCTATTGTTAAAGTTTCACAAAAATCTGAGGTATCTGAAATTTCACAAAAGCCCCCCCCCCCCCCCTTTGGATAAAACTAAATTAAACAGAATGTAGCTCACATTATGCCTAGCAGCTGTGTTGGAAAATTCATAATGATCGGATAATTAATTAATAAGGTCAGGCATGTGTATATTTGTATGTACAGGAGTACATACAAATATACACATGCCTAACTTTATATAGAGATATGCAGTTTTATTTTAAATTTCTTAATAATGAAGATATATATATATATTCCTTTTCAAAGCCGTTGTATATTTTTGACTGCAGTTGTACAATCTAAACATTCTTCTCACAAGATATCTGCGATGTATGTTTGGGATGGTGTGTGTCAAATTATCTTTTTCTCTCATTATTTCTTACTGTATGTTTTCTTCTGTTCTCTTCATTGTTTGTTGCCTATTAGTGTCATCAGTGAAGTAGAAGATTGGATTTCACAGACGAGACTCACAGTAGAGCACTTCCATTTTTTTTCTTTTAATAAGGTGTTTCTGTTGTATAGATATTAGTACTACAGAAACAATCAACTGGATTTGAGTTAACATATTCTAATTTATATAACAAGTTTGAATGCCTACAGGACACCATCCTCGAGTGTCCTCAGTCCATCTGTACAGGTGTTAGTCAGGATACTTCATCCTACAAGTAAACCCTGACCAAATATTCAAAATAACAGTATTCAAAGCCCAAATACGATCTCTTCAACACAGCTATAAACTTGCTTATGGTGCACCTTCTCCTAGTGATGTTACCTCAAGTAACAGCTTTTAGCTGGATAGTCCACCAGACCAGATGAATTTTTGTCCTGGAATCTGACAAGACCAACTATAATATAGTTAAGTGATCAATTGGGGAGAAGAAAAATTGGTGTTCTTCACTTCTTTACTAACTCAACATTTGAGAGGGAGAGAAGAATCTTCAATGAACACTCGAATTCAAGTGTTAGACCCAAGGAGGGGCCCTTGATTTTTGAGAGCTAACTGAACTAAAATGAAAAAAAAAATTGGAGAGAATACTAGCGTTGCTATTGTGTTAGTAAAACCGTTATCACCTGTTACTAAAGAAATTTAATATTTATCTGATGTTAAAGTTTTCATTTAATTTGAATTAATATCTCTTTATATAAAGTGAGGTATGTGTATATGTTTATGTATTTGCATGTATAGGATTCACTCGTTCCTAAACTAATTAACTGATCATTATGAATTTTGGAACACAGCTTATAAGCGTAAGCATGGGTAATATTTAGTTTAATTCAGATTTATGCAAAAGGGGCAAATTTGGTATTGGACATCAATTAATAAATATTCTCCAAATTTCAGTTTCTTTGAAGTATTTTTGAAAGGGTTTTAGGGGGCATACACAGCCTCCCATTTAAAAATTCAAATATTTCAGATTTGCATTAAATTTTATCCATACTTATTAGACACCAATTTTTCTATTTCTTCTAAAGACCCCTTAAGTATAAGATAAATTTTAAACATTTTCAAGAATCAAAATCATGAAATGGATTTTGATCAAAATTGAAATTCGAGGAGAAAAGTGGTGCAAAACTGTTCTGTTCAGGGAATTAATTGTAACGGTCATGGGACGGGTATGCTTCCCGTGTATGCATATGATATATATATATATATATATATATATATATATAATTGGTGGCATCCGTCTATCTCAGGGGACAATGAATTACTGCGCTTCAGATTAGTCTGTTGCAGTGACTGTGCAAGCCTATCCTGGATCGTCAGACTCTGTTGAAGTTACCACAGATGTTGGTTGTGTCTGGTTTTGAGAGCTCTGTTGCATCCCTCTGCCGTTTGTGCCCTTTCCTTTTCCTCCACGTCTGGTCTCTCCTCACTCCTCTTATCTATATATATATATCTATCAATATATATATCTCTCTCTCTCTCTCTCTCTCTATATATATATATATATATATATATATATATATATATATATAGTAAGTTATGAAAATATATATGGCAATCGAAAAAAATATATATATTATTAGATTGTATGTAACACCCAACATTTTAAATTGTTAATGGTATTTTTCATTGGCTCATATTGTCGACATTCAACACATTTTTCCAGATTAAAAAAATCTTTTATCTTCTGATAAGAACATAAGAATGTAAGGTTTTGCCTTTTTTTTTAATTCTTTCACAAATATATTTTTCCCTTATTAATTTTGTTCATACCAATCAACATATCTATGCATAAACAAACAATTTTGATAGACATGCCTAAATAATACTTATGTGTACATAGCCACACACCCATATACAGGATTTTGATCAAAAGTAAACGAAATACCAGGAAATATTGAGGAGTGTAGTGAAGCAGGACTCCGCTCCTGAACACAAGGCCAAAACGACCCAGGCATGGCTGCTCAACAATCTTCCTCACCACTGGTCGCCAGACTTGTGGCTGCCTTCCTCACCCAACTGCAACTCCCTTGACTATTTCTTCTGGGGCATGATCGAGGCTAAGACCAACAAACACAACTACAACACAACCAACTCTCTGAACGTTCGCCGCTATAGACAAGGACATGGTCGCCAAAGCGTGGGACTCATTTCACGCCTCCCTTGAGATTGTCGTCTCTACTGGTAGGGGTTACATTGAAAAATAATGTAATATGTAACTCTAACTGTTGCTAAATAAACTTTCGGGTCTCTGCATATACAACTTTTGGTTTTATTGCCTCTTTCGTTTTCTTTTTGTCAAGTGTCGGATTTTGCTGCAACACCCTATATATATATGTGTGTGTGTGTGTGTGTGTGTGTACATGAGGGTTGCAGAGTCAATTCTGCCACAAGGTCATGCGATTGGGTGTCCTCAATGTTACAATATCTTTGGAAGATTGACAATGAATGTTCCAGAAAAGAGAATCTATGTAACATTTTTTTGCTTTTGGAAAACATGCACCAATGTTCCACAAAAGAAAACTGATGACCCAAACACAAAGATTAAAAAAGCGACTTACTTTACTTTATTATATAGAAGATTACTTCTTCAAACAATTACTAGCCGGTTAGTTGCTTTGTAAATTCTTAGACGCTTTTAATTATTATTTTCTTACCCAGGTGGCTGCCACCTGTCTGTTTCATATATCTTGCTGTCTTAAATTAATTGAATATATTTCAAATCTCCCTCTCTAATTTAACATCTAATTGTCTTAGCTCAATCACAGTTTGGTATGTTTCATTCCATCCATCTCTTTGCTCCATTGCCCTTTGATAAATTACAGAGTAAGATATTTTTTGAATATCATTTCTTATTTTATGATATGCTAGCTGTACCTACCTGGCATTGTCCGGCAATGTATTTATTTGCAATTTATTTTGCGTTCCTTTTTTTTTTTTTTTTTTTTAACTATACCGTTTTTGTTTTTGTTTTCTTTTTACAAAATATGTATTTTTTTACAATCACAGGGAAGTAACTCTGTATGGTCAAATACAGAATTATGTCCTTTTTTAAGATAGCAGCCATTTGAAAATAATTCCAATCCAGGCAAAGTATTTTCTGGAAAGAATTAAATTGAATTACGTTTTATTCGCCTTAAAAAGATGCTACAACGATCCGCTAAAAAAACGATAAACCAGAATAAAATATTGATTTTGTAAGTAGAAAGCTATCGATGACAAAGCAATGATAAAGAGGCTGACTTTACTTTATATATTGGATAATGATTCAAATAGAGTTAAAAAAATCGAACAAAATTAAATAAGAAAAACTGAAAAATGAGTTTTGATAGATTTTGTTTGAGATAAAATTTATCATAAAATGCAATGCATGAAAACACTTCAACTGAAGTCTCTTATTATTAATTGCATAAAATGCAACGAAGCTAACAATATGCACATGCACATGCACATGCACATGCACACATAAAGTACCATCTGTACTTTTTGTTGTAGCTAGATCAATAGGCCCTGGGAAGAAGAGAAAAGTTTTTACAAACGATATCTTGGCGCACCTAAACGAGAATGTGAATCTTTATACCAGTCGTGTCTCTCCTCTCTTTCTCCCCCTCCCCTCTTTCCTTTCTTTCTCCTTCCTATCCCCTTTTCTCTCCCACTCCCCTGCTGTCACTTTCACTCTCTCCATCTCCCACTCCTTTCTCGTTGTCTTCCTCTCTTTTCGTTGTCTCCCTCTATCCTCTACTTCTATATATAGATATACATACACCAAACACATTCCTTTTTTTTCTACTCTATTTTCACCAACTCATATTTTGAACTCTTCTTCATTTATTTTTAACTACAGAATGACTCACCAAAACCCCAGGAAATTTATCACAATTTAAACCCAATATCTCTTATTATAATGCAAGTTGTTTAATGAAGTCAGGAGTGTCAGCAACAGTGTCCTTGCCTGTATTGGCTTTTTGCTCCGTCTTGTTGCCGTGTCCATTCATCTCCTCCCATTACTTGCTTTATGTCATGGAAAATTTGGATGTGTACGAAATACATAATGTTGGCTTTATATAAAATTTCCTGGGTTTTCTGTGGAGTCCCATGTACTTTCATTTTCTCTCTAGAGTTACTTTTACTTATCTATGCTACGTCATATATTATTTTCCTTATCTGTCAATCTCACAATTTTCATTGAGTTTTCTGATTATTTCTAATCCTTAAAAAACAAAACCTTTCCACTCTGCCTTCAATGCATTTTATGTCATGCAGTCATTTCGTTTTCTTTATATATAAAAACAATCCGTTTCATCGTCTTCACACAATGTGATTTGATTTGCCGTTTCTGTCTTTACTCAGACACAACACAGGAGACACAAGGTATTATTATACATCTTTCTTTCTTTTATCTTTCTGTTGTCTTCGTTCATTATTCGCATGCATTTTGTCTTGCTGTACATTTTTTTCGTTTTTTACATTTTTGTTTCATTATTTCTGTTATTGTCGTTGTAAATTTTTAATGAAGTATCTTTTCTACTTTGGCTGAGAAGTTATAATCTCCAGAATTATCTCCCCTGATTTCTTTATATGATTTCATTAAAACGAATATCAGAAAGTTTCCTTTTTTTGTAATGTTGAGATGTGTAAATTGCTTCATGGAAATAGAATCCCGTCCTTCTCTCGTCACCTCTTACTTTGTTCTCTCTCTCTCTCTCTCTCTCTCTCTCTCTCTCTCTCTCTCTCTCTCTCTCTCTATTCTTACTCTCTCTTTCGCTCTTACTTCTATCCATATTTCCCTCCTTCCCTCTGTCACTTCCTCCTTTCACTCACTCTCTCTTCCCCCGAATCTCTACTTTCTCTCTTCCCCTAATCAATACTCTCTCTCTCTCTTTCCCCAATCTATACCCTCTTTCTCTTCCCCAATCTATACACTCTTTCTCTTCCCCAATCTATACACTCTTTCTCTTCCTCCAATTTATACTCTCTTCTCTTCCTCCAATCTATACTCTCTTTCTCTTCCTCCAATCTATACCCTCTCTCTTCCCCCAATCTATACTCTCTCTCTTCCCCAATCTATACTCTCTCTCTTCCCCAATCTATACTCTCTCTCCCACAATCTATGCTCTCTCTTCCCTTGTCTCCTCTCTCTCTCCCCAATCTCCTCTCGTTTTTGTTTCTCCAATCTCCTCTCGTTTTTTTTCCTCCAATCTCCTCTCTTTTTTTCTCCAATCTTCTCTTTTTTTCTCCAATCTCCTCTTTTCTCCCCCTCCAATCTCCTCTCTTTTTTCTTCAATCTCCTCTCTTTCTCTCTCTTCTTCTAATCTCCTCTCTTTCTCTTCTCCCAATCTCCTCTCTTTCTCTCTCTTCTCCCAATCTCCCCTCTCTCTTCTTCTAATCTCCCCTCTCTCTTACCTCATTCCCTTCTCTCTCTTACCCCAATCCCTTCTCTCTCTTACCTCAATCCCTTCTCTCTCTTTTCCCCCAATCCCTTCTCTCTCTTTTCCCCCAATCCCTTCTCTCTCTTTTCCCCCAATCCCTTCTCTCTCTTTTCCCTCAATCCCGTCTCTCTCTTTTCCTCCAATCCCTTCTCTCTCCTTTTTCCAATCCCTTCTCTCTCTTTCCCCAATCTTTTCTCTCTCTTTTTCCCTAATCCCTTCTTTCTCTTTCTCTTTCCCCAATCCCTTCTCTCTCTCTCTTTCCCCAATCCCTTCTCTCTCTCTCTCTCTCCAATCCCTTCTCTCTCTCTCTCTTTCCCCAATCCCTTCTCCCTCTCTCTCTTTCCCCAATCCCTTCTCCCTCTCTCTCTCTCCCCAATCCCTTATTTCTTTCTCTTTCCCCAATCCTTTCTCTTTCCCCAATCCTTTCTCTCTCTTTCCCCAATCCCTTCTCTCTCTCTCTCTCTCTCTCTCTCTTTCCCCAATCCCTTCTCTCTCTCTCTTTCCCCAATCCCTTCTCTCTCTCTTTCCCTAATCCCTTCTCTTTCTCTTCCCCTAATCCCTTTTCTCTTTCTCTTCCCCTAATCCCTTTTCTCTTTCTTTTTCCTCAATCCCTCCTCTCTCTCTCTTTCCTCAATCCCTTCTCTCTCTCTCTCTTTCCTCAATCCCTCCTCTCTCTCTCTCTTTCCTCAATCCCTTCTCTCTCTCTCTCTTTCCTCAATCCCTTCTCTCTCTCTCTTTCCTCAATCCCTTCTCTCTCTCTCTCCCCAATCCCTTCTTTCTTTCTCTTTCCTAAATCCTTTCTCTCTCTTTTCCTAATCTTTTACTCTTTCTCTCTCTCTTTCTCCAATTCCTTTTCCCTCTCTTTCCCCAATCTCTTCTTTGTTTCTATTCTCGCAATCCCATCTCTCTCTTCCCCCACTCTCCTCTCTCTTCCCCCTACTCTCCTCTTCTCTCTCTTCCACCAATCCCTTCTCTCTCTCTTCCACCAATCCCTTCTCTCCCTCTTCCACCAATCCCTTCTCTCTTTCTCTTCCCCCAATCTCCTCTCGCTCTATTTTTCCATTCTCCTCTCTTTCTCTTTCCAATCTCTTCTCTTCTAAAACAGGGGCAACAAGATGCATCTATCCTTAAACAATTCAAAATACCAAAGCTCTTAACTAATGGCTATAACTGACCCACTGACTTTAGACTCAAATGAAGGATATTTCATTTTACATTCATGTCATGAAATGACCCTTTAGGGTTGATGTGCCATTAATCAATATCTTACCTTACCTCTCCTCTAGATCTCCTGTCTCTCTCTCTCTCTCTCTCTTGCCCCTCCCTCCATCTTCAGCTTTTATTCTTCTCTCTTATCTATGACTTACTATATCATTGCCCCCTTCTCTCTGTATAATTTTTAACTATCAATTTATTAACTGTTATAATAATTACTGTTGTCTATTTTTAATTAAATTAACCCCATTTGAGACGAGTCTCATTAATTTCGAGTTTGATGTTTTTTTTTATTTTTATGAATTGGATTATCTCCGTTTTACATTTTGTGTTTTTATTTTTATTTTCTTCAGATTTCATTTCGTTTTTCTTCTGTTGTATTAATTCATTTTTAGATATTTTCTTTCTATTTCTAATTTACTCAAATCCGGAATGATACTTCTCAGGTGGGGGTCGACATCTTTTGTTTGACGTGGAAGTAAAGGATTGCTACTCAGTGGCATCTTATCCCAAACTACCATGAAAAGTGTTTGATTGCCGGGACCAATGTAAAAATTAAAGGAATTTCAAAAGTGTTAATTATTACTGCTTGTCTCTACTTACTTGCGAAGACAGTTAGACACAAGGTCGATTTTTAATGTAGGGAAATTCCAGCTCTCCAAAAAGATGCACTCTCAATTGTGACAAAATTTTTTAACAATGCCTCAGTCTAGAAATATTTCTCCTTCATTGACCGAGAGCAGAAGATGAAGTGTGGTATCAAGACAGATACTACACTTTGCTCCCATCCAAAAGGCCAAGGAGTATCCCTATTTACTTACCTCCCCACAAGGGCAGAGTTAGACACAAGATCGATTTTTAATGTAGGGAAATTCCAGCTCTCCAAAAAGGAGTACTCTGGATTAGGACAACAAAAAAAAATGCTTCAGTCTAGAAGGATTTCTCCTTCATTGACAAAGGACAAAAAAGATGAAGTGTAGTATCAGAACAGATACTACATTTTGCTCTTAGCCAAAAGGCAAGAAAGATACTGCTTGTCATTCAATTTAATAGGTTAAAAATAATAACCTAAAGTAGTATCGAATTCATTTGAAGCAATTACTAAAGTATTGTAAGTTAATATATTATGTACACAGGGTGTTAAGAATATTGATGGCATAACTTTGGGATTATGTACTGTATGTGTAAATAATGAAAATGTTCCCATAAACATTGGTCCGGAAACTTGTTCTTGGCCATTGTAATAAATACTGATCAGCATTCTTTATTGTATTTATTTATCTACCTCCCACAGCGGTAAGATGTGACACAAGGTCGGGAAAGTGGGATTTGATAAGCTAGCGCCCGAGAAGGTGAGCACTCTGGCAATTTAAAAAATTGCCTGGGCAGCCCCGTCGGCATTCCCCTGTAGGGGCGCCTCAGGCAGTAAGCAATAAACTTACTCCTCCCCAAAGAGGGGAGGCTAAGCCTGGGAGGGTGGACCTCCTAGAACTGCACAGGACCGGCGTGCAGTATCCATCGGAACAGGTACTACACTTTGATCTTGGCCAAAAAGCCAACAAACAAAAAGCATTCTTTATTGTAAACATTGAACAATCTGTGTGATAGTTATTTCTATATATAGAATAGATAAACAGTATTTTACCTGTGACGGGATCACAGGTAAAATAAGCCAAAGTTTGATGTTGCCACATACACCAACATAACCATGAAATGGTGACACTAAACAAATATGAAAGACGTCGGCTCAGAAGAAAGATATGAGTGTCATGATCGGCAGGGTTCCTTAGTTAGCCAACATAGGGTACCCAGTTGGGATCCTGCGAATCTTGGCCCTTATTTCAGGTAACAGAATACAACAGACCAAATACACACAAATAAATATGACCAGCACAAACCAAAAACTATGCAGAGGAAGAAATGGATCACAAAGGAAATTAGATTAGTAATAGAGTGCTGTTACAAAAGCAACCCACACACAAAGAGGCTCCTTTACACATATAGAACATAATCCTGAAGTTATGCCATCGATTTTCAAGAACCCTGTATGTATGTATGTATGTATGTATGTATGTATGTATGTATGTATTAGAGATGGGCGCTTTTACCGAAAAACCGCGGTTTTTCGGTTTCGTCTCCATACCGAATACCGAATCGGTTTGTTTTTTTTAAACCGTAACCGTTCGGTATTGTGTTTTTACTACAGTAAGCCACCATATACAAGGAAACACGGTTGAAAAGATTTTCCGATTTGAATAAAATTGAATATTACCAAAAAATGTTATATTAGTAAGAGGACAGATTGAACAAATATATGATAAAAACATTTAATGTACTTAGCAATACACATCGACCAGAAAACTGTTTGGATAATCACATATTTGAGGGTAGTTCTATTAAAATAGTCATATCTTAAAAACTAAAGCACTTTAAGAGCTCAAAATACCATCATTTTGTTAGGAAATGAATATCCTTACATTTTTCGTACCATACTAGTAAATAAATTAATCTTTCATCTTTTTTTATGCATTAAAATTATAATTGTACGTTGTTTTGTCTTTCGGTAATAGTAATTTTAAATTATCTTATCCTAAAAAATATTGTCCTTTTTTTGAGCGAAAGTCAACAATGGCTGCTAGTATTGCTGATATAACAATCAATCAGCAGCAGCGTCTTGTAAAGCTTTGTAAAATTCGTTTATAAACTTCTTTAAAAGTAAGATAAAAATACTTTTTGTGCTTAAAAAAGTTAATCCTATTTGGTTCTTTTATAAAAAATACTTTAAAAAATACTGGTTTTCACTCAACTTTAGAACTTCTAGTAGTAATGAATTTCTAGTCGCCAATTTTTAAAAAAATTAAGATTCTACTTTTTTAGGCGATTACGATTTAAAGTCTTGGCGAAAAAAAGAAAAAACAAAACAACAAAAAATAGTTTAGAATTTAGAGTGGGGGATCAGTTTCGCATATAAATTTAATGTAATATGATCTCCGATTTCCCGGCCATTCTTGCCTTTTAGTGAAATTTATAAAATAAATAATTACTCTGCCATTAACTCTAGGTACGACTAACAAGCCCACCTCCTAAAAATGCCTTCTTGAACGTATCATACCATTAACCTTTAATATGAGTGGCAAGCCACCCCTAAAAAACTCCCTTAACCCTAACACTAAGTCCGAATGGCAACCTCCATCCAAAACAAAACCCCTTCCTTAACCTTATCACTAACCCTAAGTCCGAGTAGGAAGCCCTAATCCTACAAAAAAGCCTATTAAAACCACACATAATCATCTAAAAAAAAAAATTTAAAAAAAGCACAGGATTTATTTGCCATAGAAAAAAATTGATTAATGCCCTAACACGCTAGAATGGCCCGGAAATTGTGAATTATTCTACATTAAATATATGTGAAACTAATCCCCCACTCGAAATTCTAAATTAATTGTTTTTTTTTTCGTTCTGCTAAGTTTTCAGGGTGTTCACACTTAATTGCCCCTAGCCCTACCACTAACCTGAAGTTCAAGTGGTAAGCCCCCCTCCTCCCACAAAGACCCTCATAATCGTCTAAAAAAAAGAAAAAAAAAAAAAAACAAGAAAAACTACAAGATTTATCTCCCATAGAAAAAATAATTAACTGTCCTAAAACGCTAGAATGGCCTTGAAATGGGGGATTATTTTATGTGAAACTGATCCCCACTTTAAATTCTAAAATAATTGTTTTTGTTTCTTTCTTTCTGCCAAGTTTTTCAGGGTGTTAACATGTAATTGCCTAAATAAAAAAAGTAGAATCTCATATTTTGGGGAGGCAAGGGGGTGAGTTAGCAAAAGGTGTAAATCTGTAAAAAATGTGACAAAATGCATATGGTCTTAAAGAGGGGAAAATAACTTCCTTATTTTTAGTCAGATTTAAAAAAATTAAAAAGATTCTTTCTTAGATCATCAAGCTCTTTCTATATATGCCATTATTGAGATATTTCAAGCAATTTAAATTTTTACATGTGTATTGCTACTTGTAGGAAGAAATCTTTGTTTACAGTTTGTTTATCATTAACATTTTGAATTTTCAAATGAAAAAAAGAGAAATACGACAGACAACATGACATCGTATTTTTAGCATAAACTATTTTCAAATGAAAAAGAAAAAATCAAACGCGTTCCGTATGATGTCGAAAATCTATTTGATTCAACTCAAAATTGTAAAATAATTATTTGTTTGTTTCAGAGTTATCTAAAAAAATAAGTTATTAAAATGAAATAAAAAAAAATACTTGTAAAAGTCAATAAACGAAAAGTAGTGAGCGAGTATAAACATTTAAAAAGAAAAAAAGTAGTTGCCAATGCTAGTGTAACTTTATTCGGATTTTTTAAATTATTTTAAACATTAGGCATTTCATTGTTTACTTTTGAAAAGCCACTTCATACATAAATTGTCATTTCTAGAGAACTATCTCTCAACTATACCGTTTTCTCTCCCAAAAATGGGTTATTCAAAAAGTAGACTATGCAACGATTTATATTTTACTAAATTGTTAATATGGTATTTATTTAGAGTTGACAATTTATTCGAAAGTTTAATTATTAAACTTTAATCCAAGTCATGAATTCTATGACTAAAATTACCTTAAAGCTTAAAAAATGACTTTAGGTGAATTAATAATCTCTACTTTTTTTTAACCATCCTTCCTTTTCCTTTGGCGCGGTTTTCGGGTGTACTACTAGTCTTTTACGCATGCCTATACAGTTTTATTACCCTGTCTTAAAAACAAATATTAACCCCAACACGCACCAGTTGACAGAACTTCGAGCACACAAAATGACAGACATCCCAACAGTCAACACCGGCAATTCGAGAAGTATATGGTGTGTTTATTTTACGCGACATGACACAACGTCTTGCAAACATTTTCACCTATTAAAAAATTAAAATTTTTATCTGTCAAATAATTTTGACAATATTTCATTTTCATCATCATTTTTGCTTAATTTTATTTGTAAAATTATTTTGTTTGTTTAAATAAATTTTCGTTTTTTAATTTCTTGCATTTCTGAGTTATATTTTAGCTTCTGATGGGTTAAAGAATTAGATAGAATGTATATTCAAACTCAGTTTTATTCTTCAGAAATCTTTCATGAATCTTTGGTCACTGTTTTAACGAGTTAACTGTTGAAAAGGTATCAGAACTTTGATTACAACAGTCAACACCTTAAAACTTATATGATTCATATCATGGAGAATGATTCAGTCACAAAATTATCGAAACAGTGGCATAATTCAACTAAACGTTGAATAATAACTAATCATCACACAAGAGAATGAATAGCTTCCATAGTAAAACATTTTTTTCAAAAAAAACGAAAAACCGAACCGTAAACCGAGGTTTTAAGGGAAAAAAACCGAAACCGATACCGAAACAAAAATTTCAAAACCGCCCAACTCTAGTATGTATGTATGTAAGTCAGTTCATATTATATTCCAATAACCATGGTTTTATTTTATTATTTTTATTTTTTCACATTTCAAAAAAACATAATATTTCTGTGAGATATATTTTTACGGTTCGTTTCATTTGTCTTGTGCCAAACAACATGTTTATGTCAATATCGTCTCTGCAATACTACAAAATCATCAGAAAAATTCTCAAAGAGTAAAAAGTTCTTGGATTAAAGTGTCTTGAAACCTACATTATACAGTGGTTCATTTTTTGGGTGAAAACAAACAAAAACAAAGAAAAAGAGCAAACTCACATGTGGTGGAACCCACTAATACGCCATTTTGAATTTTCGAATAAATAAATAAATATATATATATATATATATATATATATATATATATATATATATATATATATATATATATATATATTGAAGGCTTTTTTGGGGTGACACCCCTAAAAATGCCACTTATGAAATCATTAAGAAAATTAACAATCCTTTTTGCAATCCAATCATATTTGATACAAAGAAACTTCAGTCTATTGTCCAATAAGTTTGAGCCATGAATATCCAACAGTTTGGTTTTATCGCCTTTAAATCATAAGCACACCTGGATACGCAGTGCAAAATTATAACTAACCCTAACTCCTCTCTTGACACTGCCCTAATTTTCATTGTGATGACTCTCTTCATTTCATTATCTTTGAGATACCCCCACAGATTAAAAATCTGGGGGTGAAGGTCCGGTGAATGCGAAGCCCATTCAGGATCACACCTTCTACCGAAGAGACAATAAAGGAAGTATCCCTGTATATCATTAAACACTGATAAAAGAAAGATTGCTGGACATTCATGACTTAAACTTGATGGACAAGTCAACCATATACTGAAGTTTATCTATACCAGATATGGTTGTATTGCAAAAAAGATTGTGAATTTTATTAAAGATTTCATGGGTGGCATTTTTTTTTGGGGGGGGGGGGTCTGTCACCAGATACCATGCATTTTAGTCGGTAAGTACAACATATACAAACTTACAAATATATAGAGAAGAGAATAAGCACCATGCTTCGAGCAAACTATATCACTCTTTTACACACATACACATGATATTAAATTATATTTAAATATTTTACCTACATATGACGTCATTTCGAGCTTTCGGCTTTTCTCAGTGTAGGGAAGTAACCCGGTTCACAGAGATACCTTGAATCTGTAAGCGGTCGCCTAATCCCCTTGGCCATGGATGGTGGTCACATGATAACAGAGAAATTAAGTTATAGTTACGAAGATAGCGGTGAGTGTAAACATCAAGACATTCAGATAGGACGCAACGACAGAGTTGGAATCTCGCACTGAAGCATTAGGTGAATGTCGTATTTTTTTTAATATCTCTACAATGCTCTACTTTTATTTTACTTAAAGGGACTTTTTATATTAAATTATATTTTAATATTTTACCTACTACGTCATTTCGACCTTTCGGCTCTCCTCAGTGTAGGGAAGTAGCAATCTCAGATGGTCACGGGGCGCAAACCCGATTCACAGTGATACCTTGAATCTGTAAGCTGTCGCCTAATCCCCTTGGCCACACATGCATACATACATTATATATATATATATATATATATATATATATATATATATATATATATGAGAGATAGAGAAAAAATAAATAAAAAGATGGGAATAAAGATTGTAAAAGTACAAATGTGTATTCAAATAAAAAGATTTATTTTCCTTCTTTAAGCCATGACTTTTCAAAGAATGGATTCTTATCATCAGAGAAATACAAAGAGATAAGTTGGTAATTATGACTTTTCTAATTCCGTTACCAACTTATTGCTTTAAATTCCTCTGATAATAAGAATCCATTCTTTGAAAAGCCCTGACTTAAGGAAGGAAAAATAAATCTTTTTTATTTGAAAACACCTTGTTTTGAACAACTGAGGACGTAATAGATTTTGTATTTTTACAATCTTCATTCTAATCTTTTTATTTGTCTATATAATTGCTCTATCTCATATATCCAGCATCAATTCTTTCATGATAAGTTCTAATTTAAAGGTATAATATCTCTGTTTTTATGTTCTTTGTTATTTATATATATATATATATATATATATATAGTTAGCTATGAAAATATATTTATGGCAATTAAGCTACACAGAGGCTCCCGCGTTTCATCCCCAGGGGGAATCTTCAGGCTAAAATGCATGGAGTTAGTTTTGCCGGGTGCTTTTATATACACGGCTAGCTAGTTAACCAATCAGATTCTTTGTTGTTCTCTCAGCCAATCGTTGGCCTTTCCACGAACAAAGGCCTGGTTAGTGTTACTTCCTATACCCTGTTCTATTGTTCTGTTTTCTATAGATTGGCCTATATCTTGTTTCTTTGTTGTGTCAATATAATGGATGAATTTATTTTAACACGTGGTTCCTTGTATTTCTATTTTAGGTTTTCATTTTTAAATTGTTAGTTTTTTTGTTTAGTTTAGTTTTTTTTACTTATTTGTTTATTTATTTATGTATCGTTAGCCTAAGTTAAATTTATTTCTGTGTAGGTAGCTACATTTCTACAGTTTAATAGATTTTGGGGGTCTTTAAAGTTTAGGATTTCAAATTTATAATTCAGACATAATCTACACGGATCGTCTAAATTTCTACATGTACTGGCCTCTCGTATTATTTTTTATTCAATTATTGGTGAGCATCCATTTTCAATAGTGGTTTGCTAGTGCTGTTTTAATTCAACGTTTTCTGTTTTTTAAATGTGCTTTTATATTAAAAACAGAGAACGTCGAATTAAAACCTAAAATAGAACTACAAGGAACCATGTGTTAAAATAAATTCACCCATTACTAAACAAATGTATTTTATTGTAATGGGTTTTTTTGTCCTTTGAACATGTTTCCGAGACTATTACATCTCTTTTATGGAGGGGTAAGAAAAGGTTTTCTGAATCTGCTATGTTTTTCAGATCTTATTCTCCCCAGTTGATGAACCTCGATTTTCTTTGGTTACATTTTGTCCCGTGAATCTGATAAGAAGGATATGTTTTTATAATAAACTCCTGGATTTTCTGTTTACTATGCAGATTTTTTCAAACAATTGTAAATCCGATGATTTGCTTTGGATATTATTATTATTATAAAATGATATAAATATTTTTATTTCAAGATTTATTATTATAAGCTGTATTTAATGCTAAATATTGAGCTTGTCTTTTGTAATTGAAATTAAATCCCTTCGTAGATCAATCTTATCTATATAAATTTTATTTATATTTTCATAATTTCCTCTCTCTCTATATATATATATAAATTATTTTTAATAAATAAATATTTTTTAATATCCATAAACATGTTTCATGTTCACTAACACTCATCAGTATAGATGATAAAACTGTATCACCAGTCGAACGATTCAAACATCTTGAACCCAAGCTTCTTACCGCAAGGTCATTGCGACAATCCCATTTCAAATGCGAGAGAAATAAATTTTAAAGTTTTATTTGTAAACACACTAATGAGAAACGGTGTTTTTATCTACTTAAAGGGAGAGAACTTACAACATGGCTAAATTTGAATCTCGACTTACAGAGCTTAATTATTTTTAATAAATAAATATCTTTAATATCAATAAACATATGGTAAAAAAAATATTTTTCATTAGTAATTTTGATTCTTCTCGGTCAGTACAAAAAGAAGGTAGTGAGTGTTGAGTCAGTACAGAGTTAGGTGTCTCTCACTACACCGGAGAGTATTGTTACGTTAAATGATCTGTTAGTCTTATTGCAATCCAGTTAGAAAATAAGAAGTTAGTGAGTGCCATATGTAACCGTTATAACTAAAAGTGTTATTGTGTGATCCAAGTTTTTTTGTTTTTTTTTTACCCTAGTCTAGTAAACCAAAGTAGCAAAGAAAGACTGCTTGATTCTAAATGTGCCATTTGTTCAGGTAGAGCTCTTTTTGGCCGAGGGGATGGTGGGTCTGAGACAGAAAATAATGTAGACACATGCACAGAAATTTGCAGTTATTTGTAGCGGCATGACCATTAGTAATGTCATAACATTCAGTCAATAGCAATTGTTGTTTTTTTTTTGTTTGTTTTTTTATTAATAAATGATTTTACGTGTTTTCTGTAACTTACTATTGGGTTACAAACTAGTATTTGATCAGTGTCAACTGGGTCAGATCGTGTTGAAATATCCGAAGCCCCCAATGACCCCAGACATACAATATCACTGATAATATGGCTCGGTGCATCTTTTTGGTGTATGTTATAGACAAAATATAAAGCTACAGATATTTGGATCTTGCAACATCAGACACTTTCACACAGGGTAGCCAACTAATATTGATCACATACCAGTTTTTGATCTAAAATGTGCAGCATTTCATTGGCATTTTTTTGTTTGTTTTAAATCATTGACATATATTTTCAAGCAGCCAGTTCGTTCAATAAAATATTAATCTTATCAACATGACATTTCAGACAATTTGATCTATAGCTTCATTTGAGTAGATGTCCGTATGGAATGGAAAGAACGGTTCTGTTAATTGCAACCACATCGTGTTGGAATCTCTACAAACTGATCAGCCAATGTTTGTCATCTCCTTTAACTTTACCAATCTCTAAAACAGCTTTCTCAATTATCCTAATCATCTCACAAATGGAATAAGTAACTTTGTAGCAATATTTGTATAGGTTATCTCAGGAATTTAGAAGAAACTAGACTTACCTGTGACCCATTGGGTCATTAACAGGGTTGCAGAGTCTGAAGATATAAGGTACGACTCCAAGTTCTAGGATTCGAAAATATCTGACCTTCTTTCTTCTGCTGCGATTCATTTAACGTCGCTTTTTCCTTGTTCAGGGGTCAGACGGTTTCTGATATTACGCAATCTCACTCTCCACTTCTCACGATTCAACGGGTCAGCAGTCTCAAAATTCCAACCTATGCGGTCTTGTCCAATCACTTGCTGCCAAGTTTTCCTATGAGTCCTTATTTTAAAGTTTTCCTATGAGTCCTTATTTTAAAGTTTTCCTATGAGTCCTTATTTTAAAGTTTTCCTATGAGTCCTGATTTTAAAGTTTTCCTATGAGTCCTTATTTTAAAGTTTTCCTATGAGTCCTTATTTTAAAGTTTTCCTATGAGTCCTTATTTTAAAGTTTTCCTATGAGTCCTTATTTTAAAGTTTTCCTATGAGTCCTTATTTTAAAGTTTTCCTATGAGTCCTTATTTTAAAGTTTTCCTATGAGTCCTTATTTTAAAGTTTTCCTATGAGTCCTTATTTTAAAGTTTTCCTATGAGTCCTGATTTTAAAGTTTTCCTATGAGTCCTGATTTTAAAGTTTTCCTATGAGTCCTGATTTTAAAGTTTTCCTATGAGTCCTGATTTTAAAGTTTTCCTATGAGTCCTTATTTTAAAGTTTTCCTATGAGTCCTTATTTTAAAGTTTTCCTATGAGTCCTTATTTTAAAGTTTTCCTATGAGTCCTTATTTTAAAGTTTTCCTATGAGTCCTTATTTTAAAGTTTTCCTATGAGTCCTAATTTTAAAGTTTTCCTATGAGTCCTTATTTTAAAGTTTTCCTATGAGTCCTTATTTTAAAGTTTTCCTATGAGTCCTTATTTTAAAGTTTTCCTATGAGTCCTTATTTTAAAGTTTTCCTATGAGTCCTTATTTTAAAGTTTTCCTATGAGTCCTTATTTTAAAGTTTTCCAATATTCAAACTGTTTGTTGATTCTTCACTGATTTAAAAAAAAAAAAGAAAAAAAAAAAAGAAGTCCGACCTGGACTCCTTCCCAAACCTCTGACTCTGCAACCCTAGTCGCTACCATTATTTATTCTACTTTAATTTTATTTGAAAAGTCATAAACTATGGCATATCTTTTTAGACATTCTTCTGTCTTTACGTCCTTATTCTTATTATTATCTAAAAGTATTATTATTGTTTATTATTCTTTTAAAGAAGAGACTTATTAGATAGCCATGCTGAAAAGAATCACTTTCTGTAAATGAGACATTTAGAAATATAGATGAGGCATGAGAAATACGTAGATAGCAAAGAGAGATATTGATGACTTCTTTAGTTAATTAGAGTTAATTAGAACAATTAAAACCGATTTTTTTTTCAAACTTAACTCAATCCTATAATTAAGGTATATTTTAACATGTATTCCATATGATTAAAATATATAGGAAAAAAGCCTTAGAGTAGCAACATGTCTATAACAATATCTATAACAATAGATATCTAACTACATTAATAAAATTTTCGAAGAATGCAGAGTAGGCAAGCATGCACTTGTGTATGAATATTCCACTCAAATTTAAAAAGCGTCCAAATGATCTATATAGATTAGTCAACTACAAAAGTATTCTTTTCTCCATCTCTCCCTAACACTAGACTAGTCTAATAATGTAGCATAGCCATGGTAATAAAGCAACTTGTAAGTATGCATGGGATGTTCCTCGATCCCCATTGTGAACAATTGTTCGGTGTTGTGTTCTGGACAGCAACAGATGCTCGTCTCTTTCATTAATATGTAGTAGTTGACTTATTAGATACCGACATCCTTAACTGCTTTCTCGTTTTTGACTAGTAGCTATAATAATGGGAGGAACTTAAAAAACAACAACAATTAACTCCATTATTTGCTTCTGGGGTTTAGTTTATACTTTTTTCATCAGTTTACAACAATGTACATCTAGATGAACTGCAATTTCTTGACCCACAATGGTAGGAGTGGTGAACCTCAAAAAAGTTGTCTGGTCGCTTTGATGTCGTACACTCAAAAAAGTAGAATCAATCTCGCTTCTCTGCTACATACTTCCTTCGATGATGTCATATTCTGCCACGCAATTTCAATTCTAAAACTTTAAATGGAATTTTCCAATTTTTTACTTAATTCTAACCTTACATGGAAATTTCCGATTTTACTTTAACACAACTGCATGAAATGTTACTACAGAAATCTTGGTTTTTAGATGATAGATGAGCTGAAAAATTATCCTATGATCAAAATGAAATTTTGGTCAATGGATGTATGCAGAACAGAGACTTTGTTGGTTTGGTCAATTTGAAAGAATCGATGAAATTGCTTGGGTTAGTAAATGTAGAACACTTGAAGGATTTAGTTACCATTTATGAATTCAAATATATCATATTTGTTTTGAATTTGATCTATAGTCATTAGCTATCAATTAACCAAGATTCTCTGAATTTCAATTTCTTAAACCTCGTTAAATTTTTGACATTTTATAGAATCAAAATCATCTACTGGATTTTGATGAAAATTGAAATAAGCATTCTAGACATAAGGTTTAGTATCATTATATCTTGATTTTAATTTTTGCAAAAGGACATAACAGTGGTACAAAAATGTTTTGTTTTGGGAATTAATTTTACCCGTCCTGGGATGGATACTTTTTTAGTATTTATTTATATATATATATATATATATATATATATATATATATAATTTCCTCACAGAAACTAAGAAACAATAAAACATGATACATACAAGGGGTGAATATCACAGATGTAATTACTAATTCTACGTAAATGTTCGGAAACAATTGAAATAAAACATGAATTGCCAGGGCACACAATTTCTGGAGATATGTGTGGAAAATATAAAGTAAATAGAACTTATGTATGTACTATAGAAATGGACTCAATTCACTTAGTTCCCTCTTGACTACCAAAGACATTGCTAGAGGTAAGAAGAAATATACAACTTCTTTCTGTGACGTCTTACAAGGAACTGTTTATATTTTGCGGGAAACCGGCTTGGGCAGAAGCGGGAATAGCCGCCTACACAAAGAATGTTCTTATCGCCCAATGTATCACTACGTGACCTACAGAAAAAATGCCATTTTTTGCCCCATAACTTTGCATCCGTCCATTCAATTTCTCTGAAACTTGACCAAAATCTGGAGGCAATGGTTCTGGATATAAAATGAGCATCCTTGACCTCAGAAAAATTCTGGTTCGCACCCCCAGGGGGTGAAAGGGGGGTCAAAAATGCCCCAAATTGCCCAAATTTATTGCATTTTACACTCACCACATCGAGTCACATACTGAGGGGGACCACGCATGCGCGGCTTGTTTACTATTTTTAAAAGTGTTTTTTTCGTATTTCATACATAATGCGAAATTGATTTTAACGCCAATACTTTCAGCATGTCATAATCTTTAAAAATATTTGAGCTACTGCATATTGTCTTTCCAATAAAATTACATGTCATAAAACGATGTGATTACTTACAAAAGACTATCTGTACCTACCAAGCCTTGCCTGTGATGCAGTGAAGTCATTTTAGTTTTTCATTTTCATTTGTTTGCACATTATACTGAAAAAGAAATAAAATTTTAGGTTTAAGGGATATAACTCTTTTTATATTCTTAAATGAAAATATGAGTCATTCTCCTCGCTGATTTTGATTTTTTGTTTTTTGTTGTTGTCATAATTGAAAAATGTTACCATATTACCAGTTGTCCGGGTGGGACTACATCATATTTTAAATAAACTGTAATGAAGTATGTTATTAGTGCTAATGACATTGTACAACAATAACAAATGAAAGCTGCAAGTCAGAATGAAAGTTTGATATGATAGCTTAAATGCTATTTAGGTCCAACTTGTAAACTCGTACAAAATAACTTTGTATATTAGATTGGATCCTACACTCCAAGAACTGACGACAAAATGAACCATTATTTTGTGTACTATCTAGAATGTCTAGACACTATTTGCGCAGGAAAGATACATCTTTCTGGTATGCAATGTGGAAAATTGATTTTTTGCAGAAAATATGAATTATTGAGTAGGAACAAACAGCAGATAATGGTTTTGTTTATATGTAAAATCAATAAAATTGACGTAAATCATCATCCTATCTATTTATCTCTCTCTCTCTCTCTCTATATATATATATATATATATATATATATATATATATATATAGAGAGAGAGAGAGAGAGAGAGAGAGATAATAGAGAGATAAAATATAGTTATCCATGTACATGTGTTTTGCTGTAGCCACAGCTCTTCAGTGTGGCTTACTATGGCAAGATTCGAACCCACAACTCCATTGTCTGTAGTCAGAGATGTGTCTGACTACAGACAATGGGTTTGAATCTTGCCATAGTCAGCTACACTGATGAGCTGTGGATATAGCGAAACATGTGTATGTGGATAACTATATTTTATCTATTAATAAATATATACCTAAATGGACCAGCATAATGTATGTAAGGGAGTTAACTCTCTCTCTCAATCACTTAGGAAGTAGATCCTCTCAGATAGCTTTCAAAAGCTGTCATTATCACAAAAAACAACAAATATTTATAAAAACAAAAATTGTATGTATAGGGTGGGCCAAAATAAGGGTCCTTTTGTGGAAGTTATTCAAATTTAAAGATAGGACCCTTATTTTGGCCCACCCTGTCTTCCACACTCACAGTTTAACGGTTTATCTTAGAGACAAACTAATTACAGATTTAAAATCAGCATATTCGATCCAATGTCCTTATTGATGAACCATTTTAAAACTCATTATTAAAAATTAAACATTAAAACAAATGTTCCAACATTTTTAGCATTTCTTTTAGCTGAACAAACAACTACTTTTCACGTCAAAATCATTGTATTTGATGTATTGTTTACATTGAAAAGAGAACATTTATCTTTTTTTTTATTATTAAAAATGGATGAAAAATATTTGATAAATGTTCACTAATATATTTTTACTTTAATAAGAATGTCTCACATGAAATGCCGTGGAGACAGGATGTGCGAAAAAAGACAGAAGGAAAAATAAATTAAACACACTGATAAATCATCAAAAACGAGTGCTTTATGGGTTTTGTTCGAAGGTATATATATATATATATATATATATATATATATATGAGAGAGAGATTTTTTAATTAATTTATAAACTAATTTTTGTATATATAGATTTCTTTAATTCATTTATAAATTAATTTTTGCATGCACAAAAGGAAAAATTCATTTATAAATTAATTAATTAAAAAAATCTATATATACAAAAATTAATGACACGTCCGATTAAGGGCGAATTAAAAAAATAAAATGCGGTCGTCTGCATATTCTTAAAATAAAATAAAATTTAAAAAACGCTCAGGGTAGCGACAAAATAGTAAAAATGCGCTGCTAAACACCGGCCGTCTATTGGCAAAAAGACAATAACAAAAAAAATCAGTATATATATATATATATATATATATATATATATATATATATATATATATATATATATATATATTCAATGGATTTTCTGGTAGATATAACATCTTGTAATTGCTTTTTATTGTGGTTTCTGGAGAACAGCGAGTAATTGCGTTTAATGGCTGCATTTTACTCGTTGTGAAACAATTGTAAGACCATCGTCAATTTTGTCATGGAAAAAAATAAATGATATGAGTAAAGATTAAATTTGTTTGTTATTGGAATTTAAATAATCACTATATATATATATATATATATATATATATATATATATATATATATATATATATATATATATATATAATATACTTTTTTAAATAAAAAAAATGGATGAAAAATATTTAATAGATGTTCTGAGTTTCTAATGTTGGCTATAAAATTCACTAAAAGTTAAGAAACCTGCCATAGATGAGTACTTTAGCTAGTCAGCATATCTAACCGAAGCTTCATGGTAACTTGCAGTGTTAAGCTACTGAGATACTTACATACCTTTTGAAATGAAATTAACATATTCATTTTGTTAAAACTGATTTTCATAAGTTACCAGTATTAATTATTTTAAATTGTTATTTTAATCTTATAAATGAGTTTTTGTAATAAATTTTACAAAAAAAAATAAAAATAGAAACGTATTTGTAATTTTATTATCTACTTTCTTATTTAAAGTCCATTTTACAATGAAAAAGCCGTGAATGGAACAACCATATATAAATATTCTGTGTATTTTACATAAGCTTAAGATTTTGAATAATTTTACATATTTTTATTTTCATTTGATTAATAGAAATATTTTTTATATTTACGCCAAAAAATAAAAAATGAAGTCATTAAAAAAGATAAAAATTATTTGTATTAACTTGTTTCTTTCTCATGTAGTAGTAGTCAAGTCTATTAGTGAGGTATTACACCCTATTCAAATTAACTTTTTAATAATTTTAAATGTTATTTTATATTAGTATTAACACTATTGTTTAAATATTTATTCACAAAGATAAAGAGAACCCTTCACACAAAACTATTATTACGGATGCTACTTTGGAGTTGTTTCATTTTTCTGTTTTTGTAGTGAAGCCGATAGAAACAATGGCCGCTCATGCCAGTCAAAGTATCATTAAATTGTGTGTTATAAAGGGTACAGTGGCAATTTTGAACAAGCGGTTGTAGACAGACATCTAGGACAACAAAGTAAGCTGTGTCTGGTTATGCAAATGATTTGTTTTACTGACCAATCAAGAACCTTTTGGGCTCGATATAAGCAGACGTATTTCGCACATTCAGTCAGTTAGTTTTGCAACTATCCTGCCACTAAAGTCTAGGTTGTTTCGTTGTAAGCTCACTCGTCGGTGTGATAACAGGTGTTTGTTGAAGAGAGTGTTCGTTGAAGTTTTTGTTCATTGAAAGCCCTTGGTCCGTCTGTCAAAGTTCAAGTCAGTTAAAGGTTAGTCTACCTGTGGCTTTCTGTAGGTCACATGAAAGTAAGGGTACAAACAGTTTTATTTGCTACTGTTTGACTATTATAGTACCCCTTTTGTGGTTCCATAAACATTCCCAAAATTTCAGTTTCTTTGGAGTATTTTAAAGAGTTTTAGTTATCATAATATGGGCACAACCTCCTATTTGAAAATTTAAATATATCAGATTTGCATTGAATTTGAATCAGTCATTAGATACCAATGAGGCAAGATTCCCTGAATTTCAATTTTTTCTTAAGACCACTTAAGCCTTAAATTTAAGACATTTTATAGAATCAAAATCATGTCATGGATTTTGATCAAAATTAATATTAGAAAAAGGAAGATGAAAGATAATAAAGAAACTAGATATAATGAATCATAAAGCAATAAAGTAGAGGTTAGAACTAGGAAAAATTAATTTGATAACTAATTTATAAAAGTGAACATACAAACAAGCAATGAAAAGAATTTTAAAATTATAATTATTATACGAAAAAAATAATAATATATCATAAGAAAAATATAAGAATTATGAAAATAAAAAAATATTAAAATAAGAAAAGTATATTAATTAGAAAAATAAGAAAAATATAAGAATTATGAAAATAAAAAAATATAAAAATAAGAAAAATATATTAATTAGAAAAATTATACGAAAAAATTAGAACAATAGAAAAGTTAAAATGAATAATGCATATTTTATATATCTATGCTAATAAAACAATATATATATATATAATTTAAAAAAAAAAATATATATATATATATATAATTTAAAAAAAATATATATATATATATATAATTTAAAAATATATATATATATATAATTTAAAAAATATATATATATCAAAAAAATATATATAGAAAGATATATAAATAAAATGAAGTAAAAAAAAAAAAATCCAAATCGCTTTGATATCAAAGCAAAAATAATAAAAACCATTAAAAATATTTTTACAACACATCAAAGAAAATAGAAACTAATAACAATAAAATCAAATAGGAGAGATAAACTAAGAGGCAAGTTATTATTAGATTAAAATCTTGTAGTCAATAGGGGGGAAAAAAGTATGTATTAAGATGATTCCACGAGATAGACAACGTTGGGTTTTTTTTTGTGAAAGTTAAAAGTCAAATATTTTCATTAAAAGAAAGTCAAACCTTAGATAAGGTTTAATGTAGTATATCCAGGAATAGTAATCCCAAAAGGGTCAAAATAGGCCCTAAATCAATCAGAGTATGTTAGAATCAAACTGCCATACAGTCCATCCGGAAAAATTACATATATATATATATATATATATATATATATATATATATATATATATATATATATATATATATATATGCTTAAAAGCTGGTCATAATATATTCATACATACAGAGCTGACACTATTTCCCTTTGACCTGTTGAAGGCATCTGATAGGGTGGTTTCAGCAACACTAGTATATTTATACAGGGCGGGGCAGTTATAAAAGTGTGTGTGTGTGGGGGGGGGGCTCTCCTAAAAAGTGTGGGGGGCGGGGGCAGCCCACATTGCGCCCAGAATGCCAAATATGGGAATAAATTCAATATCTTGACTAAAAATGATCGTCCGATAGTGGGTGAGAGCTCGTTAGAAGTGGAATGGAATTCTCTTGGTGATAGAAAAAGAAAAATTCAAAATATTTCAATTTTTTTAGCGTCTGGGCTCAAATTACCTTATTTGGACATATTGGGGAAAAAAATCAGTTTGGGGCATATTTTGGTTTAAAATGATTGTCTGGTAGTGGTTGATGGCTTGTTAGAAACGGACTGGAATACTCTTGGTGATAGATAAAGAAACATTTAAAAAATTCAATTTTTTTGGTTACTGGGCCTAAACTACCATATATGGCATTTTGGACCAAAAATGCCTTTTTTGACATAATTTAGACATGAAATGATCTTCTGGTAGTGGTTGAGGTCTTGTTGGAAGCATATTATCAAGTCGCTTCTTGTGAAAAAAGACCAAACAGAAATTTCAATTTTTTTTTTGGGGGGGGGGGACTGGCCCCAAATTACCATATTTGATCATTTTGGGCCAAATACACCTTTATGGACTTAATCTAGACATAAAATGATTTTCTGACACTGCTTGATTGCTCATTTGAAACATATCAGCAAGTAGCTTCTAGTAAAAATAACAAAATTCAAGAATCAATTGGTTTATCAAATATAGAGAATACATAAAGTTAAAAGTATTAACTGACAAGGTGCATATAAAAGTACAAAAGTAAAAAGTATAAAAGTTTAAATGTATTAAGTATAAAAGTATAAATGTATGTATTGGAATTGGAATAGCTCGTCGGAAGCGTATTAACAAGGCAGACTTGCATTGTTTCTCTGTTCGTCACTTCAAATTGCGTTCATTGGACTTTGCTCAAAAGATACTGTATCGGTTGTTCTGTGGACAGAAGGACTGGAGGGAGGATGGAATGATTAACTTTGGATATTATGCGGATCTTCAACAATGCGAGAAAAAAATGTATCGATGCAATCCTAAAAATCACTGGTATGTTAATGGATGCACCATGTGCGAGTGAAAGAAATACAAATAATGGTCCGCTTTGCAACAGATTTTTCAGCCCTCAAAATCGCTTTTACGGATGTTCTCTCATCTGTAAGAGCGTCGATCGTGAAAATTTTGAAACATTCATGAGTAACACCAACATCATCCTGTCTATCACTCAGTCTGCCACAAACAAATGTGTGCATGTGGAAGCATTGAAAACCTTGGGCATCAAGATAATGCTTCATTTCAGAATTGCCTTCGTCGATGAGAAGGCTAAACCATGGATTATGATAATCCCGAGCTACCATCAAATTAATTCTGGAATGAATATAAATATAGAAGTCATAGGTAGAAATAGAAATAACGTCATCTGATATTCGCAGAAAATCATCGGAGTGAACGGAAGCGGTCATTAAGTCTTTGCGTATTGCTTTATATTATGTAGTAAATTAATACCAGGCAAATAATAAATAAGAACGGAGTCTTTTGTGAAAATTAAACTGTGTTTATTAGTTCCCGGTGTCGATGAGTGGAGTGACAGTATAGAATTGTTAGGGAGAAAGGTTTTTGCTACCACCTATATGGAGTTGGTTTGGCAAAGAGTCGTAGATGGTGGGACAAATGTAATATTTAGTGTTTGTTTGTGAAAAATAATGAAAATTTACTATAACTCGCTCGAGTGAATAAGCGTAATGAATTGGTGAGTTTTGTAGCCTGTGATGGATGGGGTTATTTTCCTATTAAGCAAATATGTACAGGGGAAAAATCCTCTCTACTTTATATATAAAAAAAAGAAAAGAAGAAGAAAAGAAGATTTTGTATAAAAACTCCTAATTCTGTTATTCCAGTTGATTGTCTGCCGCTGTCTTCAAAAAAGGAAAGCAAATAAATTGTGATTCACAGATAAACTAAAGAAATGGCAAGTTTCACGTGTTTTGCTTCGGGGTGTCGATTTTTTGGAGAAGAAAATGAAAGTCCGTAAATATACCTATAAAATAGGGACCTTTAACAAAAACTCACCCATTTCGCTTGGTCTTCGCCAAATTTTAGATAAAATTGATTGTTGGTCTTATATTGTAATGATGACAATATAAGACCAACAATCAATTAATAGATTAACTAATTAGATAAAATTAAACACATGCATATCAACTTAATTATTGATGACCGTAAAGTGGGGGGGGGGCGGCACATCAAAAAGTGAGGGTGTTTTCTCTCTCTCTCTCTCTTTCTCTCTCTCTCTCTCTCTCTCTCTCTCTTAATTGAGAGAGAGGTTTATTTTTTTGTTCAGTCGTTCCTTGGTGCTCATAACTGAACGACCTGACAACAAAAAAAAAGCATGTGAAAAAATGCAATGGTTACAGAAAGTTAAGATTACACTTAAAAATAGTGCTGTTTCCCTATGTAGGAAATAAAAGTGTTTGATTAAAAGAAAAGAATTTAAAATCATACTAAAGGAAATGGCTGATTTTTTTTCTTTCAATAAATATTCCCATGATATCAGCTTATCCGTCTTTCGCCCAAAGCTCACACAACACATTAAGTTCCATTACTTTTCAGACACACCATATAAACAAGTGATAAATGATTGGACATATATGTCCCTCCTCACACACACACAGACTAAATTCGTCAGTTTCTACGTCTATTCGTATCCCTGGCTTCCTCCTTAAGAAGGTTTTAATGCTCCAAAAACACCTAAAGAATTATATAAGTTCTTTTGATAGCTGAAATTCTTGGCTGAAAACCAACATTTTCTTCCAGCTTCTTTCTTTCCATATTTTAATTTTAAATGTCTCTTGGCTGTACACCATCGACAACACTATTCCTGGTATTTATTGACTAGCATCAAATTCTTTCTCGTCTTTTCAAATAGAAACCGACTTTATTTTAACTGGTCTTCTTAGCAATTTTCCAATTTTCTGCTGAATACGGAAAATCAATAATCTACTGCACAGCCATGAGGTTTCCGCTGATTTTTCTTTCAAGCCATTACGGTGATTCCAAGTTGTTAGTACTTATACTACGTCTCTCTTGAAACTAATATTGTCGGATTTTTCTCTTGTGTAACGGCTGATTTCACCTTGTGTATTGTCTTTGTTATTAAAGAGATGTTAAAACAGATGCAACCAAATTTATTACGACTGGCATTGTATACATTGATATTAGAACAAACATAATGTGCATTGATGTCTGGACTAGCATGGCACACATTCTTGTCAGGACTAGTGTAGCGTGAATTATTGTTGGTACTATGGTAGCTTGTATTCTTGTAAGGACTCGCATAGTGCACATTGTTTTCAGAACTAGCGTCGTGCACATTGATGTCAGGATCAACATAGAATGTATTGATGCAAGACTAGTATAGTGCACATTGTTGTTAGGACTATCGTAATGTTATATTACGCCATATCGTGGGTATATAAACCGTTATACACACGCATTTTGTTTGGAACCCAGGTTGCTTTTCGGCTGTTGATGAAAACCATGTGGACGCCAATATTCAGTGTTTTAACAGGATTTATTTAAAACAGAAACAGAAAACCGATTGACTTGTGCGTGATGCGGAGAGAGAGACTGTCTCATAACACTTAGCTACATTATATGCAACCTCCCTCATCCCCACTAGGGCTCCAGGAATGGCGACGTTTCGCTTCCACTTGCTTCAGTTGTCAGCCAGAAAGAGATTGAGCCCCGTAGCAGTCATCAGCTTATGCTTTTAGTTCACCTCCGACCTTTAGGCATGACTCAAACCCCTCCATCCAAACACTTCCTTTGCTATCTAACAGTAGCGCGCATTGATGTCGGGAGTAAGCATCTTACCAATTAAAAAACTGAAGTTGGAAGGGTTCAGCAATACATGTTGATTTGAATTAATTTTTTAACATTTACTTTTCACACTCACAGAATATTTATTGAAAGAAAAAAAAATCAGCCATTTCCTTTAGTATGATTTTAAATTCTTTTCTTTTAATCAAACACTTTTATTTCCTACATAGGAAACAACACTATTTTTAATTCTTTCCCTCTTCTTTTCATTAAATACCTAGTGCTCTTCATGCCATATTTGGTTTAATTATGTCTCATAGTTTTGGAGCCTGTAAGTTTTTTTTACTTTCAATATTGTTAGTAATAGTATTAACATTTTTACTCGGGTTTCTCACAGCGTCTCAAGGATGCTTCATGTGAAATTTACTGCAATTCTCTTAACTACGTTTTGCGCCTATAAGTGATCAATAGTTCTGGGAATGCCCTTAAAGTGCACCCAGTTGTGTGGCCCTAACTTGGGAATGTAGAATTACCCATTGGTTACCATTACTACTTAGATCTGGGGAGTTTAAAGGAAATAGTCATATCTTGAATGAGAATTTTCGAACTTTAGATGTAGAGCAAGAATGCTTTTTATTTAAATGCTGGCTTACTGAACTTGTCAGAAAGATGCACCGTAAGTCGTTTTAAGAGGGTCGTTGTTGTAAGACCTATGTAGGTAATTATTAGGTCAGAGAGATATTTTCTCAATGGACTTCTAAACAGATATACCACATTTGTCTTATTTAAAACCCTAGTGGAGAGGAGTTATTGATGATAACTTAAGTTCGAAATTTTAAATTTATTCTAGTGGATAATGAGTTTGATTTTATTTGCGGTCGGTGGTGAGTACATTTCTGATATATCAACGCTTTTAAAGTATTTTCATTGATTCTGTATTTGCATTAGGTTACCAAGACCAAAGTAATGATCAGTAGTTGTAGTGTTGGAAAGCCCCCAGAAAAAAGGAAAGCTTCACTGTTCAGTTTGTGGAAAGGGAGGCAAGTGTAACTCAATTTTTTTGTGGTACTTGCAAATAATAGGTACACTTATCAAAAAAACATCTTTGCTTCACATTAAATTTAAAAAGTACTTGTCAACACAAGAGTACTTAAATATCAAAATAATAAAAATTTTGAATCC
Organism: Sepiola atlantica; assembly: GCA_963556195.1. NCBI lineage: Eukaryota > Metazoa > Mollusca > Cephalopoda > Sepiida > Sepiolidae > Sepiola > Sepiola atlantica. The sequence goes on along the minus strand of OY744533.1, from coordinate 45,189,065 downwards.
TTAAATATAAAAAGTAAAAATCTAACTATTAATAAAATTAATTTGAATCTTGTATCAATATACTAAAATGTCTTTAGCTGCTATGTTAATGACATTAATTATAACCTTCGAAGTTACATAATTTATCTGCCAAATTTACACCAATATTTTAATTGTTGATTATCTTCACAAAATATGCACCTCCTCGAGGATGGTCTACGATCAGGCCGAAAATATTTGGAATTATAACCATGGTGAATTTATCAGCCAGTTCTCACCGAAAAAAAGCAAACTTGAACGAATCTCTTAGAGTAATATTATAGACAAAAACTATCTATAATATTTAATCAAATATTCATAAACAAAGGAATGCTGCTTTTATTTTTTTCTTGAAAAAGTCATCACATGAACGAATTATATATAATCAAATCATGTTTCTGCATTAATCTCTTTTTGTTCTAATTAGTTTGTCTCTTTGCTTATATCCCTTTTCCATTTTGTACCTATACATTTTGTTGGATATTTATCCTCTAAATATACCTCACACACGTACATGTTTTATTTTAGTTCTGCTAGTATGCACAATCGCCAACCACAGGTTGCTAGCCAACTTAATAGTTGAATATGTATTAAGCTAGGTCACTTTCTAGACCCCTCCCAGAATTTTGAGTGCTACCCTAAAAAAAGGCTGCTCAGTCACTCATGGCCTCACCAAAGTATGTTGCTGTTTGATCTATAGTGCAGTGGTGTTAGATCGACTGTAAGACGCACTACATGTAAAAAATAATGGCTGTGTGCTTCCAGTGGGTTCAAGCCTGCACACGTCATGATTTCTTTATCGCTGTGGGTCTTGTAGGATATCTGTACATATAGATGGCCATATAATGCGCTTGTATGACATGCACCGTATGCTCTCCTTCTGCAAACCTGGTTTCAGTGGCAATCCGAAGCAAAATAACTTAGAGACGATGTAGAGTGCACGTTTTAACATCAGTTTCCATCTAGATTGTTGATCTAACAAGATCCATGTGTCCATATCGCCAAGTAGGATAACCTTGTATCTGGGTAATATGCCCCATTTGTTAAAAAAAAATGCACACATTAAGTTTCTACTTAGAATAAGTTTTTGTGTCTTTTCAAAAATTTTGGAGATAGATTTTCCTCATATATGTATTAAGTTTATCAAGATATATATATATATATATATATATATTGTCTGTGTATTTAGACAGCATTTTTTCATTTATGCAAACATTGTTACAAATAACAGAATTCGTCTGTTTAATTATACCTTTTTTTATTTTTTCAATTTTTCTGATGGTCTTTTTTGTATTAAAATTTTAAAAAAATTAATAAATGTTCCATAGGTTTCACGAACGTTTTCGATTTTCTGTTGAATCATCCTCAGGTGTCAAAAGCAAATGAACAAAAAAGCTGGAGAAAAAAGAATTTTAAAAAGATGGTGGAGAAACGTGCATAGAACGTTTTTCGCATTGTTCCATGAAGTCATTGCCGATTTAAATTCAGCAACGCTGGATGGCATCACAGAACAAAATCGCATTACGTTAAGCATTTTAAAATGTTACCACTAGTTTCATATGTGATGTTGTTAATTTTAGGTTGTTGTGTTTTTATGTAGATAGCTTCCAGTATTCTGATTTAAGACAAATTCTAGTTAACAACACTAAAATTATACATTCCGAAACCAATTTAAAAAAAATTAAAAATACTGGAAGCTATCTACATAAAAACACAACAATCTAAAATTAACAACATCACATATGAAACCAGTAGCAACATTTTAAAATGCTTAACATAATACGATTTTGTTCTGTGATGCCATCCAGCGTTGCTGAATTTAAATCGTCAACGACTTCCTGGAACAATACGAAAAAACGTTCTATGCACGTTTCTTCACCATCTTTTTAAAATTCTCTTTTTTCTCCAGCTTTTTTGTTCATTTGCTTTTGACACCTGAGGATGATTCGATGGAGAATCGAAAACGTTCGTGAAACCTATGGAACTTTATTCATTTTTTATGATTTTAATAAAAAAGACCATCAGAAAAATTGAAAAAATAAAAAAAAGGTCTAATTAAACAGACGAATTCTGTTATTTTTAACAATGTTTGCATATATATATATATATATATATATATATATATATATATATATATATATATATATTATTTCATGTATCCACACCACGTGTATGTATAAAAACACCCGGTAACACAAACTCAATGCATTTTAGCCTAACGATTCCCTACGGTGATGAAACGCGGAAGTCTCTATGTAGCTTAATTGCCATAAATATATTTCCATAACTTACTATATATATATATATATATATATATATATACTTTGTACATGTTTGAATAAAAACCATTCATATATATATATATATATATATATATATATATATATATATATATATATATATATATATATATATATATATATATATAATTTTATTAAATACCGGAATCAGCTTGCATGAGAAGAAACATGTTTAATTTCCATTAAGTTTTCATTTGTTTTTTCGAATTTCTGTTTTCATTGTCAGATTACTAATTTGCTTATATGCATGTTTGTACGTTATCAATTTCTTATTATTCATTATGAATATGATGCTATTCTCTTTTCTTCTTTCAATCCTATTTTCTCTTTCATCAGACAACATCTTGGAGACCAAAGGTACATTCAATAATCTTTTCTTTGTTGTTGTTGTTGTCATTTCAATAACTGTCATCTAAAATGGTAGAACTCACTTGCATGCTTTTTATAAATTAACTTTTTCATTCCGTTTTTATTTTATTTTTGCTGTTCTCTTTGTGAGTGTTTTCTTAATACTGACTAGAGTAACAAATTTGTTCAAAATTTACTTTTGTATAAACATATCTATTATCGATCCCATTTTTAAAATTTTATTTTTAGTTTAGAATTAATTTTGTAACTTTTTGTTTTGGCATTTTTTTTTTATTTGAGTGGAAAATTTTCATTTGTCGTTGTTTTAATAGCAAAAACAGATAAAGTCAACGTTTGTTTTGGTTTTGTTTTCATTTTTGTTTTTATATTTTTAGAAGTTAGACAAAGAAAAATAGCATGTGATCATATTCAACTCAATTAAAAATATCTTAAAAAATAGAAAATTAATGCTCTTTTTTTTTCAAAATTCTTGTTTTACAAAACGCAACTAATGAAATATTTTTCTGTTCCATACACACGGTGCCCCCCCCCCCCCATAAATACCACCCATGGAATTGTTAATAAAATTCACAATCTTTTCTGTAATCCAATCATATTTGGTACAAATAAACTTCAGTGTATGCCTGCCTTGTCCTCCAAGTTTCAGTCATGAATTTCTTTGCTTTATCACTGATATATAGGGCCACTTTGGTGCTTGTCTTATCAGTAGCAGATGTGATCCTAAATCGGCTTCACATTCATTGAACCATAACCGCCAGATATTTATCTATGAAGTTATCTCAAAGATAATGTTTACCAAAACAATCCTCAGATTATTCCTGAAACTATGTCAATCTAGTTGCAAATGGTTTATCAGCTCTCGTCAATAAGCCTAATATATTAGACTGTTATTTAAATGAATAAATAGGAAAGTGTTTTTATTTTATTTATCACACCTATATTACAATCAAAACGGCCCACTGTTATTTAAATCAATAACACAACGTAATCTTCTGAAATACTGTATATATAGTAGAGAGCAAAGAGCCAACCACAGCTATTTGTATGTCTAATTTGCATAACTATTTTTAAACAGTTTATAATAAATTACGGTTTGGTGTTTTTCAACTCTCCACCTTTGCAAACTTTATGAGTAAATTATGTCGAGCTCTGTATTTCAGTTAACTAACAAAGCCTATTTATAGAGTGACCTCCAAAAATGCCACCCATCGAATATTTAATAAAATTAACATTCTTTTTCTGCAATCTAACAATATTTGGTACAAATAAACTTGAATCTTTGCCTGACTTGTCCATCAAGTTTCAATTATGAATATCCAACAATCTTTGTTTGTTTTGGTGATCGTCTCATCATAGTAGTTTAAACACCTTGGTGACTAAATAAATTTTTATTTAAGTCTGAAAAATGGCATCGTCATCTAGGTAATGAAGGGTTATTGATTTTAGGTGTCTGTCAGATGGGAACAAGTAAAAAAAAAAACATAAAACACAATGTACAGTGAAAACAACCAAACAAGGATATATAAAACTGACAAAAGTTTTATTTCATAGAAGAATCCATGAGGAAAGATGATGAGAGGAGGTAGACATATTATTGGAAAGTGAGATGGTGAGGTATAATGTATGTGGCATAACAAAAACAGTTCTTTGATCAATGTGTCTTGAGAGAGTTGGCAGAGAGGAGCTTAATTCCCCCCTCCAGATTTTTATCTGTGGGGTTATCTCAAAGTTAACGTCTATCAAAACAATCCCTAAACTATTCCTGAACTGAGGAGGTCCATCACAACCAAAACAGTGCAGTGCCAAGACAGGAGTGTGTCAGAATTATTAAAAATTTTGCACGTGTGCTTATCATTGAATGGTGATAAAACAAAGAGTGTTGGATATTCATGACTGAAACTTGGTGGACAAGTTAGACATAAACTGAAGTTTATTTGTACCAAATATAGTTGGATTACAGAAAGGATTGTGAATTTTATTAACGATTCCATGGGTGGCATTTTTGGAGGTCACTTTGTATATAGGCTTCTTTAGTTCATTGAAATACAGAAATCGACATGATTTACTCATAAGATTTGCCTTTTGGCTAAGATCAAAGTGTAGTATCTGTTCCGATGGATACTGCACCCCATACTGGTGTTGTCTTGGCCTTCGGGTCTTGATTTACGCCGGTCAATGGGTCTGTCCTGTGCAGTTCTGGGAGGTCCACCTTCCCAGGCTTAGCCTCCCCTCTTTGGGGAGGAGTAAGTTTATTGCTTACTGTCTGGGGCGCCTCTACCGGGAAATGCCGACAGGGCTGCCCAGGCAATTTTTAAACCCCACTTTCCCGACCCGACCTTGGGTCACATATTACTTGTGGAAGTAAGATAAAAACTGGCCTTGTGCCTAACTCCTAGAGAGGAGTAAATCAATACTCATAAGATTTGTAAAGGTGGAGAGTTGGCTGAATAAGATCTGACTCCTGAGTCAGTTTTAAAAAAAAAACAACAAAAAACTCTAAATCCGTTTCCCGCAAAAATTGCTGACTCTAGACCCCGATTCCCCACCTCAAAAGTGGATAGTCGACTGAAAAAAATCCTATAACATAGTCTGCTTTAAAAATATTCAACCAAGATCCTGACTGCTGCAAAAACGCACTCTCAAATCTCATCTACAACTCCAACTCGCCACCTTTGGTTGTTATGATTATTTCTTTCTCTAATCTAGACATTCTCAATCAGAAGAAAATTTATGAAGTTTTTTTTATAGCAATAACATACAAAATGGCCGACTCGCACATATTGATCTTTTTACTAACGACTTAGAGAGTTCAGTCATAATCTTAAAGACTTTAAACTATTTATATTAAATCTATATTCATAAAATTATGAGATAGCTTCATGCGTGTGTGATTTTCTCGTCTTAACATAACTTTGATAATTACATATTGAATTATTTTTTTTACTATTAATTGAAGATTTATTGAAATCTAAACTGCAATAGCATAAATTAAAACAAAATTTTATTTTGAGCTATATCAATATTCACTCTTTTCTCCCATTCGCTTGCACATAAGGCTGACACTATGTAACCAATTTCCCTCTCTCTGCATTCGTCACATAATTAGAACTCCTTCCTCTCTGTTGCTAATCTGGCACCTCTGTCTCTTCGCTTATGTGTAAATTTAAGAGTTAATAGAAAACACAATCGGAAGTATTTATGCGATTTAAAAAAGAAAAGATGAAAGTAAGCAGATCTGGGGAAATGTCGAGTAGATAGAAGTATTGACACATAAATCCAGGATGTGAGTTCTCCACTTTTTAGCGGATTTTCAATCAAATTGCTAGAGCCTCCTATAGATGTGAGTTCTCTTTTTTTTGGTTGAAATTTGCTTTTTTTTTTCTTTAAGTAAAAAAAGGTTGATTTCTGCCAAATCGTTAGAGCCTTCCCTCCTTATTTTGTCATCGCTATTTTGCTACATTTTATTTCTCTCTTTCTCTTTCTTTCTTTATTTCTTTCTCTCACTTAATCTTTCTCTTTTCCTGTTTTTTCTCTCTCCATCGTCCTTTCTCCATCTTGGTTTGCTTTCCTTTTCTTATGACAGTTCTCTCTGAAAACTGAAGATGGAGATTTTTGCGGTGGAGACTAAGTAATGAAGGGGTTAATAGAGTTAGATTACTTGTTTCATCAAAGAATGACATCCTGCCCCCACCACCACCTCTACATACATGCACACTCACGTACACGTAGCTTTCACATAATTTTGACTTTCTTAATTGAAACTTATTGGAGTTGTTTTGGAAAAAAGTTGTTGTTTGCTTTGTCTTACACTCAAGGAGGGGGGTGGCAGATTAAGAAATTCATCTCGATTTCAGCTTATTTCGCCATTGGTTACTCACATATCTGATGAAGATAAATATTTCATTTTTTTTAATTATTTGTGGAAATACTCTGTCATGCATTTTTTTTTCATTATTTAATTATTAAGTCTCCTTAGGCATTTCTTATTTCAACCAATAATATAATTTTACCTTTTAATAAGAATAAAAGTAATAATTTTCAATTTTTTAATCTTACCATATATAATATCGATTTAGATTATTTCGATTATTCGGACTACTGCTCTTATCTTGCATGTTATTCTCACAATGTTTTGGTCAATGTAAACCCTGACTTCTTCAGGTGCATCTTGTCAAATTTGAGAATTTGTATTGAATTTCAAACGGAACCCTTTATTTAATCCATGGGGGTAGTTTGCTCTCGTTTTGTTAACCATGACCGGATAGAAGTCTTAAGTAGTTCATAATTGTATTTTTAGTATCGCCTGAAGTGAGGATTGAACCTTCAACTTCCAGAAGACTGTCACTTAGAGCTTGATTATTTCTTAGCACTTTTATCCGTTACACGAATGGCCCTTGCGCTATGATATCAAGATCAACACATAAAACAGTTTACAACTGAGACTTCAATAAAAAAGAAAGTTAGTCGGATTAAACTCTGTATCTGTTCAGAATTATTTGGTGTGAGGCTAAAAATAGACACTGATATGAGTTACTGATCATGGTCATCCCTATAACAGGCCGAGCTATCTGACGTTTGGAGTCTCTGACTGGAGGAAAGATTTCTAGTCAATCAGCAGACATCTTTTTAGCTGCTAACACTTCACTATCATTGCTCTTAAAGAGATTAATCCTGAAATGATTCCAACCATGGCCATGACTTAAGTACAAATTCTACACAAAAAAAAAAATATCCCACATTGAAATAAAAATAACTCATTGAAATATGCATTTGCCTGTTTATTCAAAGTTACCTGTCTCTTCATTTATAGGAATTCATCAATAAATGTCAAATTTATTAATTAGCTCATTGGTTCTTATTATTTGGTATGTAAAACACATAAAAACGCCAAACTAATCTCACAGGAGAATTTTACCTCTATTTTTAACTGCTATATCAATTATCTTAGAAAATTCACATCGCCTTCAGTAAAATATTTCAGTTGCACGATTGCCTGGCCTATTATAGGGATGGCCATGGATGCTGTGAATTTTAAAAAGTTATGGGAGACATGTAAATAAGAAAAAATAACAGAATCGACCTCTCCCAAATTTTTATGAAAATTGCAATCCATCTTTTATGTGTGTCTATTTTTAGCATCACACCCCACAATTTTGAACAGGTACAGAGTTCAATTTGACCATTTTGTTTTTAATCGATCAATTATCAACTCTTATATTGTAGTGATGCTGATACGAACACCGAATAGCTGACTTATGTGAGCTGTATCTTTAGTGAATGAAAAGCAAACACAAACGTTTCGAACAATATTCTGTCGGGGTACAAATTCTCGGTAAACACTGTTTGTTCGTAACTCCAATTTCTCGATTTTTCTTTCAAATACAATCAAAGTTTCACTGTTAAACTCGCTCTCTGCTTAATTCATTCTGCTCTCGACACAATTTTTGTTCTATAGACGACCGAAATCGAAGATCCGGGCGTTAAATGCAATCATTGCGTTAAATGCAAATTGCACTCATTGTAAGCCATTATTAGCTTGAGACTCTAGATCTAATCATGCCAAAGTCGTCCACACGTGATGCATGTCACCATGTAAAAGTTGCTGGTAAACAGGTTTTCTATACGTACCTCATTTGCCTCAACGGCTATCCAAAACAAACGGTTGTAAACAGACATCCGGATTAACAAAGTAAGACCCTTCAATTTTGGAAGCAATTCATTTCGGGCCCGATATGAGCAGGCATATTTCATCTATTCAGCAGTTAGCTTGGCAACGAGCCTGCCACTTAGTTCTAGCCGATTTCCATTGTAAGATCGCTCAATATCGTGATAACTAGTGTTTGTTGAAGGAGGTGTTCGTTGAAGACTCATGACCCTTGATCTTTTCGTCCATTATAGTTTAGTGAGTCGCCTACCACACAGTTCTAATCAGATTCTGTCGTAAGCTCATGCACCATTGTGAGAAACAATGTTTATTAAAAACGATGTTTATCAGAGACTTGTAGCCCTTTGTGTGTTCGTTCATCAAAGTTTAAATCAGTTAAAGGCTGATCGACCTTTGGCTCTCTGTAGGTCCTATTCGCTATCCTGTGGAAGCAATGTCCTCATCCAGTTTTATTTACTACATATGCGAAGGCGAACAACATTTAGCTGCTAAGATGTGACCTTCTAAGTGGGAAGAAAATTTGTTCCAGTAATGCTGAGAATGTCTAGAAATGAACAACCCAGACCTACTACTGCGCACCTTTTGAAAATACGCCAAGATTGTTCCGTTAGTAAGTACACGTCAATATGTTTCACTTACTGATGATGTAAAATCGACTCCTGATTACGTATGCATATTATTTTTAAACGTGCTTGGAAATACGAGTGAATCATTGAAATATGATGAAAAGGTGGCAAAATGGTTAAAATCTAATGTTCTAGTGTGTGTGGTGAGTGTGTGTGTGTGTTCCTATTTACTACCCCCCCCCCATCGCCCCGCTAGTGATAATGGTCGCCCATGCCAGACCCAGCACTGCTGACTCGGTGTGCTGTATCTGCAGGTGAAACAAGCGGGTTTTTAGACAGACATCTGGAACACAAAAGTAGAGTTAGACACAAGGTCAGTTTTTAATATGGGGGAAATCCAACTCCTTAATAAGGGGCACTCTGGATTGGGACAAAAATTTAAATTGCCTCAGTCTATAAGGATTTTCCATCACCGACCGATGACAGAAAAGATGAAGTGTAGTATCAGAACCGATACTACACTTTGAATTATTTATTTGCCAAAAATATTAAAGTTACATTTTGAACAAATTATGCACAAGGCCATCAAAAGGTGGGGATATTGGGAGTCGTTGGTCATCCTTTGTCTGAAGTAATAAAATTGTCTCTCCTACTCTTAGCTAGGATCATTGCAGTCACCACAATACCACATTTACTCTAGGGACCCATCCTACTTAAAATATTTCCAAAGTGTTGTAAAAATTTAAAATTTGTTCATAAATATATGTATGTACAAATTCATTGGAAGTGGGGAGTAGGACAACAAAAAACAAAAACCTGTTAGTAAGACCCTCCCACCCTCTTTAAAGAATAGACCGCCCACTTTTTCCGGTTTGTTTATGACCGAAAGCAAGCAGGTTGATCTTGATGTAAGAAAAAAAAAACGAGGAAGGGATGGAACCTGGTGTGGATGGTGTCCTTCTAAGATGAATTTTATACTACACTTAGATCTTAGCTAAAAGGCTGTAGACTATTTGCTCTTAATATGTATTTATTTATTATGCCCATTTGGGCATCTATTATTTTAATCCCATTTGCAGCTTGGAACTTACAATCATTAAAATTATTACCTGTAGTGATCAGTTATCTCCCTTTAAAAGAAATTATTTTCCAGGCTAGAGTTATTCTACTTGGGTTTAGATCTCTAAATTTCGTAAACTTAAGAACTTGATTGGAAAGCCATTTCAGGGTTCTCTTATTTGAATCAATAATCTCATTCTAACTTATAAATTTTTTTACAGAATATATAATATATTCATATTATATATAGGTCAAATATTTGAAAATAGACCCCCAAAATGGCCTTGTAATTTTTTTTTTTTTTGTGAATTCAACCAGTTTATTCTTCAAATGATCTGCATTCGATTCTAAAATAATTATGGTGCGATTGTCCACAGCTAGCTTTAGTTACTAGTTTGTGATGTACGAATGCCATCTCCTTTCAAACGGCAAGCATACCAGTCAAGGATCTGTCCTTTACGGTACGTCTGGCAAGGTCTGGGCCATTTTAATGCCGGTGGCTTTGTTTTCTGTTGGATTGAGATATTGTCATGTTCAGTCCTAGGCGATCCACCCTCCAAGGCTTTACCTTCTCTCTTTAAGAAGGGGTTAGTTTATTGCTAAACGTCTAAGGTGCCCCTACCGGGGAATGCTGACATGGCTGCTGAGGCATTTTTGTGGGGCAGAATGTGCTTTATTTTGTGCACTGGCTTTTCAGTCTTCATCTTCTTACCTTGTGTCACATTTTCCCACAGTGTGTGTATAGGGGGTTGGGGTAAATACCAGTTTGTGATCCATTGCTGCATTTTGTCAAGATTTGATTGCCGGAAAAATTTATAAGAGTTCAGTACTAATATTTCATCAATAAAGAATTTGTTCAGTTTTTAATTGGTAAAATTACTTCACTGACATTTGATCCTCACCTTATAATGCTGAGAAACACTCAGCATTATAAGGTGAGGAAGGAGGCATCAAGTACCATTTTTTAAAGCCTTTGGTCTGACTCGACTGAGGATTGAACCCTAGTCTCCCTGCCCATTAGCGCACGCTCTTGCCATTATGTCAAATGTGTCGGTAGTAGTTGTCCCTTAATCTTGAGGAAATTACATTTGTGTATCGATTAGTTAACTATAGATTTTCAGAATACATAGGCACGCACAGATATGATAATGTGTGACACGCTGGTTCCCATAAAATCACTGAAAGTAAGCAACGTCGAGCCTGGTCAGTAGTTAAATGGGATGACCATTTGGGAATATCAGGTGTTGTGTGTAAAACACACGACTCTGGTATATAAATGAGTCCGCAGCGTTGCAGACAATTCTAGTATGAATTTTAGGATAATTAAACTTATTCTTGTTTTAGATGTGTAGTCTTACTACTTCTCACTACAGAACAAAGTTCTTAAAATTCATACTAGAATTATCCGAGCAGAATTCATACTAAAATTGTCCGAACAGATACAGGGTTTAATCCGACTAACTTTCTTTTTATTGAAGTCTCAGTTGTAAACTGTTTTATGTGTTGATCTCGATATCATATCGTAAGGGCCATTGGTGTAACGGATAAAAGTGCTAAGTAATAATCAAGCTCTAAGTGACAGTTTTTTGGGGGTTGAAAGTCCAATCCTCGGTGCAGGCGATGCTAAGAATACAATTACGAATTACTTAAGACTTCTACCCTGTCGTAGCTGATGGAACGAGAGCAAACTACCCTCATGGATTGAATAAATGGTTCTGTTTGAAATTCCTTACAGATTTTAGAGTTCAAGAGACTGATTCCCCGAGCTCGACAAGATGCACTTGAAGAAGGTCGAGCTGAGACATGAGACTACGATCCAAAATGAGAACAGTAGTCCAAATAATTGAAATAATCCAATTTATCAATTCTTATCTAAAAAATTCCAAAACATAACTAAAAGTGTACAGGTTTTGGCGAGCTGTATACTTATCCAGCCCTAAAGATCCCTTTAGCAAGTCTTTCAGTGTAACCTTCCAATCTGCACACCCACGTTTGTCTTTTTCATTTAATTATATTGTAATATTTGGGGGTCTGAATTATTGCACTTAGTAAAATGTGCGAGTCTGTCCCAGTATTACGAACCCATCTTCAGACAAGTATTCCATCTTATATAAAGTAGAGCTAGTTTTTTCCCGTAATTTCTTTTAATAAAGTCTTTAATAGAAGCAACATACTTAATTCATGGCAAATATTGGTCTGTGTTCTTAAATTATAAAAATTATATTTACAATCGATTTTAATATTTTTAATATTTAATCCTGATCGATATTTTAGTTTTAATGTGTCATCAATAATATAAATGTTAAAATATCTAAAAAAAAAAAAAAATGTTTAAGATGTTTAAAGATAATTATTTTAAAAGCCTATAAATAGGGGTGGGACGTAATGGGTGAAAATTTCAGATTCATGCGAGTAGTATTTTTTTGTGTTTATTTATACATAAATAACACTAAACAATCAAACATTTTGAAAATTTTGCAAAATTCAGAAGGTGCAGGCCAAAAATAGCCGTTAGGGCTCCACGGATCTCAAAATCCATCATTTTTCGGTGGTTTCATGCGACATTGCAGGTCCTAAAACATCCTCAAAAGCTATGAATGGATATAAATGCTTAAATCTGATATAGTACTGTAATTTAGGACCATTTTCAGGCTGTAAAAGGGTTTTCATGAATGTAGAATAGCCAAAAACTAGTTGGCCTGCACCTTCTGAATTTTGCAAAATTTTCAGTTGTAGAAGCTATTTACATTCAATAATTTTAAAAACATTAAAACATTATTTTTATGACAAAATGAGTTTTTAATTGCTAATTTAACAATACCGTAATAATTAAATTTAAATCTCAAAACGTTGTTTTGGAATTTTGAGATGAGGATGATGATTTGTATTATTTGAATGACTATTCTCATCTTGGTTGTTATTTTCACAACGTTTCAGCCGATGTAACCTCCAAACTTCTTCAGGTGCATCGTTTTGAAATTGCAAATCTTTGTCTTTTTGAATTAAAGCCTTTTATTTAATCCATGGGGATTGTTATTTTAGAAGTGTTATTTATTATGTTATTCTTAGTTATTATCGGTAAAGTGTATTATTTGGATTATTCTAACTACTGTTCTAATCTTGGATGTTATTCTCAAAACGTTTCGACCTTCTTTTGGTGTATCTTGTTGAACTCCGTAATCTGTATAAAATTTCGAATGGAACCCTTTATTCAATCCACGGGGGTAGCTTACTCTCATTCTGTCAGCTTAATTGTTTATATTGCCCACACTGAGGATTGAACCTTCAACCTCCAGAAGACTGTCACGTAGAACTGATTATTACTTAGCACTCTATTCGTTACACCAAGTTCTAAATTCCGTATAGGTTCCCGCGTTCAACATAAAGATTCCAAAGTTCGAAAAGATACACCTGAAAAAGGTTGGAAGTTACGTACATCAGCGGAAACTTTGTGAAAATAACAACCAAAACGAGAATAGTTCGAATAATCTAAATACATTTCGAAATCCTTACACACACACACACACACACACGTATATAATACATCACTTTTTTACTAACGCAACATTTGACAGGTAAAAGAGAACTTTAATGGAATATCTATGTATCCCATATAGATATCAAGTGTTAGCCCCAGGAAGGGGTCCCTTGATTGAGAACTTTGACTGAAGTAAAATGAAACAATTAGCAAAAATATGCTCCCTCCGGTCGCATAATTTTGCTAGATTGGAAGGATGCCATGATGAACGAACTACATACACTGATTCTCAAAGGAGGGGGTAATACTTGGTAGAATGGTATCATTACAACAGAACACTGGGAGGATCTTTCCCTTAAAATGAGAAGGAACAACAGAAAATATACTACCCCCCCTCACATACACACCCCTAAAAAGAAGCTAGTATTTAGGAAGAAGACCTCATGACAGCAGAACAGATTAACCTTCTCTCAAAGGAGGATGTAATACCTAGGAGGACTATGCCCAACCCCTTAAAAAGGAGGGGGTAATTCCTGGAAGGATGGCCTTTTGACAACTAGCCGAATACAATGATAGATTAAATCAGTTTGTTTTATTCATTTAAAAATGCATAGTCATACAATATTATTTTGATATTCCTTGGCTTTTTGCCTAACATCAAAGTGTAGTATCTGTTCTCAGAATTACAGCGACATCGGACGTAAATTGAAAAATAATACGGTATCGTTAGTTGAAGAGAGGAAGAAGAAGAGGGAGGGGGACGCAGATAGACAGCCAATCAGTAGCTCGCTTGCTAGCTAACCACCCTCTTTCTCGTTTTTTTTCCGGTCAGTAAGAACTCTCGTGAGCGATGTTAATAGTTTTTTTGTTTTTTTTTAAAAGTTTATCCATTCTTTTATTAAATCATTTTAATTAATTACTGTTAATATCGACTAAACTATTGGAGATAAGGAGATAAAATAGTTCAATAAAATTAAAAAAAAATTACATCAAATATTAATTAATTATAAAGTGTTTAAAAAATAAATATGCAAATTAGCCTATCTAATAACTGTCCTTGAATCGTTCGTCTCTCGTATAGATAGTGTATTTAAAAAATTTGTTTACATTCATATAAAGTTAATCCAACAAAAGATATAAGAGGATTCGCACCTTATTTATTATTTCATTTTATATTATGATATATATATATATATATATATATATATATATATATATATATATATATATGAATAAATGTAAAAGTTTTTTTTTCATTTCTAACTCCTATATTAACATCAAAACGGGTAACTGTCATTTAAATCAATAATACAACAGGGAAATTTTAAATACACTATATATACGAGAGACGAACGATCCAAGGACAGTTATTAGATAAACTAATTTGCATATTTATTTTTTAAACACTTTATAATTAATTACTATATATATATATATATATATATATATATATATATATATATATATATATATATTCTCTGGTGAGTCACGTGAGATCCCATATCAAACAGAATATATCTATATAAAATCAGAAGCCAGTGTACTTGTATGTCATATCTGCAGCAAGACTGATAAAAGTAAGTCAGCGCTGCTGAGCCATCTGCATGCTCACATATGGAAATTGCAATCTTGTAGGGATGGCCTGCTTCTGTAAAGAAGTGGCGATCACCGTAAATAAAATAATACAGGTGTTCATCAAAGTAAGAAAATGAGAAAAATAAATAAATGAGAATTATGGTAATCGATTGATTTTTCCTTTGGTTATTGGAATATAAATAAAACGTATATATGTTCTGAAGCTTGTAACACAACCTCATTGAGCTTGCAATTTGAAACAATTTCGGGGATTATAAAGAGTTTATACCTTAATATATATATATATATATATATATATATATATATATATATATTTTATAAAAACTCATATATATATATATATATATATATATATATATATATATATATATATATATATATATATATATATATATATATATAGTTGATTCCATGGTATTTAATCAACTCTCTATATAGTTGATTCCATAGTCTTCAATCAACTAATATATATATATATATATATATATATATATATATATATATATATATATATATATATATATATATATATATATATATATATATTGATTGATTGAAGACCATAGAATTTCCACGTTCTGTGATTTTCTTAATCATTTTCTTGACACGGCGAGCAAGCTTTCGTGTCTCAGGTAGTGGTTGGTGTAATATGATTCCGACACTTCTTTTTTTCGGCTATCTCAAGCACTTTGGATCATCATAATCGTCATCCGGAGTTGGGTTTTATTTTAATGAAATTGTTGTTATCGGTTTTTCTTTTGTGTTTTTATTATTTTCTCTAAAGTTTTGGCGGGAGTAGAGGTGAAGGGGAAAGAAGACCCGAAAGTTTGTTCGCCGTGTCGAGAAAATAATAATAATAAAAAAAAGTAACAACACGTGAAAAATCCGTGATCTTCAACCAAACATGTATAAATAATGACTTGCTACCCAATATAAATATTTAATTATATTTACCTACGGATAAAAAATTTAGTAAGAAAAAAAGCAGCATATTTTAAAGAAAAAAGGAAACACTCCGGGGCAACAGCGATTGGGTAAAGCTTCTTTACTATAAATGTCTCATTCGTTCAGGCGATTATTCATTATCTGCTGGAACAGGAGACCAGTCAGTCATTGATCGAATTTATCTCCCTTTAACGCTAAGGTAATAAAATAAATCATCAATTAACAGTAACGACTGATGACTCATTTATCAGATGGCAGCATAAGCGAAAATAAAAACAATCCTTTTTTCTTCTTTTTTCTTCTTTTTTCTTTTTCCTACGTTTGTATAAAATATCAAGACATGTGAAAATATTAAAAACATTTATTTCTTCGAGTTAATGCAGAGTGATCTCCCTTGAATCAATAGCTAAGCGTTGATTGTCAAGTGTGTGTGAAATAAATTTTATTCAGTTTATAAATTAACATTTATTTTATGTATTCATGATTAGAAGTAGATAGGCTGACGAGAAGAGAGATGACTTGTACAAAGATCTTGTTTAATGATATTTAAAAAAAAAGTAATAATGCTAATTAAATTCAATCTATCTATACATTATAAAAAAAAGTTATGGTGTTTTTTGAGTTTGTTTGTACACAATTAGAAAAGTGATTAGTTGACAAAAAAGGAATAGGCAGAGTACATGTTACTAAGTCAGTATTTTTTTTACACTTGCAATACCAAAGTTAGAATCTCACATAAGGATTTTTTTAACTGGATATATGTTTTATAAATTTAAAGAAATTAACATAACATACTAATATATAAAAAAAACAGTAAACAAAAAGGGTATTCGGGATTAGTACAAAGCAAATTATTTTTGCTTCAAAAACATAATTTGTAACTTTTTTTGTTGCCAATATACTCTCTCATGCAAATACTAAATCGTATATTTTTCCCACAAAAACTTACAAATATTTTTCTTCATACTAGCTATAAAGCGGTATAAGCCAGGTGAAGATGGAAACTGACATACCTAGGTACTGTACTAACATCACTCAAGGGGCAGCTGCAAACTAGTATTCTTTAAAAAAAAATCCAAGAATATAAAAACAAGGAGAAGGTCTTTTTTGTACAAAACATAATGATTCTAGTAACAATATATCTTGATTTTAATCTT
>OY744533.1:45164412-45169412 GCA_963556195.1 Sepiola atlantica | reverse complement strand
ATATGTATGTATGTATGTATGTATATATTACTCTGAAAATTTAATATCATAACTTGGGTTTCATTATTTGGGGGTGGGGGTACGCTTTTGCACGCATAGATTTACATATAGCAACATGTTTGATAACTTTGCTACTGTTTAAAAATAAAATTTGTATTAATCAATAGTTACCGATGGTTTTCTGTTAATAATTTACGAATAGGCTATATTGCCGGTCCCGGCAAAATTACGATTCCTGCGTTATTTTGCCGTGACCGGCAATATAACGATTCCTGCGTTATTTTGCCGGTTCATGTATATTTAACTAAATTGTTAAACATACAGTGACGCCCGGCACAATAATGAGTCTTACGTTATTTTGCCGGCTCGTGTTTATTTAACTATAAATTACTTGTTTTTTATTATTTAAATAAATTTTTTTGTATTATTTAAAACTTTATCAAACGAAATTTTATTTATAATTTAAAACTTTGCCTGATTGTTTTTTTTGTTTTTTTTTTAATTTAAAACTTTGCCTGATTGATTTTTTTTGTTTGTTTTTAATTAAACTTTGCCTGATTGATTTTTTGTATAATTTAAAACTTTATTAAGCGACAATATATTTTAAAATAACGATAAAATTAATTTTTACTTCCGGTTGAGTCGATTATGAGTGAACTCTTCAAAATTACGACTTATTTTATGATTTCATTGAAAGAACATTTTAAAATAGAAACTGTTTAAATCCAGTGATTTTCTGTATATTTTAACATTATCGAAGTTTTTCTTCATAAAGAAAATCAGAATTTTACATTAAAATCTTTCCTTTGTAAAGCACATTTTTAACAAGTAAATGTTACCAAAGGCAACATGAATTATTCTTCTACCTACCTGTATAAGTTTATTTGTTTATTTTATTATTTATTTTTATATAAAAAAAATCATTTATCAAAATAAATAATAAAATAAACAAATAAACTTATACAGGTAGGTAGAAGAAGAATTTATGTTGCCTTTGGTAACATTTATTTGTTGCTTATTTTTTTCTTTATATATAACTTTCCTTAATTTCAATTACTTAAATCGAGAGCAGACTTAATAATGTTGGGAAAATTCATCAACATTAATTCTATTATGAAAAGTAACAAAATAAAAATAAACCGAAAAGAAAAATAGTATTTTTTTAATAATAAAGGTAAAATATCTATTTTAAAATGATTGCGATTGTTTGGTTCATGTGAGCCACGCCTACTGGTGCCCGTGGTATCTCCGGCTCCCGTGGCGGGTATAAAAAGTGCTGTCGCTTCACAATGTTTGTTTGTAAAACAATTCAACCTTGGATTAAAATGCTTAGCAGTTGAAAATAAAAATTAATTGAATGAACGAAAATATTAGAGACAATTAGATTCTTTAGTCGGATTTCAGATGCTTGTGTACGAATGGGGTCCCAATATTTCCGTCTGCAAACAGCAATTCGTAAAGAAATTACATCAGATACGCTTTACAGCAAATGAAATCCGACTAAATAATCTAATTGTCTCTAATATTTCCGTTCATTTAATTATTTTACTTTTAATGTTTTTTTTGTATTAAAAGCTTATATTTATTTAACCGACACAATAGGGCAGGTCGATTTTTTTTTATTTCTTTAACCGACACAACTGATGATGAAAACAAATTGTTTTTAAATATTTGCCCTTATTTATTTCATTACCTTTTCTTTCGCAAGGCCATAACAATTAGGTTTTAAAAAAAATGAACCGGCATAATAACGATCCCTTTACATTAGTAAATAATTATTGTGCCGGGCGTCACTGTATGTTTAACAATTTAGTTAAATATACATGAACCGGCAAAATACCGCAGGAATCGTTATTTTGCCGTGACCGGCAAAATAGCCTCTTCCAATAATTTAATACATGCGTTCATTATTATTTAAACTAAATTTATTGTTGTTGTTAATATTTACTTCCTCCCACAAAAGTAGAGTTAGAGGCAATGCCAATATTTAACGTGGGGAGATTCCAACTCCCACTAAAATGAGAATTCGGAATTGGAAAATAAATTTCAATTGCCTCGATCTAGAAAGATTTCTCCTTCACTGACAGATAACATAAATATAATAATATATATATATATATAAATAAATATAATGAAATATATGTTAATATAATAAAATATATATATATATATATATATATATATATATAATATATATATATATAATGACGACATCCTTGAGGCACATATGAGAATGTATTTAAGTGAAAGCAGAAAGGCACGTCAGATTCGACCCCTCAGGGTTAATACCATCATAATGAGGAGAAAGAAAATAAATAAAAAACTATTATACAGTCTCGCCTGACAAAGTTGTTCTACAACAAAAGCTTGCAAAAAAAAAAGGAGAAGGTTCCGCAGTGCAGGCGAGACTTGAAAGGCGGCGGTTTCAGAACACGAAGAGCCGGAGCGCTTAGTGATCAGAGTATCGAAGTACCAGAAGAATGGGAGTTTACCGATGTTTATGGTACCGATAAAGCTTTATTGGCTATGGTACCCAAGCCCGTCTTGCTGTTAGGCT
Source organism: Sepiola atlantica (assembly GCA_963556195.1). Taxonomy (NCBI): domain Eukaryota; kingdom Metazoa; phylum Mollusca; class Cephalopoda; order Sepiida; family Sepiolidae; genus Sepiola; species Sepiola atlantica. Next base: position 45,166,855 of record OY744533.1, on the reverse strand, counting down.
TTCGTGTCCGCTGACTAAAAATGCGACTGATAAGCAAGTTGGTACTGTGAAATGATCCCCTGACTTGTATTTCATCAAAGTGTTTGTGGAACAATTGCTTCAGTTCACCCTCGGATCGACAATGCAGAACAACTTGCTTTCCAATCGGATGTATATATGCACGAATTTCTAGCTGAAACCAAGTCTGTGACTTCAGCAATAAAAAGACTTTCATAAGACAAAAGTATGTCAAAAGATTTTTAATATGTGCGTAAACAATCCGGTGATGGAAAATAAAGAAAACCACATTTTTTCCATATACTTGTTTTTTGTCATTCTTGTTGGATCTTACCGGGTACCCCGAAAGAATGGGTAATGCAACACATACACACACACACACACACACACACACACACACACACATATATATATATTTATATATATATATATTTATATATGTATACATATGTATATATATATTTATATATGTATACATATGTGTATATATATATATTTATATATATATTTATATATATATTTATATATGTATATATATGTATATATATATATTTATATATGTATGTATTTATATATATGTATATATTTATATATGTATATATTTATATATGTATATATTTATATATGTTAATATTTATATATGTATGTATTTATATATGTATGTATTTATATATATATATATTTATATATGTATGTATATATATATATATATGTATATATATTTATATGTATATATGTTTATATATGTATATATATTTATATGTATATATATATGTATTTATATTTATATGTATATATATATATGTATTTATATATATATGTATTTATATATATATGTATTTATATTTATATGTATTTATATTTATATGTATATATATTTATATATATATATGTATGTATTTATATTTATATGTATATATATTTATATATATATATGTATGTATTTATATATATGTATGTATTTATATATATATATATGTATATATATGTATTGATATATATATATGTATATATATGTATTTATATTTATATATTTATATTTATATATATATGTACATATATTTATATATTTATATTTATATATATATATATGTACATATATTTATATATTTATGTATATATATATGTTTATATGTTCATATATATGTATATGTTTATATATATATGTATATATGTTTATATATATGTATATATTTATTTATATATATATGTATATATGTTTATATATGTATATATGTTTATATATATATGTATATATGTTTATATATATATGTATATATGTTTATATATATATGTATATATGTTTATATATATATATGTATATATGTTTATATATATATGTATATATGTTTATATATATATATGTATATATATATATATATATGTATATATGTTTATATATATATATGTATATATGTTTATATATATATGTATATATATTTATATATGTATATATGTTTATATATATATATGTATATATATTTATATATTTATATATGTTTGTATATATATATGTATATATATATATATGTATATATGTATATATGTTTCTATATATATGTATATATGTTTCTATATATATGTATATATATATTTATATAAGTATATATATATTTATATAAGTATATATATATTTATATATGTATATATATATATATTTATATATATAGATAGATTTATATATATAGATAGATTTATATATATAGATAGATTTATATATATATATATATATATATATTTATATTTATATATATAGATAGATTTATATATATATATATATAGATTTATATTTATATATATATATAGATTTATATAGAGATTTATATATATATATATATAGAGAGAGAGATTTATATATATATATATATACAGATTTATATATATATATATATAGAGAGAGAGAGAGATTTATATATATAGAGAGAGATTTATATAGATTTATATATATAGAGAGAGATTTATATATATATATAGATTTATATATATATATAGATATATAGATATAGATATAGATTTATACATAGATATAGATTTATATATATAGAGATATAGATTTATATATATAGATTTATATATATAGATTTATATATATATATATAGATTTATATATATATATATATAGATTTATATATATATATAGAGAGAGAGATTTATATATATATATATATATATAGATTTATATATATATATATAGATTTATATATATATAGAGAGAGAGATTTATATATATATATATATAGATTTATATATATATATATAGATTTATATATATATATATATATGTATATTTATATATATATATATATATCTATGTATATTTATATATATATAGATTTATATTTATATATATAGAGAGAGAGAGATTAATATTTTTATATATATATATATATATATATGTATATTTATATATATATATATATATATAGATTTATATTTATATATATAT
>OY744533.1:45104412-45156912 GCA_963556195.1 Sepiola atlantica | reverse complement strand
ATTACTTTGTGACCCTTCGAATTTTGAAAGGAATTTGTAATCGTTTAAACTGTCAAATAAAAATTGATTTAAACTGGCTTTGAAAAATAATAGCAAATCCCCATGTATTAAAAAAAAAAATGTTTTGTGAAATTATTTACATTCTATAATTTCATAAATAGAGATTAAAACATTACCTTTAAAAATTATAGTTTTATAACAATTGGGTTCAATTAATAATTTAATGACCAAACAATAATATATCATAAAACAAAAAATGTATTCTACTGCTGCTGTGGTCGTGTTGCACTCAGTCATTCTCCAGCCTCGTAAAGGTGTCAGCGTCCTCTTCCCACATACAGCACCTGCTATTCCCAAATGATCACCCATCTAGTATTGAGCAGTCTCAATATCACTGAACTTCGCTGATCTGACAGAAACTTGTGTTCACGTGATGATGCCGCATGACCAAACGATACCATAATAATTAAATTTAACTTTTAAAATCCTATTTAAAAAAATAATAATTTGAAGAAAAAAAATGGCATAGTTGTTAATAATAATAATGAAAATAAAATGAAAGTAAAAATACCACCGGACAACACCGGTTAGATACAGTTGGTTTATAATGAATTAAAAATTCATTTCTTTTTACATAAAAATTAAAAAAAAATTCTTTTTTAAACTCAGATAAAGTTTGTTTGCCTGATGGGAGCTAAATAGGAAGGGGTGTAAGTCCATGAAAAAGCAATAAAATTTTAACGGATAGAGGTAATACTTAATGTAAAACATAACTTTATCTTCTATATATCTATCTTGTCTATATAAAAGTCAATGTTTGTTTGTGTGTTATAGAAATCGATATGTTAACAGTTAGAACATTCAAATAAGTTTGAATAAGGCTTAAATTTTTCACAAAATATAAAGACACAATCAAAATTTTCCTTCGATTCCATCTGGAGTCATGACAGGCAATTATCGGTTGGTCCATAAAATAAAATTAAACAAAGAATATCTCAGTGAATAATGTATTTAAAAAATGTTTAAACGTTTAAATAATTATTTTTATTTTTTTTATAATTATTTTTATTTGTATTTTTAAGATTTAAGATATTTACTTGAAAATGAATGAGTTTCGATTTGTTAAAACCATTTGCTGTTTTGCAGCTGTCTGTAAGAAACGAAGTATGAAATATTTATATATAGAATTGATACTTAGGGCTCAACTGTACGACCAGTTGAACAGCAAGATAAGTAAGACCTCAAGTAACCAAAAAGCCAGTTTATATGGAAGCTGGACTGCTCCACTATCCCAAGTTGGGCAAGTCCATTATATGAATGGACAATGCTCAGGCAGATTTTGCTGGCATTGGCTTAGCAGTGCTAAGTGATGTTGGGTGCCTGGGGGATGTCATCACATGTCCTTTTGTTTGCGGCAATGGTGTACCAGGTGTATGGGAATCACAAGGCGTTGTATTGGGAGATTCAGGCAAAGCACTGGGAATAGGGACTGGAATTACAGGTGTTGCAAGTTTTTTGAGGAATCTGCGGTTTCGCAAAGTGATTCTGCCTGACCCATCAATCCTGATCCCATACTGTTGTGTTCCATCGACGATTGTTTGCATGTTGTATTGATACTCTTTCTCCTTCTTGGAGTGGGCATAGAGTATGTGCTGTGCAATTGTACCGCTCAGTGAGGTGAGCATTGCGTTGGGATAAGCTTATCTCACGGTTCCTAACTGCAGCTATCTATTTTGCATGTGGTTTATATAGTGCAGGTTGGGATGTTCTAAAGTCACGAAGTCGACCGTGGAGCAAGAGTTGTGTCTGGGATAGACCAATGCCTTGGATAGGGGTGTTGCAGTATTGCAGGATGGCTCTGGCAACACTGTCATTATTCAATAAGCCCTGAGGACCTGTATTTCCATGAATTATCCTCTTTGCTGTTTTTACAGCAAGCTCTGCTCAACCATTAAATTGAATATATGCCACTGAGGACTGTCTGTGCTTCACACACCATGTCTTGAGGAACTGCTGAAACATGTTGGAATTAAAAGGTGGGCCACCATCGCTACTTAGTTCTTCTGGGGTGCCATATGTGTGGAATAGTTTCCGACAAATAGATATTAGTTTTGTAGTGATGGTATGACCTAATTTAAGATGATACAAAATGATCCAGCCAATGAGTCTGTCTGCACAGACAAGGTATGCTATGTGTCCGACGTAAAAAAAAGGTCCATCACTATTTGCTGGAAGGGCCAATCTGGAGCTAGGGTTAATACAAGTGGTTCAGGCGGCTGACTTGGGGCAATACTTGTGCATATGAGGCAATTGGTTCTAAAGTTGCGTATTGATGCATTCATTACCATCCAATACACTGATTCATTAGCACGGGCTTTCATGCAAACCACGCCCTGGTGGGCTGAGTGTAGATAACGTAGTACTTTTCCTCTGAGAAATTTGGGTACCACAATTCTCCCATCCATCAGTGCTAAACTCCTGTCGGTACTTAGTCGACGGCATACATCCCAGAAGTTACATATTTCCGGTTCAGTAAGTGAACGTTTGGATGAAAAACCTAGTTGTATTGTGTTGATCAGAGTTGTGTAACATGGATCATTTTGGCCTGATGCACGTACGTGATCAGCTGACAGGATTGTATCGTTGTCTTTAAAATCGTTCATGGCTTGCTGGGTTGCTACTTCACACATGCCATCTATTTTATCCGAGAGATGGATATCTTCAGAGGAAGGGTGTGTAGAAGATAGCAATATAAGGGCACTCATTGTGGGGACTGCGTTGCGAGAGACGGCATCGGAACCCTGATGCAACTTTCTTGGGCAGTGTTGGATCGTAAAAAATATCTGAGTGATTTCTCTTTAAGCTTAAAGAGGTGTGGATTATGTATCTTGCTCAGGTCCCTGTCACCAAATACTCCTATTAAGGGCTCGTGGTCTGTTACTACTATTACGTTAGGGCAGCCCATAATGAATATATGGCATTTGTCTAATGCCCAGGCGATTGCTGCTGCTTCGCTTTCAATGGGTGCATATCGGCGCTCCGCATCTGTGCAAAATCTGCTGCCTGCAAATACGATGTGCCAGCCCTCAGGACAACATACCGGTGCTTTCTCAGTGGAAAATACACAATGTTTTTGTAATAGCAGGAAACCTATACCTTCTTTACTCCAGTCTGAGCAAGGCAGATTGCTCTGTTAATATCAAACGTCGTTACACCCTTTTTTACCAAATTAAAAATGATTTGCCTGGATGTGAAAAATGCATTCTCGAGATCCTGATTCTAAATGAAGCATGAATTTTGTTTGACAAAGGGAGACATTATGGGGCTTAGGGAGTGTGGCCATGCTACTTGGTTAACTAATCCAAACCAAGACCTTGCATCAGTTATATTCTTTAGAATAGGAAAGTTGTCAATTGCATTGAGTAAAGAAAGGGGCTACTCCTGATAATGTTATTTGAAGGCCTCCAAACTGAACCACATCTTGGCAAAAATTGGAATTTATTTTTGTTAAGGACAATTCCTTTTTTTGCACAAAGTGATAGGTAGTCAAATATATGATAGAAAGCATCTTCTATACTGTTGTCAAAAAGTAGCGTATCATCAATGACTTTTACTTGGCGGGGAATGTTCTTAATGATCTCATCATATCTACGCATATAGGCATCACTGGAGACTAAGTATCACTGAGGCATCCGGAGATACACGAAACGGCCCCACTCCGTGATGAAAGTTGTAAGTGGAATGGCGAGCTAGTGTAGTGTGTCTCTCATTTGCACTGTGAGTTTAAATGCTGATAGTCCACTGTTCTTTTTGGTTTTCCATCTTTTTTTGCAGTGACTACCATAGTGCTGCACCAATCGATAGGGATACTAACGGGCACTGGTGTAAGAATGTCTCTTTTAACATCATTCCAAAGTGTGTGTCGTACTTCCTCCTTGAAATGATAAGGCACAGGAATTGGGTTGTTCACTCTTTAAGATGAATATGGACGGCGGGACCGGACATAGATGGGAACACCCCCATCGTGTTTTAATGTTGTCTTGGAAAAATGCTCTAGGAGCCAATCTTTAAGTCTACTAATGTTTTCTTCCATCGGGGGAAAGGGAAGGTTTTTGGGACGACTTGGCAATTAATTCTCATACTCGATGTGTTGTATTGCGATATTTGCTTGGGTTGAAAATGTTGCCGCAGGGTTTGGGAAATCTTCAGGCAGCATTCCCACATCAATGCATGCTGCCTTGCTGAAATAAAGTCGTTGGATCCCATCACATATGTAAAGGGCTTGCTTGGTTGTTCTTCCACAGACCTCGAATTTCACAGGTAACTATCCCTGACACACAAGTGTGAAATCTCCCACAGTCCAAACGATTTTTCTTGATGGGACTAAGTTATTCGTTGTGAGCCCCATGTTAAACAGATGCTTTGGTCCCCCTAGACATATAGTGGCCCCACTATCAGGGAAAATCTTCAGCTTTGTTTGGTAGTCACCAGGGATGTTCTTCGCTTGTCTGGGACCTGGATTTTATGAGAATGGGATAACATACACATCTATTTCTGCGATTTGATCTTTGCTTGTGGTCGTATATATATCCCTTGTCTGGTTAAATGTGATGTGAGCAATAAGAGAATCCATGGAAGCCTCGTCAATCCCAATACAGGGTTTCTTTGCTCAGTACACTCTTGAAAGGTGGTTAGGTTACCCACAAGTGCTGCATATTTGACCCCATGCAGGACATTTTAACTGGAGGGAGCTTGTTCCTGGGATACCATGATAATGGCTACCACAACCCATGCAAGCTTGAAAGTTATTATCTCGTTTGGCGGAGGTGCCGATACCAACATGACCTTTATTAGCTCGAGCACTGTTTTTTTGCTTGCGGTACGTAGATATCCGTGCAATAGCCATGTCGGAGGTGTCAGTCATTGAAGTTTGGTCTCTCAATGCCGATTCGAACGCCTCAGAATGGCGGACATTTTTGTTTGAGAGTTTTAAGTGTTCCAGCTTTGGCCAGCAGGTCTGCTTGGAGAGTATCGCTAGCTATTCCCCTAATGAGCTGGTCCTTGATGTACATATCAGACAGGTCATGCTCACAAAGGGGACATAAAAAGTTGCAGTCCAGGGCTGTGGCCCGAAGGCGAACGAGATAGTTTAGTACTATCTCAGTCTCACCCTGTGACCTGGAAGCAAAAATAAGGCGATGAACGATGAGATTCTACCTTTAAGTGACCAATGCCTCTATCATTCTTAGTAGCTTGTCTGGGTCAGCGGTGAAGAATTTAGGGTGGGTGTTGACTAGAGTTGGGCGGTTTTGAAATTTTGGTTTCGGTATCGGTTTCGGTTTTTTTCCCTTAAAACCTCGGTTTACGGTTCGGTTTTTCGGTTTTTTTGAAAAAAGATTTTTTTACTATGGAAGCTATTCATTCTCTTGTGTGATGATTAGTTATTATTTAACGTTTAGTTGAATTATGCCACTGTTTCGATAATTTTGTGACTGAATCATACTCCATGATATGAATCATATAAGTTTTAAGGTGTTGACTGTTGTAATCAAAGTTCTGATATCTTTTTAACAGTTAACTCGTTAAAACAGTGACCAAAGATTCATGAAAGATTTCTGAAGAATAAAACTGAGTTTGAATATACATTCTATCTAATTCTTTAACCCATCAGAAACTAAAATATAACTCAGAAATGCAAGAAATTAAAAAACGAAAATTTATTTAAACAAACAAAATAATTTTACAAATAAAATTAAGCAAAAATGATGATGAAAATGAAATATTGTCAAAATTATTTGACAGATAAAAATATTAATTTTTTAATAGGTGAAAATGTTTGCAAGACGTTGTGTCTTGTCGCGTAAAATAAACACACCATATACTTCTCGAATTGCCGGTGTTGACTGTTGGGATGTCTGTCATTTTGTGTGCTCGAAGTTCTGTCAACTGGTGCGTGTTGAGGTTAATATTTGTTTTTAAGACAGGGTAATAAAACTTTATAGACATGTGTAAAAGACTAGTAGTACACCCGAAAACCGCGCCAAGGGAAAAGGAAGGATGGTTAAAAAAAAGTAGAGATTATTAATTCACCTAAAGTCATTTTTTAAGGTTTAAGGTAATTTTAGTCATAGAATTCATGACTTGGATTAAAGTTTAATAATTAAACTTTCGAATAAATTGTCAACTCTAAATAAATACAATATTAACAATTTAGTAAAATATAAATCGTTGCATAGTCTACTTTTTGAATAACCCATTATTGGGAGAGAAAACGGTATAGTTGAGAGATAGTGACAATTTATGTATGAAGTGGCTTTTCAAAAGTAAACAATGAAATGTCTAATGTTTAAAATAATTTTAAAAATCCGAATAAAGTGACACTAGCATTGGCAACTACTATTTTTCTTTTTAAATGTTTATACTTACTCACTACTTTTCGTTTATTTACTTTTACAAGTATTTTTTTTTAATTTCATTTTAATAACTTATTTTTTTAGATAACTCTGAAACAAACAAATAATTATTTTACAATTTTGAGTTGAATCAAATAGATTTTCGACGTCATACGGAACGCGTTTGATTTTTTCTTTTTCATTTGAAAATAGTTTATGCTAAAAATACGATGTCATGTTGTCTGTCGTATTTCTCTTTTTTTCATTTGAAAATTCAAAATGTTAATAAACAAATTGTAAACAAAGATTTCTTCCTACAAGTAGCAATACACATGAAAAAATTTAAATTGCTTAAAAAATCTCAATAATGGCATATATAGAAAGAGCTTGATGATCTAAGAAAGAATCTTTTTAAATTTTTTAAAATCTGACTAAAAATAAGGAAGTTATGACTATTTATGTGCCTCGCACAATTGGATATTTTCCCCTCTTTAATACCATATGCGTTTCGTCACAATTTTTACACTAATTTTTCAGTAAAACTGTTATATCTTTGTTAAAACACAAGATTAAGCAATGAAATTTACCATATAAGTGTATTTTTGTACAAGGAATCAGAATATGCCACTGAAAATCTCCAGAAATTAATGGTTTCCAAGTAATCTGCACTAAGTGCACATAAATATGCTGCAATACCTTAAAAATACCATGAATCCATTAAAAGAAAGAAGTTAAAAAACTCAAAGTTGAATTGTAATACATTTTATGTACAAGAAACTAAAATCTAATACTAGGACTGTTTAAAAATGAATATATTGCAAGATTTCTTTAGCATTATTGTAGATTTACACCTTCTGCTAACTCACCCCCTTACCTCCCCAAAATATGAGATTCTACTTTTTTTATTTAGGCAATTACATGTTAACACCCTGAAAAACTTGGCAGAAAGAAAGAAACAAAAACAATTATTTTAGAATTTAAAGTGGGGATCAGTTTCACATAAAAAAATAATCCCCCATTTCAATGCCATTCTAGCGTTTTAGGACAGTTAATTATTTTTTCTATGGGAGATAAATCCTGTGCGTTTTTCTTGTTTTTTTTTTTTTCTTTTTTTTTAGACGATTATAAGGGTTTTTGTGGGAGGAGGGGGGCTTACCACTTAAACTTCAGGCTAGTGGTAGGGCTAAGGGCAATTAAGTGTGAACACCCTGAAAACTTAGCAGAAAGAAAAAAAAACAATTCATTTAGAATTTCGAGTGGGGGATTAGTTTCACATATATTTAATGCAGAATAATTCACCATTTCCGGGCCATTCTAGCGTTTTAGGGCATTAATCAATTTTTTTCTATGGCAAATAGATCCTGTGCGTTTTTTTTTTATGGGCGTCTTCTTTTTTTTTCTTTTTTTAGACGATTATGTGTGGTTTTAATGGGCTTTTTTGTAGGATTAGGGCTTCCTACTCGGACTTAGGGTTAGTGATAAGGTTAAGGAAGGGGTTTTGTTTTGGATGGAGGTTGCCATTCGGACTTAGTGTTAGAGTTAAGGGAGTTTTTTAGGAGTGGCTTGCCACTCATATTTAAGGTTAATGGTACGATACGTTCAAGATGGCATTTTTAGGAGGTGGGCTTGTTAGTCGTTAGTCGTACCTAGAGTTAATGGTAGAGTAATTATTTATTTTATAAATTTCACTAAAAGGCAAGAATGCCCGGGAAATCGGAGATCATTTTACATTAAATTTATATGCGAAACTGATCCCCCACTCTAAATTCTAAAATATTTTTTGTTGTTTTTTTTCTTTTTTTCGCCAAAACTTTAAGACGTAATCGCCTAAAAAAGTAGAATCTTAATTTTTTTTTTTAAATTGGCGACTAGAAATTCATTACTACTAAAAGTTCGAAAGTTGAGTGAAAACCAGTATTTTTTTAAGTATTTTTTATAAAAGAACCAAATAGGATTAACTTTTTTAAGCACAAAAAGTATTATCTTTTTTTACAAGACGCTGCTGCTGATTGATTGTTATATCAGCAATACTAGTAGCCATTGTTGACTTTCGCTCAAAAAAAGGACAATATTTTTTAGGATAAGATAATTTAAAATTACTATTACCGAAAGACAAAACAACGTATAATTATAATTTTAATGCATAAAAAAAGATGAAAGATTAATTTATTTACTAGTTGGGTACGAAAAATGTAACAACATTTTCTATATTCATATTCTAAAATGTTTAAAATTCGTTCTAGAATGAAAATAAACAAAAATCGCCTCGTGTTTATAGCAGTAATTGCAGTAATATATTTGTTCAATCTGTCCTCTTACTAATATAACATTTTTTGGTAATATTCAATTTTATTCAAATCGTAAAATCTTTTCAACTGTGTTTCCTTGTATATGGTGGCTTACTGTATTAAAAACACAATACCGAACGGTTACGGTTTTTAAAAAAAAAAACGATTCGGTATTCGGTATGGAGACGAAACCGAAAAACCGCGGTTTTTCGGTAAAACCGCCCATCTCTAGTGTTGACTATGGCATTCTGGACGGACTCATCAGCGGAATTGTATAGCTGTATGTTTTCCTGAGATGTCGGCATACCTGTCATTTTGGTGAATACTTCCCAATCAATTCTGAATTTTTTGAATTGTTGGATAGTCATTTCAAGATGGAGCTAGGGCAGTTTAGCTGCTGGTGCCTTAGCATAAGTTACCTCAGCAGAGAGTTCTCTAGCTTCTTTAAGGATTGAGAGGGCTTCTCCCATTGTTGTGATCCCTAGCTCTTTCAACATGGCCCGATCCATCATTTGCAGGTTCTTCTTTGTCATCTTTTCACTTGCAAATGTGGCAGCATAAGTCCAAGCCAAGCCAGCAGAGATCCCTGCTTTGAGAGGGTACTGCTCCCAATCTTCACGATCCATACGTCCTGTTCATAGCACCATATAGAAATATTTATATATAGAATTGATACTTAGGGCTCAACTGTTCTTATTAAAGAAAACATCACTACAATAACAGCTTTTTTTTATAACTTGACCTCATATTGCAAATGTCATTTTTAACTTTACTTTCAAGGCAAAAATTATGAAGATGACATTATTTGAAATTATTTATGACAAGCAATATTTCTCCACACAGGCAACGTCCGGTGACTACAACAAGTTGCTGATAAAAGGGAAAGGAAAATATCAATCATTAAGCCTAATGCATGCAATAAACATATTCCCAAACAACTAAGCCCTACTCATGTATTGATCACTGCTGAAGTAAATACTAAAACCAATATATATGCAAAATGTATTTTATGTATACACACACATTTATATATATATATAATTATTTATAAATAATATTTTCAAATTAGCCCATATACACGTGTTCATGCAATCATCAGTATGAGAGAAGACAATACCTGCCGGTCACATGATTGGAACCCCAATAGAAAAGTCTTATTGTAGTAGTCGGAGCGCGTACCGATATGCCCACCATGCATTGTCTGGAAATGAGAGAGTGAATTAACGTCTAAATGGCAAATTCGGCGGCCATCTAACAAGCCGTCAACAGAACTCAATAGGCATGGCCTAGAGTATCACATAACGCCATAAATAATAGCTTGTTGTTAACTTACTTAAAGTGCTCAATCTAGCGATAGCTTTGAATAATTATTTATAAATAATATTTTCAAATTAACCCATATACAAATGTGTTTCATGCCAAACCTGCAATCATCAGTATGGAAGGAGATAATCCCTGCCGGTGACACGGTTTGAACCCCAATACGAAAGTCATTTTTGACTTAGTAGTCGGAGCGTGTCATATATGAGGTAATTTGAGATCAACAAAATTTGAACATTATTCCAAGAATTCAAAACCAACTAATTATATGGTGTACGATCGTTTCCAAGACAATCTGGAAATAGTTTATTCAGTCTTATTGTTCTGAAGACTCCGACTCGTCTTAAATGCTTATACTTTGAATTAACTTACATTTGATATAGCTTTATTATTCGAGTGTGTATAATCGCTCCACTATAGTCTAAAAAATAGGGGGTTGGGGCTTTAAAAATTATATATATATATATATATATATATATATATATATATATATATATATATATACACTTTCGAGTTATATTTCAATGACCAAACGAAAAATCAATCCATTACCAATCGATTTTTATTTATTAATTTTTCTTAATTTCCTGATTTTCTGACTTCTACGAATACTTTCTTTTTTTTCTTTTTCTTACAAACAAAATTTTTATTTGTTTTTTCATATCTTACGCACGTTTCACAGCTGAGTCAAGAAAAATATATGGTCTTTATTTTAACTGATCATCAGAGAAATTGTTCATTTAATAGTAATGAAAAAACATATCAATCCAAAACAGAAGGAAAGAAGATGAGAAAATCCCAAGAAGAAAGTTTGATGAAAACAATTGCAAATTAAAAGGCATTAAAAACTCACATCAACAGTTGACATACATCTTGAATCCCCCTAAAAAGCGTTGCACTCGAAACTTGAAACGATTTTCACATCGTCATATTGGAGATTATATATATATATATATATATATATATATATATATATATATGTGTGTGTGTGTGTGTGTGTTTTAAGGATGATTGGTGATGTATGAAGCATAAACACGATATTGTTTTTTTTTTGTAACTATTATATTTTCTGATATTTCGAGCAGTCCTCTGCTCTTTGTCAACAAATGATACAAAATGAGGAAAATGAAGAAAATTGCAACTGTTGAGAAAACTGGAATTTTCAAAAGCGTGCAGCGTTGATTCCTTGTTTCAACGTTCAAGTCAGTTCACATGAAATCTCTGCCAAAAGAAAAGAAATCCGGTGTCTTGGAAAAAAAAAAGGAAAAAGAACACATGTGCGTTCGTACTGTTATGCATTACCATTAAGGGCAACTGATTTTCAAATATATATAGTTTAAATGGCAGGAAGTAAGTGTAGTATCTGTTCCGATGGATACTGCACCCTATAGACTGGTGTCGTCTTGTCCTTTGGGGCTTGATTCCGCCGGTCTGTGGGTTTGTCCTGTGCAGTTCTAGGAGGTCCACCCTCCCAGACTTTGTCTCCCCTCTTTGGGGAGGAGTAAGTTTATTGCTTACTGCCTGAGGCGCCCTTACCGGGGAATACCGACGGGGCTGCCCAGGCAATTTTTAATGGCCAGAATGCTCACTTTCTCGGGTGTTGGCTTTTCAAACCTCACTTTCCCGACACGACCTTGGGTCACATCTTATTTGTGGGAGTAAGATAAAACTGGCCTTGTGCCTAACCTCCTGAAGAGGAGGTAAATAATAGTTTAAATCGCACTGAGCAATTGAATTGAGCAGAATAGAAGATAAACTTTTCTTCTTTTTTTTTTTTTAAGACAACGGATTTCTTGAGGTCCAAATTTGTATTATGTTAGGGTTGTATGAATGAGTCGTATATTGTTTTAGGCTTGTATGTATGAGTTAAATAAAAACTGTTGTCGATATGACATGAAACAGCAATAGCTTTGAAAAGGGGCACTCTGGATTGGAACCAAAATAAAAATTGCCTCAGTCTAGAACGATTTCTCCTTCACTGACCGAGGACAGAAAAGATTAAGTGTAGTATCATAACAGATACTACACTTCAGGAAAAGGCCAAACAACAAACCAATAACAGAACGAGCAATAAAAAGGAATTATTTGAAAACACTAAAGTAGATATTATTATTATATCCTTCTTAAAAGCACTGCGTCTATATGGGATAATGTGATCTGATAAATTAAATACAATATTTGAAACCATTCATACAAAATTTTTATATATATGTATATACTAATGAACCACCAGTTATCAAGGTCCAAAGGCCACTCGAGGATAAGGGTTATTTGGACAATAGACAACACCATTATATAATTGAAAACGATGGGTGAAATAGGCAGAATTTAATTATTTAAGATTTCTGCTCGACAAGTATTTGTTAACATTGGAATTGAAAAACGACCCTGTTATAGTCAGCTGGGAAGCAGGCATTTGTATTGTGTTCTGCAGATGGGAAGTTCTTGAAAAGAAACTCTGCTTATGAAAGTTCCGTTTGTTTTTAGGTACACAGAGGGAGAAAGAAAGTTATTTGAAGTGGTTGTAGCTAAACGAGTTCTTACTGTGAATGTTTTACAAGGGGAAACCGGAGATTGGGGCTCAGTCAGGTATCTTCCATAAAAGTAACGACAGAGTTGAAATAGATTAGCAACGTCTCTTCTGTGAGAAAGAGACTGTAGGGGAGAGAAGAGATAACCCCCTGCTAGATTTTCAAAGTCGATTTTTTGTATCAAGGCAAGAAAGATTACTCTGAACGGCACCTCCCCAGATCTGGCAGCATACTCCACCTTGGACATATCTGACTCTTATACAAGTAGAGGATTGTGCCAGGAGTGAGGTACTTTCTGGAGCGGTAGAATGATCCAACCATTTTCTCAATAACCTTAGCAACAGATTTGATGTAAGTCTTCCATCTGGAGTGAAGGTCAGTCCTAGGAACTTATCAAAACAGGGACCCCGCTCAAGTAGAGAGCCATTTATTTCAACTGGTGTACAGTGAGGATCTGAGCATTAGTGGTGAAAGAAGAGAAGCTTGGTTAACTAAAAATATTTCTATCTTGAAACCAGATAAGATCAACTGTGTGATTGTATGAGTTGTATCTTGTTTCGGAATTTTTTCACATGAGGATTGATACTTTGTGTCAAATTAGAAACGTAAGTTTATTCTTTAAATAAAATGACCCCGACTTAAGATCAATGACATCAGTTTGAACAAAAAAATTCGATATTTCCTTTACAAAAAACAATTTGGATTATACAGACTACTATTCTGATCTTGGTTGTTATATTCACAACGTGATGTAAACTCTGACCATTTTCAGTTACATTTTTTTGAACTCAAGAACCTATACAGAATTTCGAACTGAACAAGACAAGATGAGGTTTAAAGCTCCCAAAACTCATACTAGAATTGTCCACATTGACCCATGACGTAACAATTAAGTGCATTGATTCACAATCGGTTCTAAGTAACAGTCTTCTTGAGGTTGAAGGTTCAATCTTCATTACAGACGATACTAACTAAGAATAGCTTCTTTCCAAGAACTGCAAGCTTGTGGAACTCTCTTCCTGCTGATTATTTTCCTCCTACCTATAGCCGTGGTCTTTTCAAGACTAAGGCAAATAGACATCTCCTGTGTTTGCGATAATCATATTTCGTTCTTGTTAGCTCCTTACATCAAGTAGCTTCATGTCTTGTCTGGAGCGATTTCCATTTTTAAAAAAAATAACAGAGAAATTAACACTTCTACCCGTTCATGGCTGACAGAACGAGAACAATCTACAGATATCAACTTTTTCATGCAATTCACAATGTTTCAGGCGATGTAACATCTGACCTTCTTCAGGTGCATCTTTTTGAACTTGGTGCCAGACTCGGTAACCTGTTAAGAATTTCAAGCAACACTTTATTTAATTTACAGGGGTTAATTGTTCTCATTCCGTCAGCCATAACCGGATAGAAATGTTAATTTATGTTATCCTAATAATTATCGCCTGTAGTAAGGATTGAACCTTCAACCTCTAGAAAGCTGTCACTTAGAAATGATTGTTAACCAATATAGCACCATATGTTCATATGAACACGCAGTTATGGCTAACAGAATGAGAACAATCTACCCCTGTGAATTGAAGACTTTAGTTCGAAATTATGTACAGGTTTCATAGTTTGATATAAAGATCTCCAAGTTCCAAAAGATGTAACTGAAAATGGTCAAAGGTTGCATCGGTCGAAACACTGTGAAAATAACAACCAAGATGAAAATAGTAGTCTGAATAATAACCTAAATAACCTATTTTTTTTGTATTTGGTGTTTAAAAATGAAAAAAAACTGATAATTTTTTGTTGACTAATAATTATTGTTTTTGTGTTTTCTCAAGAGTTTGATGAGTTTTGTTTCTATTAAATAATGAATGCACTTTTGAGCCTGGATGTAAAACCTATACTAATTATTAATATAACCATTGTATAAATATAATGTAAATATGTCATCTATTTTGCTAGTAGAGATTTGGTATCTGTCTGTCTGAAGCCGAACCATACTATTATTTCTATTAATGCATTATTGGACTAACTTTTAATGCTCAATTCACTTTATTATATAGAATTTCAAACTTAATTCAGGAGGTTACATTAATATCTGTTTTGTTGTCATTATACCATCCTCCCAGACATTACCTTCTTCTTGGAGGGTCGTGTACTAGTATATGTTCATATGTCATGATACCATCTTTCTAGGCATTAACTCCACTTTCTTTTGGTAGTGGTCGGGGAAGTGTAGGATCTGTTCTCTGGTCATGATACCATCTTTTCAGGCATTACCTCCTCCTTTTTTTTTGGGGGGGGGTGTAGTGTAATGTCTCTTCTGTTGTCATGAGACCATCCTCTGAGCAGGCATTACTGAAAGAACATGTACTATACTACTTAGGAATGGGTAAGTAGTATAGTACATGTTCTTTCATCATGATACCATCCTCCCAGGCTAGTAAAAATATGCGACCGGAGGGAGTCTTCTATATTTACGGGTTTATTCAACTCACAGTCATACATAAACTGAAAGTTTGTTGAATGAATGGTCAAGATGGCATATCCTATATACGGGAGAGTGTGAGTCCATGGGAGATGACTCACATCACCCCGTTATCTATATGTATAAAACACGCCGTAATCCTGAAGATTTGTTGTACTAAACTAGCCAACATATGCATCGCCTGGATTAAAATATTTAATATTTAATACTTAGTGAATGCACATGAAAAGATTACCCCCCCCCCTGTTTTTAACTGCCTTCCTCATGAAATCTTGTCATGAAACTGTTAATTATATGTATGAAAATGGAACAATGAAATTATAAATGAATAATACAAAGCAATGTTTTGTTTTTTTTAATTCACCCCAAACAAGGCATATTGCCACTGAGATATGAGGGGCTACTGTAATTAGGGGCCATATTTTTAGATGGCATCCTAAGTCAGGGGTTGTGCAGCAATATGTTAGTTTACATTACATTTAAATTTATTCATGTTGGTACAGTCGGGAAACAGGGATCAAGGAAAGAATTCCAAAGTCAAGTGGTTCGAGGAAAGAAGCTATTAGAGTAAAAAGTTTTCCAGCATCTGGGGACCTCTACAGTGAAGTGGTTGAATTTTGCTGCTAGTCGAGTTGGTCAGGGTATTTACGTTGATAGGGGATACAAGTACATTTAGTTTGTTGAAGCGCATTCCATGAAAGTACTTGTTAAACAAGCACAAGAATGCAACATTGCAGGTCATACGACACGGGCTTGAGCTTCATTGGCAGTGTTGGAACTTTTAGGTTAAAGATTCTTTTTTATTATTAAAACTCATAATGTAACTGGAACATCCCATTTATGAAGGTAATAATGATTCTCATCATCTCTCTCTTTCTCTTTCTCTCCCTCTCTCTCTCTCCCTCTGTCTCTCTCCCTCTCTCTCACACATATATGATATATGCTTTGTAGACAGATGACTTCTGGTAGACTTTTTGACTGCGTTTACACTAAACTGACCAACCTTTGGTTGTAAAAAATAACTCTTTCTATTTGCCTAGTAAAATTCTTAAAATTCTCCTTAAATTGTTTTTTTTCATTTTGCTCCTATTTACTTGCCTCCCCACGAGGGAAAAGTTAGACACAAGGTCGGTTTTTAATGTGGGGAAAATCCAGCTTCTCAAGAAGGGGCACTTGTGATTGTGTCACGACACGTATTTGTGACTAAAGATATTTATACTTTTGGCCCTTTTTGCACTTCCGTCAGTCTAGCTAACAATGTTTTGTTGCCTAGAAGAGGTGTCCGTCGGACGAGAACTGATGAGCAAAAACACACGAAATACAATACACAGTGAAAGAAAAACACAGACAATGATATATAGATATAAAACTGAAGCAAGTTTTATTTCAGAAATGTGGTTCTCGAACGATAGGAGATAGACATATTATTGTTTAAATGAAATGTGATGTGTGTGTCGATATAAATACAATAGAAAAAAAAAGTTTGTGAGCCAATGTGTGAATGTCTCGAGAGACGAGAGGGGGTTTCTTTACTGGGTTGAAGGAATATTCCGATATTCCACTTTGTCCTTATTAAATCCCATGTTAGTAGACAGAAAAGGATGATTTCGTCTTCAATTCAGGTAGCAAGCGACCTCAACTTTTTTGTAAGAGTGGTTTCTCCAGACTGAGCGAACGCTTCCAAATATTTTCTCTGACGTTTTATTCAAAAGTCTTTTTATTTCCCGCCATGGTGTTTGACCCGGGAATTAGCATTTTGTACGATATGATCACCTGTATCCTTCTTTATCATTTCCTTATCCCTTTTGCAGACCGCTCCTTTGAAACAAGCGGGGGGGGGGGGATGGGATGAAAAGTGAGAGAGAGGGCCAAGAAGAAGAGAACAGAACAGATGAAGTGTAGTATCAGAACAGATACTACACTTTGGTCTAAGCCAAAAGGTTGTTTGTTTTCATTTCGTCGTTTTTTTGTTTTGTTTTGTTTTGTTTTGTTTTGTTTATTTCGTCTTTGCCTCCGCTAAGGTTAAGGTTATATTTTCAGTCAAGCATCCACATCGCTTGACTAAACGTCACCAAACTTGGTGAAAATATCAGTCATGGTCTAGCTTCCATAAAACTGATTTAATTTGGGGGATATCATCAAAGCTGAAGATTATGGAAAAGGTGAAAGTTACAAGATGGCAACACTAGCTGAAAAAAGTCACTCTTTCTCTAAATGCTCACAGCAATATTAAAAAATATTAGGGATTGCTTAAATCAAGTGAGGGGGGGGGCAAGGGAAATATATAGATGACTAAGAGAGAGATGGATGACTTGTTCAGTTAATTATAAATTATAGCTAAATTGAAAAATTTAAACAATTTTTTTCAAACATAACTCAATCCTAAAACTGGGGAATATTTCAGTATGTATTTTGTGTAATTAAAATATGTAGGAAAAAAGCCTTAAGGAAACAAACGTTGATTAACTCAGCTTTAGTATAATAATAGATATTGCGTTATAGGGTTTAAGAGAAAGAGAGAGAGGGGAAGGAGAATGTCGGAAGTGAGAGAGGGGGAGGAGTAAATATACAGATATAGAGAAATATAGAGAGAGGATGAGAGTGATATACAGAAACTTAGTAATAGATGGATCAGTTGATGAGTTAGTTGCAAATTGCAGATAATTAGAAGAATTAAAATGGAAGTTTTTATTTCAAACAACTCAATCCAAAAACGGATGAATATTTTAGCATGTATTTTGTGTGATTAAAATACATAAGAAAAAGCCTTAGGGAAACAAACGTGTATTAACTCAGCTTTAGTATAATAATAGATATTGACAGATATACTGTCAACGGGACAACTTAAGATATGAAGGTCGGAAGGCCACTCGAGGATAAGGTTTAATGAGATTGTCAGTTAATGATGAACAATATACTATAGAGGAGTCGAATGGGAAAAAATTTGATTATTTAAGAAGACGGCTCAACAAGTATTTGTTAACGTTGGATTTGAAAATAGAAGGTTTGACTCCTAGGATTCCAAAAAATTCCCGCTCTGACAATTCCAAAATATCCAACTCAGACTTTCTTTTATCAAGTCTCTCAATGTCCAGAGTATCTGTTGATTCTTCGGAGATTAAAAAGTCCTTCTCCTACTCCTAGAATTCTTACAAGTCCGACTCCTTCCAAAACCGACTCTGCAACCCTGCCAGTAAACACTGCGCAACGGTCATTTCCTTAGAAGAAGAATTACATTATTACTACCATTGTCCCGATTAACATTACATATTATCTCTTAAGTGCATAAAAGAATGTGCATCGGCACAGCTATAACACGAAACGTTGATAATCAATCTTTTAGTAAAGCTATCTACAGAAACAGTAAGAGACGTAATTGCTTCTTGGTGGCTGTTCAATAAGTCAATGAACAATGTTTAATGGTAAACCGATGCCATTATCTCCGAGCCTTTTAGTATTATTGGCATCAATGAAAGATGAATTAGATTCCGGCTAAATAGAGCATCTTTTCAATTTGGTAAGCCCGCAAGGACACAAACAAATTCATTTTGTTTAAAAAATTGTTGACCCAATTGAGAATTTTATATATGTATATTTATATATATCTATATACGAAAGTTTTTTTTTTCATCTATCCTAAATATATAAACATCACAACCGGTTAGGCTTATTTCTAATGATACAAGACTATCTTGAAATACCCTATATATAAATGGTAACGGTAAAGGTCGCATAGCCTGGACGCGCACGAGTATCGTTGCCGACATCGCACACTGCCCATGGCCGTAGTGGCGGTGATTTATCAACATCTTCATCCTGCGGGGGTGCTTATACAATATAGGACCCGGAGGCTTCTGAAGTATATGGACCTGGGCGGGGGGTTCTTCTGCAGTATAGGTATCAGGGGGGGGAGGGGTCGCTTCTACAGTATAGGACCCAAGGGCTTCTGCAGTATAGGAACCAGGGGTGCGTCTACAGTACAGGACCCAGCACCGGGGGTGCGTATACAATATAGGACCCGGGTGCTTCTGCAGAATAGGGACCATGGGTTCTTATGCAGTATAGGGACCAGGGGTACTTCTACAGTATAGGGACCAGGGGTGCTTCTACATCATAGGACCCAGCACCGGGGGTGCTTCTACAATATAGGACCCGAATGCTTCTACAGAATAGGGATCATGGGTGCTTATGCAGTATAGGGACCAGGGGTACTTCTACAGTATAGGATCCAGAGGCTTCTGCAGTACAGGCACGGGGGATGCTTCTGCAGTATAGCCACCGGGGCGCTTCTACAGTATAGGACCCAGCACCGGGGGTGCTTTTACAGTATAGGACCCAGAGGCTTCGGCGTTGTCCGTGAGAAAAGTGCTCAATATCCTATTTTGCTTGCGGAGAGGAGGAGGAGGGAGAGCCCCGGGCAACGCCGGGTACCCCTGCTAGTTATTAATAAAATTAAATAAAGATTTTATAAAAAAAGGATAGCATTTTAAAAACTGTTTTAGAATTTAATTTTCAGGGAAGATAATTTACTTTTGGAATTAGTAAAACGTCAAATGTCGCTGAGATGTGGAGAACATAAAAAATTACATTTAAAACAAACTAGGCACAAGGCCATCAAAAGTGTGGGGAAAATGGGTGTTGTTGATCATCCTTGGTCTATAGTGATAACAATGTTTATCTAACTCTTAACTAGAATTATCTCAGTCACCACAATACCACATTTACACTAGGGGGTGTCCTACTTATGATATCCTCAAATTGATTCGAAAGTTTATTGTTCGTAAATATACATATATACAAATATTTCATTGGAATAAAACAGGGAATGGGAAAGAACAAAAAAACAAAAATTTAATTAATAAGACAATCCCTTTCTAAATAATAGACCGCTTACTGTTTTCCAGTTTATTCAGAACCGAAAACAAGCAGGTTAATCTCTAAATGGGAGTGGGATCTAAGTGAGAGAAAAAACGGGAGATGGAGTTCAGAAAATGGGTGGTGCCCTTCCAAGATAAATGCAATTTGGTAGATGCCAAGGACAAAAAATTGAAAGTGAGAGTGAGCATCTTGGAGGATTTCTGTTACAGGGAGGGGGGGGGTAACTAATTCCCTCGACTAGCTAAGAGGCTAAACTTATCCGAAGGGCTGGGGTCCGACAGTATCAGGAACCGTGTGCGACACGCTCAGGAAGGGAACACATACTCATACTTTACTCCTTTTCGTGCACACAAGTTTGCTATTTGTTTCTACCTTTTTTCAAAAACCGAGAAATGTAATCTTTTTCTATCACATCTGATCTTGATCTTCAGCTGGTGTTTGAAGAAAGCGATCAGATCCTCATCAGCAAAAGATTCAACCTCTTGGTCGTCTCTCACCATCTACACCATCATTCGTGCTACGGCCAAGATCACGAGAAACACCATTCGTCTCTCCCTGTCCCATGCCGGCCCGATGTTGCCGATTACATAGGATATGTTTAGCAGCAGAGGATGCTCAGGATTGATAGGAGCCATCACCTCGTTGAAATACTCCCAGAACCACCAGAGTTCTGTGGCATTGGAAAAAAGCGTGATCGGGCGTTTTTTTCTTTCGAGCTGTCGCAGCGCAAACACTCGGGCGAGTCCTCCATTCCAAAACTATGTTGTATGGCATTGAGGGGTAACATGTTCTGAGCCAATCGCCAGGTCAAAAGCAACTCTGAGTTGTTGAGATGACTCTCACCTGGCGCCCAACTCCATTTGGAGCAGATCTCCTCTGCCGACCACTCGAACCGCTCAACAAACGGATCGTCAGTTGCCCCCTCACTATTTCCCTGTGGAGTTCCTTTCTAGAAGACCGAGTAAGCTCACTGGATCGAAGAAGCTTTTGAGCGCGGCTCGGTGCTCTCTGAAAAACTGCGATTTACCCCTCGGCCTACGATTACCCTCAACTGAATGGTTGAGAATGAGGTCAAGAAAGGCGCTACTGACCATAGGGTTCCATGCAGATTTCTCTGTCAAAGTTCGACTCAGGAAAGCCAGTCTTTTGGCTGTTGCTGAAATATCAAGTCTAGCATCCTCAATCCTCCTTCACACAGACGTTGAATACAGACCTGTCTGTGAACTCGGTGCCACTTCTCAGAGAAGCAAGGACAGAAGGTGCCAGAGGACCTTTAGATGTTTCGCAGGCAGGGGAAGTACGGCCAATCGGTAAAGGATGAGTGGAAAGATGTAAGTGGCGTAGGCCTCAGCTCTACCTTTTTAAGCAGAGTTTCCTTCGAAGCTAAGTGTTAACCGACGCTTTGACTTTTGACTGTACCTCCGACCAATTCCTCTTGAGCTGGGAGCCCGATCCGAACCACATGCCGAGGATTCAAACCGGACCATCTGTCCAGCAGAAAGGAGCCGGATAGGTGGTGTCACCGCTCCAGGCACCCAATTTCTGGCCGCTTGACTTACTGCAGTTAATTTGGGCCCCTGTGATTCGTTTCATAATGTGTGAGCGCCTTTGTCACCTTCTCAATACCTTGGAAGCAAGACACAAAGACAGCGATGTCATTGTCGAACGCGGAAACCCTGGCTCGCGCTTCGCCAGGCAAAGCGATTCCGCGTCATACCGAACTTGCCTCCCTGCTACTTAGCTTGCGAAGTAACGGCTCCAACACAAGGATGCAGAGCAGGGGCAACAGTGGACAGCACTAACGCACCGCCCGGGAGATTGTGAAAGATTGCGAGTGCTTTTTGTTTACCTGCACCACTGCCGTGTGAGCAATACAGAACGGAGATTCATTTGCATAAGTCCGGTTTAAAACCGGCGGTCTCTAAAACAGATGCCAAGAAGCGATGGTCGACCCTGTTGAAAGCTTTGGACTGATCCAAGTTGATCAGTGTGGTTTCTGTGTCGTCTTCTATCCCTTATAGGATCGTATTAATCCGATGCAAGTTGTTCTGAATCGATCTCCCCTCCCCAGCATAGTTCTGCTCGGGTTCGATCAATTTTCCGATAACACCCAGCAACCGGTTCGATTTAATTTGAATATTTTTTAATGGGGGTGGGTTCTGTATAGTATCGATTCTGTTGTCGTAAGACGGTCCTACCAAGAATTATCTCCTCCGTTTTTAAGGGTGGGTGTGTGTGGAGAGGAGTTGTAGGATCATCCCAGAAGGAAAATAAAAAACTATGAAAAAAACTTGATTTAATCAGAATATTTTTTAATGTGGGTTGGTAGTGCAATGTCATCGGTTCTGTTATCATAAGACCGTCCTCGCAGGAATTACCTCCTTCATTTTGGGGGGGGGAGGGAGGTAGTGTTCGTTCATCATGATACCATCTTCTAAGTCAGAGAGTCAGTGTAGTATATATTCGTTCACCATACTACTAGCTAAGGAAGAACGATAACTCAAGTTTATAAACATGTTATTTTTAACTAGAAAATTATGCCTTATCGTTCTTCCTGAGCTAGCATATATCTCTTTGTTTATAAAGATGATGACTATATTTTCCGGCCAATTTCCATTTAGGTGTTTCACGAGGACAATGAAACTTGCCATTATTTTTAATGTTATCTAAATGAATAAATGTGAAAGTTTTTCCCACCTATCCTAACTATATTAACATTAAAACGGTTTATGCTGATTTAATTCTGTGTAGCATATTTTCATTCGTCGTGATACATTCCTCCCATGCATTATCTCTTTTTTCTATTTGGGGGTGGAAGTATACGTCGTTTCTCATGATACCATCCTATCAGGATTACCATCTCCCTTTTTTTTTTTTGGGGGGGGGGGTAGTGTACTATCTATTCTGTTGTCATATCATGCTCCCAGGCATTAACTCCTACGTTTCTTTTATGTTTTTAGGGGGGGGTCGTTCGTCATTATGTTATCCTCTGTCATTACCTCCTCCTTTAGGTCGGTGTATGTAGTTCGTTCATCATATCATCTGCTCAGCCTAGCAAAAATATGCAACCGAAGGGAGCATATATTTGCTACTATATATATATATATATATATATATATATATATATATATATATATATAATCTAAATAAATAAATGCAAGTTTTTTCCACCTATCCTAACTACATTAACATCAAAACAGGTTATACTTAGTTAATTCTATGATCCGGCATAAGGCTTTGACATACCGTATATATAGTAATCTGAAAACACCAACAATTAGCTTTAGGATTTCCTAATTTGCATATTTATTTCATAAACAGCTTAAATTAATATTCTGTAATATACATTTTTAATTTGCATTTTCATATTTTTTTATAGTATCTGCAACAATTTTGTCGATAGTAAAACATCCGATGACGCTGGTATGCTGTGAACAGATACTACACTTTGATTTTAGCCAAAAGGCTAAGGGATCATAAAAAAAAATAATGTTTTTAAGACAAGGCATTTTTAAACGAATAAAAAATACCCTGATTTAATCTATTGTATTATCTTTTAATCTTTTTCGTAGTATAGTATCGGTTCTGTTGTAAAAAGCTACTTTGTTTTTATGGTGATGGGGGTAGTCCTTCCAGGTATTATATCCTCCTTTTGGGGGAAGAGATAATATACCTTTTCTGTTGTCATTAGACATACTCACAGGCGTTACCTTCTCTTTTTATGGTGTGATCCAACCAAGTATTTCCTCCTCTATTCTTTTTTTTTGGGGGGGGGGGCATTGTCATGATATCATCCTCTCGGTCATTACCTCCTCGGGTGTCAGTGTAGTATATATTCGTTTACCATGATATTATACTCCCAGGCTAGCAAATATATGCGAATGGGGGGGGGAGCATATTTTTGCTAGTATATAAATATAATAAGTAAAGTCAAATGCTTAGACTAGTTAGTATCCTAACTCAACCAAGAAAAACATCTTAAAGATACATAGATGAAAGGTATAGTCCATTATGCCCATCAGATACCAATAAATACTGAAGGTATTAAAATCAGCTCTCTGGTTAAAACTTAGGGTCAACCAGAGCTATGATATTGCAACCTAGAAATATACAAAATTATGACATTAATTATTGAGTATATAAGTTCCAACAATTCAACATCAACAAAGTATTTTTGGAACTTGTATACTGAATGATGAACCTCATAATTTTGTATATTTCTAAGTTGTCATATATATATATATATTAATGAGTCACCACTTATCAAGACCCAAAGGCCAAAAGCCACTCGAGGATAAGGGTTAATGAGATTGTCAGTTGGATTATAAACAATACTATGAGAAGATTGAAAACGATGAGTCCAATAGGCAAAATTTGATTATTTAAGAGGAAGGCTAAACAAATATTTGTTAACATTAAAAGTTCCTTGACCTTTTGGTTAGGAGCAAAGTGTAGTATTTGTTCTGACACTACACTTCATCTTTTCTGCCATCGGCCAGCGAAGGAGAAATCCTTCTAGACTGAGGCAATTTTAATTTTTGTCCCAATCCTGAGACCCCTTTTTTTCAGAGAGCTAGATTTTCCCATGCAATGCATGCAAATAGCGACTTGAAAACGACCATGTTGTAGTCAGCTGGGAAGCATACCTGTGGTATTGTGTTCCACAGGTGGGAAGTTCTTGGAAATAAACTTTGTTCGTGGAAGTTCTATTTGGTTGTAGGTATGATATAATACAATTAAAACAACCGATTTTACTTGGTTAATGCCGTTTATTTTTATTCAAAGACTACATTAATCCTCTTAGGTGATTGATGCTTGAAAAAGAAGAATGAATTGAAGACAGTGTCACCACTAGAGGATCATCATCCCCTCTCTCTCCAATCTATGAACACCGTTTTTTGTAAATAAGTCAATGGGGGTTTTAATCATCAAAAATAAGAAAATTATCCAATTTTAATGGATTCATTTTATCCAATTTTCAGCATTTATTCAATAAATTACACATTTTATAAGGAAGTACAAGAATACCCGTCTCAGGACAAGTAAAATTAATTTCCCGAACAGAAGTTTTGCATTACTTTTATAAGATTAAAATCAAGATATAATGTTACCAAACTTCGTTTGGAATCATTATTCGAATTTTTATCAGAATTCATTGCATGATTTTGATTCTGGCAAATGTCTCAAATTTAAGGCTTGACCCTTTTAAATACTCCAAAGAAACTTAAATTTGGGGAATATTTATTAATTGATGTCTAATACCTATTGTCAAAATTTCACGAAAATTGGATGCCTCTAAATTTTCATGAAGGGTTTCCATCCCTGCTTTGCATAAAACTAAATTAAACTAAATATAGCCCACATTTGGACCCCTTACATTATCAGTTGTTCAGAAATTAACAATGATTGGTTAATTAGTTAAGGAGTGAATCCTGTACATACAAATATATAAACATATACACATACATAACTTTATATAAATAGAGATAGAATATTTAAAATTTAACATCAGAGATTTAAAAAAAATTGAAAATTTGACAGAATTTGAATCCAGATTAAAACTCATGTGCACTAACGTTTTTAATAAATATGCTGTTATTGTTGAAAGTGATTCTATCTAATTTTTACGAGTCTTCCACTTTTAGGCTGGGATCAAAGTGTAGTATCTGTTGTGTCTTAGGTCAGTGGAGAAGAAATCTTTCTAGATTGAGGCATCATCCTCGTTTAGTCTTTGTGTTTCATATTTGCATTTTCCTTCTGTTTCATGCTTTATTGGAAGGGTTTTAGTTTTGAGAGAGATGTGAGAGGGGGGGGGAGAAAGAATAAGAAGAAAGAGAGGAGGAGGGAAAAAGAAAAGAGAAGACTGAGACAATGAGGGGGTGGGAGAGAAAGAAAGACTGAGAGAAAGGTTTGTGATATCTAGTTATATATCCTTTAGGTATCATGTTAGGTGATACAGTAATCCGCTTATACCTCTTTCGGCCATAGCTCACACAGCAATTCCAGCAGCGTTACTTTTTAGCCCGACCAAATGCGGATATATTTTGAAGTTTCGATGCAATAGAGTTGACATTTTTTATTCAGCTGACAATGATTTTGCTGTCATATCTCCGGAAACCATTGTTCTTTTTATATTGGCATGCATTCAAGAACACATTGGCGGCTTTTTGCACATTTCACACTTAGGCAATTACTCAATGGTACAGTTCTAAAATGTCATTAAGGCCTTTTGCATGATAAAGTGCGGAAGCACATCTCAACATAAGTGGAAGTAAACGCAGCTGATATAATGCAGTCGATAAGTCGGTAGACATGAAGATGTGAAAGGGGGGGGGGGGTGAATGAAGAGACGTGGTAGGAGGGACCAAGTATATAGATGGGGTGGGTTCTGTGGGAAAGGACGGTGAAAGAATCAAGGGAGTTAGATGCAAACTAAGAATAAAGCCATAGAATTAGATCTAATCTAATATATAAAATTAAGTCAGTCGGATTCTCGACTTTTGTCATTGATAGCTTCTATCCTACAAATTCAATATTTCATTCTGAATAGCCATTTTATTTTGTTCACGTGTTGGTCCATGTTGTTAAGCAAACTAAAATGTAATTTGAGTTAATTTTTCCCCAAAAATAATCTATCCGATCGGTTTTATTTTCGTATAGCCAGCATTTAAAAAAAAATAAATAAATAAAATGGTAAATCTGTATTCGTCCAGTACAGCTTTACTTCCTTTGTTTCAAAGAGAAAAATTTTTTTCGGGTGTCTGTGTTCATCCATTACAAACTTACGTTCCTTTCGTTAGAACAAAAATATAAAATTTAGGAAAAAATAAAAGGGCATATTCTTTAAATAAGAAAGGCAAAAGAAATTGCAAGTAAATATACTACTGAGCAACGCCGAGTGAAATTGGGAGAAAGAAAGAAAAATGAAATGTGCATTTTAGATGAATAGAGAGTGGGGGGGGTGAATGCAAAGAAAGCGAGAGAAGAATAAAGTAAAAGGGAGAGAGAGAGAGAACGCAGAAGGGAAATGAATGAAAAGAAATAGAAAATGAAAGAAAACTCATAAGGATGATGAAAAGAAAGAAGAGTGAAAAGGAATGCTGGGGGGGGGGGGGGGAGTATGAGGATATATTAGTTAATGGAGCATGAGAATGAAGAGAAAGGGGAATGGAGACAAGCGACTGATTAATAAAATGGAACAAAAATGGATGGAAATTGAAAAAAAGAAAAGACGAAAAGTGGTGGGAAAATGAAGAAGAACGAGAAATGGTGGTGGTGGTAGTGGGGGGGGGGGTAATAAAAATAAACAAAAAAAGGATGAAGAAGAATGGAAGACAAAGAAAATGAAAGAAAAGGGGGTGAAAGAAGAATTAGAAACAAGAAAGATGAATTATGATGAAAGAGAAGCAATTAAACGGAGGAAAAGGTGAAGAGTGGAAAGAAGAAAAAGTAGAAAGAGGAATAAAAAAACAATCTAACATATAAGGTTATCTTGTTGGATTTTCAACATCAGATCCAAATAGTATTTAAGCTAACAAATCAAACTTTGTTTCTGACTAGCGAATTTTCTTTTGTTATTGTTGTATCGTGTTATTGTCATACTTAGCTACAATTTATTTTTAAATTACTTAGTCCGGCACAGACGACTGCTAATATGAAACATTTTTAAATAATCACCTAAAAATTTGAAAAGATCAGCAAAGGGGATTACAATGAAGCAACAAGAAGCAAGATAAAAAGAAACAAAATGAATTTAAAAAAAATAGCTAGGTTCTTTTTATAAATCAAAAAAGACAAATCAATAAGAGAAGACTGGAGATGGAATGAAAAACGTGAAAGAAGGATAAATAATGAACAAGCCAAAATTAAAGAGTTTGAGTAGAATAAAAAAGAAGAGAAAATGAGGAAAGAATGAAAAACAAAATAAAGAGTAAGCAGTTTGGATGGCATGAAAAAAAAGAAAAAAAAGTTGAAATTAAATTTAAAAAGAAATGAAAAATTGAAAAGAAAAATGAAGGAATAAAAAGCAAGATGGTGAAAGAAAAGATGGAGGTGTTTTAGGTGGAATAAAAAAGGAAAGAAAGAGCATAATGTCGATGTAATGCATTCCTTACAATGAGGAATCAAACTCTAAGAATGAGAAACGGACCTCTTATCACCTTTTACCCAACTTAAAAAAGAAAGATTCCTGTTGCTACACCGCCACATCAATTTTCTTTCTGCTATGACAGATTTCCAAGCTCCTTTAAGAAATGTCAAACATGGAAAAGACCGGATGTTATGTACCGTTTTTTTCTTTTTTTCTTTTCCCCCTTGGTCTTTTTGTTTCTTTTCTTGTTTTCAACGATATTTCTTAGTTCAGCAGTATTGTCTTATCGAGATGGTCGCCTTTCTGACACATTTTAACTATTTAATCTCTAAACTGTCTTTTTTTTTTCTTTTTTGTTAACTACACTTGTTGCTTGACCAAGGCTTTAGAGTCTCGTTAACGATTGATAACATAGCTGGATATTAATGAAATCAACGCAATAATCCTGCCAGAATGTGAACACGGAAAGCCGAAGCCCACCGCCGCTGTATATACACATCAATTTAAGATGTACATCATAAGTGTGTCTACTTTTTTATATATATAATTCTCAGCCACACACCTGTCTCTATTATGGACAGGTGATAATGAATGAGAAGCTGCAACCAAATTTCCATATAAGAATAATCCCACTTTACAGATTGGAAATCTTACAAAGATGAAGGCTTGGAAGAATGGATTATGGATTTCAAAAAGGTGAAATTATTTGTTAAATCTTGATCGCTTTGAGTTATTTTGTCTTGTCTGTTGCTAAGTCGTCATTTCAGCAGGGGGGGGGGTATACATTTTTGAAGTGCAAACTTACTGTTTCCATCTTAATTTTAAATTCACCTTGCTTTTATAAGTTGATATAATTAATGTGTTTTACATGAATCTTATTATTATGGAGATTTGGTGTCTGTAAACCATTTTCTGTGGCACCAACTGCGTTTTTTAATGAGATTATTATTATTATTATTATTATTATTATTATTATTATTATTATTATTATTATTATTATTATTATTATTATTATTATCATCAGCAGCATATTTTTAAATAAGAATGTTATGGTTTTAAATGTCACCATTGGTAAAGAAAGATATTCATTAACAATTGGGTATGAATAGAGCTTTACTTACTCCAGTAATTTGGGAGCTGACTCCCTTCCACACTTTTTTTTGTCTTCCTCTGTGTACCTAAAACTAAACGGAACTTCCATGAGCAAAATTTATTTCCAAGAACTGTCTGTGGAACAAAATACCGGGCGGTGGGGGGGGGTGGGGGTGCTGCTTCCCAGTTGACTACAATATGATCGTTTTCAAGTCCAATGTTAACAAATTCTTGTTGAGCCATCCTCTTAAATCATTAAATTCTGACCAGTTTCAACAATCGTTACCAATCCTTAAGGTGTTGTTGAACCGTCCACCGGACAAACTCATTGACCCTTATTCTTTATTGGCCTTTGGACCTTGATAAGCGGTGACTCATTAGTACATTAATTTTTTTTTTTTTTACCTGTTCCGGCTTTCGTTTATTGTCAGAATACCAACCTTTTTTTTTTTGTCTTTCGTTTGTATCATTTCAGTGTTTATTTTTTATGAGGCGATTTTTAAGGTAAAAGTACAAACTTATTTGGATTATTCGGATTGCTATTCTCATCTTGGATGTTATTCTCACAACGTTTCGGCTGATGTAATCTCCAACCTTCTTCAGGTGCATCTTGTAGAATTCGTGAATCTATATGGAAATTTGAACTGAAGAAGTTTGTAGGTTACATCAGCTGCAACATTATGAGAATAACATGCAAGGCGAGAATAGTAGTCTGAATTATTCTAATAATGCAAATTATCAGAAACAGCAATACCTACTCCCCGTCCGGAAGGGTGGGAAAAAGAGAGACGGCCAGATGGTCCAAAGGGATAGTTCCAGTAACGCTATCTGGAAACCACCTTAGTTTTATATATTGTCCACTTGTTTAAAATATTGGTGGAAAAACTTATATAGAACTAGCAGGACCCCAAGGAAATTCCACAATGTTTTCTACATCAATTTGTATAATTTACTGTTAATAATAATAATATTCCTTTTGAAATAATAAATGTCTATCAGGGTAAATACCATTAAGAAAAAATGACTTTCATCTTCCGTAAAAATAATTGTCATTGTCAGCTAAATATTCTTTAAATAAATATGTCTCTTTATTTATTTAAAATTGTAGCAATTTAATTCTTTTTAAAACAATAGATATTTTGTCTTTTTACTGTAAAAATAATTGTCAGCAAAATATTCATCAAATCAATAAAACGAATGTCACAATGTATTTATTTAACATTGTACAGTTTTAGTCGACTACACGACATTTTAAAATGTATAAAGTCAGAATATTTTACTTTAGCGACATCGGATTAATCACCAATTATCATCTTTGTTAATTGGATGATCTAAAAAAATTTAAGTGTGTGTTTTT
Organism: Sepiola atlantica; assembly: GCA_963556195.1. Classification (NCBI taxonomy): domain Eukaryota; kingdom Metazoa; phylum Mollusca; class Cephalopoda; order Sepiida; family Sepiolidae; genus Sepiola; species Sepiola atlantica. The sequence continues at coordinate 45,126,486 of OY744533.1, read as the reverse complement.
AACGTCTGTATGAACATGAAGTGGCTTAGCATATTATTATATAGATGGCTTTTAACGGTAACAACATATTGAAAAAGATAACTGTACTAGAATGTGCATTACTTTGACCCAAAATTAAATTCCTTCAAACTTTCACTCTTAAAAAAAAATAAACAAAAATAATGTTAAACTTGAAAAATTGTACTCCTTATAGAATATATGATATTCTTTGTACCTATCTAGCGTTGACGGGAGTGTTTACTTTCATTTTTTCCCACTCATTGAGGCCCCCTTATTAATAATATATTAACATTGTTTGAAAGTTAATAAATCATACTGTGTACTAATAAAAAAAAGAAATCTGTATTACGTAATAAATAAAAGAACGACATGTTTGGACATTTTCAGTTTGTTAATCACCTTGTTTTTTCTCTGTGTTATTGTCATCATCAGCAGCAGCAGCCACATCATCATCATCGTCATATTCAGTTTATCGTCCGTTTTACATGTTGCATGTGTTAGATGGCTTTTAGAAATTGACTTCCAAACTCACCTATTTCTGGCCACGTCTTTAGTTATCCCTCTTTCTCTCAAGTGCTTCAACTTCTAACTGCCAAAGAACTCTCATGCATTCTTTCAACATTGCCATACCATTCCAGTCTCCTGTTCTACACACATTTTTCTATACTGCCTAGATGTAATCTTCCTCTGAGCTCATCACATCTAAGCCCGTCTTTCAGACTAACATTACACATTTGAAAATAATTTATTAAACATTTTTAAAAATGTAATGATCTAAATGAAAATGGCATCTCATACGCTTTAAAAGCCAAATCAAAATTTAAAAACCTTAATTTTGAGTACTGGTGTCTTAAATAGTTTTGCAAAGGCGGAATTAAAGGGAGCAAATCATAGTGTTATCATTTATCATTTAAACAACATATAAGTAAGTGATTTGTATTTTATGTAAGTTTTAAAAGCACACGTGTATTTGTATGTACACAGATACACTATCATCTAATCTAGATAATAATACACTAAGGCAATTTCATGTTTGTATGTACGTTATGACCTTCCACCTTTTTTTTTTTAAATGATGGGATTGCTCAACCACAGAAAATGTAATTTAAAAACATTTCATCTGATGTTGTGGCGAATGTGAAACTCAAACTAAAATACACTTTCTTGGACTTCAGGCTAGATCAGAGTGTAGTATCTGTTTTGTCCAAAGATACTTTACACCGGACGTCCATAGAATGAAAATACATCACTACTCCTACAAGGGTTTTTGAGATAAATGCCTATAACCAGATATATTCTGAAACTACATTAACCAGCGTACTTAGATAAGTATGCTTTGGTTTGAACAAAGGTGGTGTAATATTATCGTGGGGTCTGCATTCGTGCCGGATGTTCATAGAATGCACGGCAGCAATATAGAACAGATGAAAGATACAACTGGAATTTCCACGGGTCCTGTTACTAATTATAAATAAGAAAACAACATGGTTGGACATTATCACATTGTTTATGTAAAAGCTGTTTGCTATTCACTTCCGGGTTTTTTTTCTCTGTTTAATTGTTGTAAATAGTTTTGTTATGGTGTAAATAAGGAAAACGATGATAAAAAAATAAAATTAGTCAGACTTTTCTTTCTCAAATACAATATTTTCAGATGGTACACATTTTATGCTGTGACCGGAGATTAGTCAATGAATGTGTGTTTGTCTGATTTATTTTGTCTTAATAGTTAAATAATAATTGTAAACAGATATAATTGTTTATAAGAAAGCTTAAAATAGAGCAACATAGAAAATCATCTATATATTAATACGATAGCGTGTGTGTTCGTGTGTCACGCTTCCGGCAAAAGCTCTGCGCATGCGTGCCGCACCTAGATTTTGAAAAACATTCAACTCGCCTAATTTTCGAAACATTTTCAAGTATTTCCCTTTGGCGCAATGGTTAGCGACGTAGTATTTTTTACTTCGGCCCGACTGGTTTATAGTTCGATCCAAACCAACCTCTAAGATTTTTTTTCTACATTTCGAGAGGAAGGGGAAGAGAGGTAGGGAGGGGACGACCGGGTAGACACATATTAATACAATAGCGTGTGTAATTTTGTGTGTCATGCTTACATCAAAAGCAACGACCTTCCGAATCTTTGTATGCTACTCATGAATTGGCTTGGCCTTTTGGCTAAGATCAAAGTGTAGTATCTGTTCTGATGGATACTGCACTCCATAGACTGGTATTGTCTTGGCCTTCGAGGCTTGATTTACGCCGGTCTATGGGTATGTCCTGTGCAGTTCTAGGAGGTCCACCCTCCCAGGCTTCGCCTCCCCTCTTTGGGGAGGAGTAAGTTTATTGCTTACTGCCTGGGGCGCTCCTTCCGGGGAATGCCAACAGGGCTGTCCAGGCAATTTTTAATTGGGCAGAGTGCTCACCTTCTCGAGCGCTGGCTTTTCAAACCCCACTTTCTCGACCCGACCTTGGGTCACATCTTACTTGTGGGAGTAAGATAAAACTGGCCGTGTGCCTAACTCCTGGAGAGGAGTAAATAAATATTCATGAATTGGAGCCAAATTTAATTTAATCGAAAACATTTACAAAGTAAGGTTTAGTCGTCGAAATATTACCTTCACTAGAAATATTGTATATAAAGAAGTTTTGTAAATTGTTTCATGTATTGTTCATTTTTTAAAAATAAATATACAAGTCCAAATCTTATCATATTTTATTCAAACATGTATAGGTTAGGAACAAGATAATTAGTATTAAAAACATCATTTCGTGTAATTTACACTGATCCCGCTAGTGTTTATTAATGCCGTAAGCTCTTGCCACTATTTAGGTTTATATTGAAAAATGTCTCTACTGATACAATCTTCCTAATCAAATAAAGTATTTTCTGAAAGGAATTAAGTTTATTGTTCTGAAGAACATGGTGGCATGTGCCACAAACAAGAACAAATGACTATTCAGAATGAAATATTGATTTTGTAGGAATGAGACCGGTTTCACTTCAAAAGAAAGAATAGAAGATATGATTTTTGGTGACTATAAAAGATTTAAAACATTAGTTTGCATACAAATAATAGTATCATAGGGGGTGAGGACATTGGAACTGTGTCGATTTTAAATTCACCTCACTTTTAAAAGTATATATAATTATTGATGTGATGTTCTTGCTTTATTCTATCTTATAATAATTTGTCTATATAATTGACCCACACCTTCTTACATGCTATCTACTTGACCGTCCAATATGCTATGTAATAGACCATCCAACATGTTATATAATTGACTGTCCAACATGTTATATAATTGACTGTCCAACATGCTATATTATTAACTCCTCACTGTCCCACATTCTATATAATTGACTTCCACCACCATCCCACATGCTATATAATTGACCGACCCACATGCTATATAATTGACCGTGCAACATGCTATATAATTGACCGTCCAACATTCTATATAATTGACCATCCTACATGCTATATAATTGACTTCTCACTGTCCCACATGTTATATAATTGACTCCTCATTGCCCCAAGTGCTATATAAAATTGACCCCATTACTGTCCAACATGTTATATAATTGACCCCCTCACTGTTCCACGTGTTATATAATTGACCCTCACCCCCCCCCCACATGCTATACAATTGATTCATCATTTCCCCAAGTGCTATATAATTGACTCCTCACTCTGTCCCACATATTATATAATTGAGCCCCAATCCCACGTGTTATATAATTTAGCTGCTCTTGATCAGAACAATACATCTCATATGATACGTAACTTTTCACAATTTCAAAAAATAAATTCCTGCAAGTGTAAAAAAATTTATCATTATTTTTAAAAACACTCGTTTTTAAATTAGAATTTTATTGTTTTAAATAAAGACATCCATTTATAAAATTGGATATATAAATGTTTCAGATATTTACAGTTGTAGTTATATCGATTTAACTTGATGAGGCTGGAGGTTGGAGTCGCACTTGGTAGGTGCCATTTCTTTAAGGTAGGAGGCTTATCTGGAGGGGAGGCAGGTGTCCTGTCAAGCCAATCAATTTGAGACATTTTTCTTGTTCCTTCTCTCTCTCTCTCTCTCTCTCTCTCTCTCTCTCGTTTTGTTTTTCTTAATCTTATTCTCATCTCTTATTTTTTTCTACGTCAAAGAAAAGAAAAGTTTGAAATCTTTTAAACTTGTCATATAGTCAACAACCCGAAAAGCGAATGAAACGTTGAAATGTTTCATCTCCATTTTAACAAGTTTGTCAATCAATCTATGTACGATCCCCATGACAATTCATTTGTTGAACATACAACATTATCAAAAGAAAGAGGAACAAATCCATAAAAAATAATTGTGTATTGGGTAGGGACGAAAAATACCGAAACAAGAGAAAGATAGCTTTCTGTTTGGGTTTTTATAGTATGTGCTGGTATTCGGAGCTAAATATTTCTTGTGCTGTGATTGGTTAAAAGAAACTGCTGATTTAAACTTTTGTCCAGTCAAGAGTCCATATGTAAAACATTCACTGCCGCAGAATTCCAAGAATTTTACCTCTTAAAGTACCGATCTGTGGTAGGTGATTATTTACTTTTCTTACATTTCCAAACTATGTATTCATTTTTGTCTCTATATTAATAAAATTGTGTGATCACTTCTCGTGTTTCTTGCCACTAAGTGACTTACACATTTATTTTTTTTACTATTATTCAATTATTTATTGGAATCAAATATTCAATAGCATAAAATAAAGATTCTTTTTAAATCCTTTTTTGTTTTGTTTAATTACTAAATTAAATCAACTAGAATGCATTTCGACTTCTTCCTAAACATTTTTATCTTTTATTAATAGTTTTAAAAAAAAGAAGGAATCAATTATTTCATGACACTTCGGAGTTCGCAAAGAATTTGGAAGCATTTGAACTGTCGAATAGAAAGTCATTTAAACTGGCTTTAAAATTCTTAGCAAATCCTTACATATTAAAAGATTTAAAGTTTTGAATTATTGGGTGTAAATACACCCAATGATTTTATAAATGGAGATTAAAACAATATTACCTTAACAAAATTAGTTATAGTTTTATAATAACCTGGTCCAATTTAATGACCAAACAATACCCTAATAATTTAATTTAACTTTCAAAATCCTTTTTTTTAAATATTTTTTGTTAAAAAGAACAAACGATATAGTTATAAAAAAAAAAGACAGAAAAAGAGCGAAACAAAAATTTTACTCACATAAAAAAAAATTGGACTATTTAACAAGGTTGCGTAGTCGGAAGATATAAGGTCTGACTCCGATTCATAGTATTCCATAATTTCAACTCCTAGGATTCCAAAATATCTAACTCCAACTCCTTATTTTAAACTCTTCCAATATTCATACTGTCTATTACTTCTTAGGAGATTAAAATATCAGACTCCGACTCCCAGCATTCTTAAGAGTCTGACTCCTTCCAAAACCTGACTCCGACTCTGCCACCCTGCTATTTAGAAAATAATGGGACGCATTTTTTTTATGGCAGAAAAAGTGATTTACTATTTTGTACAACTTGAAAATAAAATAAAGTTTAATTAAGTTTATTTTATTTTCAAGTTGTACAAAATAGTAAATCACTTTTTCTGCCATAAAAAAAAATGCGTCCCATTAGATGTAGAAAATAGATGTGATACTTAAAAAAAAATTGAAAATTAAATCTTTAAGAATAAATAATTAAAATCAGAGGTTTAATTTTAGTAAATTGTCTCCCTTTAAGAGATCTCCTTTCAACTCACTTTCCTCAGGGGAGTAAAAATTTATGTGAAATTGGACATAACAGCAATAACATAAAATGCATTCGATCAATTCCTTCTAATCTTCATAAGATTTAGAATAAACAAATGTATCATTTTGTTATGTCCAACTCCACTTAAATTCTAACGTTTCTCCTCTGAGAAATGTCAGTTGAAAGAAGATCTCCCAATGGGAGACCATTTTCTAAAAATGAAACCGATGGCTTCAATTAGCTATTTAAAAATTTTTTACTCGTTAAAATTAATTTAATTTTTGCTCAGTTGTAGGAAAACACACGATAGAATTTGATGATTATTTTGTTGCTTTCGAATAACAAAGTATGGATGTGATTATCATATCAAGATTTATTTAGTTTTTATAATATTACACCCTCCATCAAATATGACAATAACAAAAATTATGCTTCGCCAGTGTTCGTACTCGCTATTTATCTAAATATATTGAATTTAAACCTGGCCAGGGTTGAGGATATGCGTTGCATTGATAGAAATGATTTAAGAGTGATACAATGGATGTGTAATGTGATTCTTAAAGACAGGCTTAAATCTGATGACCTCAGAGGAAAATGAAATCTGGACAATATAGGGAGATGTGTGCAGAACAGGAGACTTTGTCGGTTTGGTCGCATTGAAAGAATGAGTGAGATTTATTGGGTTAGTAGATGCAAAACAGTCGAGGTAACAGGATCAGTTCACAGGAGAAGGCCAAGGAAAACAAGTAATAAGAATGGATTTGAGAGAAAGAGGGATAAATCAAAACTTGGTCAGAGATAGGTTAGTTTGGAAGTCAATTTGTAAAAGCCGACAAATGCATGCCAGCATGATGATATTACTAAAATATTCATATACAATCATAGAATTACATCAGTAATTTAATTTTTCATATATAAATTATCATTTCTAGTGATCTAAATAACAAAAAAAAAACACTGTTGACTTTTTATTATAGAGTGGAGGATTTCTTTCCGAATCTATTTAAGAAGCAAGGTACATCTGAGGTAGTCATCTGACTTGCTATTTGCTTTCTCATTTTCCCTTACCACTTGAAATGGTTTCGTCTGGAGGTTAGAAAAAGGCTTGCTAACGCATTCATGACGCAATGGAAGTACATATATTTATTTATATACAAATAAATACACATTGGTCTTTATTATAGAGTGGAGTATTTTGTATTATTACCATTTTCCACCAATTTCCGGTTATTATTGTAAGCTGTGTTAGACATTAATTTGACAGTGATTGATGAGTCATTCTGACGTTGCTGGTATGTAGTTCGTGCTATGGTAATCTTTGATTTTGGCGGCTGAGCTGGCTCTGAAGACTAGATGATAGTGATGATGATTTCTATCAAAACGACCGCAGTCACTTATTCGCTAAAGTCCTTCTGTTTGTCCGTCTATCGACGCTACTTTTATAGACCTGTTGATCATGTGACCGGCTCAAAAAACACCATTTAATTTCTGAAATTTGGTTGTTCTCTGATTGGTGCATAAATTGAAATTCAAATATTTGAATTTAAATTCCAGTCAAACTGCACCTAACCGTTTTAGTACTTTTTCATTGGCCCCTTTTTGAGTGTGAAGAAAAGAAATAAGGAAAAGAAAAGACCGAGTAAGAACAAAACTAGGAGAGAAAGGAAGGTAGTAATCTTAACAAGCAAGTTAGTATCAAATCTCTACACATTCACTACAGATCTTTCGATCTGTTAACTGTTCACAGTGCCGGTGCTCAGTGGGGTGAGAGATATGTCCCTCACTAGGAAACTATACTTTATAAACAAACATAGAATTATCAAATTTTAATAAAATGTGCATATCGTCTGGAGATATTCAAATGTGCATATCATCTGGAAATAAACAAATGTGCATATCGTCTGGAGATATTCAAATGTGCATATCGTCTGGAGATATTCAAATGTGCATATCGTCTGGAGATATTCAAATGTGCATATCGTCTGGAGATATTCAAATGTGCATATCGTTTGGAGATATTCAAATGTGCATATCGTTTGGAGATATTCAAATGTGCATATCGTCTGGAGATATTCAAATGTGCATATCGTTTGGAGATATTCAAATGTGCATATCGTTTGGAGATATTCAAATGTGCATATCGTCTGGAGATAACCAAATGTGCATATCGTCTGGAGATAACCAAATGTGCATATCGTCTGGAGATAACCAAATGTGCATATCGTCTGGAGATATTCAAATGTGCATATCGCGTCTGGGGATATCCAATTGTGCATATCGTCTGGGGATATTCAAAAATATATGATGTCCACCACTACTCGAAAATGCATATTGTCGACCTTTACTCCAAAAGTGCACGCAACTGACCTCTACTCGAAAATGATCAGTTTACCTGGACAAACTGTCTATTTGAATATATATTTGGTTATTTTTGGAGCCTTCATTACCAGCATTTGACATTACAAAAGCGTGTTTGCACTCATTCAACCTTGCATACATTCATGCACATGCATTTGTTTTTATATTCAGTTGTTGCTGCCTGCTTCTTCTTCCTATGTCTTACTTTTTTATGCAAATGTCTTTAACACCCCCCCACCCCCTCCCCGGCAATGTTTGTTTACATTCCCTTATGCACTAAGCACGTGGGTAGTTGAGATGCCATTTTAGTCAACAATCTAAATCTATTCATCTTCACCTTTTTTTTTTTTTACTCTTTTACAATGGAAGCTTCAAAGTGGCAGTCTCAACAGCCAACCTCCAAAACGCAGAACAAAACCTTACTAAAGCTAAAACTACGAATTCTACTAGTTCTGCCACTGCTACTCTTGCTTCTGTTACAAAATGATGACGGCAGAGGGTTAGAGCTTTGGAGTTAGGCTGGTGCTACAGTGTTAGTTAAAGAGAGTACAGAACTCGCACTGCAATTTCGACCACCTTCCTCTTAGCAATCCCCTCTGAAACTTTTCTTTTCTTTCTTTCCACACCTCTTTCAATTTCATCTTTTTGTATTCGTCGTTTCTTTTTTTTGTCCCTCATTCTCTCAATTGTTTTCCTTCTTGTGTTTTCATTTGTTCTTCTTCTCTCCTCGTTTTTCTTTTCATTCCTCCCCTCACATTATCCTTGTCTCTATCTCTCTCCTCCCCTCCTCCTACTTCTTAATATTACGATGTCTCCTTATTTTTTAAATTTTCCAATTCCTATTATTTTAGTCTCTATATTTCTCAATTCCATATTTTTCGTTTTGTTATTTTTTGCTTTCCTCCTCACCTTCATCCTCTATTGATCTCCCCCCTCCTCGTAAATCTTTCTTGATCTTTCTCTTCCTCATGCCCATCTTCCTGTTACCTCATCCTTTCTTCTACTTCCTCATCCTTTTTTTCTCATCCTACTTCTTCCTCGTCCTGTCTTCCTCTTCTCCATCTTTTCTTCCTCTTCCGCTCTTTATCTTCCTCATAATCATTTTATTTTGATCTTCCACATCCTTTTCCTCTCTTCCTCATCTTGATCCTCTCTTGATCTTCTTCTTCTTCATCCTTTCTTCTTCATCCTTTCTTCTTCATCCTTTCTTTTTCATCCTTTCATCTACCTTTTCTTTTTTTCTTCCTCATCTTCATCCTTTCTTCCTCTTCCTTAACCATTCTTCCTGTATTCCTCATCCATTATTAGTCTTCCTGATCCTCATCCTCTCTTGATTTTCTTCCCTCTCATCCTTTGATCTTCCACCTCATCTTTTATTGATTTTCTTCCACCTCATCCTCTACTGATCTCATTCCACCTCATCTTCTTTTGATCTTCTTCATCCTCATCCTCTCCCTCTTCCTCATCCTCTCTTGATCTTCCTCTTCCTCATCCTCTCTTGATCTTCCTCTTCCTCTCTTGATCTTCCTCTTCCTTTCTTGATCTTCCTCTTCCTATCTTGATCTTCCGCTTCCTCTCTTGATCTTCTTCATCCTCTCTTGATCTTCCTCTTCCTCTCTTGATCTTCTTCATCCTCTCTTGATCTTCCTCTTCCTCTCTTGATCTTCCTCTTCCTCATCCTCTCTTGATCTTCCCCATCCTCTCTTGATCTTCCTTATCCTTTGATCTTCCTCATCCTCTTTTGATCTTCCTCATCCTCTCTTGATCTTCCTCTTCCTCATCCTTTCTTGATCTTCCTCATCCTCTCTTTATCTTCCTTATCCTTTGATCTTCCTCATCCTCTCTTGATCTTCCTCTTCCTCTCTTGATCTTTCTCTTCCTCTCTTGATCTTCCGCTTCCTCTTTTGATCTTATTCTTCCTCATCCTCTCTTGATCTTCCTCTTCCTCATCCTCTCTTGATCTTCCTGTTCCTCTCTTGATTTTCCTCTTCCTCATCCTCTCTTGATCTTCCTCATCCTCTCTTGATCTTCCTCATCCTCTCTTGATCTTGCTCATCCTCTCTTGATCTTCATTATCCTTTGATCTTCCTCATCCTTTCTTGATCTTCCTCATCCTCTCTTGATCTTCCTCTTCCTCTCCCTCTCTTGATCTTCCTCTTCTTCATCCTCTCTTGATCTTCCTCTTCTTTATCCTCTCTTGATCTTCCTCTTTCCCATCCTCTTGATTTTTGCTCTACCTAATCCCCTCTTTATCTTCCTTAACCTCTTTTGATTTTCCTTAATCTCTATTGAACTGCTTGATCATCCTCGTCCTCCTGAACCTCTATTGATGTTCCTAGTTCTCCCGAACCTCTCATGATGCTCCTAATTCTCCCGAACATCTCTTGATGCTCATAGACCCCCTTAAACTCTCTTAATCCTCTTTAATCTTTATTAATCCTCTTCAACCTCTATTTATCCTACTTTGTCGTTCCTTTTTTTATTCTTTTAATATATTCCTTTGGGGCAATTTTGGTTCAAGACTGGAAAACTGAAAGAGAGGATTTGGAAGTCTATCAGGGAAGAGTGTTCACTTTTGCTCCAAAAGGACCATTAAAAGTAAATGTCACGGAAGTAAATAAAGTTAATTTCACTTGTTGCCTTACCCTCCCCCCTCCTTAAAAAAAATCTGCTCACCGCTCACTCGACGTTTTCTCTCTTTTCTCCTGTTTTCTTTTCTTTCTTTCCATTTGGTTTTTCACAACATAAAGGTTAGAATCTTCATTTGACCTACAATTCAAACATTTCTTTAACTTTTAAATTGCACACCAGGCAAAGACGGGCTATTTTATGGAAGGGATGAGGCACTTCCACCACTCGATCCTGGTTCAGGATCGTAACGTTCGTCACAAAAACTATACGATAAATGAAAATGCATATATTTGTTTGCTGATTTTTTTTTTTTTTTGGTATGTAACCATTTTATGAAGTGCCAGTGTCAATCTGCCCTGCTTTTGTTTGTAATTCTAATCCCGAAGTCGGTAAAACTCAATTAACGTTTTTTTAAAACTCCTCCCCATTGTACAAATATGTAAAGTTTATCGCTCCTCTTTTTGAGGTGCATTTCTTTGTTGATTATTGGCATTCTGTCTTGAGAGACAATGGCTACCCTCTGAAATGGTGTCTGCATGACAAGGAGTTAGTAGTCAAGCAAATATAGCGCAATCCCTAATCGCACTTCTCTTTTTACATGGTATTGCTGAAATCCATTCAGCAAAAGGGAGAAATCTAAGAAGGACTAGTGTTACTTTAAAATTTTCCTTCTTTACAATAGTTATGCTATCATGGGGATAGTCTAGTCTACCCTACTATTTATTCATAGCTAGAGGGAGGAGAGGTGGTTCATACCTTAGCCAAAGGTATTAAAGAAACTTACTTTATAGCTACATAAAAATGCATGGTACTTGGTATTCTCAAATGGGCATCTATTAAAAGTACTGACCAGGCGCAGTGTAGCATAATAATGTATTAGCCACGTATGATGCTATTAATATAGAGATGGAAAAAGAAATGCTCATGTAAGGGAGGTTAACTCCTATTTTAACCTTCAAGTTAAAATAGGAGTTATCTCTCTTACATTATTGGAGTTATGTTTAGAAATAAAGATACCGTTTACAAATAACGTGCCTGTGGCTTGCATTATCACAGTAAAACAACAGTGTAATTAGGTGTCTTAAAAGAAAAAAATATTACCTGCTGTCATGTTAGCCAAATAACTATAAGAAATGAATTTAGTGAAAAAGTATAATTGTTTATCTGATAGCTAACATAGAGCAACAATGAAAATATTTTTATTAATGATATAAGCTAATTTTTGCTTTTTAAGTTTGTTGTGGGCCTGTAATGGGTCCAGAAGGAAAACCCGAACTTGGGATTTAGAGAAGACAAGTATACTGAAAAAAGTATAATACAACAGAGAACAAGAGTGGTTGTATGTCAGTCTTGACTGCCAGTATAGATTGGTGTAATATCAGGTATTTAATCCCTTCCCACCGCAGGAATATGTGACAAGGCCAGAGAATCAAGCCAGCGCCCTAAAGAAGGAGCACGCTGGCCTATAAAAAATTGCCTGGATAGCCCTATTGGCATTCCTCGGTCAGAGCGCCTCAGGCAGTAAGCGATAAACTTACTCCACCTTAAAGATGGGAGGCAAGGCCTGGTAGGGTGGACCTCCCAGGACTAATACCTCAGCCCAACACATAAAAGGCCACCAAAATGGTCCAGTTCCTGCCGGACTGATTGTCAAGAGCGAATCCTTGACTGGTATTGACCAGTCCGAAGTCTCTAAGCAACTGACCTTACATAAAGACCGCACAGGCTGGTGTGGACCCAACCCTGAGAAGCAGGCGCTCCCAGTATTTATGGTGAGTGGAAGAGTTCAAATAGTCCATATAGGTAAGGTACCATAACAGTCATAATTGAAAATGTCTCCATTTTACTAATCCCTTGAGCCAGAATAAGTCTTTTTTAGAAAGAAACTGCTATTTAGGTCTAACTTAAAAAATTCGACGGTCTTGATTATATATTAACAGATTTTTATAGAGACTTGCATTTTTTTTTGTGTGTAGTATGTTCCTCATTTATGTTTGTTCAAAACGCTTTGAATAAATTTCTGGCAAGAAGGTATCTTTTTTCTGATACTGGTTGTCAACGGTTCGAGATATAAATCATGCTGAAATACCGTTTTCTTTAGTCAGTATTTATATGGATGCTCATTTGAGAATACCATGTACCGTAAGTTTGATAGTAGCGATAAACTCACTTTCTCTAGTACCTTTGGTTAAAGTATGAACCCCCTCCCTCCCTCTAATTATGAATAAAATAGTAGGGTAGTCTACACTATTGCCTTGGTAGAGCAACTACTCTAAGAGAAGAAAAGCTAGTATAATAATATTTACTTTTAATACATGAGATTGTGAGAATGCATCAAAATATAATTTTTTAAACAGGTCATTTATTTTGTGCTACTGAGTCACGTATAATCAAAACCAAAAGCCACTCGAGGATAAGGGTTAATGAGATTGTCAGTTTGATAACTCAGAGGATTGAAAACAATAGACGAAATGGACAAAATTTCATTATTTAAGAGGACAACTCGACAGGTATTTGTTGACATTAGACTTGAAGAGTTGTTGTAGTCTGTAGGGCAGCAGTCCCATAGTAACGTGTGCGACAGGCGGGAAGTTCTTGGAAAGAAACTCCGTTCATGAAAATTGTTTCGTTTTATGTACACAGAAGAAGAACAGAAAATTCTTTGCAGTGGTGGTAGCTAGACGAGTTCTTGCTGTGAATGTTTTACAGAGAGGAACCAGTGATTGGAGCTCAGTCGAGTATCTACCATGAAAATAACGATAGAGTACGATAACACTAGCAGCGTATCTTCTGTTAGAAAGGAAGAGATCAGGAAAGGAAGAGATCATCTTCTACTAATTGTGAAGTCGATTTTGTACTCTGTCAAGGCAGGAAAAGGTGTTTCAAGTATTTGATTCTTATATAGGTAGATAATTACATCAGGAGTCAGGTACTTTCTGAAACGGTAGAATGATCTGAACATTTTTCCAGCAACTTTTTCTTTTATTGTTGTTAGCCCCCAAACAAGGCATCTTGCCACTGAAGCATAAAGGGTTACTGTGATAAGGGCAACCTAAGTGTGTGTGTGTGTGTGGGGGGTAGCAGTAGATGTTTGCTCACATTGCATTTAAATTTCTGCATGTTGGTAGAATCGGAGGAGAAAAAGGAAGCAGGGAGGGAATTCCAAAAGAAAGCACTTCGAGGAAAGAAGCTATAGGAGTAAAAAATCTTCGGACATTTACAGTGAAGAGGTGTGATTTTGCTACTAGTCGAGTTATTTACATTGAGAGTGTACAAGTGCAGTAAGTTCATCAGAGCACATTCCCTGGAAATGCTTGTAAAACAAGCACAGGGGTGCTACACTGCAGTGATGTGACAGGGACTAGAGCTTAGCAGACAGTGCAGGACCTATTTGGTTAGAGAGTCTTTTTTGCACCCTGTCCAAGAGGGAGAGGCTAGTGATTGTTGCACCAGCCCAAATATGGCAATAATATGCCATGCACAGACAAATGGCGGATTTATAGGGATATAGGATACTGGCAGGATTTTAGCAACAGATCTGATGTAAGTCTTCCATTTCATGTCTGGAGTGAAAGTCAGAGCTAGAAGCTTGTAAAAGCAATGAATAAAATGAAGGAATTTTAATTAGTAAAAGAGGAAATATTTCAATATTCTCTTTATGTGTCTGTTGGCAGGTCGACAATTTTAAAATTACTGATAAAAGTGGATTTATTGTAGTAAACGGTTTCCTGAGCAGATCTTCTTTCAACGAGTGATGATGGCACTAGACCAGTGTGATACGAGCCTCAACCAGGTTTCCAGCAATCTTGTCGGGGCTTTTATTATTGTATACTAAAAGTTAAACACTTACCAAGGCCAAAAGTCACTCGATGATAAGGGTTAGTGAGATTTTCAATTGGATGATGGAACAATACTATAAAAGGATTGAGAACAGATTAATTTACAGGACGACTCAATAGATATTTGTTTACATTAGACTTGAAAACGACCCTGTTGTAGTCTGTAGGGAATCAATCCCACGGTACATGTTCCACAGGTGGGTAGTTCTTAAAAAGAAACTTTGTTCATGGAAGTTTTGTTTGATTCTAGTTGCACAAAGGAAGAAAGAGTTCTTTACAGTGTTGAAAGGAAGACGAGTTTTTGCTGAAAAGGCCTGGTATGGGGGGGGGCACTAGAGCTTGAAACTCAGTCGTGCATTTGTATCAGAGTGTAGTATCTGTTCTGATACTACACTTCATTTGTTCTATCCTCGGCCAGTGAACGAGAAATCCTTCTACTACTGAGGCACAAAGGTCACACAATCTTTGTTTTATTGATGTCCAATGATAAGCACACCTGGATATGATATGCAAAAATTGTCAATAACTCTGACATATTCCGCTCTTTGCACTAATTTTGGCTGTGATGACCTTTTCTGTTCAGGAATAGTCTGGAAATTGTTTTGATAGATATTTTCTTTAAGATGACTTCATAGATAAAAATCTGGGGACGGGTAAAGTCCGGTGAATGTGAAGCCCATTCAGCATCACACTTCCTACTGATAAGACAATCATCAAAGTGGCCCTGCATAATGATAAAACAAAGACTTGAATATTCATTACTGAAACTTGGTGTGCAAGTTGAGCATAGACTGAAGTATATTTGCACCAAATATGGTTGGATTGCAAAATGTATTGTGGATTAAATTAACGATTCAATGGGTGGCATTTTGTAATTTTCTCATCAGTAAGAGATATGATCCTGAATAGGTTTCACATTCATCAGATCTTAACCTCCCAGATTTTTATCTGTGGGTTATCGCAAAGATAATTTCTATCTTATAGAGCACGTATATCCCGAGGTACAGTGTGGGTTCAGAGCAGGAAGATCAACTATCAATATGATCTTAACCCTATGACAGTTCCAGGAAAATTGCTATGGACAGAGGCAATCACTGTACATTGCATGCATCGACCTAACTAAGGGCTTTGACCGTGTCAGCAGGAAAGGACTTTTCACTCTGGGACTTTTCACGATGCTGCAGAACATTACATGTCCCTCTAGGCTCCTGGGGATGATCACATCATGAAGACACGCAGGGCACTGTACAGTATGATGGCTCTTCCTCTGATCTTTTCCCAATCAAGAACGAGGTGAAACAGGGGAGCATACTCGCTCCGACACGCCTTGGTATCTTCTTCTCTCTGCTATTGTCGTATGCCTTCAGCAAATCGGAGGATGAAGTAAACCTCCACATAAGCAATGACAGCCTCTTCAACATTGCCAACCTCCGAGCAAAGTGTGGAAGGTACTCCTACAAGAGATGCTCTTCATTTACGATGCAGCACTGATAGCGCACTCTGAAGAAGAATTGCAGCAACTCATCAGCTGCTTCACGCATGCATGCAGAGAGTTTGGCATGACCATCCGCCTAAAAAATACAAGCATCCTTGACCAAGATGTAGGCAGTGTCCAAAACATCACCATTGGCGATTACACCTTCAAGGTTGTTGAGGACTTAAAATACCTCAGCTCCACCATTTCCAGCAATTTCTCCCTGGATGCTGAACTCTACAAACGCATCAGCAAGGCAATAACAGCCATGACTCACTTGGCAAAGAACAAGATGCTGACCACCAACACAAAAATGGTGTACCAGGCCTGCATGCTCAGCAAGCTGTTTTGTGCAGTGAACAATGGACACTATTTCTGCCAAGAGAACAGGCTCAAAATACTCCGCCAGGAGAAGTCTGGGAATCACCTGGCAGAACTGCATTTCAAATGATAGCGTTCTTGATCAGGCAGACATTATAAGTATGTTCACTCTACTCACCTAACATCGACTCCAGTGGCTTGACCATGGCAGGATCCCCAAGGACACTCTATTCAGCAAGCTCGCCACTGGCACCAGACCAGCAGGAAGATCTATCCTACGCTACAAGCAGGCTGGGAGTCAGGCTGAAGAGCGCAGCCGCTGAAGAAGTGCTGTGAAGGCAAACTCACAGAGGAGTGAAAAGATGAGAAACCAGCAGTAGAGGTAGAGGAGAGAACACAGACGGCAGACGGCTGCATCAGAACTCCCATAACCAGACACCACCTACATCTGTTGCAACTGCAATAGAGCCTGACGATCCTGGATTTGTGTGCACAGTCACAGCAGATGCTGCAATTCAGCAGTGGACAAATCTAAGGTGCAGAACTTTATTATCTCCCAGGACAGACGGATGTCAACAATAAAAAAATGTCTATTAAAACAATCCCCAGACTATTCCTTAACCGAAGATGGCCATCATAGCCAAAACCAGTCATATCCAGGTGTTTTTTAACATAGAGGTGCAAATTTAAAGCATGTCATTGAGTGGCGATAAAACAAAGACTGTTGACATTCATGATTGGAACTTGGTGGACAAGTCAGGCAAAAACTGAAGTATATTTGTACCAAATATGGTTGGATTGCAGAAAGTATTGTGGATTTTATTAACGATTCCATGGATTGCAATTTTTTGGGGTCACCCTATATGTTTGCATGCAATTTTGTGTGGGTTTGCTTATACAAGAGTAAAGTAATCTATTCTTTTCTATGACGTCATTGTTTTATAAAGAACCATAATAACAGTAAATTACCTCATCTGGTGGATGCAATATATTTGCTATAAAAATGGCATTTGTGTCTAACGTGGACTGATGATATCTATGTGACAACTGAAAAGATAAAAGGAAATTATTTCTTTTTATTGATATAAAAAGCGACCAAGTCTCCGGTCATAAAAAAAAGGTTCCTTATCTCTCTCATGTTAGCTATTTTATCAATCCAGAGAACAGTTTTCAGCTGGACCAGTTTGGTACGTTGCACAAAATGGAGTATTGTTGCCACATCTGGGCTGGTGCATCATCTACTAGTCTCTCCCTCCTTGACAAGGTCCAAAAAAGAGTCGCCAACCTAATAGGTCCCTCACTGTCAACCAAGCTCCAGTCCCTGTCCCATCGCCGCAATGTAGCATCCTTGTGCTTTTTTTACAAATACTTCAAATACTGCTCCGATGAATTGGCTACTCTGGTGCCCCCTCGATGTAAATTCACTAGACCAACTCGACAATCAACTAAATCCCATCCATTCACTGTGGAGATCCCCAGATGCCGGAGAGCTTTCTACTCAAATAGCTTCTTTCCTCGTGCTGCTGGCCTCTGGAACTCCCTCCCTGCCTCCTGTTTCCCCGACAGTACTGACATGCAGAAATTTAAAATTAATGTAAACAAACATCTCGCTGCGCAGATCCCAGTTTAGGTAACCCCCCCCCCCCCCCAACCTTCTCCCCTTTTCTTTCTTCTCAGTAGCCCCTTACGTCTACAGCGGCGGCCTGCCTTGTTTGGAGTGAACTACGTAAAAAAAATTTTTTTTTAAAAAGGTGTGGGTTTTTTTGTCATCTATATGAGAATATGCTCCGGCAATTTCATATTTGTACACCCCTTTTTTTTAAAATGGGATCACCCAATTGTCGAAGAAGCAATACAAAAGCAATTTTTTTTTAATTTCATCGTATGTTGCTGTTGTGTTGAACGTGAAACTGAAATACACTTTCTTAACCTTCAGGCTAGGATCAAAGTGTAGTATCTATTCTGTCCACAGACGGTACAATAATATCGTGAAATCTGCGTTCGCGCTAGACATCTATAGACTGGAAATATGTCATTAACTCCTACAAGGATTTTGAAATAGACCCCCATAACCAGATAATTCTGAAACTGCATTAACTTGAGTACTTAAATAATTGTTTCAGTTTGAACAAAAGTGGTACAATAATATCGTGATGTCTGTGTTTGGGCTGCATTTCCATAGAATGAAAATATTTTCAAGCACGACAGCAATATATGACAGATAAAGGACACAACGATAGAGATTCCACGGGTCCCGCTAGTTTATATAATAATACGCTAAGGCATTTCATGTTTGTACCTACATTATTACCTTTCACACATATTTAAAAAAAATGAAATCGTCTGATGTTGCTAAGGAACATCTTCATAAAAAATCCATTTTTTCTTGATACACATGGCGAATAATCTATATGATCCACCATTTTTTTTTCTTGATTTTAGAGAGTTCGCTTTGAAATATCACACACAATTATCTTTCCTTAAAAAGAATACACAAAAAAACTACCATAAGCGGTTACAGAAGGAAAGATACAACTCCCTTGGACTTGAATTGAATCTTTTTTCTGTAAGCGCCAGTGGTTGTTTTTTTTTTTTTGTGGGTTTGGGGGTTTTTTAAAGGAAAGATAACTCTGTGTGTGATATTTAAAGGGAACTCTAAAATTAAAAAAGTGAGTGTGTATCGAAGAAAAATGGATGTTTTCAAGAACATTTTCAATAGTAAGACTTTTTTTTTTTGTAATTCTGAAGATTCATTTGTCAAAAAGATTCAGACTTTGTAATTACCAATTCTTGGATTGTATGGCTATTAAGAAACAGTTGTTTAAAACCAATTTTTGCTTAATACAAGACCCTTTTTTATCAGAAAATATCTAATTATATGTATTTAGCTGTACGTACCCTGCGTTGCCTAGTAGTGTTTTATTTGTGTTTTTCAAAAATATGATTTTTTGGTTCCCA
Source organism: Sepiola atlantica (assembly GCA_963556195.1). Lineage (NCBI taxonomy): Eukaryota > Metazoa > Mollusca > Cephalopoda > Sepiida > Sepiolidae > Sepiola > Sepiola atlantica. Next base: position 45,107,137 of record OY744533.1, on the reverse strand, counting down.
ACAAAAAGAAAGTAACTCTGTATTCATCAATACAGAGTTACGTCCACTTTTGTAAAATGGCATCTGTATGAAAATAATTCCAACCTGGTCAAAGTATTTTTGGAAGGAATTAGATTAAATGTTATTGTTCTTAACAACAAACTGCAATGATCTACCAAAAGAACTAACAAGAATCAAATAAAGATTTTGTAAGAAGAAAAAGAAATGAGAAAAAGACCGACTTTACTTTTTATATTAGATAACATGGTTGATATGTGCTTCATTCTAAATTCTTGTAAATAAATAAATAAATATATATATATATATATATATATATATATATATATTAGGAAATTGACAACATCTTTGAGGCATGCATGAAAATGTATTTACATTAAATATTTGTGAAAATCAACACATCGTGCAATTTAAATGAAAAAATCATTTATTTAATTTTTTTTGCAAGTTTTCGTTGGAGAACAACTTTGTCAGGCAAGACTGTCTTATAGTTTGTTTTTTCTTCTTCTTTCTCATTTTGATGGTATTAACCCCGAGGGGTCGAATCTGGAAGATATTTATTTTTGTCTAGTTTCGCCTCCATAAAAACAATACATCTAAAAAAAATTCACTGTCTTCTTGTAATTCGCAATCATACAACTTAACTTACAAGTAATAATCAACTTTAAAATAAGAACCGTCAGTACAATTTTCAAATGTCTGATTCTTGGTTTGCCATTTCCAATGTAATGGTGTCTTAATATTCCCATCACTAGTCTTAATCATTTTTTGCATCTCATAGTATTAATGGTCGGCTTTTGTCAATCAAAAAGTTGCCCCATTAATGCAAATACTTCTGTGTTCTTTTGGTATGGGAAATCTTTGTTTGCGTCCATATATTTGTCGCTGTGAGGCAGTTTTTGTTAGTGAAGACGGGATATAAATTTTATTTCCCACAATTGGAAATCAGTTTTTTCAACTGGGTTCATAACATTTTAAGTTAGTGGGGTTATATGATTAACTCGCGGATCCATTCATTGTAGAATGATGTGGAAGGAAATAAAATGCAAGCTTTAGATCAAGTAAAGAAAAAAACTTGTTTTTCTCGGATCCTCAGTTCCAAATGTATCAAACGATGTAAACAGAAGGAATGCATTAGTCTTCACTGCCTTTGACAGACTAAAGAATGCATTAGTCTTCACTGCCTTTGACAGACTAAAGAATGCATTAGTCTTCACTGCCTTTGACAGACTAAAGAATGCATTAGTCTTCACTGCCTTTGACAGACTAAAGAATGCATTAGTCTTCACTGCCTTTGACAGACTAAAGAATGCATTAGTCTTCACTGCCTTTGATAGACTAAAGAATGCATTAGTCTTCACTGCCTTTGACAGACTAAAGAATGCATTAGTCTTCACTGCCTTTGACAGACTAAAGAATGCATTAGTCTTCACTGCCTTTGACAGACTAAAGAATGCATTAGTCTTCACTGCCTTTGACAGACTAAAGAATGCATTAGTCTTCACTGCCTTTGATAGACTAAAGAATGCATTAGTCTTCACTGCCTTTGACAGACTAAAGAATGCATTAGTCTTCACTGCCTTTGACAGACTAAAGAATGCATTAGTCTTCACTGCCTTTGACAGACTAAAGAATGCATTAGTCTTCACTGCCTTTGACAGACTAAAGAATGCATTAGTCTTCACTGCCTTTGACAGACTAAAGAATGCATTAGTCTTCACTGCCTTTGACAGACTAAAGAATGCATTAGTCTTCACTGCCTTTGACAGACTAAAGAATGCATTAGTCTTCACTGCCTTTGACAGACTAAAGAATGCATTAGTCTTCACTGCCTTTGATAGACTAAAGAATGCATTAGTCTTCACTGCCTTTGACAGACTAAAGAATGCATTAGTCTTCACTGCCTTTGACAGACTAAAGAAACCTATCTAGAGAGAAGAGATTTGTCTTCTGCTTTGAAACTCACTCTACAATGCATCTGTGGTTCAAATAGCTGCATATGATGCTAAGACTTGGCCGTTAAATAGCTAGTATCAATGTAAGTTCTATGTATTAAAAAATGTTTGAGAAGTATAGTCGGCAAAACTCGTCTAGATTGCTGCAAGATAACCCGAATTAAAGAAACTCTAGGGTTTCGGAATGATATTACCATTGTTATTAAGAAAAGAAGAATGAGTTGGTTTGGCCACATTGTCAGATGAGGTCCTGAAAGCAATGTATACCGACTATTCAATGGAGAATTTCATTGTAAAAAACCTTGTGGTAGGCCTCCAAAGCACTGGACTGACCAGATCCACAGCGATGTACAACTGCCTTTGCTGACGGTGAAAAGATTGGCAAAGCACCGAACAATCTGGAAGGAGTGTGTATTCAAAAAGAGTGCAAAGATCTTTTGAGGATCATGCAATAAAGAAAAAAAGAAGAAAAAATATAAAACACGTGTGAAGCTTTCAGATTTATTTTTGGAACTAACGGAAAACACCTTACACACACACATGAATATATATGTACGTACACACATCAATACACATGCATATCAATATATATTAACAAGTGCACTTGAAAATTAATAACGAGAAAAAATTGATTTGTAAACAAAGTAAAAAAGAAACTGTTAGGAAAGAGAGAGAGAGCTATAGTGTGGAACGTATTTCGTCTGACACCGGCAGTAACCCAGTTCTGATCAATAATTCACTGAACATGTTCCTGTAATTGATTTTGAGGTGGA
>OY744533.1:45021912-45094412 GCA_963556195.1 Sepiola atlantica | reverse complement strand
ATGAAAAAGAATTCAGTGTGTATTTATCAAAGTTACGTATAGGCGAGACACACAAGATATTATCTAATAATTTTATTACTAGAAAGATTAATGAGTGAATGAGAAAAGGGCACGGGTGCAAGTCATTTAGTTACTGTTTGTCATTTTGTGTCTAATTTTAGTTATGTAACTTATTTTTACATACAGACAAGTTTGTCGTCGTCGTTATTATTGTTATTGTTATTATTATTATTATTATTATTATTATTATTATTATTATTATTATTATTATCTATATATTAATACGATAGCGTGTGTGTTCGTGTGTCACGCTTCCGGCAAAAGCTCTGTGCATGCGTGCCGCACCTAGATTTTGAGAAACATTCAACTCGCCTAATTTTCGAAACATTTTCAAATATTTCCCTTTGGCGCAACGGTTAGCGACGTAGTATTTTTGACTTCGGCCCGACTGGTTTATAATTCGATCCCAACCAACCTCTAAAATTTTTTTCTACATTTCGAGGGGAAGGGGAAGAGAGGTAGGGAAACAAATATTAATACAATAGCGTGTGTGATTTTGTGTGTCATGCTTACATCAAAAGCAACGACCTTCCGAATCTTTGTATGCTACTCATGAATTGGCTTGGCCTTTTAGCTAAGATCAAAGTGTAGTATCTGTTCCGATCGATACTGCACTCCATAGACTGGTATTGTCTTGGCCTTGGAGGCTTGATTTACGCCGGTCTATGTGTCTGTCCTGTGCAGTTCTAGGAGGTCCACCCTCCCAGGCTTCGCCTCCCCTCTTTGGGGAGGAGTAAGTTTATTGCTTACTGCCTGGGGCGCCCCTACCGGGGAATGCCAACGGGGCTGCCCAGGCAATTTTTAAAGGCCAGAGTGCTCACCTTCTCGAGCGCTGGCTTTTCAAACCCCACTTTCCCGACCCGACCTTGGGTCACATCTTACTTGTGGGAGTAAGATAAAACTGGCCTTGTGCCTAACTCCTGGAGAGAAGTAAATAAATATTCATGAATTGGAGCCAAATTTAATTTAATCGAAAACATTTACAAAGTAAGGTTTAGTCGTCGAAATATTACCTTCACTGGAAATATTTTATATAAAGAAGTTTTGTAAATTGTTTCATGTTTTGTTCATTTTTAAAAAATAAATATACAGGTCCAAATCTTATCATATTTTATTCAAACATGTATAGGTTAGGAACAAGATAATTAGTATTAAAAACATCATTTCGTGTAATTTACACGGGTCCTGCTAGTTATTATTATTATTATTATTTTTATTATTATTTTTTTTTTCTGAAGAAGAAGAAGAAAAAGAAGAAGAAAACTTCTTCTTCTTCTTCTACGGTTGCTTTTTTTTATCTGCATGATTTACTGTTAATCTCTCTTGACCCCTGATCCGTCGATCATCCCTCCACCCGAATGAGGGTCCTCATTATTTAACACATGTACGACGTTTCATGTAATTTCTTTGCTTTTATTTTGCTTACAGTAAAAATCAACACATCACTCAATAAACCCTGAGCCTGACATATTATTGATGGCATGACTAATAAAAAAAATCCATATAATTTTTATAAAGTACTAGCCTTCAAATGGCACGTGTCAAAATTTGAGTCCAATCGGATTATTAGTTTACAAATTACAGTTATTTAAGTGAAGCTATTGTTGTAAATTTTCAAAACAGTTCAAGCAAAGCAATGGCTTGATAAGTGTCATTCAAACACAACAGTTAAAAGGTGGTGTGTTGACTTAAACATGGTCCTACAGGCACAAATGATGCTGAATGCTGAGGTCGCCCGAATTCAGCAGTGGTCCCAGAATTTTTTTTTTTTTAAGTTCACAAACTTGCATGAACATTTATCAATCATTCAATGAGAAAGCTGTGTTTAAATTGGGTGACGCGTTTGCTCGCAGTCAAGAAAAAAACGTGTAGACGCATTTTTTGCAACTTTCAATGCAACAAAAAGGAGTTTTTACATCAATATGTGACAAAGGGTAAAACATGGTTCCACCACTTCACTGCAGAGTCAAATCAGCAGTCAGCTGAGTAGACAGCAACAGGGTGAAAGCTGCTCAAAGCAAAGACACAAACATTAGCAGGCAAGGTTTTGGCTTTTGGGATACACAAGGTATTTTGTTTATCAATTACCTTGAGAAAGGAAGAACGATCAATAGCGAATATTAGAGAACATTATTTTTGTGTTTGAAAGAAGAAATTTCCAAAAAACGCTCATAAATGAAGAAGAAAAAGTGCATCTTCACCAAGACAATGCACCGTGTCACAAGTCGATCACAACGATAACAAAGCTTAATGAATTGCACTTCGAATTGCTTCTGCACCCACCCTATTCTCCAGATCTGACCGATAACGACTACTGGCTGTTTGCAGACCTCAAAAGCTATTCCAGGAAAAGAGATTTGGTTCCACTGAAGAAGTGATATCGGAAACAGAGACTATTTTGAGGCCAAAGACAAATTGTTCTACAAAAAAGCATTGAATTGTTAAAGAAGCGTTGAAGTTATTAGGTAGGCCAGGGACTTATTGAGTGATGTGTTCAGATTAGACAAGGTTAAGTCTGTTAATCTAAACTTCAGATAAACGCATTTAACTTTGTCTAACTACTGTAAAAAATTATTTTTTGTGCAAATAAATATTTATTTTTTAACTTGTAATGAAATCCATTGTGCTAGTAAATATAATAACGAAAGCTTATAACCATTTTGAAAGTTCTCCCCCAGGCCTCTGTTCGGTTTCAAGAGACAATGGATACCCTCCCCCCCTGTAAGGTTGCTTACATGAGGAGTCAATTGTGAAGCAAGGGTTTCTCAATTACCGGCTGTACTTCTCCTGAATCAGCACTGCTTGATTCCAATGGCAAGGAGAAGTTCAGGACGACTGGAAACAATGCCGAGATAAGCAGAGAGGGCGAATTATTCCCAAATGGTTATCCATGTTAGTACTGATCAGGCTCAACGTTGCTTAACTTTAGTGACCTGAGAAGTTTTATTCTGTGTACTCCTCGGAGTAATAATGCGTAACTCGAATCGCTGTTTATTTTTGTTATGTCATCTTTAAAACTTGATAGAAAACTTTGAAGAATCCTTGCTATGAAAACTATGTGTTTACTTACTCTTCTTCCCGCTCTTGGCCTTTTGGCTAAGATCAAAGTGTAGTATCTGTTCTGATGGATGCTGCACATCATAGACTGGTATTGTCTTGGCCTTGGAGGCTTGATTTCCGCCGGTCTATGGGTCTGTCCTGTGCAGTTCTAGGAGGTCCACCTTCCCAGGCTTCACCTCCCCTCTTTGGGGAGGAGTAAGTTTATTGCTTACTGCCTGAGGCGCCCCTACCGGGGAATGCCGACAGGGGCTGCCCAGGCAATTTTGAAACCCCACTTTCCCGACCCGACCTTGGGTCACATCTTACTTGTGGGAGTAAGATAAAAACTGGCCTTGTGCCTAACTCCTGGAGAGGAGTAAATCAATACTCTTCTTCCCGCCAAAACTGGATGTGGCACGAGCTCGGTTTATAGTGAGAAATCTAGTTCCCCATCCCCCAAAAAGTAAGCATTTTAATAATCTAGGGTTTCGCTTGAATCATCTTTGTCAAAATGGTCCAGCTAGTTCCTAGGAGATGCATCCTCCCAGGCATTACTTCCTCCTTTGAGAGTAGGGATTTGTTTAATTGCTAATTGCCTGAGACTCCTCAACGGGTTCGTTCACCGCTATTCTTGTATTCAAATTGCCCCTGGGGGAGAGGCTCCTCCCATTCTGGCCTCTTGCCACATGGAGTAGTGTTGCCATATCTAGGCTGGTGCACCAACCACTAGTCTCTCCCTCTTGGACAGGGTGCAGAAAGGAATTTCTAACCTAATATGTTCCGCACTGTCTACCAAGCTCCAACCCCTGTTGCATTGCCAGTGTTGCATCCTATGCTTGTTTTACAAGCACCTCCAGGGAGTGTGCTCCAATGAACTTACTGCACTTGAACCCCCTTAACGTAAATACCCCGACCCACCGCAACTAGCAGCAAAATCTCAGTATTTCACTGTAGAGGTCCCTAGATGCCGAAAGATTTCTTACTCTCATACTAATAGCTTATTTCCTCGGATCGCTTGTCTTTGGAATCCCCTCTCTGTTTCCCCGATTTTATCAACATGCAGGAATTTTAATGTAACGTGAACAAATATCTTGCTGCCCAACTCCCCTCTTAGATTGCCCCTATAAATCTGGCCTCTATCACAGTCGCCCATTACGCTTCAGTAGCAATATGCCTTGTTTATGGGGGGGGGGGCAAAATTAAAAATAAATAATAAAAGTAAATACAGGTTGAAAAATTTGCTGTCAGGCGATCGGGAATAAACCCGAATGAGGAGGTAACGTCTGGGAGGATAGCTACCCAGGACCGAACCGAAGCATACTCCACTTTGATATAAGCTTTATCTCGACTAGAGTGTATCACCTTGTTACGAATGGAGACAGACAGAGACGCTGCTACTTGTGACCTCCAAAAAGCCTGCAAGAGTTTTATAATGTCAAGAAAAGTGAATTTCGATTTTATTGTTATCTTATTTTGTTCAGAAGGATTTTTTTTTGGGGGGGGGGGGGGCGTCTAAGATATTAAAATAAAGAAAATCCCTCTCTGTTTTATTGAATCTAAAAGTTTAGTTTTTATATCAATTCTGCAGGAGGATGGGGGGGAAATAAAAAATATATACATTCTTCGGATTTGATCTATTTTTGTGTTTTTATTTTATTTATTTGTTTATTTTTTATTTTTTACTAATGAGGCACCGATTATCAAGCCCCAATGGCCATTCGAGGATAAGGGTCAATGAAATTGTCAGTTGGCGGTGAACAACACCTTGAGAGGATTGGAAACGATAAGTGAAATTGTTAGAATTTGATTATTTAAGACAACAAGAATTCGTTAATATTGGACTTGAAAACAACCATGTTGTTTTTGTTGGGGGGAAGGCGGGTGGGGGTGGGGGTTATTATTAATCTGCTGTTGATAAAAAAGAATGCCTTTTATTCGTGTTACCCATCACTTAGTTTCATAATAAACAAAGAGTAAACAAGTTTAACCGCTCCTCCCCTCCCTCCTATCGCTCTCGCAGCATTTCACCTGTGTAGACTTAGTGTTGTCGTTGATGTAAGTAGTAATAATAGAGCGATGTCTGATGTAAACATGAAGCAATCAGATGTATATTAAAAATAAAATAAACCATTTTTAAAAAGCAGGAATACATTTAAAAATAAAAGTATGCACTTTCAACATCCACCCACACATGAAACGTACGAATTAGACTTGCATTCTCTCTCTCTCTCTCTCTCTCTCTCTCTCTCTCTCTCTCTCTCTCTCTCTCTCTCTCTCTCTCTCTCTCTCCTCTAAAAAAAACCCCTCTTCATTCATCCCTGCTTTACTTGCCATATGTCGTATGGTCGTGTATCGAACCGACTAGCTCGAACAAGTGCTTTTCCTCTGTTATGTATTGATGCAGTTTCGCGTCGTCGTACGTGACTCCTGTGTAAAGTACAACTAAATCTCCACTGATTCTCCCTTTCTCCCCCCCCTCCCCCGTTTTGGTGGGTACTACTGTCGTTGATGAATGAAAAGAAGGTCTAGTCTCGGTTTTTGATGGTCTCATCGCTGCCAATACTCTTTTTACACCACAGTCACGTTGTACTACTAGGATGACGGACGGACGGACGGACGGTTGCCTACTGCATTTCTGTACTAACCGCACGCCGTCGTGTTCTAGGTTTTTCTGAGATGATAATGATAATAAACAAGTATAACCAAAAACAGAAACCATGAGAAATCTTAGTGAGTTACTTAGATCTACTCAAAAGATAGATCTAAAAAGAAAGGTGGGTGCGTGCGTGCGTCAACCACTGCCGCCGCCAACACATGACATGGGAAGAATATGCTGTAGAAGCAACTACAAGCAAAGCAACAACAAAAATAATAGTCGAGAGAGACGTTAGAACGCCTTTACCACGGAAAAATCTGATAAAACAACTACAAACCTACCCTCGTATCACCTCTCTCTCTCTCTCTCTCTCTCTCTCTCTTTCTCTCTCTATTTGACTATTGGTTTAGACTAACCCTCCATCTTACACAGTATCTTCTCTGCCCTCTCTCTTTCTTTCTCCCTTACTCTCTCTCTCCTCACACCCACAGTATTTTCTCTCTCTACATGTATATCCTCATCTCTCTACCTTTCCCATTCCCTCTGCCTATCTTATGTTTCTCTCTTTGCAACCTCCTCCTCTCTCGTTCCCTCTCACTACCTTTCTTTCTCTCTCTCTCTCTCCCCCTTTCTATCTGTCGTCTTTCTGAAGAGTCTTCAAGTCGAAGAAGCAGAAAGGCTTACATGTCCTACACATGCTGCCTGACTTCATCATAGCCTTGAAGAAAAAAAAGAAGAAAAAAGGGGAGGAAAACAAAAAAAATCCCCTCCCCCGCCTCCCCAAAAGACAAGCAAAGAACAAACACGAATTTACTTCCTGGATTATTATTACCAAAAAACCTCTTCAAGACTGTGTCTACCATTTTCGTTCCGACTAAACCCCCTCCCCTTTTTGTTGTTGTCACTATTCTTCATTTATCTTCTGTAAATGGTTATATCTTTTTGATTGATTTATTACTATCATAATTACTTATCATTTACTTATCTCTCCCACTCGCTACCACCATCATCATCATCATTAGTATCTTTTTATCCCTCTGCTCCTAGAAATTCTATTCTTGGTACCACTATTTGGCATCGTTGTTTTTGTTTAAAAGAAAACCAGAACAAACCAAAAACATGGTTCCTCTCACCTGCCAAAAGACTTCTTGTGATCTTGCAGTGTTTCTTCAAAAATGTCATATGAGGAAATTATCCCAATCACTTGGATCGGAAAGGAACGGCTCCACAACTGTTTGGATTAAACCATAGCAAAACTACCATCTTTCAAGATGTCATTGTTTAGGAATGTTGTTGTCCGTTATTTGGAAACTGTGAGCTGTTGATTTTTCTAAAAAAAAATAAATAAATAAAAAATTGTTACCAAAACAACTTAATACAAAACAACAAAAAAAAAAGAAACAAAATTCTTCTTTATTTATCATCTTCTACCATCGGTGCTTTTTAAAAACAAAACAAACAAACAAAAAAAAAACATTCCTAATTTACTCTTTTTCTTATACGTTTCCCTTTATATGATTTTATTCTTTTGTAAATATTTTCTTCTAAGTTTAAAAGAAGAATGTTATTTTATCGTCTGCTAGAGTTTAGTTTTAAAATTTGATTTAAAAAATAACAAAAAATACATATCATTTTAAAGATAAATATTATTATTATTATTGTAATTAATTTATCATATAAAGTAATTACTACTTAATTACTTACTTGGTAGATTTTCTTTTGATTTGTTTTGTTTTTTTTACTGGCTTTTCCAAAGTTGATAATCGTTTTATTTGATTTCTGAGAAAGAAAAAATAATTTTTTAAATTATCAATTTTTTAAAATATATATATATTAAAAAAAAAAAAATTAATTAATGCAAACAGAAAATAAATAAATATAAAACAAAACCAGTCTGTGATTTTTGTATATATTATATATAAAAAAAAAACAACTAAGAATTCTTGCTATCAACCAGTTTCCTTTTTGCTCCTGATTAGTGATACTAATGAGCGTGTCATTAGATAAGTTTGATTAAAGCAGCCATACCAGAATGATTTATCAGTAACAATCAAACTGCATATCTCAATTGGCTGTATCTTTAGTTTTTATTAGGATATCACATGATAACAGAAAAAGGAGTAATTCGCCCAGCATCTTTCCTAAATACTCATTATGTTGCAAATCAACAGTCATTATAGCAAAACATTTCGCTCTCATTTCAATTCGGTAACTTGAGGTCCTTAATTACTAATGACCGGCATTGCCCGGCCTCTTTGCAAAAGAAACCAGCGGTGCGTGCCGAGTGCGCGACCGTTCCACTCATTACCATCTCTCAATTGGTTTCCTTTCCTTTGCATGGATGAGCGGCCACAGGAGTAGAAGCTTGTTCCGCCGGCGCCACCCGAGTGGTAGCAGCGACCTGGACACGCTCACAGTACCTGTGATCACTGTGAACATGCAGTACCTATCACCTAACCATAATACCTCTTCGTCTACATCATCAGGCAGCCAGGGAAAATCGCGCAACTGGCTGTCCAAACTGCGTCGAGAACCTCGTAATAAAAGCAAAAATTCCCTTTCTTCTTCTTCCAGACACTCGGAGGACTTGATCGTAACACCATTCGCCCAAATTTTGGCCAGTCTACGCAGCGTACGGAATAATTACCTAAACCTAACCAATGTCAACTTGCCAAAAGAAAGGTAAGTCACAGTTTTTTTTCGTTTTTTAACTTTTATTTATTCTTAATTTTCCTTTTGAAGAAGAGACGTATCCAGAAATATTGGTAATTTAAAAGCTGTAGGAGAGAAGAAAAAAAAAACACAAAGAAATAAACAAAAAATTATGTCTATGTTTAATACCAAATATACACATTATGACAGCTTCTAACGGAAAGATTCGGCTTTATAATATCATCACAATGCTGTAAGCCAACTACAACACTCTTTTATTTATTTATTTTAATCAATTTTTATTCAAGAATGTTTTTATTTATTTTATTAGCATATGTGAACATAACGTACAAGATCTCACGTTTTAAGCTGACACATAATATTTACTCTTCAGCAACACCCGGTCGGTTTAATGTAGGAAATCCAGCTCTCCCCCCCCCCCCCCCCAAAAAAAAAAAGCGTGCATTCTGGGTGATTGCTGTGATCAGGGACCCCATCGGTATTCCAAGGTAGGGGAACCTCAAGCGACCGGCAATATGCTAATTCTTGGAAGATCTCCTCCCCCCACACCCAAAGCCCGAACAGAACCATACTCCATTCTGCTCCAAGTCCGAGGGCTTGTGTGTCTTCCATAAATATGTTCCACATTAGATACTACTAATACTTCGTATCACTCTTGGCACAGAGAAGGGGTTAGTTTATTGCTAATCGCCTACCGGGAAATGATGATGGAGCTGCTCAGGCATTTTTTTGTAGGCCAGAGTACACTTCTCGTGCACTGGCTTTTCAAAACCTCACTTGAATTTGTGCTCAACCTCCTGAAGAAAGGAAGTAAATAATACTCCATATCACTCCAGCAGATCGATAAAGATAAGTAATGACGAAAAACATACAACATATTTTTTTTTATATATTAATAAGAAAAAAAATTAAATTGAATTTCAATAAGAAGAGTGAAAAAAAAAATCTAAAGAAAAGCTATTCTGTATTATTTGCATTCTTCGGACTACTGTTCTCATCTTGGTTGTAATTCTCACAACGTTTCGGCCGATATAACCTCCAATCTTCTTCACGTGCATCCAGTCGAACTCTGGAATCGGATGTAACCCTTTATTTAATCCATGGGGTAGCTTGCTCTCGTTCTGTCAGCTCTGACCGGGTAGCAGTCTTAAGTAATTCGTAATTGTATTCTAGTATTCCCCGTAGTAAGGATTGAACCTTTAACTTCCAGAAAACTGTCGCATCGAACTGATTATTACCTAGCATTTTGATCCGTTGTGCCACGGATCGGAGGTTACATCGGCCAGAACGTTGTGAGAATAACATCCAGGATGAGAAGAGTAGTCCGAATAATACAAATTATCAATCTTCATCTAACAAATTGTTAAACGTAAAAGCTTTTTTATAGAAAGAAATTAAATATCACCATTGCAGTAACTAGTGTTGAACGTATGTACTGGAAACTGATTTGCTTGAAACCAGAAATGTTTGCATGTGCTGTCTTTTTTCTTTCAGGTGTGTTAACAAAAAATTGGTGTTGTCCACTATGTTGTGTTGTCTTTTACTAGTGAACTTACCCTGCAGTGTTAAATATAGTAAAAATTTATTTTCATATATATATCTTTTACCTATATATTTATTTTTATTTACGATACTGATAATTGAAAGTAGTCAATTATTTTTACGGAAAAGCTAGTTGGAAATCATTATTTTTTTCACCAGAGTGATGCCCCATTATATATATATATATATATATATATATATATATATATATATATATATATTAGGAAGTTAGATTCCAGTAACCATGTCTTTATTCATTTCTAAAAGATCCAGTTCTTGACAAACCGTTTCGTCATCACTTAGACAACCAAAATAAAGTTAGATATCCTGGATTTTCTACGAATGTGACTTGTCAAAAAGGAAAGGTCAAAATCGTCTCCAAAAACATCAGCAAATAAAAAGTAAAAATAATAAAACTCACATTATTAAAGCATTTATATATGTAGGTTCAATTAACAACATAAGTAAGTTGACCAACTTATTTCAGACATGTCAGGATATGTTCTCGACAATCAGTCCGACAGTAACTTTTTTGCTGTTGGGTTGAGGTATGGTCCAGGGAATGCCGAAAGGGCTCCTCAGGCATTTTTTGTAGACCAGAGTGTGCTAATCCTAGTACACTGTCTTTTTAACTTAACACCTGACCTTGTGTTTAACCTCCTGGAAAAGTTAAATAAAATAAGTTTCTGTTTATTTTCATGAACTCCATATTTAACACTAACACTGCGTGTCCATTTATATATATATATATATATATATATATATATATATATATATATATATATATATATATATATATATCCACAGACACGTGTTTCGTCATCTGTAAGACTCATCAGTGTGGCTAGTCCTAGTGAGATTCAAAAATGCTGGACGTCAGTCATGGTGTCGTGGTTTCAAAACTTCCCAGGTCTATCCACACTGGTGAGTCGTAGAGACGACGAAACACGTGTCTGTGGAAAACTATATTTTATCTATATAGATATATTTGTGCTTTTATGAGTAGCTGATTTCCCTGTCATTGTCCAGATGTCAAATATACTCGAATATTTCGCCACTAAAGCTTTGTCTTCTTTTTTACATGTACGTTGTGCACTACAAATTCATGCGTTCTCACATTGAGAAATACAGACATTATATAGAGGATAACCTTTGTTTACGGTTGTCTGTCTGCAATCCCTTTTTTATTATCTACTCCATAGCTGGTCGGAGGATATATGGATTCATACCTTTCCCAATGATATTTCTTTTTTTTCTTTTCTTTTCTTTCTTTTTTTTTATTATTGGGTCACTTCTTGTTGCAGTTGTCAGTTCGCGACCCATTAACAACGTTAGTTCATTTTTTTTTGGGGGGGGGGGTGCACCAAGGGTGTTGTCGTCCTCTCACATACAGCAGCTGGTATTCCGAAAATGGTCACACATTTAGTTCTGACCGGCTCAAATTCTGACCATTTCACCCATTGTTTCCAATACTTTCAAAGTATTGTTCCTATTTACTTGCTTCCCCACAAGAGCAGTTAGACAAAAGGTCAGTTTTAAATGTGGGGAAAAACCAGCTCCCCAAAAAGAGTCACTCTGGATTAGAACAAAAATTAAAATTGCCTCAGTTCAGAAGAATTTCTCCATCACTGAACGAGGACAGAAAGATGAAGTGCAGTATCATAACAGGTAATATACTTTGCTCCTAGGAAGACCTTTTACGGTGTTGTTCATCTCCAACTGAAAATCGCATTAACCTTTATCCTCGAGTGACCTTTAGGCCTTGGTAAACGATGACACATTAGTAAAAAAAAAAATTAAAAAATGTGATTGTTCCGTATGTATTACTAAAACTATGACACTAAAATAAGAAATAGATTTGTATTCCTAACGAAATTTATGAGATATTATCCAGTTTCGCATTTCTCCAAAAATAGAGTTTTATTTAAATTTTGTTCCTACTACGATATCCTGTCTGATAAATATGCCCTCGTGTCCCCAAATGACCTCGGTGGTTTATTTTAATGACAACATTAGCTTCCTCGTGCAGTGTTATTATTCCTATTTGCCCTCATCGTAATTTTCAATCTGTTATCGTATTGATTTATATAACAGACAAAGAAACTTCTTTGATATATTTTGATACTCCTCCTTAAATGACATTTTCTTACATATTAACGGTAAGAGATATGATGAGTGTCGCCGACGTGTATTGGCGTTAATATAGCCAAAGGTATTGAGCATGAGACAAAGAACCACATATGTACAAAGGCGGCTTTGTTTATTTAGGTGTAACCACTGTTTTCGTCATGTATGTAATAACATGTCAGTGGACACCTATCACTTTGCACACATTGTTATTGGAATCATATAACCAGCTAGTTTATTTATTTACCTCCCCACGAGGGCAGAGTTAGACACAAGGTCGGTTCCTAATGTGGGGAAAATCCAACTTACCAAAATAGGACACTCTGGATTCATACAAAAATTAAAATTGCCTCAGTCTAGAGGGATTTCTCTTTCACTGACCGAGGACAGAAAAGATGAAGTGTAGTATCAGAACAGATACTACACTTTCCTCCTAGCGAAAAGGAAAGTTGGTCGATTTCTAATGTGGGGAAAATTTAGCTCCACTCTGGATTGGGAATAATTGCCTCAATCATGAAGGATTCCTCTTCCTCCTTTTCCTCGAGGACAAAACAGATACTACACCTTGATCCTAACCCTGAATGTCAGCTTTGTTTATTTGCCTCCCAAGGTGTCAAGGTTAGGCAGTTAGGAATAAAGTCAATTTACAGTGGGAACCCAGCCTCCCCAAAAAGGGCCACTCTGGTCCTGCTGCAAAAATAGCCTGATTGGTTCCGTTGGCATTCTCCTTGATGAGGGCACCTCACACGACAGGCAATACCCCCCCTCCCTTCCAAAAGGCAACAAACCCTTTTCCGCCAATGAGAGGAGTGGGTAATGCCTTGGAGAATTGCCTCCTGCGACCGAACAGATATTACATTTTGAATTATTTATTCACAAATAAAAAATATAATTCATTAACAAATTAGGCATATGGCCATTAAAAATGAGTAGGGGGTTGTCTGTCATACTCTTAACCAGACGCATTCTGACCCATTCGTACAAGCATTGTTTCTTTCTCTCTTTCACCATTTGTCTATCGCATTCACTTCAGCAGTCACCACGATACCATATTTACCCTATGAACTACCCTACTTAGAATGTTTCCAATGGTTTTAATTGAATTTTGTTTATATATTTCAAGTGACACTATATATTGGTTTAATGTTTCATCGATACATTTGGTTTCACAGAAACACTGAAAACTCAGCCTGCCAGTGTTTCCGTGAAACTGCAGGTATAGACGGAAGATCAAACTGATGTATAGTGTCACTTGAAATATATATATATATATATATATATATATATATATATATATATATGCTCTTGCACAAGTAATTGTTTTTTGGGGTTTTTTTTTTACTCCTATAGCACAAAATTACACTATGGAAGTCAAAAGTGACTTTAGTTCAGCATTCAAACCCGGTGATATAGCCTTACCTAGCCACACTGTTGAGTCTTATTAAGGCGAAACATATGTGTATAAATAAATAAAATATTTATTATAAAAATATTTACTTGCTTCCTTCAAAGGTAAAGCACTCTGAGGATACTATGAAACGTTTCTGAATTAAAACAATATTAGGTCATTCGCTCCCCTGACCAGGAAAAATGAACACTATAGAATCTTACATGGGTAAATTTTCCTTTTCATTTTGTAAGGTTACCTTAGTGGCTTTCATTTCCATCCAATGCCCCCCATTGGATGGAAATGGAAGGTGCATTTAGTCCGGCATTCGAACCCAGTGACCGGTAGTATAGCTGTATCTAGCAACACTGATGAGTCTTGTTAAGATAAAACATATATGGATGTGGATAAATAAATAAAATATTTATTTAAAAAATGTTTTGGAATTTTTTAGATGAGGATTCATAATTTGCATCATACTGTTTTCATCTTAGATGTTATTCTCACACCGTTTTGGATATGTGGCGTGACAGATATAAGTGCTAAGTAATAATTCTATGTGACAGTCTTCTGGAGGTTGAAGGGTCAATCCTCAGTGTGGGCGATACTAAGAATACAATTACGATTTAAAACTTCTACTCGGTCATGGCTGACGGAACGAGAGCAAGCTACCTCCAGGGTTCCTTCAAAATTCTATACAGATTCCCAAATTTGGCAAGATGCACCTGAACAAGGTCAGAGGTTACATCGGTTGGGAGAATAACATCCAAGATGAGAATAGTAGTCCGAATAATCAAAATACACGCACGCACACACACACACACACATATATATATATATATATATATATATATATATGTGACAGTACTGAACTACTTTATTAAGAGCATAATATATTTATTTATAATATACAATTATTGCTGATTAGCCATCCATACTTTTGGATTTGCCTATTGACCCAGAAACCGCCGGTACGGATGACTAATCAGCAGATAATTGTATGATAATATAAATAAATGAATAAATATATGCAATTTTAATGACTTTGATCCTAGCCTGAAGCCGGCCACTTAACATGTGTCTGACAACTATTTATGCGATATGAACAGTTTTGTTTTGCGTTTCAATCATGTAGTGAGATAGTGTGTAGAATGCGGTTCAGGTTTTAGTGTATTGCTTCTTGTCATGTATTAAGATAGTGTATAGTTTATGCTTAATGAGATAATGCATATGCTAGTAGCGGTATTCATCCGGCGTCGCCCGGGTGGAGATATATTGCTGGTCGGAAGGTTTCTGGGAAGAAAAAAATAATTTCAAATAGTCATGTTTACAATTTTTGTTTTGAAAGAAAAGTTAATAACATTTGCAATATGCGGTCAAGTAATAAAAATAAAACTGTTAACGCTGCGTTTCTTACAGACCGGTAAAACGGTAACTGGCTTGAACGAATCAAAACCACTTCGTTTTTATTTAATTATTTTAAATCTTAAAAATACCAATAAAAAATATTTAGATGTTTAAATTTTTTTCTTTTTAAATACATTCTTCACTGAGATATTTATTTGTTTAATTCTATTTTTGTTTCATGAAACGAAGAAAATCTTCTTTTTTTTTTTTAATGAATTTCGTTGCTTTATGTTATAGTATATTTCAGTTATCTTATGGCCCTAACCGATAATTGCCCCTAGTGACCCCAGATGAAACGAAAGAAAATTTCAATGGTGTCTTTAGATTCCTTGGAAAATTTAACTCTTATTGAAACGCATTTGAATGTTCTGTTAACATATCGATTTCTATAGCACACAAACATCAACTCGTATGATTTATTTATGTAAAAAAATTATGCTGAAACTTAAAAATCTGTTATGGTTTATGTCTATATGTATACATGTACATATTGAAGATTCGAACTGATAATTGGAAGAAGTTTTTATGATCGTTTCAACTACTTTTTTGTATACCGATGTAGAGTCTATACTGCATGTTGCCTATAGGGAAACACTTATGAGAGTATGTTTCTCTGTCGGATTAAAGTATGTGGGTGTGCCCTCCTCCCAGCAAGTACTTCTACTAGTATATAACAGGATCCGTACGAATAATTATGTCTCCGTTATGAAAGGCGGCGTCTAACATGTGCATCATGTAAGATTTTAGTTAGACAATCTGCAGACGCAAAAAGATATACCAATTTATTTTAGTCTTTATCTCTTTTTCTCTCATAAATATATATTTTTAGCCCGATTAAGAAATAAAACATGAACGCTTCTCTGTAGCTTACTTGCCATACATATATTTTCATACTATACACACACACACACACATATATATATATATTATATATATATATATATACACACACACACAGAGGGTAATCTCTTAAACTAATTTTGTACATGTGTAAATAAAAAAAACATATATATATATATATATGTGTTTTTTTTATATATATAATAATTAATATTAGCTAAGTGAATATATATATATATGCCTGTATCACAAGTTAGTAGAAAAAAATACGTTCGAGTGCTCTATCGTGGGTCATACAAGAGCTAATATTAATTATTTTATTTAAATATTATACATTACTGTGTCCGCTCGGTATACCCGGGTTTCGTCCATCTGATTATTTTGGATTTTGTAAAAATTAGGACTCATGATGATTCTCTCTGGAGTAAGAACAAGCTGGAATTTTTTCTAATTCTAGGATGACCAGATAGACGAAACCAGGGTATCCCAAATAGACACAGTAATATATAGTATTTAAATTATTTATTTATTTATTTATATATATATATATTTATATAATCAGACATGTGATATAAGCCTTTAAGAAATTACAATAAAAAAACAATAAGATTGCAACCTACTGCCTTGTTTATTAGTCTATGTACAGCTCATGGTTGGATATTTTAGAAGCACATTTTACTATATTGTTTATTTTAAAAAATATATTTTCCCATTTAGGGATTGATCATATTCAGATAGCCTCCATGCTTCTTCAGTCCTGGTTCGAAATGGAAATCCGGGTAAAATTCAATGTCTTTTTCAAACATACATTTGTTTAAAAAAACAAAAATTTCTGCATTTATTTATTTTTTAAAAATACTAGTTTTAACTTTTTTTTTCTTTTTGGTGTGGATTTTTGGTATGTTATTCAATATTATAGTTTACAGGTACAGGGAGTTGACGGTGGTTAAGTGGACAACGACATGGACTGACGACCTGGGTCTACTAAGTTCGAATCCGGTCAGTATCGCTTTCACTTAGGGATGTTGGCAACCTCCACGTGGTCTCGCCTGCAAGAATACTGACAACAGAATCAAGCCGGTCAACAAAGTTGTACCTTGCTGACTCAGTCATACAAATTTACTTTTTTACATAAACAGACATGTGATATATAAGCCTTTTGAAAAAAAAAAATTTTTAATCCATTAGATACATAACTAAATACATTTATTATTATTATTATTATTATTATTATTAATATTAATTATAATAATAATAATAATAGTAATAATAATAATAATACTAAATGTGAATTTATCAACCTTTGTTTCCATAAGCTTTTTTCCTATATACGTTAATAACACAAAATACATGCTAAAATATATCTATATATTCCGGGATTGAGTTATGTTCGAAAAAAGTTCTAATTGTTCTTATTAGCCGTAATTCATAATTAACTGAACAAGTTACCCACCTCTCTAACCTCTGTATTACTCTCGAATATTTCTTAATGTCTTTATGAGGATTTGGAGAAAAACGACTATCTTTATTCAGCGTGGCCATCTAATTTACATATGGCAAAATGATAAGTCTCTTTACTTATATAATAATATGTAACAAGTATGTCATTGGCCTTTTGGGTGGGATCAAGGTGTAGTATCTGTTCTGATAATGCACTTCATCTTTTTTGTCTTCGGTCAGTGAAGGAGAGGTCCTTCTAGACTAGGTTAATTTTTATTTTTGTTCCAATTTAGAGTGCCTCTTTTTGGGGAGCTGGATATTTCCCACATTAAAAACCGACCTTGTGTCTAATTCTGCCCTTGTGGGGAGGCAAGTAAATAGGAACAAGAATGTCATAACAGATATGCCACAGTTTATGAATTTTGAAATGAAATCAAAGTAGAATAAATTGTAGTGGTTGTAACCTAACGGCTCGTAGGTACTTCTCTTATATATAATGAAAATAAGCTTATGGCAAGCAACACAGAAATTTGCATGTTTCCATTCAGTAAATTTATATCAAACTATGGACCCTTACCGGAGTGAAACATGCAAATTTCTGTGTTCCTTGCAATAGTCGTATTTTTATACAACTACTAAGCTCTACACATGTATTCTGCATTGTTGGAATACCGCAACAACGGGGGGGGGGGACAGATGGAGGGGGGGGGCTCAAACCCCCTCACTTTTTTACTTGCCCCCCCCCACTTTACGGTCATCAATAATTAAGTTGATAGGCATGTGTTTAACCCCCCTCCCCCCACTTTTATAACTGTCCCGCCGGCCCTGTCTTATGTGATGATATAAGTATATGATATAGTTTTATATATATGTGTGTGTGAAAATCAACTTCTCAAAATCAGAACCGAATTAAACCAGCTGACCTTGCACACACAAAAGGCTCAATATCCTTTCAGATAGAGCTTTATAACAATAACAAATGTGGCTTATCTTAACACTTTTAATGAATTAGGATAAGTCACATTTATTATTGTTATATATATAAGTAGTAGTAGTAGTAGTATGAAAATAGATATCAAATATTGATTTTTTAGTAAGAAAGCTATCAATGACAAAAAACAAGTAAGCTACACAGGCGTTCATGTTTAGTTGCCATATATATATATATATATATATATATATATCAAGAGCTATTTACATCAAATTGTTTTATAAATAAAGATTAAAGCAAAATTTCCTGAACAACAATTAAGTTTTATAACAATTTTGTTCAATTAATAATTCAATAACCAAATTATACCATTTGACTTTAGAAATCGATGGTTTTTGTTGTTTTTTAAAAAACCTAACTGAGTTAAACTCAATTAGGTTTTGTAAACAACAACAAAAACATCGATTTTGAAAGTCAAATTAAAAATTAAAACGATATAGGTTTAAAAAACGAAAAAAAGGAGAAAGGGTATAGAAGTGAAAGTAAAAAAGATTCCCTGGCAACGTCGGGTAGGTACTGATATAAACTCTTAGTGTGTTTGTTTGTTTGTTAATTCTTTTATATAAAATTGTAAAATCATATTCAGTAAAATTATGATAGGTATAACAATTTATGAGTTGTCTTCACATTATCCCCAACCATGTGAAGCCAATAAATGTGAAAAATCTTAAATAAAAAAAAATGTAAAAAATCTTATTGTTTTTCTTGAAAACTAACAGAGATACAATAGTTCATAACAGTTTGGGTCGACACAACATAAAAGTAGAATCTTATTTCACTGACAAATATAGTAAAGATATTTTTTCCTTACGAAGGTGTCTGTGCTGAACCCTCAGCTAAAATCCCTTTATCTTCAAATTTAATAAAAATTTAAAGTACAGGAAAAATGGAAAATTTGTAGTTCCGACAAAAAAAAGTCAAAGTATTTTCTGAAAGGAATTATATCGGATGACATTTTATTGTTCTTAATAATATGCAACGATCCGAACAGACCACACACACGTAGACACACACACACACACACACACACAAATGACCAACCAGAATCAAATATTGATTTTGGAAGCAGAAAGCTATCGATGACAGAGAAACAATACAGAGACTGGCTTTATTTTATATATTAGAATTAGGTCCCCAGTCATAGACCCTAGCTACATACTTACAAAATATTATTTTTGTTCCAAACAAGGGGGAGTAATTTTGTATTGATGAATGCAGTTATACCCCTTTTCTTTTCTTTTGTAAAGATTGCACCTATATGAAAATAATTCCAACCCAGTCAAATTTTCTGGAAGGAATTAAATCGAATTACATTTTACTCTTCTTAACATGCTGCAACGATCCATCAAAATAACTGATGAACCAGAATGGATTTTGTAGTAAAAAAGCTATTGATGACAAAAACACAAGAAACAGACTGGCTGT
Organism: Sepiola atlantica; assembly: GCA_963556195.1. Classification (NCBI taxonomy): domain Eukaryota; kingdom Metazoa; phylum Mollusca; class Cephalopoda; order Sepiida; family Sepiolidae; genus Sepiola; species Sepiola atlantica. Next base: position 45,074,885 of record OY744533.1, on the reverse strand, counting down.
ACTTTATATATTAGATTAGAAACAAACTCGTCCCAGGACGGGTAAAAGTAATTGCTCGAACAGAACAATCTTACACCACTTTTATGCACTATTTACAAAGATTCAAATTAAGATATAATGCTACTAAACCTCATGTCTAGAATCCTTATTCCAATTTTGATCAAAATCCATTACATGATAGTGATTTTACTAAATGTCTAAAATGTAAGGCTTTAGGGGTCTAAAGAAGAAATTGAAATTCAGGGAATCTTGCTTAATTGGTGTTTAATGACTATGAATCAAATTTAATGCAAATGTGAAATATTTGAATTTTAAAATGGGAGGTTGTCCCCATAAAACCCTTTTAAATTCACCCCCAAAAATAAAATTTGTGGAATATTTATTAATTGATGTCTAATACCTATTGTTGACATTTCCAAAAATTGGAGGTATCTGAATTTTCACAAACGGCTTTCATCCCCATTTTTACTCTATTATGAATAAAATTAAATTAAACTGAATACAGCTCACATTACCACCCTTTATGCATAGCATCTATGTTCAAAAATTCATAATGATAGGTTAATTAGTTTAGGAGTGTATCCTGTGCATACAAATATATAAAAATATGCACATACCTAACTTTATATAAATGTTACAGATATATCCGGAGCACCACTCAAATTGATAAATTTATTCACATGTTCAAAAAACTGCGGTCAAATCAAGCGGTTCATTAAAAATAGTAAATTTCAATTTCTTAATAATGTGCATCTCCTGAAATCTGTTGAAAATAAAATAATTGCACATTCGTAACGGTTGAACCTATTATTATAAAAAGGCCTCACAGTGAAGATTCTTCCCATCTTAATCATGACCGTTAGTGAGATGTGAGGAGAGAATTGCTGAGATAAAAAAAATGAAAAATAAATCTTAATGTCTCATGAATAATGAAACTAATTACACCTACCCACACACACACACACACACACACACATATATATATATATATATATATATATATATATATATATATACATGAGCACGTATAGATATATATATACACTTGCTCAATAAGTTAGTAAAGGTTAGTAGTAGTATGAAAATATACCTATGGCAAGTAAGCTACACAGAGGCGTCCATGTTTCATTCCCGCAGGTAATCAAATGCATTTAGCCTGGTGATTTCCTACGGTAATGAAACATGGACGCCTCTGTGTAGCTTACTTGCCGTAGGTATATTTTCATACTACTACTACTATTATATATAAATTATTTTATTTAAATAATATGCATTACAGTGTCTGTTGGGGATACCCGAGTTTCATCAATCTGGTCATCCTGTATTTTAGTCGGATTTTCTCCTAAATCCAGGATGATCAGATTGATGAAATCCGGGTATCCCCAACAGGCACTGTAACATATAGTATTTAAATAAAGTAATTTATATTAGCTCTTGTAAAACCTACAATGGAGCGGTTTCATGTTTTTTTCTTCAACTAACTTGTAATTTTTATATATATATATATATATATATATATATATATATATATATATATCTGTGGCAACTATATATAAAGTAAATATTAAATTATTTTTACCTACGAACGCCGGCATTTCAAGCTTTTGCTATCATCAGTCTATGAAGTGATAATTTCAGGGTGTTTGGGATGAATCTGTGACAATTTTTGGAAAGGAAAGAAAAAAAAGACTCCTATCTTAGCCAATAATTGATGTATTCTCAAAATTCAAAGTGCATCCCTAAGAGGATCTTTTGCAGAATACATCTTACTTGAAGAAGCCACCTTGAGCCTCCACCGTGGCCCCACGTGTCCTTCGAGAGACGCTTGAATGCCAGTTTGATTCTAGCAATCAGCTCATCCTTGGTGTTGCAGGCGTTACAGTTGGTGTCTTTCTCAACTTCGTTCACACATAATAATCCTCGAGGTTGCATTAGGCGTGTTGAGGGGCCAGATGTTGGGACTGGTGAAATCATGGAAGTTTCCAGAGAGCTACTTCTGGTTTTGCCTGGAGCCAAATCAGCAAACGAATAATGGTCGAACCGATTGACCGAAATATCTTGGTCCAGCTTTAATGATGTGGTTGTGTCCTGATTTCTACCTGCATGTTACTTGCTTATCCACATTTCCATAAAGAAACTAATTTTACATACACACACACACACACACACATATATATATATATATATATATATATGTATTTAATTATAATTATTATCCACGAACATATGCTTAATCCTTACAGAATCATCAGTGTAAAGATTACTGTTCCGCTGGTCGCACGATTCGAGCTCCAGACACGAGTCACCTCTTAACTCAAATGCTAGCCTCTTAGTCATCACGGTCGTCATAACAGCTATGCGAAATGAAAAGAAATAAAGTCTATTGTGTTTTTTTTCAAGCGAACATATAGTAAGCCGCCATAGAGTGTTCGACAAATCCAATGGACAGAACTCCCATTTAGCTTTAATTCGGAGGCTTATTATTATTTCTCTTAAAGGGCCCAGCTGTAAAGAGAGCTATTAAATCATTATTTAAATGATAAATATTTTTAATTATTATCTACATACATGTTTCATCCTTATGAGTGTGGTGTGAAAGTTTGAAAAGGATACTGCTCATATTCTGATTTTCACAATAATCCAAGTTCCGAAATATAATAGCTGAACGGACCAAGAGCTGCACGTCTCCAACTGACACTGCTTCAAACAAACACCTGTTATCACGAATAACTCTCTGGCAACAAATGACGTGGACGCTAGACATTTCAAAATAACTGACGAACAGACGAATCCTTTGTAATCTGGAGATCAAGAGTTCGAGTCAACTTCACCGCATCTCATGTCTTAATATTTAAAACTTCAGTACATCACACCTCTTGTCATTTGAGGCTTTTATGTACGGCACCAGCGATTCTTTGGCGTTGACTTCAGGTGGATCGGTTTTGTCCATTACAATATATTATATCAATGGTAAATGATAAAAAGAAATGTACTTACTGCAGTTTCATGGTATCACCATGTTTCTGACTGGTATTAGTCGATTGTTTTTCAATTGATACCAGTTTGAGACACTTCAGATGAGTGGTGATGCTCTGAAACTGCAGTAAGGTGTTTAAGCTTGGTATATTTTATAATTCATTATTGATATAACTCTATCTGTTCAAGATCATCTCTTATAGGTTCTGTTCTGATGTTGAGACGTTTGTTTTCTTACGTGTAAGCTCTTTGTGAAAGCGAATAGAGCACTCTTCGATTGTTTATGTTGTTTATATAAACAGTAAGACTCACACCTGCTCGTCTGTGCCAATAGCACAGTGGACAGAAACTCGAATTGCTAATAAAATGATCAAATTTAAATCTCAGCTTTAAGCACTTTCCTGTCTAGCCACACTGAAGAGCTGTGATATGGCGAAAGAGTCTCTCTGTGGATAGCGCTATAATGCATATATAGTTATAGTAGTATATAAATTATATATTAGCTGGATTATTTGACCTAATATTCTCCTCTTGGGTGTTTATACAGGGTGACCCAAAAAAAACGGGCCCCAAATCTAATTAGGCCTTGTTTCATAATGTTTCGTCCGAATGAAATGAATTTTGGGGCATAACTAGTTTATTATATTCACAACATCATATCAAAACACTAGGGTCTTTGGCCTTTTTTTCTCCATTCTACAGCATGTGTTCTCGATGGACTCCTTTTAGCTCCGTGCATTTCTTGAGGCGCAGAACGAAGTTGTCCATGACGTTCTTACAGACTGAATTGGGAATGGCTCTCATCTCCTCCCTGATGGCTTCTTTGAGTTCCGTGATGGTTCTGGGTTTCCCTGCGTACATTCTGTCCTTAAAATAGCCCCAAAGGAAAAAATCTGGGTGGGCTTAGGTCCGGGCTATGGGGTGGTCACTCAAAATTAGTCTTGAGACTGATCACTCGGCCTCCGAAGTTCTCTTTCAGCCAATCTCGGGACAGGTTTGAGGTGTGAGAACTTGCTCCGTCTTGCTGGAACCAGAACTTGCTCATGAGCGACGGGTAGAGGGTCTGGAGCTCACTCTTGAAGGTTTTGAGGACCTCCACATACCGCTCCTTGGTGACTGTCACTGCGGCGCCAGATTCTTCGATGAAGATTGGTCCGATGATGCCTCTGACCGAGATTGCAGCCCACACCGTGCAATTAGGAGAGTGCAGGGACTTGGTAGCTACTTCATTGGGTCTGGAGGACCCTCAGAAGACATTTGTCTTGGAGTTTGCCTTTCCGTCAAGATGGAAGTGGGCTTCATCTAGGGTCCAAAGGAGGTTACGGAAACCTGGTGTCTTCTCGATCTTATCGAGCATCTTGACTGCCATAGCGCTCTTCTGCTTCTTGTTTGAGGCTGTAAGGGTCTGCAGCGTCTGTATTCTGTATGGTGAAGCCCTGATATCGTTCACCAGCACTCTCCTGCAAGTCTCACGGGAGATACCGAGGGACTGACTTCGCTTACGCACAGAGCGTTTCGGACTCTCCTGGAGAGACTCTCTCACACTTTCGACCAGCTCGGCTGTCCGCTTCTTGGGACGTGCCGAGTGGCTTGGACGGTTCTCACTGGCAGCGTTGAAGTTCTCCACGGTCCCATACTTCTCGAAGTGGTCCACCTAGTTCTGAATTCTGCTTTCGGGTGGAGCCTTTTCACATCCGAACTGATGCATGAAACTGTCCTAGGTTTTCTTAAACGAGCCTGTCTTGTAGTAAAATTTAACTGAGGTCTTGGTGTACTCACGGTCGTTGATTCTGCCATGTCCTGTAAAATAAGGGCAATCGGTGAATACACCGAAGGAAACATCACATAAAGTGTACACGGGGCCCGTTTTTTTTGAGTCACCCTGTATATCGATTAAAAACGTGGTCAAAGGACCATAAATAATTATCAAGGGTATAAAAAAAGGAGAGAAAAAAAAAGAGAGAAGAGACATTCTTAACTTATACCCATATATACGTTTTTTGAGATTTGAAACACCCACCATTTGACAAAAAGGTTTTCCTCGAAATATTAAGGAACACGGTCACACACATTATATCAGTGTTGAAGTCTTGCCTAATCAAGAAAAAAAAATTATTAAAATTTTTTGAAAAGATATATAAATTACAATAACTTGTTTTTGTCTTACTTCTCAACGCCGACATATTTCCATTTCTTGCATTGTGATAGCCTTCTAATACTCTTCTATATACATATTACAAACAATGCTTTAAACAAACTACCTCTCCTTATATATATATATATCTATATATATATATATATATATATATATATATGCTCGATAGCTGATATATATATATATATATATATATATATATATATATATATATATATATATGCTCGATAGTTGATATTGTTTACATAAACAGTAAGACCCCTGCTTACTCACTTATGTCAATAGCACAGTTGATTGAAACTTGAACTCCCAACAAAACGATACGGTGTCAATCCCAGCTTGTCTGCCTAACCACACTGAAGAGCTGTGATGCAACAAAACAGTGTATGTGAATGAATATATATGTAATTTTATGTCATGTAAACTTTAGTAAATGCAAATTTACTAAGTTTTATAAATTATTAAATTTATCAAAAAAAGTTTTTATTAGCATACAATTGTTTCTGCCTTCCTTAATCACATACATTTTCATGATGTACAAAATATCAACAATTTCTTGAGGATGCCTCATCAGTGCTTAAAAAGTTCACCCATCGGGCTGAGAAAACTGAAGTACATTCAATAAGGGTAATAAGTTGGTATATATCCATTCCGAAAGTGCTCGCTACTAAGTTGCGAGTAGGTCTGGTTTATGTATGTGATCTGTTTGGCTTACATCGACAAGTCAAGGTTTTGGTCTGTATGACCTCTTCAAAACCAAACAAACCGCATACATGTACGCACACGCACGCACATTAGACTTCCGCTTTCTTTTCATTTTTTCTCTCTTTATTTCTTTTTTCTTTTCCAATTAATCCAATGAGTTCGTCTCCTGGATCCTTTCGTAGACAGCGTTTTGATTAATCAATATCAAAGTCGGTCTGCACGTAGGCATCTACAGATTCAGTGATTCTTGTGACTTGGTTTTTGTTTGCGGCATATCAACCCATTTTCTTTGTTATTCCGTGTACCCCCTCCCCCATAAAATGACCATACCTATCGTAAATTATAAACTAACATTTTACTCATAGATAGAAAAAAATGTGATGGGGGGTATCTTCTCCAATGGTATTGATACATAAGTGAACATATTGCATAATGGAGCATAAAGTTCTATTACAAACATCTTGCTGCCGAACTCCCCACCCAGGTTGTCCCTATAAATCTGGCCCCTATAACAGTAGTACCTTACGCTTCAGTGGAAATATGCATTTTTGGGGGTGAACAAAAGTTTTTTTAAATAAAATTGAAAACATTTTTTAAAAAAATGATTATATTATTAAAATAATGAATCTTACTAAATAAATTGTATGTAATTGGTGTAATGGGTGGCAGTGGTAGTACATGTTAATAAGAGGATAAAAACTCTGTCACCTTTCCGTTAATGATGTGAAAATATATATATATATATATATATATATATATATATATATATATTTCTTTCCAAATATGATCTACAGTTAAGATCGGATTCTAACTCTGGCTGATGAGATCTCAGTTTATAATAGCTGTTGATCAATAACATCGACATGCCAGTGTCGCAGATTTTGTACATGTATGTGTTAATAAAAATAATCATATATATATATATAGATGAGTATTAGAAGGCTATCACAATGCAAGAAATGGAAATATGTCGGCGTTGAAGAGTAATACAAAAACTAATGATTTTACCTTACATATTTTTTCAAAAAAATTTTTTTTAATAATTTTTTTTCCTATATAGCAAATCTTACTTGATTAGGCAAGACTTTAATACTGTGATGTAATGTGTGTGACCGTGTTCCATATTGCAATCTGCACGTTTTTTGAAATTTGAAACACCTACCATTTGACAAAGAGGTCTTCCTCGAAATATATTATGGAATACGGTCACATACATTACATCACAGTATTAAAGTCTTGCCTAATCAAGTAAGATTTGCTATATAGGAAAAAAAAATATGAAAAAAAAAATATATATATATATAAAGTAAAATCACTTGTTTTTGTCTTACTTCTCAACGCCGACATATTTCCATTTCTTGCATTGTGATAGCCTTCTAATACTCATCTATATACATATTACACACAATGCTTCAAGCAAACTACCTCTTATTATTATTATTATTATTATTATTATTATTATTATATATATATATATATATATATATATATATTGACTCGGACTATGAAATCGATGAATGTGAGTGAAAAAGAAATGTTTGTGTTTCAGAACACTGACCATTGGTGCAAATGAATGACAAATCAGATTTTTTTTATTTTTTTTTAAAGAAAGCTATCTGGGTCAATGGTGCAAGGGAAAAATCTCAAGTCTACCCTACATTATTGCTTCTATATATGAAGCCGAAACTATATTATTACTATCTTTCAATGCGTAATTCAAGGGGGCGGGTAGTGTAGTATCTCTTATGATACCATCTTACCAGGCATTACCTCCTAATTTTTCAGGGTAGTGTAGTATTTATTCTGTGGTCATGATACCATCCTCCCAAGGATTACTTTCTTTTTGGGGGGAGGGGGTTAATGTAGTATCTGTTCTGTTATGAGATCGTTCTCTCAGGCATTACCTCCTGTGGACCCACACAAACACAAGTTTATACTTACTATTAAATTTCAGAGAATTAAAATCCGGACATTACTTATTGGATGACCTGATATATAAAGCCTTGATAAATTACAAAAAATTTTTTAAAATGTCATATTTATTGTATTTACCTCTTAAATAAGTTTCATTCCTCATAAATTCTTCTGATAGGAATAAATTGTTTATTTATTTTTTATTTTTGGCCAATGTTTGTTAGTGAAATATTTTTCTACAGTTAATGTGATTCGGTTAATAGCTATACATGGAACACTTTTGTCTAACCAATGATTTACAAAAATGTTAATATGTGTTTCTTTTCATGTCGACGTCACATAAATTTCATTAAATGTGACACGACTTTTGTGTTTATTTGATCTATTGGTCGTTTTCTAGAGTTATGTTGACTTAAGTGTGTCAAGTGACTTAAGTATGTCAAATTGCAGGCTGAACAAAAACAAAATTCGATCAACACATATGGAAAACTTTAATGAATTTAGAAAGTATGGTGCGCCATTATTTCATTTAGATCACATAGAGTGGTGACCATAGGAGTCAGATACGTCCCAAGATTAAATGCTGCTACCACATCTGGGAAGGTTCCACTCAGAGCACTCTTTCTTGCCCTGACAGAGTACAAAAGTGACTTCACAATCTAGTGAGGATTATCTCTTTGTGTCCTTACAGCCACTTTTTCAGAGAAGAGCCGTTGCTAGTCTTTCTCTACTCTATTGTTATTTTTATCGTAGGTGCTTTCACTGAGCTACAGTTTCTGGTTCTCCCCCCTGCAAAAAAGTCACAGCAAAAACTCGTCTAATTACAACAACTCCAAAAAACTTTTCTTTCCGCCTCTTGCACCTAAAACTAAATAGAACTTCCATGAACAAAGTTTCTTTCCAAGAACTTCCCATCTGTAAAACACAATACCACAAGTTGCTTCCCAACTGACTACAATATGGTCGTTTTCAAGTCCAGTATTAATAAATACTTGTTAAGCTGTCCTCTTAAGTAACAAAATTCTGTCCATTCCACCCATCATTTATTTATCCCTCTTTCTCTCACGTCCATTTTATTACTTCCTCCCATGTTTTCCTTAGCCTTCCCCTGTGTACCGGTTTTACTATTTATGTATGCCAGCTCAAGGCACAATCACTACTGCTGCTACTGATGCTCTATTCATGCAATCTAGGCTTGTCATTTGAGCAACCTCTGATTCCTATCGCCATATTCAGGCAATCTAGACCTGTCAGCTCAAAGTATCTGAAATATTTGATATTATGTGAAATAAAACGGATTTTGTCACAACTTCCAATCGTAAATATTATATGGAATTCGAATATGAACCTAAAAAGATATTTGCCAAAATAAATTCTCGATTTTTTAAAAAATATCCCCCCCCCTTTACGTGTAAAAAAAAATACAAGAAAAAATTGTTTACTTTTTACAAAGATGTTCAGGTTTTTTTTTTCACATAAGAGAGAATATAAAAATAAATTTTGCCCGCTGACCCAAAATATCTGAATATTTTAATATTTTTTGCAAATAAATAATTCAAAGTGTAGTATCTGTTCTGCTACTACACTTGAAAGGGAAATTCTTCTAAACTGAGGCAATTTTTATCTTTGTCCTAATCCAGAGCTAAATTTTTTCCACATTAAAAATTGACCTTGTGTCTAACTCTGCCCTTTGTGGGGAGGCAAGTAAATAGGAACATATGTAAATACATTGTAACCAACAATATTTTCTACATAACAAATAAGTTGATATTGTAACTTACAAAAATATATATAATCAGCATTGCTTGACTTTACATGTTTTTATTTTCATAAATATGTAAAGAAAATTGTTTTCAAATTTTTCACAATCATCATCATCATCATTCAGTTTATTTGTTGAATCAGGCCACAATTAATCCTCTGATGAGGGTGGAGCCTGATTGTCTAGTCTCATTTAGACTAGACAGTTTTTAAGGCAGTTTTACGGCTGGATACCTATTATTGACCACTTTTGTCAGTCCAAGACCTCCACTGTTCCCATCTAACTAGGACTGATATGGTTTCCACTTGAGCATGCACCAATGCCATATATTACCTGTGAGTTGCCACATACACTACTGTCGCCCAGATTGTGACAGGCCATTCAAAGATAGCATTTGCCACATGCAGTGTGGCCGAGGATTGGATTGGTGAGTGTTAGGACATGTCCACATACCAGTGGGCCTTACACACTGCACTTCTAGGGCTCCAATCTACTCTGAGATCCCTAGCCAATTGGGCTGCGGCTGCAAGGAGCCCAGTATCCATGATGTATCACAGGGAGGTTTGACCAGAGTCTTGTCAGTGGCGAGGTTATATACCAGCAGGGAATACTTATGCACTAGGCTTCCTTTTCGTCCAAGGACAAGCTGGCGGATGAGACTGAAATTGATAGGTGGGAAGCATATGCAACCACATCTACACATAGCAGCACCACTTTACACATCATACAGACCTGTGGCATATACCACCACACAATAAAATTAATAAACAAATGTTAGCTTTTAAAATCCAAGAAACAATGTGATTTTATTTACACAGAAACAACATAATTTAACTACTGATTTTGTAATAATTCTTTTGTTTTTCTTCTCTTTTTAAAAATTAATCCTCTTCTATATAATAAAGTAAATGCATTTTTTCCTCTGCAACAAAAGGTCATTAAACAAACACTATATAGAATTGCCATATGGTCACACTTTATGCCAATAATTGGTGCATGTTTTCGGAAATTATTAGTCAGTTGCATTCGATTTCATAGTTTCCTACATTAAATCCGGCATACCTGACTCTCTCAAACAAGTCATAATTACAGGAAGTCGGAGTAACTTTTACTCACACAGAAATCTACTACCATCTTACACTAGGACTTCTTCTTCATAGGATAATTTTTTACTCTACTCTTCCTACTTTTACAGTCTTTTGATTGGCTTGCTACAATCTTATTCTGAAATAATCGAATACGATTGACGAATACTAAACAAACACCAACTTAAATTAAAACATGGCGTCCCCTACTTCTCCAATCAGTAATAGCATTTATTACAATGCTCAAAATTTATAAACATCGCTTTCAGTAACTAAAAAACTTTTTAATAAATTACTTTTAAATCTTTATATACATAAAACATGTTCAAATCTTCACATACAGAACGACCACTTCACTTTCGTTCTTCCTGTCGTTATGACTATATTCTAGGAATAAAGGAATATGGATTGAAAGTCGCATAGTGCCGACCGCGCGAGTAAGGACATACATATTTACTTTTGTTTGTACTTTTCAAAAGAGAATTAACATTTCATTTGCTGATTGATATAAGGTATTTGTTGCTGCTTTTTTCTATTTCCGATTTCTCGAACGTTACCTTTTCTGCACTTTTAATATGTTGTTCCTTCTACTTGCCTCCCCTCGAGGCGAGAGTTAGACACAATTTCGGTTCTTAATGTAGGGAAAATGCATCTCCCCAAAATGGTCACTCCGGATTGTGACAAAATAAAAACTGCTGCAGTCTAGAAGGACCATTCTGTATGCTATTCTTTACGTTCTCGCTAAACACTAGTCATCTTTTATTTACTTTTTTATTTTATTTTTCAAACTCGAATTAACGTTTCATTTTCCGATTTCCCTCATTTTCCGATTTTCCTAATATTGAATAAAGTTCATTTTTAATTTAAATCGAAAGTTATAACTTTTGGACACTTTGTATATATATATATAGATATATAGATATATATATATATATATATATATATATACTTGAAGAACACCCGTCTCAGGACAGGTAAAATTAATTTCCTGAACAAGACAGTTTGCAGCACTTTTATGTTCCCCTAAAATGATTAAAATCAAGATATAATGCTACTAAGTCTTATGTCTAGAATCCTTATTCCAATTTTAAAGAGTCTTAAAAAGAAATTGAAATTCAGGGAATCTTGCTGAATTGGTGCCTAATGACTATGGATCAAATTCAATGTAAATCTGAAATATTTGAATTTTTAAATGGGAGGTTGTGTTCATATTATGCCCCCTAAAAACCTGTTGAATACTACAAAGAAGCTGAAATTTGTGGAATATTTATTAATTCTGATATCTATTAAGTTCACAAAAATTAGAGGTATTTAAATTTTCACGAAGGGCTTCTACCACTGTTTTATTCCTGTTTCATATAACAAAATTAATAGCCCACATTACGACCCCTTACTGCAAGCAGCTATGTTCCCAAATTCTTATTTATCTTAGTTTAGGAGTGAATCCTGTAATACAAATATTTAAACATATACACATAACTAACTTCATATATATATATATATCTATATATACTATCAATATTTTTTAATTAAATATTTAATTGTATTTACCTACAGACAACGTTGTTTCGGACTTACGTCCTCATCAGTGCAGGAAGTGGTGGTTTTAGGCGGTCAAACGAGTTTGAACATTCAAAAGAGAATCACGATCCTACGCCCTAATCCATTAGGCCAACAGAAATCAGCACAGACATTAGTAAAATTAAGATACATCTAAAGCCAGTAGCGGGTTCAAACGTTCTGAGATCAAAGAGTGCTTAAACACGCGGGTGTGTAAGTTTTCTTTTCATAGCCTAACAACCTCAAATTTTTATAATTTTAGACAGTGCTCGACAATTAAGATTTATTTATCTTAAAGGGGGCAATGACTATGAATATTTTTTTCTTAAATATTAAAGGGTATTTTCTCTAGAGACAATGTTGTTTTGAACTTACGTCCTCATCAGTGCAGGAAGTGGTGGTTTCAGGCGGTCAAACACGTTCGAACGCAGTTCGTAGATTCAAAAGAGAATCACGATTCTACTCCCTAAACCATTAGGCTAACGGAAATCATCACAGATATTACTGAAATTAAGATACGTTTGAAGCCAGCGGCGGGGTTCAAATATTCAGAGATCAAAGAGTGCTTAAAAACTTAAAAATGTTTTAATATTGGAAATTATTTCTGACAGTATGTTATGTATTATGCTGCGTTTTTTGTTGATGCCAATGTTTTCACAGGTAATACCACTAAACAAACGATTTATTTAGTCAGCAGGGCTTGGAATAAACAAAGAATATCACAAAGTGAAAAATCCTTTACAAGTCTCATTTTTCACTTTGTGGTATTATTTGTTTATTCCAAGTCCCGTAGCCTAAATAAATCGTTTTTTTTTTAGTTATATTACCCGCGCCAACATTAGCATCGACACAAAAAGTAGCATGATATATAACATATATACAGGTCGTTGTCGACTTATGACTGATCAACTTTACGAATAAATATATATATACAAATGCTTGTGATGCTGCTCACTCAGGAACCGTTACAGCGAACAGCCTCCATGTGTGTATTGTCGGTTTTTAATTCATTTCCTTTCTTCAAAATACTCCAAAGATGCTTCCCAATTATTTACTTTGGAGTCTGCTGAGAAAGAAAGAAACGTCATTGATCGAGACAAAAATAAATGAGTGTAATTAAACAGTTTTAAAAAAAAATGTGATTGTGCGTGATATGCAGTTATTTCCTTCAACTGTGTCAACAATTTTGAGAAACAGAGAAAGAATTTGTCAAACTCTGAAAGGTTTTACACTCATGCAATCAACAGTAATTATGAAGTAATGTACCGGCCTATCCATGAAATAGAGAAATTGTTGAACGTTTAGATGGAAAATCAAGTTAAAAAACGGACACCGTTAAGCCTCTTTACTGTGTAGACAAATGCTAGAAGTCTGTTTCAGGGAAGACTACAATCAAGAATTTTTGGCAAGTATTGGCTGGTTCAAGAGATTTGCAAACAGATTCCAATTGCATAATGTTCAACTGACTGGAGAAGCAGAGAGTGCCGATGAGAAAGATTCTAGCAAGTTTGTAAAATATCAGGCTGGCTTTCTAATTTCAGTATTAGATTACATAAGACAGTAGAATACAATGGTTTTACAGGCAATGAAGTGAAAATAGTAATAAATATGACTTGAATATGATTATAAAAATAATGAGAAAATGTTGATAAATTATGACTTTAAGATAATTACAATGTCATTACACAGTATTATTACAGTTACAGTAATTTAACATTAGGGGTGGGACGTAATGGGTGAAAAATTCAGATTCATGCAAGTAGTATTTTTTGTGTTCATTTATACATAAATAACACTAAACAATCAAACATTTTGAAAATTTTGCAAAATTCAGAAGGTGCAGGCCAAAAATAGCCGTTCGGGCTCCACGGGACTCAAAATCCATCATTTTTCGGTGAAAAAGTGGTTTCATGCGACATTGCAGGTCCTAAAACATCCTCAAAAGCTATGAATGGATATAGATGGCTAAATCTGATATAGTACTTTAGTTTAGGACCATTTTCAGGCTGTGAAAGAGTTTTCATGAATGTAAAATAGCCAAAAACTAGTGTCCTGCACCTTCTGAATTTTGCAAAATTTTCAAAATGTTTGATTGTTTAGTGTTATTTATGTATAAATGAACACAAAAAAATATTACTCGCATGAATCTGAAATTTTCACCCATTACGTCCCACCCCTATTAGCATAGGCTGACTTACATCCAAATAACTTTATAACCAGTTGGTAATAACACGTTGTAAGTCTACGACTACGTGTATACATAACATACTAAAGTACATATGAAGAGACATAGATAAATGGTAGATAAGTAGGTAGGTAAACAGATTGAGATAGACAAATAGATTGATGCACACACACACACACACACACACACACACACACAGGAGGGTCAAGCAGGTTGAGAAATTTATCTCGATTTTTTTTTTTTTCAATTGACTTCTCACATACATGAATCTTTAGTGGGTCATTTAGGCCAATACTGTTATTAGGTGAAATGGTTTATAATTATTTATGGAGCTAGGAACATAGAAAATCCACAAGGAAAAAAAATGAGTCCTGAGTATATTGCCGCTGACACAAAACTTGAAGACATGGTTAAATTGTGTAAATGAAAAACATGTAATAATATCTATAAAGCTAGAGAATTGAGTTGTCTATTTATTTCAACTTATGAATAACAATTAAACCTGATAGGCAAGCAATTATTTGTTGGCTTTTTGGCCAAGATCAAAGTGTAGTATCTGTTCCGATGAATACTGCACCCCATACTGGTATTGTCTGGGCCTTCGGGCCTGGATTTACGCCGGTCAATGGGTCTGTCCTGTGCAGTTCTGGGAGGTAACGCTCCCAGGCTTTGCCTCCCCTCTTTAGGGAGGATTAAGTTTAATGCTTAATGTCTGAGGCACTCTGCCCAGGCAATTTTTTAAAAAGCCCCTAGCACTCCTCCTCTGGAGTGCATTCCCACTTTCTGACCTTGTGTCACATTCTACTGTGTGGGACGTAGATAAATAGGGCAAGCAATTATGTTGAACCAGGCTTAAAGTTTGAGTCCTGCTTGGATCTTAGTTTTCTTTTTGTGGATTCTCTATGTTCCTAGTCCCATGGATAATTATAAACTATTTGACTTAATAACAGTATCTGCCGACACAAACATGTGCATCCACTAAAAAGCAGTGTGGGACTTTAAAATACAGAAGTGTTGTTTTTATGCCCTTTGCCTTTAGTTCTGCAATAGTTGCTGGAAGAATGTAACAATTAAAAACGCTAAAAACATTTATGCTTTATGGTATCAAATTATTTTGTTTTATTTGTTTTTACAGCATACTGTAAGATTACGTACATATTACACACACTTCTCGCCTGCTCCTGGAGAGGGAGGGGGGTAGAGCTCTGGAAAAAGACGTCTGAATCCGATTCGACCACTAACCAAAGAGAAAAGTTTTACTATTTTCTTCACTGCGTGTCATTTTGGACTTCCTGCCATTAGCTCTAATTCTAATCATTAACTTCTGATGGAAAATTACTTTTTTTCTTAATCTAACTTCATATGAAAAATTTGGTTTCTATCCCACCCACAACCATATATTGCTACAATGAAAACTAAATCAAGCAGATACATTATTGATAAATGGCAACCACTATGGGAAAACGACACTCAAAATAAACTAATAGGTCTTGGAAGAACCTGAAGAGAACTTATTTTGACAAGACTACCCCATCGGCCACAGTCAACTGAGGCACTCCTACACACGCAAGAAAGAAAACTAGTCAAAAATAGGAATGCAGACCCCAACTGAGAACTAAGCACTTACTGCTAGAATGGCAAATACTAATATGCATCAAGAAAGCATATCGTAACACGAGAAAGATAATTCTTTGAAATAACAAAAACTGGTAACAATATCGCATTTCTAAAAGAAACCAGCCTCTATAATAAAATGTAACATCTATCGAAATGATAAAATCCGGATACAAAACTCATCTCCTCGAAACAGACTGTTTATTTATGAAATATATGTCTGCAAAACAAACTAATCTAAAAACCATTCATATACAGAACATATGCGTGGTTTTAGTAGAATTTATTTTGTTATTTGTTTATTCATGTAGTAAGAGTAGATGCCACCTACCCTAACCATGCTTGCTAGAGTGGAGGGTGCTTTCATCAGGGTTTGGGCCGCCTCTTTAGTTGTATGCTGTGTCTTTTGACTTAGAATGTTATAGAGTATCTTTGAACACTTACAATATAGTGTCAATAAAGGTTCCTTTTAGCTAGGCGTGAAGTGTAGTATGTTTTCATGCTGCACTTCATCTTTTCTGTCATCGGTTACTGACGGAAAAATCCTTATATACTGAGGCGATTTTTATTTTAGTTCCAGTCTATGGTACCCCTTTTTTGAGAGCTGGATTTTCTCCACATTAAAAAACCGAAATGTCTATCTCTGCCCTCATGGGGAGGCAAGTAAATAGGAACAAAACCAATATGTATACTTTTAGACAAATGGGAAGGTTCTGTCGAGAAATATTGTAACATTGCGTGGGGAGTTCTTCCATACCCACTAGATGGCCCTTAATCTTATTGGCAGGAAACGGCTGTTCGTCTCTTGACACATAGTCAGTAGTTGTCTAATGGATAGTGACGTCTCTCAGTAGTGGCAGCAGTAATTGTAGATACATTCTCTTCTTTTTTTTCTTTGTGGCTGGAATAATACAAACAATTAAAGAACAGCTATTAACTCCATTATTTGCTCTGGAATTTGGTTTACTTTTTACAGCAAGTACATCTAGATGAACTGAATCTTCCTTTTCCAACCCCCGCACAGGGAGTGGTGTCTCGAAAACCAATGTCCAGTCGCCTTTATGTTGAACATCTGAAAAACAAAACCGATCTCGCTTCTCTTCCAAATATTATCTCCCATGATGCAACTTCCGGTACATGTCAGCCTAACCTTTAACTTACCCTATAATGGAAAATTCCTTTTTCATACTTATTCTAACCTCACGTTAAAATTTACGTTCTTAACACTATTTTTACACACTCACCTTCGATATTGTTACGATATGTCCTCATGGAACTGAGACATGCAAATGAATTTTGTTGGCAGATTTCATTACAGCCAATCAATCATTGGTGGTTATGATTGCATAGTTTTCTTGAGTATGACACGGAACTGCATTCGGTGTTGAGCCTCCAATTTTGGAGCTTGGATGAGGTATTTAATTGTCATACTCTCATCTATAGATTAAATAAAATCTGTCGTTTACAGACTCTTTAAAAGATGACCCACCCCCAAATGCCATCCATAGAATCGTTCATAAAATTCACAAGCCTTTCTGCAATCCAACCATATTTGGTACAAATAAACTTTAGTTAATGCTTGACTTGTCCACCAAGTTTCAGTCATGAATGTCCAACAGTTTTTGTTTTATTGCCGTTAAATGATATCCAGAGACATTTTGTTGGTGACTATCTCATTAGTAAGAGGTGTGATCCTGAATGGATTTCACACTTACCAGACCTTAACCTCCCTTCCCCCGAGTTTTATCTAGGTGATGTTATCTCAAAGATAATGTCTATCAAAACAATCCCCAGATTATTCCTGATGTAAAGAGAGCCATCACATCCCAAATTAGTCGTATTCAGGTGTGTTTGCAATGCAGTGGTGCACATTTGAAGTATTGTGAATTTTGTTAACGATTTCATTGGTGGGTGTCATTTAAAAAAGCCTACAAAGTAATCTACAAGGCATTTGTATAGAAAACATAGTTTCTTGTATACATTGACATAAGAAGGGTTGACGTGTCGTAAAGCCAACAACGAACCAACCAATCATATTGAATGGATGTTATGTCTACTCACTTCAATGCATGACATATTCAAGGAGATATTACTTATTTATAAATACACTCATAATGTTTATATTTAAAATATGGAGTTAGTTTTTTTATCTTTTTCATTTTTTATTTTTTCTATTTCTTCATTTTTTTTTTTTTTAAAGAGAAAAATTACTGATTTTTATGCAACCTTTGCATTTTGGGTTTCGACCAAAAAGCCTGAACTTAAGCAGTTGACTCAAACTACAAACAAAATGTTGTTTTCAATTCTGTTCGGTTTTAACCTAAATTCACTTTATTTGGATTTTCATTTTTATTATTAACTAGCAGGATTATCTGGCGTCACCCGGGCTACGAATTTGAGTCACAATCACTACAACTATTTATTCTACTTTGAGTTCATTCAAAAATTTATAAAATATGACATATCTGTTAAGTCTTTTAATTTCGATATTATTATTATTATTATTATTATTATTATTATTATTATTATTATTATTATTATTATATAGAAATAGAAATAAAGAGACTTATTATTTTGCCATCTAATTTACATGGCTGTGGTATGTACAAACATGTCTGTAAACTAGATGGTTATGTTGAAAAAGAAAGTCAGTGGTTCTAAAATGTCCAACTATGTTCCGTACATAGACTAATCAACAATGTCACAATCTTATGTATCTGATTTTTTTGGTTTTTAATCAAAGCCTTATATTACATATATCTATATTGTACACACGCATTTGAAGAGCATAGCTATAGAATCCACATTTGTGTCTAAATCATTTAAACTTAGCTCTACATAGGCTATATAACTCATATTGAGTACTCTCCTCTTATAACATATCTTCCTGAAACAAGGCGAATCGTAGACACATACATGGAGGAAAAAAAGCTATGCACAAGTTACCAAAGAAAAAGAAACTATCAAAAAAAAAAGATGTACTTGGACTTAAAGGCAGAATGCCAGAGTTCATCTGCAACTTCTTAAATGATAGACACCTTAAAGTGCAGATGGACAACATACTTTCAGCTCCCAAAAAACAACAAATGGACGTACCCCAAGGAAGCATCCTGTCTGTTAACCTTTTCAATATAAAAATAAATAATATTATTAAAAACATGAATACTGGGATCGACTGCGCTCGATACATTGATGATTTACTTATATGCTATCGATCGAAATACGTACCCACAGTCAGACATAAACTCAAACTTTGTCTAAATAAAATAAACAAATCGACCATAGAAAATGGATTTAAATTCTCAAAGGACAAAACAAAATGTATATATTTCTGCAAACTCCGAAGGATCCATCATGACGCCATCTTGAAACTGGACCACAATAATATCCCAATTGTTGATCAACACAAGTACTTGGGCATCATATTTGATTGAAAATTGACCTTTATACACCTACATAAAATATCTAAAAACAAAATATCATAAGGCCATGCAATTAATCAAAGTTTTGACACACACTGACTGGGGTGCTGACAAGACAAAATTACTTAAACTCTACCGATCCTCGACTATGGATGCTATATATATGGAGCAGCCAGAAAATAATACCTGAAGTAATTGGAAACTATTCATCAGCAGTAACTAAGATTCGCATCGGGGCATTTCACATGCCCCCAGTGGAAATCAATAATTTCCAAAATTCCACCATGGGAATTAAAACAATCAACTTGTATCTCTGATTTGACAATAACTCCAAAGAACAAAACAAATCCAATTGTATTTCAGGATGAATTTGAAAACATAAAAAAAAACGTCATAAGTACATCTACACAGATAGATCAAAAGAATCGGACAGAGTTGGATGCACTGCTATTTTAAATGAGACAAAAATGCAGTACAGACTACCTGACAAAGTGTTAATTTTCAGTGCAGAAGCTACAGCCATGTACTTGGCTTTAAAAATAATAGAAGATAGTAGAACTGATAAATTCATCATCTTCTCTGACTCCCTATCGGTGCTCACAGCACTGAAGAACAAAAGAATGGATAATCCTTTAGTCATGAAAATCTTAAACAAGATCACCTCTATCTATTACGAGAAGCAGTGTAAAATAAAATTATGCTGGATACCGAGCCATATCGGCATTTGTGGAAACGAAAAAGCGGATAGAGCAGCAAAAGAATCGCTGAACATGATACCTTCCAATACTAATATTCTATACACTGATCTTCGACCTTCTATAAACAGATTAATCAAAGAAAAATGGCAAGAATCTTGGAATAAATACCAAAGTAATAAATTACACAAGGTTTAACCAACTATTGATGTGTGGCCCTTAGGCTACAGAAAGGCAAGAAGAGGTTGTAGTAGCCAGACTTTGTATAAGATATATATTACCTACAAACATTTATTGGAGGGTTAA
This sequence comes from Sepiola atlantica, assembly GCA_963556195.1. Classification (NCBI taxonomy): domain Eukaryota; kingdom Metazoa; phylum Mollusca; class Cephalopoda; order Sepiida; family Sepiolidae; genus Sepiola; species Sepiola atlantica. The sequence goes on along the minus strand of OY744533.1, from coordinate 45,054,506 downwards.
GAGTCTCCAATGTGTGTATCATGTCAAGAATCTTTTACAGTCAAAAATATATTATTAATAGACTGTCAGGATGTATAACAAAGCCGAAGGAAATACAACTCAAAAGCTCTAAAGGACCTGTTTAAAGACAAATCCGACCAAAATCTTAGACTTCATCAAAGAAGTTGATCTGTTCCAAAAAATTTAATCATAAATTTTTTATTTCATTTTTCTCTTTTCAATGATATCAAAATGCATAAACATTTTTTTAAAGTGATATTAAAGTACATAAACATTTAAAAAAAAAGGATATTAAAATACATAAACATTAAAAACTAACGTTTCGGCATTAAATGACCCATGAGAGGTTAATATGCCATAAAACAAACCAAACCAAACTCCTCTTATAAATATTATAGTTAAATACATAGAGACAATGATGTGTAAGTGGTGTGATGCTTACCGATGTGGAGGATGAGCCAGACATGTAAGGTTCAAGTTTAGTTGGGCTGTTAAGTCACACTAACTACTCGAGGGAAAGGTGTGAATCTATTCCTTCAAACTATGGGTGAAATAGTAGAAACTTGATGTCTTTAGTCTATCGCTCTACCAACTGAGCTAAACTCCCAAAGATAATGAAAGGAGATTTAATCAGCTCTATTAATTCTGTGTGGTATATTTTCATTCGTCATGATACATTCCTCCTAGGCATTGCCTCTACTTTCTGAGGGAGGGGGCATTATAATATACATTCGTTCCTCACGATACCATTCTGTCAGGATTACCTTCTCCTTTTTATAGAGAGGTAGTGTACTAAATATTCTGTTGCCATGGTGTCATGCTCCCAGGCATTAACTCCTACCTTTTTTGGGGTGGGGGGGAGTGTTTATTCGCTTATTTCATTTGATTTTCACATTTTTTGGATGAAATTTGTTAATAAGTCTTAAATTGTATTTTTGAAAATTCTAATTTATTTTTTAAAGACTTGAAATTAATTTAGAAGACTGCAGACTTATTCCTCCGGAAATTACGTCATTATGATGCGAACGACAGGGAGCATTTATTTGCTAGTCTATATCTTAAAATATAAAATGGTGTGATTTAATCTATCAGCCAATCAAATAGCTACCTTCTTTCAATGGTTGCCACTCGGCGCCAAGTATACATATGAGCTAATATGGGATGCAGCCAAGGGCCCCAAGACTAAAGCTGACTCCAAACTTATCTATTTGAAGTTTACAATTTATTTTTAAATAAACTAGACCACCCATAATCCGTTAGGTCAATACTTGTTATATATATATTATTAAATATAGGTCCCACGCTATCTGCTAAGGTCTAGCCCCTGTCATATCACTGCAGTGTGGCATCCCTGTGCTTGTTTTACAAATACTTTCATGGAATGTGCTCCAATGAACTTTCTGTACTTGTACCCACTAAAGCAAAATACTCCTGACCCACTGTACTAGCAACAAAATCCCACCTTTTCACTTTACAGGTCCCTAGATGTCAGAAGATTTTCTACTCTCATAGCTTCTTTCTTCAAACTGCTTGCCTTTGGAATTCCATTCCTGTTCTCTGTTTCCCCGACCATATCAACATGCAGAAATTTAAATATAAACATTTCACTGCCCCCCCCCCCCCCCTTATAAATCTGGCCCCTATCACGATAGCCTTTTACGCTTCAGTGGCAATATGCTTTGGTTGGGGTGAACAAAAGTTTTATATATATATATATATATATATATATATATATATATATATATATATATATATATATATATATATATTTCTTAATTTTGTTTTCACAAGGATTACAAAGTCAATGGATTTTACAAAGTCCGAATACATTGTAATGTCATAGACCTCCCCTTTCTCTCTTACTACCCTCTCTTTCCTCTTTCCCTATCTCTCTTTTCATTATCTACATCATTCTATTCCTCCTACATCACCTTATTATTCAAACAAAATTACAGTGTAAGTGAATGCAAGCAGATTCGATTCAAATATTCTCAACTTATGCAAGCCTGTTTTGTACAAAAATAACCATAAATTTCTATCTATATACTATTAAAAAGTTATGGTGTTTTGGGGGGTTTCTGTTTATATGCAAATAGAAACATGTGATTGTGTGACAAATAGTAATAGGCACACAATATACACAAGGCAGTAGTTTTCACGATTTAAGTACCAGAATTTAAAATTTCACCTAAGTCTACAGGATTTTTTTTAACTGGATACCTTTTTTTATAAATTTAAAAAAATTAACATAGATATTAATGTTAATAACATTAAAAAGCTAAGTTACAATTTTTTTAGTATATAAAGAGTATTCAGCATTGGGCTAAAGCGAACTATTTTTGCTTAAAAACATAATTTCCAATGTTTTTTGTCAATAAAAACATGTAAATACACTCATCGTAGTTACTTACTCTCTGATGTAAATACTAAGTAGCATATTTTTTCCACAAAAAACTAGTTTTAAGAAAAAAAATATTGGTTCTTGATAATAGAATCTTTTTTTTTAAACACAGATGTATTGAATTCTTGATTCTTAATACATTTTCTGCATATTACAGAATGAATTTGGCTTTAATATCTTCAGATCCAATGTGTTAAATTTTGATTTCCAAGTATCATCTTACTCTGACAATTTATTAAAATCTATCTGCGTTTCTTTTGATAATTGTCTATCAAGTAGTTTAACATCATCATTAAATAGTTCTATTTATGAATTTATATCATCGATTATAAAATATATATTTCGTTTTTATTTTAGTGATTTTGGAGGGGAAATATTATTGCAATATTTGAGGCTGAAAAACTATGATAGAAATAAAGTCTTAAAACAAGCAATCTGATTGGCTGAAAAGTGCAGGTTTAAATATTGTTGACTTATGCAAGCCCGTTTTGTATAAAAATAACCACATCATTTTAAGAAAAAAAAATTGTTTTTGATAATAGAAAATTTTGCAATAATTTGTATTTTTATTTATTTAAAAAAAAATAATTCTGCAAAGATGTTTACTATTAAATACAGCAATTATATTCATATTAAAACATGAACCTGTCTAGTGACGGGTATTCTTATAGTGTGTGTGTGTGTATATTTATAGTATGTTGAATCCATGAAGGATGTAATGTTTTTGATAGATCGTACATTGACAAGATGGTGTAAATATTCTCATTCTTCTTTTTTTGTTTTTTCAAAAATATTATTTTTTGTTTCAATCAAATGGAAAAATACAGACTTACAGCCATTTTTAAAGATGTCAGCCATTTAAAATAATTTCGACCCAGACAAAGTATTTTCTGAGAAGGAGTTAAATTGAATTACATTTTATTTTTAACATGCTGCAATGATCCACAAGTAAAAACTGACCAACCAGAATTAAATATATTGATTTTCTAGGAAGAAAGCTATTGATAAAAAAGAAACGATAAAGTGATTAACTTTACTTATATATATATATATATATATATATATATATATATATAAAATTGAATTTTTTTTCCTACGTACAACGTAGTTTGAGCTTATGGCTCTCATCAGCGCAGGAAAGTAATAATCTCAGACAGTCATAGGGTGCTAACTTGGTTCACAGATACACCTTGAATCTGTAACTATTCAACTAGTCCCATTAGGCCACGAGAAATTGCCTCGTAATAACAGAAATTAAGTGATATTTATACTGAAAGCGGCACCTAAACATTCGATAGCGCTCAACGACAGAGTCGGAGTATATTGAAGCTTTTAGGTGAATGTTTATTTTTAATCTTTCCGACAAGGCTCAACTTTCAATTTTACATGGAAGGGGCTTATAATATATATATATATATACTAGCTGAAGGACTGGTCTATGTCGGGTTTCTCAACTTTTCTCGAATTTTATAGCCAAGATTAGAAATTAAGAACCCCTGTTAAATATTTTTCATCCATTTTTAAGAAAAAAAGAAAAAAATTATTTAGGTTTATGATGATGATCTATATCAGTTATAGGCAAACATCAAAAACAATTATCTAATGTGAGATTCGAACCCTGAAAGATGCATAAAATATTGGAATCGACAACGAACACTTTATCCACACGGCCATCAATCAAACGAAAATATTTTATCATTTTTACCTACTTAAACTGTTTTTATGAATTTGCTGTAGGAACACAAAGTTAGAAATCTCTTTTACCTCTCTGCAGAGACCTAAAATAGTTCGATTCTCTAAAATAAATAAACATAAAGAAATTTAAAAGATTAAAACATCATATTAAAGAAAAACAATATATTAGTGAACATTTATCGAATATTTTTTATCCATTCTTAATAGAAAAAGAGAGAAATGTTTTCTCTCCAAAGTAAACAGTATGTTGTTAGGTCAACTAATAATGAAAAATATTAAACTGGAAAAGAAGTGCTAAAAATGTCGGAACATTTGTTTCTAATATTATTTTTAAGTATTTTTGATTTTGAATAATGAGTATTAAATAAGGTTCAAGAACTTGTGAAATTGATAAGGATATCAGATCGAAGGTGCTGATTCCAAATCTGATGTTAGTTCGGCTCCTAGATCAGTCGTTTAATACATACATACAGACAACTTTTCTTTATATAGCAATATAATACAATTTTATCCACAAGAATATAAAGAATGCTTTAGGCAGAAGGTAAACGAACTGTATATGAAATACAGAATTCAATAGATTTATTCTTTTCCCAGGGGGAAGAAATATTGGTGTTTTGAATTCTGAGTTCACTTGAAGAACACAAGTGAAAAGCCATTTTAGGAAACACAGATGTATTGAATTCTCTATTTCTAATACATTTTCTGCATATTAGAGAATGAATTTGGCTTCTTTGTGTGTCTCTGTTGTATATGTTCTCATGAATAAAATTCTTCCTATTAAGTATATCCGTGCATTCAGCTGAAAACTCTGTTAGATATTAACATTAACATCACTTATGTTTCTCATTGTATATAATACATATAATAGTTATTAATAGAATTGACACAATTAATGATTGCATGGCAGGATGTCTTTCACTATTAGCTCTCTCTCTCTCTCTCTCTCTCTCTCTCTCTCTCTCTCTCTCTCTCTCTCTCTCTCTCTCTCTCATATATATATATATATATATATATATATATATAAGGTTAGTGGGAGAGAACCCCAGCAGAGTGTCTGATTAAGAAAGATTAAAAAATGAGAAGGTAATATTTATTTATATATGTAATTACAGAAGATTAAGACAACATCGGTGCTGTCAGTTTCATCGATGTTGTCTTAATCTTCTGTAATCACACACACACACATATATATATATATATATATATATATATATATATATATATATATATATATATATATATATATATATACCCTTTCCAGGAACGGTACAATCAATCAATAGAACAGTTTTGCACAGTTTTTTATGTCCCTTACGAAGATTAAAATCTAGATATAATGATATTAAACCTTATGTCTAGAATCCTTATTCCAATTTTGATCAAAATCTATGACATGATTTTGAATTTAGAAAATGTTTAAAATTTAAGGCTCCAGCTTAAGGGCTCTTAAGAAGAAATTGAAATTCAGGGAATCTAGCTTAATTGGTGTCTTATAACTATGAATAAAATTTAATCCAAATCTGAAATATTTAGAATTTTCAAATGAGAGGTTGTGCCCGTATTATACCGCCTAAAATTCCTTGAAAATACTCTTTGAGTGAATACTTATTAATTGATGTCTAATACTTATTGTTAGAATTTCACAAAAATCAGAGGTATCTAAATTCTTATGAATGGCTTCCATCCCCTTTTTAACACCCTTTGCATAAAACTAAATTTAAGTAAATATTGCCCATATTTGGACCTCTTACACCTAGAAGGTATGTTCTGAAATTCGTAGAGTGTATCCTGTACATACAAATATATAAGCATACTTAACTTTATATGTACACACACACATATATATATAAAGTTATAAAAATATATTTATGGCAATTAAGCTACACAGAGGCTTCCGCGTTTAATCCCCGTAGGGAATCGTCAGGCTAAAATTATATATATATATATATATATATATATATATATATATATATATATATATCAAGATATAATGATACTAAATCTTATGTCTAGAATCCTATTATATATATTTTAGACATATCTGTGACCTGTTGGGTCACAACCACTACCAGTATTCTGCGTTGATTTAATCCTTAAGTTCATAAACTTTCAGATATTTGTTAAGACATCCTGGTATAAATAGAAATAATAAGTCTCCATACTTCTATATTATCCTTATTGTTATTGTTATTATTTTTATTGTTGTTATTATTTTTATTATTATCATATTTATTATTTTTTCTTATACAGAAGTAAAGAGACTTATTATGTTGCCATCTAATTTGCATGTGTTCGTGGTGTGTACAAATAGATGCAAATTTGAAGAACACTAAGAAAAGAGTCACCCGATCTCTAAATTCTCACAGAAACATTAAGAAATATTAGAGTGAGAGAGGGCGAGAGAAATACATAGATATCTAAGAGAGATGAGTGATTTATTCATTCAATTAAAAATTATGGCTAATTAGAACAATTCAATCAGATTTTATTTTTCAAACAAAAACTTAATCATAGAACTATGGTACATTTTAGCATGTATTTTGTGTTATTAAAGTATGTCTGAAAAATACTTAGGTAAACAAACATTGATGAACTCAACTTTAGTATAATAATAATAATAATAATAATAATAATAATAATAATAATAATAATAATAATAATAATAATAATTATATATATATATATATATATATATATATATATATATATATATATATATATATATAAATAGATAGATAGAAGGATGAAAAGGAATTAGAAAAGCGACGGAGGCAGATCTTTTTTCAATTCAGTTGCTCAATGCAAGGTGTATTCCGCAAAAAACAATTTATTTAATTAATATATATATATATATATATATATATATATATATATATATATATATATATATATATATATATATATAAGATTTTTGGTACAACAGAAAGGAGGAATGAATTTAAGAGGAAACATGTTATTTTAGTACAAAAGAAAAGAAAAGAAACTTGTTCAAAGGCGCATTTCACCTGACCCTTTTCAGTAGAACCATCAGAGATTGATATAATTATTAAAAACTAAAACAGAATGAGTGGGGAAGTGTTCGTTTATTTATAAATTCCCTTGTCGGTGTGGAGCTGACCATATAGGCAGCCCCACCCAACGGTTAGAAATGAGAATCTTCCAGCCACATGACATTCGCATGCACAAGGTATCAAGACTATCTAAGAATTTACATGCCTATGAGTCTGTCATGCTTACTACAAATACTTGTTCTAACAAATGCTTTGATAAATAGTTCTCTGTTCTGCACAAGGCTAGGTCGAACTTCCACTTCAATATACTTGAACCGATTGTTATTAACATCTTGTGCAGAACTAAAAAAATAAATTGGAGATTGGAGAAAGCGAACACAGATGTTTAGATAGACTGATAAAGTATGTAATGTAATACAAACGTTTAAAAAATAAACATGTTCTCATATAAAAGTTCCTCTGAAACTTACATGCCTAAACACATTACTGTCCTTTCATAATAGCTCGATCGATGTATTGTGAAACAGTAGCAAGTTTATGCCTGTCATCTTTTAAGAATGGTTTCTTTCGGAACTTTTTTTAGTTTTTAATGTTTTTTTCTCGTATTATTGTGATTCTGTCTCCAATATTGAGCGCTGTAAGAATAAGCAGTAGGAATATACGGCTTTCGTCAAAATAACAACTAAACTACGAATCCTTATTCTAATTTTGATTAAAAATTGAAATTCACAGACTCTTGCTTAGTTGGTGCCTGACATATGGATCAAATTCAATGCAAATCTGAAATATTTGACAATGGGAGGTTGTGACCATATTGTGTCCCCTGAATTTATACAAAGAGCTTCGAGCCTCTCTTTGCCCCCTTTGCACAAAATTAAATTAAACAAAATATAGCCCACATTATGCACCTTTACACTTAACAGCTATGTTTTAAAATTCATAATGATCAGTTTATTAGTTTGGGAGTGAATTTTATAAATACAAATATATAAACATCTACATGTATATATACTATTATATATATTTTTTTCAATTAGTTGTGACAATGTTCTATGGCTCTTTAATATATCATTGTATATGTATATATGTGTAGTTATATATATATAAAGGGCACTTGTCTGTATGTATGTATGTATGTATGTCTGTATGTGAAGCTTCTATTGTATATGTATATATGTGTAGTTATATATATATAAAGGAAAATATAAATATTGACATCCCCCCTTTTCTCTACTAACCATGTATTTGGTAAATAATGCAAAAGTGTTGATTATTTTTGTTGACTTATAATTGTGATGTACTTGGTATTTGTGCTGATAATAAGACATTAATCAATAAAATCTTTGTCTCAAAAAACAATCGTACGCAGAAACTTTTGTTGATGTTGAATTCTTGGAACAGATATGTTATCATTTTTGTTCATTTCTAAATTGTCATATATATATATATATATATAGCGTTACCAACATCGACAAAAAGAAGAGTCTATCAGGCATGTGTACGCAGTGTAATGATATATGGAGAGAAATGATTTGATGAATGTAATTTGAGTCTTAAAGACAGGCCCAGATCTGATGAGCTCAGAGGAAGATTAAATATGCACAATATAGGGAGATATGTGCAGAACTGGAGGCTTCGATGTTATGGCAACATTGAAATAATGGATGAGAGTTCCTGATGAGAGTTCCTGGGTAAGTTAATGTAGAACAATTAAGGTAGCTGCGCAGATCCCAATTTAGGTTGACACCCCCCCCCCCAACCTTTTCCCTTTTCTTTTTTCTCAGTAGCCCTTACGTCTACAGTGGCGGCCTGCCTTGTTTGGGGTGAACTATGTTAAAATAAAATAAAAAAGGGTCAGCAGATAGGAGAAAACATGGGAGGAAGTGATAAGAGATCGACTTGAGAGAAAGAGGGATACATAAAGACCTGGCCAGAGATAGGTTAGCTTGGAAGTCAATTTCTAAAAGGCGTCCAACACATGCCAGCATGTAAAATGGACGTTAGACTGAATATAATGATGATTATGATATATATATATATATATATATATATATATATGGTAAAATTGTATCACAGTTATAGGGTAGATATTAAGAAGTAAATGATTACTCTAAAACTTAAAAAACACATGATTTAGCTCAACGAAAAAAAGATTTAGTTAAAAATTAATCTTTAATATAACAGATCGGCATTGAAGTTCATGTAATATCCAATCAGAATTGTCTGAAAAGAAAATGGTGTCAGATATAATTACCATTAAAGAAAAAAAACTATAAAATTCACAATCATTTCTGCAATCCAACCACATTTATTACAAATAAACTTCAGTTTATTCTTAACTTGTCCACCAAGTTTTCAGTCATGGATGTCCAACAGTCTTTGTTTTATCACCGTTCAATTATATGCATGGCTTTGGTGATCATCTCATCAGTAGGTCTGATCCTGAATGGCTTTCACCTCTCACCAAACCATACTCCTTTCTCCAATTTTTATCTGCGGGGTTATCTCAAAGATAATGTCTATGAAAACAATTCTGAGACTATTTCTAAACTGAAGAGGGAGATCACAGCTGAAATCAGGGCAATTCCAATTAGAGTTATTGACATTTTGGGGTCATGTCCAGGTGTGCTTACAACGGCTATAAAACAAAAACTGTTGGACATTTATGACTGAAACTTGGTGGATAAGTCAGTTATAAACTGAAGTTTATTTGTGCTAAATATGGTTGGCTTGCAGAAAGGATTGTGAATTTTATTAACGTTTTCATGGGTGGCATTTCTTTGGAGGACGGGGTCTTTATTAACATCCTTATAATGTTACCATGGTGACCTGGACATGTAGGCAGTTGAACTGAGCCCACTCATCGTTTAGTATCCATTTATTTTAAAAGACGACAAGAGCAGCAGCTTGAATGATGCTTTTGAGGTCAGCATATAGATTGTCTCAGCAATCCAATCTTGTTCGTCTATTCCACATATTAATAGGGATGATCTCTTCTCTTCCCTTCAGCCCCTTTCTCGCAGAAAAGACGTTGTTAGTCTTTCTCTACTCTATCATTATTTTCATGAAAGGTGCTCGACAAAGCTCCAATCTCTGGTTCCGCATTGTAAGACATCCACAGCAAGAACTCGTCACTCTACCACAACAGAAAAAAATTTCCTTATCTTTTTCGGTGTGCCTAGCGTCATGTGGGATTTCCATGGACAGACCTACTTTGCAAGGGATTTCCGTCTGTAGAAAACCCTACTGTGCAACTATTTCACTGCAAATTACAACATAGACGTCTTCAAATCCAAAGGCAACAAATACGTATAGACCGTCCATAAGTCATCAAACTAAGTTCATACAATTGATTGTTCCTCGTCATTTAAACTGACAATTATTCCATCTCATTAATTCTGATCCCCAAGTGACTCTTGGCCTTGACAAACGATGACCCAATAGCCAAATTTTAAAAAAAAGTCAAAGGTTTCTGATTGAAAAATGCCTCAGTTTGTTATTTCAACTACCTGTATTGTCATCTGTACTCTGGTTGTCGGCTGTTTCTTCTTGCCTCTCTTGACTCCTTTCCAAACAATATGATGCCAGTTGAGGCAGTCTTTTGCATGCAGTTCTCACCTGTCTAGATCGATTCAAAGTTCTATGTTGTACGTGCCGACGTCCTTGAAGTATAGAGGTTGGTGTTCCATAGCCAGCCTGCTGTATGTGACATTTAAACAAGATACAGGCTCCTGACCCGAATTCTAAAAAGAATACTATTTGATAATTCTATTAATAGATGTTAATGCATCTGATTTACCATTTATTAAAAACTAGCAAGGTGACCTGGCATTACCCAGAAATAATAAATTCAGACTTGAAAGTTTCAAGTTTTTTTGTTTTACTTTCTTGAAGATCTTTTTTTTTTCTTTTTCAATGTCCTGTTAGAAAGTTATTTTTAAATGTTTAGCTTTAGGCATTTATGTTACTACAGTGAATAAATGAAAAACATTTTGAAAAAAAAAAGATTAATTAAAAGCACAATTACATTAAATTACTGTTGTTCAGGCAATATGCTAAAATTATTAAAGGAGCATACAAAAATACTTGTATGTTCATGTCTAATATATACGGACGCTTGAGTACAAAAAAGTTATCGTTTGTAGTGAGGATTGAACCTTTAACCTCTAGAAGACTGTCACTTAGAACTGATTATTAATCAACACCTCTCTCCATTGCACCACAAATCCATTTAAGTGAAAAGAAAAAGCTCAATATATTTGTTTTTAACTGATTTTAGACACATTCTTAATATGGTTTTCATTCAAATTTTCTTTTTCACAGTATATATATATATATATATATATATATATATATATATATATATATATATATATATATATATATATATATATATTTAACAATATATTAACCCTACTTTTAAAAAAGTAAAAAAAAATACCAGACGGTTACAGTGATCTGTAATTAGTTTGTTTTGTTTATTTCCTACAATAACCTTCTCTCTCTCTCTCTCTCTCTCGCTCGCTCTCTCTCTCTCGCTCTCTCTCTCTCTCTCTCTCTCTCTCTCTCTCTCTATATATATATATATATATATATATATATATATATATATATATATATATATATTAGAGAGAGAGAGATAGTTATGTATTTGTTGTTGTTTTTACTGGCGATAATAACAGCGTTTGTATTTTTCCACTTCCTAAAGGGTAAAGAGTTTCCTCTCTTGCATGCAGAAGACAGGACGTTATTTTATATATATATATATATATATATATATATAAATCGTCAGATGATTTGAAATTCTCCTGAGACATGAAAAGATGTCTTCTTCATAATTTCTACACCCTTTTGTATTTTGAAGTCGATAATTTCTTACTGTTTAGATTATTATTTTTTTTCGGAGGGAAGTTATACATTATTTATTAAAGCATAGTAGATGATAGAACTAATGACTCTATTATATATATGAAAATATTGTTTATGAATATGTACATACTTTGAGTGATTAATCAACTTTTTGTAATTTTTTTTTATAACATTTGACTCTGAAATCCAATTTTCACAACCAGCCATAAAAAAATGGAAAAAAAAAAAAAATAAGAAAATATTGTTTCTGAATATGGATGGGTAATTTTGTTTTGTGTCTTTGTAGTTATTTAACAATATCATTGTTTACATGAACCTGCAACGAAATGATAGGAAGTTTGTCTTCGGTTATTTTGTGCTGAAGAAGTATTTTTTATTAAAACTTTCTGAAACATATGTACACATAAAATTTTGTTAATATTAAATTTTTGGAACATGATTACATAATATAGATTATGTTATAAATTATGTATACTTCTGAGTTCTAAAATATGAGCTCTGTATGACCTAATATCCTAACCATTGAGCTAATTTTACACCTGCAGTATTCACTGGTATCTTAGAGATTGAATTGCTTCACTTTCTATATTTGTAGAATTGAGGTGAGATATTTTCTTGTCTCCTTAAGACACAACTAAAGTTAAGACTTGACTTTATTTAATATATATATATATATATATATATATATTCAGTTCATTTCCAGGCAATGCGGGTTCTATGGGAAAGACTTGGCGTTGTCCAGGAATGAATGATGAACCCTATATCCTCCTGCCCCAGTCAAAATCTTACTTTTTTTATTCCTATTTTTATTTTACATTTTTTTAAAATTAAATGTTGGGGATAGGGCCCAAAGATGTACTCGGCATTGATTGGGTAGGACGGGATGAGAAAAGTGACATTTATTAAAATATCTTTTTGTAAATTTGTAGTCTTTAACCAACTAGAATCACAATGACGTTTCCCAGAAATAAATGAGGACTCCTATGTCCTCCCCACCTTGTAAAAAGACACCCGAGTAACGCCGGGCGGAAATATTTTCATGTTGAGCTGAGTAAAAGAAAAAAAACAAAAAAAAACTCAAGTCCGTTTTATACTTTGACAACTGATTCATGCAAATTGATCACTTACATCCTTGAATTTGATCTTGCAGCTTCATATCAAGTAAAAGACCAGTGTCAGAAGTGAAAATACAATGACAGAAATGAAAATAGCTGTATGTACCAGTATGATGGGGTGTTCTTCTTTGATCTTCACGGTTATACAGACGGCAGCTCATCATGTATAGACAGTTTGAGTCTCGTCCGTAAACGACATGCACCAGTAATTTGTTTCCTTTCTCTTTCATTGTAGACATCTTTTTACTGACAATTTCTGTAAATCTTTTTTTTTTTTAAATAACAGCACACATTCACTTGGGTTTGAACAATCGCTTGCGGTTTTATTTGTTCTTGACAGCATACTTGTATACATATAATACCACTGACCCATCCGCCATGGAGGTGGGAGCAGCTATCTAAAAACACAACCTCTCTCTCTCTCTCTCTCTTTCTCTCTCTCATTCTCTGTCTCTCTCTGCTCAGTGAAAATAGAAAGATCTTAACTGCTCATTCGCCACATCATATTAGTTAGAAGCTTCCTGTCTTTGATTTAACTGCCGGGACACATAGCTCTCACTCGACTTCTAATGAAAAATTCGACTCTACTTAATTCTAACCGTAAATGGAAATTTCCCATTCTAACCTTTTTACACACCCGCATATAAATATTGCATGTAAAGGCGTTTTGTTTAATATACTTGGGAAAGGTATGAATCCATCTATCCTCTCCCTAATTATGGATTAAATTGTAGAGTAGACTAAACTCCCAATCCATGGTATGACAGTCTAGAAGAAAATCTCTCTCTCTCTCTCTCTCTATATATATATATATATATATATATATATATATATATATAAGATAGGGATAAAATGATCCGACGTAATGGAAAAGGAAAGCCAAAAACTATATTATTTATGTATTCATGAACGTTTCGTCTTTATTGTGAGACTTCCTCAGGATGAAGAAAAATGCAAAAAAATAATCATACAATCATCAATTTTGATCTGCCCGAGAGCGAAGGTCCTCGGCCGGACTATGAGTGACAGAATCAGAAATTGAGAAAGGTAATTTGGCTGCTTGTAGCAGCAGCAGTTCAATGGAGTTTTTAGGAGGGGGAAGGGATGAGTTAGTTGAATATGAGTTTATTATCTTTAGCCTTGAAAGAAAGATATTGTCTTGGTCATTGATTCTATCACTCATAGTCCAACCGATGCTCGCCGCTCTCGGGCAGATCAAAATTGATAATTTTATGATTATTTTTTCTGCATTTTTCTTCATATTGAAGACGTCTCACAATAAAGACGAAACGTTGATAAATAATATAGTTTTTGGTTTTCCTTTTTCATTTTCCATATATATAACACTAGTTCTGAGATGATAATTGATAATTTGGATTATTCAGATTACTATTCTTATCTTGTTATTTTCACAACGTTTCGGACGATGTAAACCTCTTTAGGTGCATCGTTTTCGAACTTGGGAATCTTTGTTAAATTCAGAAACCGGTACAGAATTTCGAATTGAACCTGTGGATTAAATAGAGTACCCAGTTCAAAATTCCATATAGATTCCCAAGTTTCACTTAAAGAACCTGAAGAACGTTGGGGGGGGGGGGTGCACTTCAGCTGAAACGTTGTGAAAATATCAACCAAGATGAGAATAGTATTTTCAACAATCCAAATGATACATAACTCTAGTTCTTCTCTGCTTATCCCGGCATTGCTTCTAGTCACCTTGGATGTTTCCTTGCTACTAGACATGCCAACATCAGGTCAAGAGAAGAGCAGTTGGAGATGGTGCAACTTTTGATTCACTATAAACTCATTAAACAGGTATCCTTTACAGGGTATCCATTATCTTTCAAGACAGAAGGGGCTCAGTCAGTCGTATACGATTGACAATCTACGGGTATTGCAGGTCAGTTTTCTTGAAACTTAATACGTTACAAAATTTTAAACTTTGTTTAAAAAAAAAAAACACCGTCTATATATATCAAATTAGATACTCTACCTCTTTCTTTAGGAATGTTAGATCAATAGGGAATTTGGCCCACTTGTGCAAATTCCAATTCAAACTGACCTATATTCTTGCAGCGTTTATTTGGAACAAAAAATTTTGTTTTTAGGTATTTGATTAGATGTGTTTATGTACTTAGCCAGCACTACCTACCCTGACCAGAGACAACAAAGATTTTATCTTAAAATATTCTTTATTCATCTTAACCATATCGATATTCATTTGTCCTTAACAAAGAATTGCTTCAGGATGAACTTCTAATTCTGTTACTTTTTTCTTCCCTAAAATTTGCTCGGATGCCTTGAGAGAAATGATTTTAGCAACATTCTGGTGGCCTCCTGAGCTTTATTTTTTATACCTTTACTTAAAATGTATCATAAAAAATATATAGTTTTAACATTAATTGCAAAAAAAATGTTACTAAGCAGTAATATTGCCTAAATTGAAATTCTGTCAAACTTCCATCCTTTTGAAAATCACCATAATTTTAGATTTGAAAACTTATTTTCCATATCAAATATATAAAGTAAAGTTAGATTTTCTCCTATTTCATTGGTCATTAAATAGCTTCTTTAAAAAAGGTAGATAAAACAATCTGTCTCATCATATTAAAAAGAAAAAAAGAAATATTTCCATCGATTTTAATATTTAATCCTGACGATATTTTATTTTTTATTAGTCATGAATAAAAGAAAGTGGAAGAGTACTTACCCTCACAGTCACATATATTATGCCTGCCACCTATTACACCAGGAAGAAATTTAACAAGATAACATTCCATGTACACCATTTTGTTGGCTGTTAGTCTTCCTCTCCCCAGGAGAGGGATGGAGAGAAAGGAAGAAAAACAACAGGTGTGGTTTATGTATTGAAGAGCATCAAGATTTCACTGTATATTAACCGGTTAGCACACTGCACTTAGAGATAGAGGTTGTGAGTTCGAACCTCACCTTTGGGCATAATTATTTTTACAGATTTTAACACAAAGTTAACATTGTAATAAAAAAAGCTGAATGGTTAAGCAGACTCAAATGTCAGTGTGTAAGATGTGATGCTATTTGGGTTTAAATTCTAAAATTCGACATAGTAACTTTATGACTGCCATGGCGATGTATATAGTACTGACGAAAGCCCCTTAGACAGAAATTTGAATCCTAATTTGCATATCTATTTTTGAAACCGTCTATAATAAATTAATGCTTCATGTTATTCAATTATAATTTTATGCTCTTATTTCTCTCATGTATATGTAATAGTTTCATTGATATTAACAGTAATTAATTAAAGTTAGTTCATAAAAAAGGGATAAATTCATTCAGTTTCAAAGAAGGTCAAGGTAATAGACAGAGGTAGTAGGTGAGTGCTCTCACCCTCTTCTCATTCTCTCTACTTCTCTTCCCCCTTCTCTCTCTCTCTCTCTCTCTCTCTCTCTCTCTCTCTCGCGCAACGCCAAAGCCAAATTTTCTTTTTTTATTGTTTTTAAAAGAGCCCCCTCCCCTTACGCATCATCACTCAGGTAAATTGATTTCTTCTTTCTATCCATTTATCTTTTATCTAAAACATACATAAATTTGTCTCAGAATTATCAAAATATTAATATTAATCTATTTATATGAATAAATGCGAAAGTTTACAAGACACTCATGAATAAAATGTCTATTTTTAATTTTGGTTTCAAGTAGCGAACTTTGTGAAGCGATTTTATTTAGTTAAGAAAATATATGTTTACATTGTTTAACAATTACAAACAAAAATTCTTTCAACTTAGGCATATATCTCTTATCGTTTTTGTCATAAAATTTTGACAACAAATCTTTTTGTGGGTCGATAGTCATACCTTTTTTAAAAATACCTTGGACTTACTCTATGCTAGACACTCTCACCAAAATACCGCATTCACTCTATGACAATCCTTACTTACTTTGCAGAACGATAGCGAGCTGGAAAAGTCAGCTAGTCTCTATATACAGTTAGGTATGTGTATATGTTTATATATTTGTATATACAGGATTCACTCCTAAACTAATGTGGGCTATATTTAGTTTAATTTAGTTTTATGCAAAAGGGACAAAGAGTGGTTGAAACCCTTCACGAAAATTCAGATACCTCCGATTTTTGTGAAATTTAAACAATAGGTATTATCAATTAATAAATATTCCCCAAATTTCAATTTCTTTGGAGTATTTTAAAAGGGTTTTTAGGGTGCATACTATGATCGCAATCACCCATTTGAAAATTTAACTATTTCAGACTTGCATTAGCCATTAGATATCAATCAAGCAAGATTCCCAGAATTTAAATTTTTTATTAAGACTCTTAAAACTGCTTAAATCATTAAGATTTTAATTTTAGATATTTTTTTAGAATCAAAATCATGTCATGGATTTTGATCAAAATTGGAATAAGGATTCTAGATATAAGGTTTAATAGCATTATATGTTGATTTTAATTTTCCTAAACGGACATAAAAGTGGTGCAAAACTGTTCAGTTTTAGAAAATAATTTTGCCCGTCCTGGAACGGGTATTCTTCTAGTAGTGTTATTATAATCAGAAATTATTCCAGTTAAAAAAGAATTGTGTATTTTACTTGAACCTTCTCTTTTCTAACACATGACCTTTTTTCTACCAATCAGAGTCTTTGATATCTCTCGGCCCAACTTTACTATCTAACACAAAACGTACAAGATAATTCTGCCATTAACATTTTTGTGTAAGTACAATATTCACATAGGCTGAAATCCGGTTGCATAACTCTTAACTGTGATTCTTATTTATTCTAATAATAACTCTTTGAGAATGAACAATGGAAACGGTGATGCTGTGTATTGAGCCGGACAAAGACTTTAATCAGACGAGTAAATCAGAAAATGTGCATATGCCGTTTTGCTTCATTTATTTTGTATGAATTTTCTTAAAGAAATTTAAAAAGCAAAGAAAGTTTTAAATGAATAATATCATTAAATAATCAAACGGACATAATGTGCCATTAACTGTGACAACTGCAGCTCTTCAATGATATCTCAAGTGTAGAAAGTAAAACGAAAAAATTAGTCTTGTACTAGCTGTACCGACCCGGTGCTGCCCGGTAGTGTATGTACTTGCAATTTGCTTTCATTTCCTTTTTTTTTAAACTATGCAGGGTTTTTTTTTGGGGGGGGGGGGGTTCAATCAAAAACTGTGAACGAATACAGAATTATGTCCATTTTTTTAAGATGGCAGACATTTGAAAATAATTCCTACCCAGACAAAGCATCTTCTGGAAGAAATTAAATCGAATTATACTTTATTTTTCTTAACATGCTGCAACCCACCCATGGAATCGTTAATAAAATTCACAATCCTTTTTGCAATCAAACCATCTTTGGTGCAAATAAACTTCAGTCTATGCTTAATTTGTCCACCAAGTTTCAGTCATGAATGTCCTACAGTCTATATTTTATCGCTATTCAATTATATGCACTAAATATGCACCTCTACATTGCACGCACACCTGGATACAACCGATTTAAGCTGTAATGGCCCTCTTCAGTTCAGGAATATACATTATCTTAGAGATAACCCCACAGATAAGATGTTAAGATTTGCTGAGTATGAAGCCCATTCAGGACCACACTTGTGAATTTTATAAACGGTTACATGGATGGCATTTATCAAAAGTCGCTCAGACTTCATCATCATCATCAGCAGCAGCAGCAGCATCTTCTATTTAGCGTCCATTTTACATGCTGACATGTGTTAGACAGCTTTTTAGTGATTAACATCCAAACTAACCTACCTCTAGTCAGGTCTTTATTTATCCCTCTTTCTATCAAGTCCATCCTTTTCAGTTTCTCCCATGTTTCTTTGGCCTACCCCTGTGAACTGAACCTGTTACCTAAATTATTCTACATCTATTAACCCAAGATTAATCCATTATTTCAACATGGCCATAACATCGAAGTCTCCATTTCTGCACACATCTCCCTATACTGTCCAGATTTAATCTTCCTCTGAGGTCATTAGATCTAAGCCTGTCTTTAAGACTCAAATTACACATCCATCATATCATTCTCATATTTCTCTCAATGCAAGCATGTCCTCAACCATCACTGACCCGGTTTCACTTTCATACATCATCACACTTTGTATGCATGCCTGATAGACTCTTCCCTTGGTAGACAGTCATATCAAAAAGGACTTTAACCTTAGACCTTACATAAGCTGCATAAACGGAATTATTTTAGATCACATTTCTCTGCATTATAGTTTTGTAAATAAAAGTTGTTGTTTTTTTTTCAAATTTACATACTCATTTGAAGTGTTGTCTATATGTTACTTAATTAAGAGAAGAGATGGCAGTCAACGCTTTCTCTTTCACTTATTTTCCAGAATGTTGTATATTGTAGTGCATCTTGTTTTTGTTGATGTATATCAATTTTTTAGAGAAGTGATAGGATTCTGTTTTAATTGGGGCCTCACCGGCTGTTGTTTAAGGCCAAGAGCCACTGGAGAATAAGAGTTAATGAGATGAGCATGAATGCCAGTCAAGAGATGAGGAAAACTATGTAAGTACTAACATTGATTAATGGTATGAACAGTAAATATTCCTGACAAGGGATCCCTTGTCAGGAATGTTTACTGTTTACAACACAACACCAGATCCACCTAAGCAAATATATTTTAACTAAGATTTATATTAGTAAACGTACCCATTAATATTTAAGATTATAACTAAGAAAAAAAAACAGGACTAAATGCCTTAGAATACATAGATTTGTTTAAGGAAACAAGTAAAATACATTATTGGATGTTTTCAAGAAGAAAGAGAAAAACTGAATTGTATACTAGTGAGTGTATTTGAATAGAAATATTCAGTTGAACAGACTGTGAAAGAAGATATGAACAGATTTGAATGACTTGCTGGCTCAGTAGATACAGGTTGAACAAGGAAAGAGTAAATGGTTTGTAGACTTCAACAGATGTGAGTCGACTGAGACAGACAAATGAATATCTTAGATCTGACAGCTCGACTAAATAGGCTTAAAACACATGATCTTCTAAATCAATTGATAGAGCGACTGACATTGGCTGGACATGGGACAGAGCCGACTTACAACAGAATTCTAGTGTGAAAAGAACTTTAAAATAATGACCATTTATCTTCACCCAATGATGAATTAGTTTAAAATAGATCCGATCATAGAAAATAAACTATCTGTCCCTACCCAGCATTGCCCGGGATTCATCAATGTTATTTTAGTATAACATTGGGGGGGGGGCTGCACAATTTTAAAGTTATACAGGAAAATAAATAAAATTTTACTTTTTATCGTTTCATTATTTCAATAATTATTCAGTAAAATTTAGATTAAAAGTAAAATTTTTAAAATAATGATGTGTCAGTTACGTATAGACGAGAAACACACACAGAAAAACGTAATCGTCGCAATATCACAGTCGTTTCTATGTTGGTACATTCCCGTCTGGTGAACAAAACTACCAAAAAGTTATTAACGTTTTTAGAGGGAGCCTTCATGTTTAACATTTATTTGACAATATATTAAGGTTAGCCGTTGTTGTTGTATAACGAGGGCTGTGTTTGAATGAAAACGTTTGAGTGACACCTTAAAGGTCAGAGGTGACACCCAGACGGAAGTTGATGAATCCATGTGACTTCTGGTTGGAGATTTTCGATCTCTTAATTATCAATATTTCAAGCAAAAAAGATGTATCCGGGTGCTGTATCCAATGAAGAAGGGGAGGATGTAACTAGATGTAGCAGGACCAGCTATCCGTCTATCTATCCGTCTGTCTTTCTCTCTCTCTCTCTCTCTCTCTCTCTCTCTCTCTCTCTCTCTCTCTCTCTCTCTCACTGCATACAGAAGTTAACTGCCTCTCTGATGTTTTCTGTGACTTTGTAATAAACGATTATTAAAAACTAAACATCAGTGTCCGAGTGGTTTTATCCACAGACGAGCTAGAACGTGGGTTCACAAAAACGACACAGGTGTATAACGGTTTATACACACATGGGTAAGTGAAAATATAACATTTTCACCATTCAATTTGAATGTTTTGGACTGTTATCTTGATCTTGGTTGTTTGTTCACAATGTTTTGGTGTTCTACTCTCTGGCGTTCATTCGGTGCTTTTTGTCTATTTCAATGGATTAAATAAAGGGTTCAGTTCGAAAATTCCCGGAAGATGACTCACTACAATAAAAGATTCACCTCTATAATTTCTTAATCTCTTAACACATTCTTCGGCGCTTCTCCAGATTAGGATCCAAGCTAAAATTGACTTGGCGTCGTTAGGGTCAGAGTTAGCTCGGGTCCTAATCTGAAGAAGTACTAATTTTTCTAGTGAAGACTGAACTAAACAAAGCTACTTTATATATAAAGCAAATTTGTCTGTATGTGTGTCGTGGTATCACAGTTAAATGGTTGATCTAAGAGCCAAACTAACTGCAGATTTGGAATCAGCATCTTCGATCCGATGTCCTTATTAATATTAGAGGTTCTTGAACCTTTAAAACCCATTATTAAAAATTAAAAATAACACTAAAAACAAATGGTCTGACATTTTTAGCGTTTAATTTCCCAGTCGACCGAACAACATACTTCTAAACCTTTTCACGTTCAGTAAGAAAAATGAACCATAGAATTTTTTTTTTTTTATTAAAAATGGAACTTTTCTTAGTTTGATTGTCTAAAATAAATAAACAATTTTAGATATATGCGGAGTTTGTATCCGAATGCTGAACAGATAAACCGTTTAAGTAGGCTACAATTCCAATATTTTATGCCATCTTGCACTAGACATTTGATTTTTTTTTGGGGGGGGGGGGGTATAGTATACCAGTTATTTCCTAGCCGATGGCGATCATTATCATAAACCTGAATAATTTTTTTTTTTATATAGTGCATTTGTTTATTTTATTTATTATTTTATTGCGATTTAAAGTAAAAAAAAACAAAAAAACTTCTTTCATTTGAATTGATGAGAAGAAAAGAAAGCGTTGTCTTTACCCGGCATTGCCTGGGAGTTTTTTTTACTTTTATTAATAAATTACGTGACTTAAACAGGATTTTTTGGCCTGCAAAAAACATTATTTAGCTTATGGATAAATGTAAAAAAAAAATTGCGATCTCAGACTGGAATTGGCCTCGGAATCATGTCTTAGCAGGTTGACATCTTATCAATTTGGGCGTCGTGCCAGTGTTATTAATACACAATCTGTAAAGCATGCTATGGAAACATTATTCTGTAAGTAGATCAAACAAGATAAATCGATTATCAAAAAAGTAGGAGAGGGAGTTAGCAGTGAAATTCGAAAAATTGACTATAATTAAACTTCTTCCAAGTTTTTTCACAATGTCATTAATAGCGTGAAGAAGATTTGAAACTGTGAGAGTTAGTTCCGTGTATTCTCTTTATGATATTAGTAATTTTTAAAAAAACTGTTGATCGGATTAAATATGAAATTCGATACAATCAATTAAATTTTTGTTTTTAAGAACACTGACTAAAATTTGCCAAAAACTGGCTTAACAGTTTTAAGTATGTACCTGTTGTTAACAAAGAGACGCCAAAGAAACGAGGGAAAAACTGGCTCTATTTTATATATAAGATGTTTTATTATTAAAACTTCCAGACAGAATTTGACGAAGAAACCACTAATGATTTCCCCAGATTCTTAGTTATCTGTGAAAGAATAAAAACTTAACAAACTGTCAGCATTCATAATGTAAAAGGTCATCTCCAACATAATTAATCTCAAACCAGTAAAGAAATTTCTTCAGTGGCGACTTTTAGAGATAGAAAAGAAAGAAAAAAAAGGCAGAAACAGTACTGAAAATAAAAACTTTGAATATTGTCAAGAGTGTCTTGGCATCGGACCTTTGTTAGTCACTCTCCAGCCATCTATTTAAAACTGTATACAGCTATGATTGCCTGGAAACCATTCAGAAATGCGCAACCAAGCGAATACCCGCCATCACACACCCTAACCCTAACCCTAACCCTAACCCTCCATCACACACATGCCAGACTCTGAACACGTTATTTGGGTTATTGATAAATATAGAATAAAAGATTTTGCGTCTTCTTAAAAAAAGTAAGAGGTCGACCATTAATTTTTTTCTCTCCCATTCCATCAAAATAAAAAGTTGACTGCGATTTAAAAATAAGAATAAATGTAAAAAAGATTTTGCGTCCTCAGACAGGACTCAAACTTGCAATCGCATCATAGCAGGCTGGCGTTTTATCAATTTTCTCAACGCCTCTGTGTTATTACTACACAGTTTATAAAACATGCTATGGAAAAGTTATTGTGTAAGTAGGTCAAATAACATTCAATTGAGAAGAAAAAGTATTAGCAGTGAAATTCGAAACATTGACTTGAATTAGATTTCTTCCAGATTTTTTCATTGTGTCATTGGTTAGAGGAAGAGAACTTGGGACTGTGGGAAGATTATTTTCTCCCACTCCCTCTATGATATTAATAATCAAAACAAAGCTGTTGATCAGATTAAATATGAAATTCAATGAAATCGATTGGAAATGAAATTTTTGCTTTTAAGAACACAGACCAATACTTTCCAAAACTGACTAACTAAACAGTTTTAAGTATGTACCTTTTAACAAAGTTATTAACGTCAAATAACTAGTGGAAAACTGTTTTTACTTAATGTATAAATAAGTATAAGATAAAACCAAATTAAAGGAATGTCCAAAATTGTATGTGGATTGATATGAATAGAATTCCTTCCTATTGTTCAAATCAATTTAAATAAAGGTTTCGAGTCAATTTGATATAATTGTGAAATGTTGATGTTTTGGAAGGTTCAAGTAGAATGAAATTTAATATGTTGATTGTTAGTTTGAAGGTATGAAAGACAAGAATTCAGCTATTTAGTTAATTTAACTTTTAAAATATGTCATGGCAACCTGTCAAGGATTGGAATGTAAATTAGAGGAGTTGGAGCTGAAAGTCGGTTAGTCATTTGAGGCAGTTAAGTTCTGGGCTTTTGCCAACAGCATACGAGTTCTGAGGTTTTGCCGGCAGCGTATGAGTTCTGGGGTTTTTGTCGGCAGCGTATGAGTTCTGGGGTTTTTGTCGGCAGCATACAAGTTCTGGGGTTTTTGTCGGCAGCATACAAGTTCTGGGGTTTTGCCGGCAGCGTACGAGTTCTGGGTTGTTGCCGGCAGCGTACGAGTTCTGGGTTGTTGCCGGCAGCGTACGAGTTCTGGGGTTTTTGTCGGCAGCGTATGAGTTCTGGGGTTTTTGTTGGCAGCATACAAGTTCTGGGGTTTTTGTCGGCAGCATACAAGTTCTGGGTAGTTGCCGGGAGCATACAAACTTTGGGTTTTTACCGGCGGCAGTTGACGCTTGTGTTGTAATAGTGGTGATTGATGTTTGAGTGTTTGCTGGAAGCACTTGATCTGTAGACTTTCACCTGGCAGTAGTTGATCTCTCGGCTTTTGCAGGTAATAGTTAATCTTTTTAACCTGTGCTGGTAATAGTTGATCTTTTGAACCTTTGCTGGTAATAGTTGATCTTTTGAACCTTTGCTGGTAATAGTTGATCTTTTGAACCTTTGCTGGTAATAGTTGATCTTATGAACCTTTGCTGGTAATAGTTGATCTTTTGAACCTTTGCTGGTAATAGTTGATCTTTTGAACCTTTGCTGGTAATAGTTGACCTTATGAACCTTTGCTGGTAATAGTTGATCTTTTGAACCTTTGCTGGTAGTAGTTGCTCTTTGAGCTCAGAGGAAAATAAGATTTGGGCAGTATAGAGAGATATGCACAGAACGGGAGATTTCAATGCAGTTGAAGAATAGATTAGAGTTCTTTGATTGGTAGATGTAGAAATGTTGAGGTAACAGGTTCAATTCACAGTGGAAGGCTAAGGAAAACATAAGAAGAAGTGATGAGGATGAACTTATTTGGCCAGAAATAGGTTAATTTAAAAGTCAATTTCTAAAAGCCATCATCATATTCGGTTTAACGTCCGTTTTAGCATGTAAAACGGACGTTAAACCGAATATGATGATGATACTCTTCTCCAAAGGATCCGACCTTATATCTGGGAATCGTGAAAATCAGACAGACAAAGAAGCTTAGTTTTTATATAGAGAGATGATTCATAGATTAGTATGTCCACACTTGATAACTGGAAGTTAATGCTAAAGATAGAATGATACCAAATGTCCTTGCATTTCCAACACTTACCTCGATTTTCCAAGCAACATCATACTTAACTTTTTTATTGAATCCTTTTATCTTGGTTGCAATGTTTTTGGTGTTGTTCCAAGAGCACCAACTTTTACAGGCTCAGTCATAATTTTCACATTCCATAAATTCTGGGTCAGTAAGGAGGAGGGGGAGAAGGAGGAGGGCATGGATAAGTTGGGTGTGTAGTTCACATCAATAGTTAAAGGTGCTTTTCCACTGGAGTTTATGTAACGGTAATTATCCTCAGCAGTCTTGGACTTTCTGCTGTGTTCTGGCTGATGTTAGTAGTGCTGTCATCTGAATGGTCCAACGCGACTTTTCTAGTTCTTTTTGTCTCTTAATCAAGTTCTTTGGGCTTGTTCCAAATGTTCTGGTTACAATTGGCACCACTGTACTCCATCATGTTCCAGAGTTGTTGGTTTTTTGTACTATGCACAGATACTAACCTATTATTCTTTCTTTATTCTCTTTCTTACTTTCCTTTTTCCATCTATTTCTTTAGACTTTTCATCTTATTTTTGTTTCTTCTTTTTTTCATTCTTATCACTTTTTCTTCGTTCTTCCTTCTTCTTTATCTCATTTTCTTTATTTTCCCTTTATTTTCGTTCTTCGTTCTCTTTTTGTTTTCCCCTCTTTCTTTTTGCTTTCTTCCATATCTTACCCTTTTGTTATTTCTTCTTTCCTTTGTTATTTCTTCTTCCTTCCTTTCTCCTCTATTATTTCTTTCTTTCCTTTTTTGTACCTTCTTTTATTCTTCCTTTTATTCTTTCCTTCTTCCATCCGTTATCGTTATTTTTTCTTCCTCCATTCTAGCTTTTAATATCATTAAGTCCTTACAAATGTTTTCCCTCTCCTAATTTTCTTCATCTTCTCTTTCCAATATCATAATCATCATAATAACTATCATCAACAACAAATCTGCAGGAAACATAAACTTACTTTCCTCCTAGCTTTTGCTTTTTATGTCGGTTTCCATAAATATGATAATTATTATTTAATTTTTGCAAAACAAATTCCAGGGTGAAATAAAAAATGTTATCAAACCTTGTTTATTTAACATCTAAATATATCAGTTCTGATAAGAAGAATACCCCAAGTGACAATGAAGACATATTATCTCTTTGTAAAAGACAAGTCCCAAATAGAAAATAATTAAAACTCCTGTCAATGCAGAAACATGTTTCCATGTAAATGGCGTTGCATCTCTTCCGCTTCATTCATGAAACAGCAAGAACATATCTGTGATTAGCGCCTTGCAGGACGATTAGCATTTGTGCATTGTCGGAAGCAGTGAGCGAAATGAATTGTTCGTAATGGTAATTTTCTTCTCTTATTTTGAGATTCTCTGGCAGTGTTTGTTCGTTCGGAGATTGGAGAAGATCTCATTGCAATGCATTTGTCCGCAAGAGTCGTACAGCTGATGAAGAAAGAATGATAGGCAGCTCAGAGTTAATTGTCTGCCGTTTCCTCAATGACATTATTAAGGGTCACTGCTTTAACCTCGAGCACATCCCGGATTTTACATGCACAGATCAAATATTTTTAATCCTGTAAAATTGTGTGAAATTGACCAGCTAGTAAACATGCGTGATGCTGCATGTTTAGTGGAGTGCATCGTTGCAATGCTGCATGTTTAGTGGAGTGCATCGTTGCAATGCATGCAGACGACATGTCCGTGGTAAGAAAAATATTAATCGAAGAGAATAAAGACCATCCAAGAAATGGGCTGACTTTTACTATGTAATATTTTCTTGGTTATGAGATTCCCTGGTGTGATTATGATCTACTTGAGATTTTCCAAAAGTAATGTTCATACCAGATAGTGGGCCTCATAGTAAGTTTTTTATGCCCATAGATTAACAACTGATAATCTCGAGTAGTCTCCCAGTGTGTTCCAAGTGATATCTTTATATATTCCAGCAGGATGGGCAAAGGGATTCAGTTGTTTTTTTTGTTTGTGGTTTTCTAAGACAGGTGGAGCCTTGGGCCCTAAGTTAATAGATTGGGTTCAGTTGGAAGACATGTTTGTCTTGATTGACAGTCCTGTTGTTCAGTAAAAGAAAACAAGTATCATTGTAACATCTCTCAAAATAAAACTTTGTTACCTATTTTAAACTGTTGTAGTTTTGTTTGGAAGGAGAATCCTTCTGCTACAGCAATGACGAGGCGACAGTGTTGAAATCAAACTCCGAATCCGGACAAAGACAACGATCAGACGAGCATGGCCTGTGCTGTGAACGCACACAAGCACATGTTCACAAGCTGAGTTCAACTCCGGACAACAGGTCTGTTGTGCTCACTTTTGCTCTGATATAATTCTGAAAAGTATAAAACCATATTGCCCTACAGCTATTGTGTAAAATACCAGTGGAGATTTTGTAAAATATTAAATGGCCTTGTGTCAGGCTTGGTTGGCCCAAATGTCAAATGAAGAAGTGTATATGTAGGGATTGACAATGAAAATGAAAGTTATTTGTTTTTAACCAAAAGATGAACACTTCTGATTGGAAAAAAAATCCTCAAAAATCGGAGAATTATTCAATCATTATGTGTCATGCTGCTGTTTTGTTGAAACTCGTATGTGTGCAATACCATTAAATAAACGGTTAATTTAGTCTAGAGAAGTATCCAATCTTCATGAAAGTTTTAGTATTTATCTAATCTGTAAAATAATGTTGGCCGCATTTTGAAAAATGTCTCTAAATAGCGTGTAAGCTGACAAATCAGACTTTGATTCTAATGAGTTAATTTTCATTTGTTATTGTTATACCATGTTAATTGAAATAGATTCATGTACTTCGTAACAATTTGTTTTTAAAAAGTACTTAATCCAATCTAACAGTTTTCTAATTTGTAGAAATTCTTAAATAGTCATCTTAAGAGAAAAATCATCTATGGGGAATATCTTTTTTCTTATGTATTGTTTCGTTCTTATTAAATCAAATAGCAGGTTCACTTTTAGTTTAAATAATGAACATAACAAAAAGAAGTGGTTATAAAACATAGAAATATTTACAAAAGAAGTTTTAAAGTAGTGGATCCCGACCAACGCTAGGTCGATACAGCTAGTTACTTAATAAATGAATGTTAATATAAAGCATTTATCTTATTAAAGAAAAGCTTTGAGATATTTTTAGGTCAGTTAAATTACTTTACTCCCACCCCTTTAGGATAAATATGTTTTATTATACCCATAGTCGAAACCCATTGACTACCTTTGCAAAGAGATAACACCTTGAACGTGCGAATGAAAAAAGCATTGATTAATTTTCGAGGTTTCTTTACTCTCATTTTCTCCCCCTCTCCTAAGATATTGAAATTTTCTTTCTCCAAGAGATCTTGGTTTGTATTTTTCTGAGTACTTGCCTCCCTAAGAAGGTAGAGTTAGACAAAAGATCAGTTTTTAATCTGGGGAAATCCAGCTCTCCAAAAAGAGGCACTTGGTATATGGACAAAAATTTAAATTACCTCAATCTAGAAGGATTTCTCCTTTAGTTGCCGAGGACAGAGAGGTGAACAGATACAATATCTTGCTCCTAGCCAAAAGGCCAAGGAGGTCTATCTAAATACATTGATTGTCTTTCATAGATTTCAAAAATGTCTTGTGTATTTTGATGATCTTAAAGTTTGTCTTGAGACGTTGCATTTTGTTAGCAGATTTTCTTGCTGCACACTTAGGAAGGCAGAAAAATGGGAGAGTGAAGAAAACTGGTTGCCAGGTCATCTTTGGTGCCCCAACAGTCATCCAGGATAAGAGACATATGATGAGATGATGATTATCAGCTATTTTTACTGTCATTAATTTTTTTAATTCTCTATTGCTTTTCGTTAGGAAAATCAATTTTAATTTAAGTTAATTACAGTCTCTCTTAATAATTGTTTCTTTTGAAACTGCACTTGCTAGCATGATTATCATATCAGAATTTCAAATCGTTATAAATTACTTTTAGTTCAAAGAAAATTCATGTGGGCATTACAAATTTCATGAACACTGATTGCTAATGAAAAAGACGGATGGAATCAAAGAGTTTATTTTCTGCTTTCTTTTAACTGAAGAAAAAATGAAAAGAAATTAATTTCAACGATTTAATGAAACATTAGAAATTGGGTGAGGGAAAACAAAAGACAATTCTCGAACCAAAATCTTATTTTTCTTATATCTATAAACTTTTAACATAAATCTTTGTAAAACAGAGAAAATGGTACCAACTTTGGTAGCCTGATTGGCCATTGAATTAAGATTGTTCAAAGTTTGTAGGAAATTAGCAAATTGCCGTCTTGTGTGCTATTGGTCCAGAAACCAAATTTTACAGTGAACAACTTAAAATAGAGACTTTGAACAAGTGAAAAATCCTTACAAATGTAACATCATCTTATGGAAATTGAAAATTAATCATAATGGAAACAATAATTATTAAATCAAGCTAGCCTAAACATTATATAAAATCCCATTACCTCTTGAAAAAATTTGCAAAAATGACAAAGAAGTTCAATTTTGTTCATATAAGACTCATTTCAACAGTTAACACATTGAATCTTCGTAATATGATTCACAGCACAGTTGAGATCAAGGTAAAATTTTCTTTTAATAGTAAATCAAATAAAAGAAATTCTCAGATTTGGACCATGTAAAACAGACAGAAACAATTTGATAATAGTGCAAAAAATTTCATTCAATAAAGTTTTTAATCTCATTTTTTTTTTGTGAAAGACAACTTAAAAACTCTATATTTGGACGTTTTTCTTTAAGATGGGACTGTTTTCATATGCATAGAGACAAAAAATATTGTGTGCATTAAGTTGAAAAACACCAGCATTAAAAAAAAAATAAATCACTTGTCACTGAAAATAGTAACTTAATTTGAAGTAACCTGAAAAAAAAACTTCAAGAGAAAATTTTTTACATTTATAAAGAGAAAAGATTAAATTTTGTTTACATCCAAATTTTATCAAAATAATCTCAAAATTAAATGTGTTATCACAAGTTAAAATTATGGGGAAGTTCACTATATTTACCTATTTTTGCACACTAAACCGTCTATCAGTGTAAACATGGACTAGACGGCATGTGACTAGCAAACTTGCTGCAAGTGATTAATATTTAACAGAGAGAGGAGAGACCACACAGAAGATTGGAAATATGTCTGATCTGGAAGTTTGTCCACTTGAGAAAATAATGTTTTTCAGATAAGGATTTCCTTGCTGTGGTTATGAACCACTTAAGTTTTTGCCAGGAATAATGGCTGAGACTCCCTGGAGATTGGGCCTTTGATGTTCATGAATAAGGCTGACCATTATCTGGAGTGGTCAGTCTCTCTAGATGGTCGAATGGGGATAACAGAGAAATACTGGAATCTAAGATTTCCTGTCAAAGGTATATATATTCCAACCTATGGGCAGTGGAGAGAAGTTATAGCCGGCCTTCCAGGGCCTGAGGCAGTCAGTCAGAGTTGGATGTCCAAGAGTCAGTTTGTTTCTGAAATCAGTGATTATTTTCCGGACAACCTACTAGATGGCCTTCTGATATGAACATGCATGTGTGCGTCCACTGCAAAGGCCGTGGTCCCACTTGTTGTGCTGGTCTGAAGTTGTTGTTTGATTCAGTAAGTGCTGCAACAAAGGAATTCCCACTCCAAACAAAACCATAACTGCAGTTAAAAAACAATTTGGAGGTAACGATGGTACTCATTTTCTTAGGTTGAATAACAGACTTGCAAAATTAGATTTTTGGCCAACCAAAGCAAAACACAAGTTTAGAGCCTAAGAGACCACTTCTCTCGGAGATTAAAAAATCCGACTCCGACTGCTAGCGTTGTTACGAGTCCAACTCTGACTCCTTCCAAAATTTATTTTCAAAATAAATAACGGCAAATGAGATTCTTCACATCTGCTGTACAAGTTCTCATTCGAGATGTTATGCGGATACTTTTTCCCTGTCAGAATTCGTAATTGTTGTCTGTGGAAATTCCAACTCCTGTATTTCTTTCTTCGTCAAAGCTCGAAGTTCTGCAGTTGTATGTTAAACTGGTTTAGCCAAGGTGTTATACAGCTTTACTCTTCTCTTCTCGGATATGCTGTCTCCTCTTGTTCATATCTTCTCAAGCTTTTCCATACTGATGATTGCCGACTGTTTTCTTCTCATGACGTCTTCAGAATCTCCAATGAGTGAACCAACTTTTGTTCACATGTCTTCATTATTGTGTATTTCTATCTACTACTCTTTCATTTAAGCGACACTTGATAAATACAATTATAAATTGAGTTTAATATTTAATTTGATTCAAAGTTGCATGTAACGCTCATACAAACTCTGACAAAATGTGAATAAAGCAAAACAAACAGGCGGTGCACGGTTGTCCTAATGGGATAACATCGCAACCTATGAAATCAACGGTTAAATTGTCGTTTCCCACCCAAAATGGCGGACAATAAATTGTCTATAGTTTTCTGATCTTTTTTCGACCTCACAAATGAGTAAGTAAACCCAAATAAATTGTTTGAACTAATTTCCCAACTGTATTTCCTTTAAAATAATTTAAGGTAAATTTTAAATTAGTCTAAAACAATTTATTTGCGTTTAATTACGTATTTGTGAGGTCGGAAAACTGGAGACGATTTATTGTCCGCCGTTTTGGTTGAGAAATGACTATTTAACTAAATCAGCTATGCCGAGTTCAAATCCTATCGGATCTTTTGTAATTAATCACACGCTAATACAGTTTGGGAAAGCTATGAACGTACAATTTCACTTTCAACTTTGAGTAAAATGGAAACTTGTGTTCAATTAATTGTATAAAATGAGTCGTTTACAATAACTATTGTGTTTCCATTTTAAATAAGTCAGAACGGATTGATTTTACGTAAAACGGACGCATCAAGTGTAATAAATCCATTTACTGTAGGGAACAGTTCTATTTGATTTTGGTGTAGGGATTTCTTTTCGAAAGAGACAAAGACATCACAAGTATAAAATTAATTTATTAAGCACACATCAACCAGTTGCGGTCGGGTTATGGGCTACGTTATGAATTCCTAGGTATGTCTATTCCCCATTACGTTTTAAATAAGTCATAAGGTGCTATTAGACGATTGCCATGGCTAATAGCACCCTACCTGAGAGTTCAACATTCAAAGAACCATGAATTGGAACAAATACATAGAAGATATTTACAAGTCTGCTGCAAAGAAGGTGGCCTCCCTCTATCGGGCTAGAAAACTTCTCACACCTGCCAATACCCTATATCTCTACAAAGCCATCTTTTGCCAATACATGGAGTATTGT
>OY744533.1:45014412-45016912 GCA_963556195.1 Sepiola atlantica | reverse complement strand
AAATCTTATATCAAGAATCCTTATTCCAATTTTAATCAAAATCGATTACATGGTCTTGATTCTAGAAAATGTCTAAAAATAAAACTTAAGCTTAAGAGGTGTTCAGAAGAAATTAAAATAAATTCAGGGAATCTTGCTTAATTGGTGTCTAATGACTATGGATCAAATTCGATGTAAATCTGATATATTTGAAATTTCAACTGGAAGTTGTGCTCATATTATGCCCCCCTAAAAACCCTTCAAAATACACTAAAGAAACTGAAATTTGTGGAATACTATTAAAATTTTACAAAAATCGGAAGTATCTGAATTTTACAAAGGGCTTTCACTCATTTTTTTTTATTTGCTTTGCATAACATTAATTGAAACTAAATATAATCCACATTACCACCCCTTACATCTTGCAGCTGTGTTCCTAAATTCATAATAATCGATTAATTAGTATAGGAGTGAATCCTGTACATACAAATATATAAACAAATACACATTCTTAACTAACTATATATATATATATATACACACACACACACTAGCAAAACCTACCCGTCCTCCGAACAGAAATTAATCGAGGATAGGAGATGGGGCATATAGTTAAAATACATAGTCATATTTACATTTTTAAATATTCATTTTAAAGTTGTTTTTCCTCATTGTTAGACAATACTGAATTTAAAAAAAGAAAGGTATGTAATTTAAGGGTACAGAAATATAATGTTTCAAGCCATATTTAAAAATAAATGAAAAAATACATAATCTTTAGTAGAAAAAAAATAGGAAAGTTTCCAATTCAATAACATCCAGGAGGAAAGAAAAAGGCTACACCCATTTCAAATACAGATTGTGTGTGCATGTTTTTTTTTTAATATTTCGTGAGGGAACGGAGTGATTATTTAAAAATAAAACTAAGTTAAAAGATAGCAAAACGTTTCAAATTAAATCAACTTTAACTTCCTTTTGAAAAACTGTATTGTAATAATTCAATGAAAACATAACAACTATTTAGAACAAAGTGTAGTATCTGTTCTGATGTTACACTTTGTATATTCTGTCCTCGGTCAGTAAAAGAGAAGTTTTTCTAGACTAAGGCAATTTACATTTTTGTTACCACCCAGAGTGCTCTTTTTGGGTCAGTTGGATTACTCCACATTAAAAATCAACCTTGTGTCTAACTTTGCCCTCGTGGGGAGGCAAGTAAATAGGAATATCTGTTTCGGGGCGTTTTTTATACATTGTGTACGTTTTTAGCGTCCCAAATTCTTTTTTCAAAAAGCCGAGATTCTATACGATTATTCGATTTGTAGCTTCAAATTTACATTACAATTTAAGATGTAATAACAAATGTTTATAAAGATTTAATTTAATATCGAATAATCGTATAGAATGACGGTCTTTTGAAGACAATTTAGGACACTGAAAACGTACACAAATTTAAAGAATTAAAAAAAAAGGAATTTGAATTTGAAAATTAGTCGACAAATTTCAATTTTACAATTAGAACTTAATTGAAATTTTTCCATTTCTAGATTTTATCAGAAAAATATTACTGTGCGCAGTATTTTTGTTGTTGTACTTGTATTGTCAACAAAGATAATTGCGAAAAACAGTTGCCATTCCAATTACCTCCCTTGAAAATAATTCACACTATTTTAAGAAACGTTTTGGTAATTTATCCTTTTTATTATTAAATCACTTCAATTAATTACTGTTAATATCGACAAAACTAGTACATATATATAGGAAAAATAGCAAACTAAAATTAGAAGTCTAACACAAAGCAGTAATTTATTATAAACACTTTAAAAAATAATTATGCAAATTAGACGTACAAAAACTTCTGTTTGGAACTTAAATCTCTAGTATATATACCAGATTTCCGAGTATCGTCTTGTATTATTTACTTAAATAACATAGTCCTTTTGTATGTAATATAGGTATGATAGATGAAAAAAACTTTTGCATTTATTCATATATATATATATATATGAATAAATGCAAAAGTTTATATATATATATATATATATATATATATATATAGGAGAGGAAGATATAATAACTTCAAGACAAACCAAGCCTGAAAGAGATTCCACTACCAGCGTTCAATCCTCTGGACTCTAAACAGACTAGCCAAAAAGTAGAGCCTTTAAGAGCTCAATAGAAAAGGAAGGAGTTGCAAGACTGGGGGACAAAAATCTCTACCTTTAAATACAGGCTATTTTTTTGTATATATATTTTTGTCAGCCAGTCTTGCAACTCCTTCCTTTTCTATTGAGCTCTTAAAGGCCTTACTTTTTGGCTAGTCTATTTAGAATCCAGGGGATTGAACGCTGGTGGTGGGATCTCTGTCAGGTTTGGTTTGTCTTGAAGTTATTCTATCTTCCTCTCCTTTTTTATCATCATGATTAGATTCTTACATAAAGTGGCTTCATTAGTTAGTTTAAAGAAACAAAAAGTGCTCGATCGTAAGTTCTACAAGAGCTAATATAAAGTATTGTATTTAAAA
>OY744533.1:44966912-45009412 GCA_963556195.1 Sepiola atlantica | reverse complement strand
TATATATATAAGTAAATTACGTGTACAACAGAATGGTAGGATTAATTTTAGAGGAAGCATTATTAAAATCAATGAAAAAGACGAGTGGGAAAAAAAAAAAAGGAAAATTGTTAAAATTACCTTAAGGCCTTGTCGTCTGACCCTCTGAGAGGAAACGTCAGAATGGTAAATTAAAAACTAAAAGTCGAATGAGAAATGAAGGGGGGAGAAAAAAAAAATAAAATAAAACTTATTTCAGTTGGAGGAAACGAATGAGAAGAGAAAAGGCTTCTTCAACTTTATAAAAGCAAGTTTATTTCTAAAGAGATATATGAAGGAATACGACCTATCGGCTCTCAAAGGCCTAGAATGTACGGCTTACCCAAGGTTCATAAACCTAACGTTCCTTTACGGCCTATTCTATCAATGTTGGGTTCTGCACAACATGCACTTGGTAAATGGTTAGTTAATATTCTTAAGCCCGTACTTACTTTTTATTCGGACTATTGTATCTCTGATTCCTTCCAATTTATGTCTTCTATACACAAATTATCTCTCTCAAAGGACACCGAGTTCTTGGCTTCCTTTGACATTAGTAGTCTGTTTACCAATGTACCTTTGGATGAAACCATTGGTATATGTGCAGATTATCTTTACCGTGGCCCCTTAAAGTCTCCACAGTTTCCTGAACGAATTTTTGTTGAACTGATGGAACTTGCTACTAAATCAGTTTCCTTCAGTTTCAATAATATAATGTATCGGCAAATTGATGGTATATCCATGGGCAGCCCTCTTGGTCCATCGTTAGCCAACATTTTCGTTGGATTTTTGGAAAACCAATTATTTTCCAAGGTGACCAAGCCGGCTTTCTACACACGTTACGTTGATGACACTTTTGCTTGTTTTCCCTCTCGGAGTGATGCTGAACAGTTTCTTCTTCTTCTTTGTGACTTGCATCCATCGTTGCAATTCACTATGGAAGTCGAGGATTGTGGTTCCTTACCATTCCTCGATGTTTTAGTGTCTAAATCTGGTTTATCATTTGAAACCTGTGTGTATAGAAAACCAACATTTACAGGCCTTTATCTAAATTGGTTTTCCTTCGCCCCAAGAGCAAGAAAAATAAATCTTATTGGTACTCTCACTCATCGAGCTCTTATGATTTGTTCACCAACACGACTCGATGCAGAACTTGGTGAGATTACTAATATTTTTCTTGCTAATGGATATCCCATCAATACTATAAAAGGCACCATTGCACGTAAAGTTGCTTTATTTAATGGTGGTAAATTTATTGGCCCGTCACGTTGCCCTATTTATTTGAAACTCCCTTGGTTGGGTTCTGACGGCCTTGACATTGTTAAAAGGATTTCTTCTTCTACTCAACGTTGTTTTCCGGCAACCATGTTGAGCATAGTTTACACGACTCGAACCTTTTTCTCTTCTTTTCGTAAGGATGTTTTGCCAGCCATTCAAAAGAATTCTGTAGTTTATAAATTCATGTGTCAGTGTGGAGCTGACTACGTTGGCAAGACATCCCAAAGATTAGAATTTAGAATATCCCAACACATACCACGTGATATTCGCCTACACAAGGTTTCGAGATCATCCGGGAACTTCCAGGCACAGGAATCAGCCATCGGTAATCACCTCGTTAGTACAAATAGTTGTTCTGACAGGTATTCCGATGGGTGGTTTTCTGTTTTACACAGTGCCAGGTCGAACTACCATCTCAATATTCTTGAGGCGTTAGTCATTAACAACTATCGACCTAGCCTGTGTAGACAAAAGATTTTGAAACATCAGTTGGAGATCTTTAATGATTCAAAGCCACCTTAACGTTGAGAGATTTAATTTTTTTTTTTTTTTTTTTTTTTTTTCTTCTCTTCTCATTCGTTTCCTCCAACTGAAATAAGTTTTATTTTATTTTTTTTTTCTCCCCCCTTCATTTCTCATTCGACTTTTAGTTTTTAATTTACCATTCTGACGTTTCCTCTCAGAGGGTCAGACGACAAGGCCTTAAGGTAATTTTAACAATTTTCCTTTTTTTTTTTTTCCCACTCGTCTTTTTCATTGATATATATATATATATATATATATATATATATATATATATATATATTAGAAAAAATGTGACCAGTTGAACCACCCATTGAGTTTGGGTTAAATTCTTTGAATAGGGGGAAATAGTAAGTTTGCAAAGCCAGTTAAATATAAAAAATGAAAACAAAATCCAAAATTTGCCTCTTTCTCTTCACTATCTCTCCTTCTCCCTTTTTGTTTTCTTGTCCAACTATCGGTTAAATAGTATTATTGCCTTTCGTGATATTTCCTTTTCTTTATAATGGACTATTCCAATTGTGTTATTCTTTCCTTTCTTTATTATCTTCGGCTGTTATTAGAAAGAAAGCAAGCAAAAGAGTGATGGAAGCGAGAGTGATAGACGACGTAAAGAATAAGAGCAGGAAGAAACAGCATACAATGAGAGAGGGTGAAAGTGATAGATAGAAAATTAGTAAGAGATGGTTGACTTGATGAGTTAGTTGCAAATTAGACAAATTATTTTAGTATGTATTTTGTGATTAAAATATATATGAAAAAAGCCTTAGGAAAGCAAATATTTAATACATGCTTTTTAAGTTATAGAAGTGAATGTTCATATCGATATAAAATTGCATAGTAATTAACCCTACCAAATTCTTAGCCGTTAAACAATCATCCTTTTGAATCTTGCATGTGTTTGAAATGTAATCACGTTCGCATGTAACATATCAATATTATAGACACTCTTTTTAAAATTGTAAGTTACTAGCCGTTTAAAAAAAACCTCAGTAGTAAAAACATATTTTTAAAGACACCAAGACTAACACCGCCTGAAGATGATTTGACTAATCAAATCGAAAGTACTCGTGAAAAAGGAAAGAAAAATAGAACAAGAAAGCCATGGAACTTACATACACCGCTTATCAAGGCCCAAAGGCCACTCAAGGATAAGGGTTAATGAGTTTGTCAGATGGACAGTGAGACAACACCGTGAGGATTGGAATTTGATTATTAAATAGGGAGGGAGTTCCAGAAGGCGGCAGCACGAGGATAGAAGCTATTGGAGTAGAAGGACCTCCACAGTGAATGGATGTGATTTAGCTGATTGTTGGGTTGCTCTAGTGAATTGATATCGAAGGTGCACTAGTGCAGCTAGTTCATCAAAGCACAATCCATTGAAGTACTTGTAAAACGGGCACAAGGGTGCAACATTGCGGCGATGGGACAGGTTGAAGCTTGGTGGATAGTGAGAGACCTATTAAGTTGGCAACTCTTTTTTGGACCTTGTCTAAGAGGGAGAGACTAGTGGATGATGCACCAGCCCAGATGTGGCAACAATACTCCATGCATTGGGTGATGGTGGCTTTGTAGATGTATAGGATACTGTCAGGTGTGAAAAGTTTACGAGCAGGGTAGAGGAGCCCACCTTCTTTGCAGAAGCTTTGGCAATGTCTTCAATGTGTTTATTCCAATTCATCTTACCTGTAAATGATAGGCCGAGGAGTTTGAATGTTGAACTCTCAGGTAGGGTGTTATTTGCCATGGCAATCGGTGGTTGAATAGGTTTCTTGTAGTTATTGAAGGAAAGGAGTGTTGTCTTTGTGGCATTAAAAGTTACCATCCATTTATGACCCTAATCCACTACAGCCTGGAGGTCATTTTCTAAGGATTCAGCCATTGTCTCGGATATGTGCGCATCGTTTTGCCCACATGACGAGAGTAGAACGTGGTATCGTCAGCAAATATACCTATCTCAGTCTAAATGACATCAGGGTGGTCGTTTATGAAAATCAGGAACAATAACGGCTCAAGGATGGATTCCTTGGGTACACCAGCATGTATATCATGTTGCTTAGATGAACGGATAAATATTTGTCCAGTAATACCATATGAGTGAATTTTTAGGAGAAGCCCTTTATGCCAGACCTTGTCAAAGGCTTTGGATATATCAAGCACTACCGCCCTAGCTTCACCTGCCTTGTCCAATGTATGATGTATGCATTCAGAGATAACCTTTAGGATATCCGCAGTAGATCGTGCTTGTCTAAATCTGTACTGATAATCAGAAAGAAGTTTAGCATTAACTAGGTGCCGGACTATCGCTAGATTGATTAAGGATTCAAAGATTTTAGCAAAAATCGGGAGTAGACTGATTAGACGGTAGTTTAGAGGATCAGTTTTATCTTCTGAATTCTTGAAGACTGGTACCACAGAGGCAATTTTCCAACTACCAGGACGTAAGATTCAGCAAGGCATTTGTTGTATAGTTTAGAGAGGAAAGGGACCAGTTTAGCAGAGCATTTCTTTATTACTATTTCTGGTATAAGATCAGGCCCACAAGCTTTGGAGGTGTCAAGGTTGTTTATGATGTCCCTGACCTAAGATGGGGTGATAACCAGGATTTTAAGTGTGGTTTCAGTCCGCAATGGGAATTTAGGGAGGGGGTGGTTTGCTGAGTCCAAAGTAGAGTTTACGGCAAAATGCTGGGCAAGTAGTTCAGCCTTATCAGTTTCCATGCAAATGACATTGTCTATTGTAGATTTTCCAGAAATCGCGAGTACCTAGTTTCTGTGACTGAATGAGTATTTTGATTATCTGTGTATACCTTCTCTTTGCTTCACCTATCACTGCCTTACAATTATTTCTTGACTCTATAAATGTCTGTCTATTCGTAGTTGACTTATGGTGGCTGAATTTTCAGAATGTTTGCTGTCTCTTAGCAATAGCAGCTGCACATTCCGAGGTGAACCATTGAGGAGAGTGGGTTTGCTGAAGAATTTTCGCATGGGACATAAGCTTCAATGCCTGTTTTGACCCATTCGGTTAACTCATTTGCACAATGATCAGCAGGGAGTGAGAAGGTTACACCCCATGTGCGTCGCTGATGTTTATCTCTGAGGGATTAAAAATCAGCCTGCTCATAGTTTCTCATCGTTTTGAGCAAAAGCTCATCAACTTTTTGACGAGTTTTTAAGGTGATATAAATCATTATCACAATGTGATCACAGTTCTGAGTGGGCTATGGGCATTCACCACACAAGCCTCAGGCAGTGAGGTCAAGAACAGGTTGAGAAGTGAGGCTTGCTGGTCCGCACGATCAAAGAGGCGAGTTGGGAAAGTGACATTCTGTGAGAGGGAGTGAGCTAAGGAGAAATTATATGTAGAGTTACCAGCTGCATCAGTAAAGCTGGAGAATTCGAGCCAATCACAGTGGTGTGCATTAACATCCCCAAATACATGTATTTGGGAATTCGAGTCGAGTGAAAGTGCTCTATCTATGCTTTCAGAGACAGTTCCGAACATAAAATCCTAGCCCGTGCATATGTTTGTCAGAGTCTTTACTGTAGAGTGGGAAGTAATCAGCCATGTCAAAGTGGTGAGAGGAGATTGAGGATTGAAGGTTTGTTTCACTTAGTGCTAGGATATCCGGGGAGTTTGTCAGGAGAAAGGTTTCTGCGTCGTTAATGTTGGATCTAAGTCCCCGGATATTTGTAAATGTGAGCCTCAAAGGCGGAGGCGAAGATGTTTTTTGTTGGGGGTCTGGTTTAGGTTTGATTTTTGTTTACTTTTGAGATAGTGGGGGTGGGCAATGTGGGTGCTTGTTTGGTGTCAATAAGCTCATACAACCAGTCCATTAGTCTTGATTTTGGGTTTTTTGGCCTCGGAAAAGCTCACCGGGGATAACTATAGGGTCCCTTTCTATGTGCGACATGGCACATACAGTTATCCATGATATTATGCAACTGTTGATGGAGCAGCTGTTCTTAGTGCTATCTAAGAGTTTGGGTTCCTGTACTGACAGTCGGAAACAGCAGCCAGACAAGCTGTCTAACCTGTACTCTCAACCTGTCGAAAGAAGAGCGACCCAGACTAGTCATGTATGACTTACCGACGAAAAACCTTTCCCCGAGTTGTCCAGATAGAGAGAAAGAGATATGGCGTTCATTGTCCTAGTCAGGAAACAAGGCCAGACACTAGGTGTCTTTAGAAGCGTCCCAGCACTAGTACTTCTGCACCTGGCTAATATACAGAGGAGTGCAAAGGCCGGTTGTTAGACAGAGCCCATCTACTCCTTATGCAATTATAGGTTTGCAAACCGGATACTTTGTTCGAGATTCCAGCTCTAGGAAGGTTGTCAGTCAATACTAAGGAGGCCTCCCTCCCAGCGGTTTGCTGCCAAGATGTAAGTGGTTTGTTGCGAGGTTTTATTATCAAAGTTTTATTCTCTTAGATAGATGACCTGACAAGGTCTACAGGTCCAACAAACCGAGAGGAAGTAGCCTGTGCCCATGTACTAGTCGGGTATTTCCGAGCCCCCGCAGATAAAAAAATCTTTCATATATATATATATACAGGGTGTCTCAAAAAAATGTACTCACTCGTAGAATGACGAGAAAACTTTGCTTCATCGCTCCACACAATTTTGTGTGCAAACTCGACATCTTCTGCACATTTTGCCAATGTACTCACTCTTAGAATGGCAAAATGTGCAGAAGATGTCGAGTTTGCACACAAAATTGTGTGGAGCGATGAAGCAAAGTTTTCTCGTCATTCTACGAGTGAGTACATTTTTTTGAGACACCCTGTATATATATATATATAATGTGTGTGTGTAAATAGAATAAGTCTAGACGCTGATTTCCAGAGATAGTAAGAGACCAAACATGGGTTCCCTTCTCGCTCTCTCATAAGCAAAATTTATTGTGGGGACATTCCAACAGCCATTAGGGTGAGTGAGCTATTCTTTTCAAATTTTTTTTTTTTATCATTTAACTGCAAGAAGATCAAAACAGGTAGTTCTCACTGAGAGACTGATGGAAGAGGAAATGATTTACTATTTATAACTAAAAGGCACACGGAATAAAACAAAAAATAAATAAAATCACAGAAAATAAATACAATTAAATTAGATAACAAGTTGAAATTAATAAAAATACAAGCATTATTTTTTTAAAAACTGGTTTTGACTGTTTTTTGCTGGACATTTTCTGTTTGACTCTTTATAACTAACACTTTGAAATCTATGATCGTCCATGTGTCATTTTACTGTCATCTTCTCTGGATTGCCCTTCATGTGTGTCTTATTTTTGGATTTCTGTTAAAGTGGGATTGTTAAACAGCCTGGATTAACTTCGTTTACCTTCAGTTCCTCTAGAAACATGTGTAAAAGGTGTTTTTTCTGAAATTGTTATTAAATCATAGAACAGTATAATTCTTTTGAATTTATTGAGCTTCATTTTGGGAAACTGATTCCTATTCGACGATATAAAATTTGTTTTTATATTATTACTTACTATATATATATATATTATTACTTACTATATATATATATATATATTATTACTTACTATATATATATATATTATTACTTACTATATATATATATATTATTACTTACTATATATATATATATATTATTACTTACTATATATATATATATATATTATTACTTACTATATATATATATATTATTACTTACTATATATATATATATTATTACTTACTATATATATATATATATTATTACTTACTATATATATATATATTATTACTTACTATATATATATATATTATTACTTACTATATATATATATATTATTACTTACTATATATATATTATTACTTACTATATATATATATATTATTACTTACTATATATATATATATTATTATTTACTATATATATATATATTATTACTTACTATATATATATATATTATTACTTACTATATATATATTATTACTTACTATATATATATATATTACTTACTATATATATATATATATTATTACTTACTATATATATATATATATTATTACTTACTATATATATATATATTATTACTTACTATATATATATATATTATTACTTACTATATATATATATATATTATTACTTACTATATATATATATATTATTACTTACTATATATATATATATTATTACTTACTATATATATATATATATTATTACTTACTATATATATATATATTATTACTTACTATATATATATATATTATTACTTACTATATATATATATATTATTACTTACTATATATATATTATTACTTACTATATATATATATATTATTACTTACTATATATATATATATTATTATTTACTATATATATATATATTATTACTTACTATATATATATATATTATTACTTACTATATATATATTATTACTTACTATATATATATTATTACTTACTATATATATATATATATTATTACTTACTATATATATATATATATTATTACTTACTATATATATATATATTATTACTTACTATATATATATATATTATTACTTACTATAT
Source organism: Sepiola atlantica (assembly GCA_963556195.1). Lineage (NCBI taxonomy): Eukaryota > Metazoa > Mollusca > Cephalopoda > Sepiida > Sepiolidae > Sepiola > Sepiola atlantica. Next base: position 45,001,065 of record OY744533.1, on the reverse strand, counting down.
ATATATATATTATTATTTACTATATATATATATATTATTACTTACTATATATATATATATTATTATTTACTATATATATATATATACACACACACTAAAATAATACCCGTCCCAGGACGAGTAAAATTTATTCCCAGAACAGTTTTGCACCACTTTTGTGTCCACTTATGAAGATTAAAATAAAAACATAATGATATGAAACCTTATTTCTAGAAAATATCTCAAATGTAAGGCCTAAGCTTAAGGAGTCTTAAAAAGAAATTGAAATTCAGGGAATCTTCTTGATTTGGTGTCTAATGACTATGGATCAAATTTAATGCAAATCTGAAATATTTTAATTTTTAAATGTGAGTTCATGCTCACATTATGCCTCCTAAAAACCTTTACAATTTTTCAAAGAAACTGAAATTTGAGGAATATTTATTAATTGTTGTCTAATACCTATTGTTTAAATTTCACGAAAACCGGAGATATCTGAATTTTCACAAAGAGTTGTTATCCCTTGTGTTGCTGCTTTGCATAAAACTAAATTAAACTAAATATAACACACATTACGACGGCTTATGCCTTTCAGCTGTGTTTCAAAATTTATAATGATCGATTAATTCTTTTAGGAGTGAATCCTGTACATACAAATATATAAACATACCTAACTTTATATAGATAGATATGTATATATACATGTATTTATAGATATCAACAGGACTTTCTCCAGTTGCATTTTCCTATAATCACATCACACATGGCCACTGCTTTATGGGGTCATTTAATTTGAGGTCAATGCATAACATGAGCAGTCCTTAAACTACATCCAGTGGGGGATCCTTAATTGTGGAGCTCTAGGGAATGTGGGTCACCCTCTTTGTTACCATTGTTCCCAGGTCCATTCTGAATCAAAGTGGAAGTAACTGTCAATGTCCCATCTATGGATCAAACTATCGGAAACTGTACTCTATTAAAGGTTAGTGCCAGTCCCGGTGTCAATGGGGAGAGTAACAGTACATGTGAAATAGGGAGTGAAGAGCTCTTCCACTACATAACAAATTAGTAAAAAAATATTTAAAGATATTAAGAATTTCAAGCATAAATTCTTTTACCAAAATGAACGAATTCGGCATTAAATGCCGGTTGAAATTTTATAGTTTCATGTACGTGTACCAAATTCAATTGTTGGGTTAATCTCTATCTTTAGAAAGTTGGGTATGTTTATATATTTCTAAGTACAGGATTCACTCCTAAACTAATTTACTGATCATTGTGAATTTTAGCACACAGCTGCAAGATGTAAGAGATACAAATGTGGGTTACATTTAACTTAATTTAGTCTTGTAAAAAGAGGGTGGAAGTCCTTCCTGATAATTCAGATACTTTGGGTTTTTTTTTTTTAGATTTTAGTAAGTAACTACAATGAATGTATTTATGTATTGCAAAAAAACATTGGCAAAAAAAATATTAGAAATGATGTTTTGAGCAAAAAGAATTCACTTTGAACTAATGCCGAATACCCTTTATGTCTTCCTTTGTTGCAGATTATCAAAAAAAAGATATTTAGTTTCAAAAAATATATTCATGTCATGTATTTTATGTTATGTTAATTTCTTTAAATTTATAAAAAAAAAACGTAACCAGTTAAAAAAAAATCCTTTAGACAATAGGTATTAGATATCACCAAATTTCAATTTCTTTGGGATCTTCGAAAGTTTTTTTAGGGAGCATAATATGGGCATAACCTCCCATTTGAAAATTCAAATATATCAGATTTGCATAAAATTTGATCCATAGTCATTAGACACAAATTAAGCAAGATTTCCCAGATTTCAATTTCTTATTGAAACTCATTAAGCTGAAGCCTTAAATTATAGACATTTTTTTAGAATAAAAAAAATCATGTAATAAATTTTGATCAAAATTGGAATAAGAATTCTAAACATAATGTTTAGTATCATTATATCTTGATGTTAATCTGTATAAGGGGATATAAAATTGGTGCAAAACTGTTCTGTTTGGGGGAATTCATTTTGCGTGTCCTGGGACGAGTATTCTAGTCGTTGTTATAAAAGAGAATTCCCAACATAAGTAAAATCACTTTTTATTTAGTACTTCTTGTGGTAAACCATACACATGTTTTGGTACACTTGTATTACGACTCACTTTGATATATTTACCATTAGTTGTACCGACCCGACGTTGCCCAGATCCATTATATTCAAATTTCTTTTGTAAATATTTTATGTTCTATAACCCACTTGGTCATTCTCAGTATCTAAGCTAAAAGTGAACCAAGTTCTGATTTAATAAGAACGAAGCAAGACGTCAAAAAAATGAATACGTCTATAATCCATTAGTGTCTAGATTACAATTTGCTTATGTTTTTAAAGAATAAAATCAGAAAATGTGACCGTTAGTGAACCTTGAATGAAAACAGTGAGTAAGAAACGATAACTTAGTAAAATAATAAGAGATATTCCACTTAACTGGTTTTTCTTTTAAGGTGATTATTTAAGAATGTCTACATATTACCAAACTGTCAGATCAGATTAAATATTTTTTAAATAAATTGTTGCAAAGTATGTTAGTCTATTGCAAATAACATGGTACAACAATGACAAATGAAAATCTGCTAATGAAAAATCAATGTTTGATCTGTCAGCTTAAATTTTATTTAGGTACAACTTTAAAAATCCTTCCAGCATTTTATAGATTAGATAAATACTAAAAAATTCATTACGATTGAATAATTCTCTGGACTAAATTAACCACTTATTTAATGGTATTACACAAACACGAGTATCAAAAAGAAAGCAACATGGTACATACATATGTGTATAATAAAGTAAGGTTTGAAATAGCATTTTTCTTGCTAATCCCGCAAATTGAATGGACACATCTTCTTTGAATCTAAGCATCGCTATAAGAGGCTCTGTCTCTCCGATCAGTCTGTTACTTCTAAGTTTGAAATTGTATGCTCATACTTTTATCATTGTTCAGTTTGTAAATAGCATTTTTGTTGTATTATTCGGACTAGTGTTCTCATCTTGGATGTTATTCTCACAACGTTTTGGCCAATGTAACCTCCGGCCATCTTCAGGTGTATCTTGTCGAACTCAAGAATCTTTCTGTCAAACTCGGGAATCTGTCCGGAATTTCGAATGGAACCCATTATTTAATCCACGGGGATAACTTTCTCTTGTTCAGTCAGCCATGACCGGGTAGAAGTTTCAAGTAATTCTTCATTGTATTCTTAGTATCGTCTGCACTTAGGATTTAATCTTCAACCTCCAGAAGAGTGTCACCTTGAACTGATTATTACGTAGCACTTATATCCGTTACGCTACAGGTTTGACCTGACAATTCTCGTGTGAATTTTGGGAGTCTTAAACCAATTCTTGTTTTAGATGTGTAATCTATATATATATATATATATATATATATATATATATATGTATATATTGGCAGCAAGTCGTTTATTAGACATGTGTTGTTAAATACCACAGAGTTTTCTTTCTTTATGATCTTTTTTGTCAATTTCTCGACTTGGCGAGCGATTCTAAGGGTTTCTGGTAATAATTGATGGATCATGGCGCCTAATGTTGTTTCTTGGGCCATTCCTCTAGCGCTTTCGGTCTCGCATTCACCAAAATACGATGAAACTGATTTTTATTTTTAACTAGCATGGCTACCCAGCGTTGCCTGGGGCGATAAAAAAAAAACAAAGTAGTAGAAATTAAATAGTGTGTGTAACATCTTTATATAAAAACTTCAACTCTCTTCCTTTCTCTAGCCGTCTCTCTTTCCCTGGCCCCCATTATTTCCTTCCTTTAACCCTCTATTTCCCTTTTTCCCATATGATTCTTCTCTTGTTTAAATGTGTTAAAAACTAATAATAATGTAATTCATTTTAAATGTTTTAAATGTAATAGTGTAAGGTTACATTTATTGCTCCGGGACATAAAAAAAATACAAGTACCCTGCCTGGGTCATATACTGCACAAGTACCCTGCCTGGGTCATATACTGCACAAGTACCATGCCTGGGTCATATAATGCACAAGTACCAGTCCCCGGGTCATATAATGCACAGGTACCAGTCCCCGGGTCATATAATGCACAGGTACCAGTCCCCAGGTCATATAATTTACAGGTACCAGTCCCCGGGTCATATACTGCACAAGTGCCATGCCCCGGTTCATATACTGCACAAGTGCCATGCCCCGGGTCATATACTGCACAAGTACCATACCTGGGTCATATAGTGCACAAGTACCATGGCCCGGTTCATATAGTGCACAAGTTCCATGCCCTGGGCCATATACTGCACAAGTACCATGCCCGGGTCATATACTGTATAAGTACCATGCCCGGGTCATATACTGCAAAGTGCCATGCCCAGGATCATATACTGCACAAGTACCATGCCTGGGTCATATACTGCACAAGTACCATGCCCGGGTCATATACTGCACAAGTGCCATTCCCCGGGTCATATAGTGCACTAGGTCCATTACCCGGGTCATATACTGCACAAGTGCCATGGCCCGGGTCATATACTGCACAAGTGTCATGGCCCGGGTCATATACTGCACAAGTTCCATTCCCCGGGTCATATAGTGCACAAATGCCATGCCCCGGGTCATATAGTGCAGAAGTGCTATGGCCTGGGTCATATAGTGCACAAGTGCCATTCCCCGGGTCATATAGTGCACAAGTGCCATTCCCCGGGTCATATAGTGCACAACTGCCATTCCCCGGGTCATATAGTGCACAAGTGCCATTCCCCGGGTCATATAGTGCACAACTGCCATTCCCCGGGTCATATAGTGCACAAGTGCCATGCCCCGGGCCATATACTGCACAAGTACCATGCACCTGGTCATATACTGCACAAGTACCATGCTTGGATCATATACTGCAGAAGTGGCAATCAGAAGAGAAACCTAGATAACGTTAAAATATTATCAAATACTATCACTCTGACGTCACGTACCTATCACTATGACGTCAGGGGCGAATGATAACATTAAAAAATTGCGATCACATTAAACGAACCAAAAATTACTAATAATGGATTGAGCAACCCTTGCCTCACTATGTGTCCCTCTCCTCCTCCCTCCACTTACAATGGCGTCATTTCCAGTGACTCAGAGTTAAATAAAATTAATAGTTATTTCAAATTATTAAAATATAACTCTTCATTTTCATTAAAAACCATAAATTGTTTAATGTACGTGAGGTATAATTTGCCGGACAACGCCGAATACTTTTCTTTTGTTTACGTACAGAGTGGCGGCTAGTGGCGGATCTTGGCACAGTTTCTTACTCCCTCCATGTAAATAGAATTGACGCTAAGAAACATTAAATAAAATCAAAAGCTATTTCAAATTATTATGTAATTAAATTATATGACTCAGCAATTTCAAATTACTATAAAATATAATGAAAAATAACTGAAAAGCCCCCCCCCCACCCGATGAAATATGCCCCATGGACCCCTAAGGAGTGGGTTTATAGATTCGGGAATACTCTCATCATCTTACTCTGTGAATTTTACATAAGAATACACTTTTATATGTTATGTATATTCTTTAACCTTGTTTTAAAAACCTAAATTGTGTTTTTAAACGTGAGTTATCGTTTTTCCTTAACTATCCTCTAACAAATAAATTTCATTAAAAACCATAAATTGTTTTATGAACTTGAGGTATCATTTGCAGGACCACACTGAATACTTTTCTTATATAAGATATTATAAAATGTACATGTATTTGTGTACGTACAGAGTGGTGGATCTTGGCGCAGTTTCTTACTCCCTCCATGTAAATAGAATTGACGCTAAGAAACATTAAATAAAATCAAAAGCTATTTAAAATTATTACGTAATTAAATTACAATATGACTCAGCAATTTCAAATTACTATAAAATATAATGAAAAATAACTGAAAAGCCCCCCCCCCCCCGTCCCTGATGAAATATGCCCCATGGACCCCTAAGGGGTGAGTTTATAGATTCGGGAATACGCCTATCAACTTACTCTGTGAATTTTACATAAGAATACACTTTTATATTGTATCTATATTCTCTAACATTTTTTTCTATATGGCACACACACATACAAACATACAGACATTCAATTTTATATAGAAGATTAAAATTCTACTCGATCATGTTTGCTACTTTTTGGTGAGGATACTTATTTAAATCTGTTGCGTAAGTATATAATAATGTTGTTGTTTTTTTTTTGTTTTTTTTGTGGTATTGATAATTTAATACCACTGAACCTTTTATTTAATTCCCGGGGGTAGATTCTTCTCGTTCCGTCAGCAATGAGTGAGTAGGTGTGTTAATTTTTATGTTATTCTTAGTTGTTATCGCCTGTAGCAAAGATTGACCCTTCAACCTCCAGAAGACCGTCTCTTAAAACTGATTGTTATCAATGCCTTTATCCGTTGCGCCACAAGTCCGTGATATAAAGATTCACGAGTTCGAACAGATGCACAAAACGTTGTGAAAATAACAACCAAAATGAGAACACTAGTCCGTATCATCCAAATTATCAATCCTCATCTAAAAAAAATCCGTAACATAAAATTCAATGTCTAATTATTATTATTCTTTTACTTAAAATGACGGACCGTAATTATGTTCGTTCTGATTAAAAGCTTCCTTGCTATTCCCAGAATATTATGATATCGTTTAAACTAGAACATTCTTTGTGGTGTAAGTGAGAGGTGTCAGTTTCCGCTCCGATACTTGCATGCACAAAGATAGTAGCATTCGGATTTGCATGTTTCAGTTGATCAGTAAGAAGAAGCGTATCTTTCAAGTGAGTTTGGTTCGTTCAATTGGTGTTTCTTCTTTATGTATGCTCTTCACGTGTCTAAATCGATTCACTGCATTGCAGAAATAGCTGAGGCATAAGAGTTGCTAAATACAAATCAACTTAAATATTTCATGTTTTACTCACTTTATTCATCGGCGTGGAAAATTCCTACAAATGTTATTTCACGTTCTGTTGGATAATTTCGGTTTATTTGTCATTATTAGAAATAGGCAAAGTTCAAATGCCTCAAAAAAGTATTTCTTTTTTTCTTTTTTCTTCTTTTTTTTTTTTTGCTTATCTTGGCATTTTTTTTGTTTCATTGGTAAAATAGAAAATATCTACTTTATCATGGCCGCCGTATCTAAAATCGAAATTGCGAATCTGTGTTAATCCCCTTTCAAAAACCAAAGTTATATTTTGGGCAAGTTTTTTTTTTTTTTTTTTTTTTTTGCAAATAATTTTTCAACAATTTGTTTTATTATTAACATAACAAATAATAAAATCAAACGGTTTTTATAATTTTAACTTTTTTCAAATTATTTTTTAATAGTTTAATTATTAACCAAATATAATTATATTACAAAGTAACAAATAATTATTAACGAATAATACATTCAAAGTGTTTTTTATAAATAATAAAAATTCCGCCAAAAGTTATGCTGCCTAAAATAATTGGGATTTTTAAAAAATTTTGAATTAACAATTCGGTTAGCAATTTCTGATTTCAGATACGGCGGCCATTATGAAGTGGATACTTTCTATTTTTACCTTTTCATTTGATTATGTTGGTATTATTTTTATATCTCTGTATAAATAAAATTGTGTACCACTTCTCGTGTGTTTCTCGCCTTCACGTGACTTACACGTTATCTTCTTTTCATTTACTCGATTGTTTATCGAAATCAAAAATGTAATAGCGTAAAATACTAAAACGAACTTTAAACAAATTCTATTTTGAAATCAAATCTACCAGAATGCATTTCCGTTTCTTTGTAAACAAACCAGCCCCTTTTACTTGCCGCCCCCCACCCCCACTTTACGGTCATAATGAAGTTATATATGCATGTATTTAACCGGGGCCCCGCACTTTTAAGGAGAGCCCCCCCCCCACCCACACACACCCCCCACACACACCCCCCACACACACACACACCCCACACACACACTTTTATAACTGTCCCGCCGGTCCTGATTACGTCTTACCGATGGGTGCATAAAATCCTTTACGCACGCGAGTTCAACTTCTTGTCATTGTTGTCGCTGCCATCATCGTTGGAAACCAAGTCGATTTTCCTCTGTTGGTACAAAACCACACCAACCTTTACTGTTTAGTTCATAAAAGGTTTATTTTACTTAAAGACAGAAAATGGCGGAGAGACAACTTGTTTGCGCGTGAGAGAGAGAGAGAGAGATTGACATATAGCCTGTCTCACTACATCAGCCACCCGACACATGCTGCTCCCATTTCATGGCAGCATGCACACACGTTTTTCCTCGTTGAAATCTTACCAGCTAAGAGGGAGCAAGAGGGATTCGCCCGGAAATCATGTGGTTTACATAACTTCCGGCGGTGTCCCCTCTCTGACCCTTAACTTCTAAACGTTTCCACTCCAACATGGCAACGATTATGGAACAATTCTTTGAATAGCTTCTTTTTTTAGTTTTTACAATCTAATAAAAACACTCATCGTATGCATACAATGTCATCATATTTGGATGAAAATTATCCTTTCGTAAAATCGAAGATTGTACAGATATCTTACATTTTTAGTATTTACCACAAAATGTTAAAATTGAAAATTAGGTTTATTTGATTTTTTTTTTTTAATTCTTCTTTGCTTTAAATAAAAATCTGCATCAAAATAAGATAACCAAAATTGATTCAAATAATTTCAGTTGATTCTTTTGATATCTACAACATATCTTTTTCCTTCCAAACTTATCTGTTACATATTTTATTAACAAAGATAAATGGTCTAGTTATTAGGCTTCCCGTTTTTAAGTGAATCACTCGGAACAAAATTAATTGAAAAATTATTTCCGGTGCTTATATTGAGATACGTGCGAAATATGACAGTTTGAAATAAAATAACAGGAAAACTTATCAGTTAAAATATTAATGTACACCAAAAATTACATACAATCAACGAGTAGAATTTGAATAATAAATAAAATTAATTTACTATTCGGACTCAATCAACTCTGAACAACAACTCCAAGCCAGCGTGGCGTAGAAGATTATTTCTCTTGTTCTAATATAAACACGCCACGCGGTCTTGTCATGTGGAGTTTGTGGATTCCCGAATAGTAAATTCAATTTATTTATTAGTAAAATTCTACTTGCTTATTTTCCATAATTTTTTTGTGTAAAGTAATATTTTCAACTGATACCTAAGTTTTGAACTGCCATATTTCGAATGTATCTCAATATAAATTAGCATCTTATTTCTCTATCTTTTAATTAATTTTGTCTTGCAGACAAAATATAAATGTTGAGGTCTGAATAGTCTGACCGGTGGTACAGTTACGTACTGATGAGTGTAGAAAACATGAAACATATCTTAAAAAGATACTAAAAATATTTATTTATTAATAATTATTAAAGTTGAGGCCTTTCAAGAGATCATCAATTGAAGATTTAAAAATTAGCCGCATTGCAACGTTCTCTCCGTTTAGGAGATCAGAACCTTTAGAATTTTAGTACTTTGTTTACATTAAAGATACAAGGCGTATTTCTTTTAAATTTCACAGCATGATCGTCACCTTGGCCGAATGGTAATGACGCCAGGTTTCATCATACTTGGACCTGGGCTTCGAATCGTCCGACTCGTGGTACGGTTACGTAATTCCATACTGACGAGTGTAGAAAACTGGAAACATACATTTGTCTGTAGACATTAAAAATGTTTATTTATTGATAATTATATATATATATATATATATATATATATATATATATGGCACCATATTATTATTTAGTACTCACTAGGACTACTAACATGAGTCATTATAAGTGATTGCTCATAAGCAATAACAAGTGGTGTTCCCTGGAGTCTGAGCGACAACAAGTCTCCCCAGATTTCCAGCATTCTTCTGTTCTTTTCTTATTCATTGCAAATCACGTGTCATTTTCACACGTCATCTAAGATCTCTTTTGTTCGAATCTTTTGCAAACACACAGACAATAAACCCACTTTTATTTATATAGATGTGCAGAAGATGGTGTTAATGGTTGATTATAATTCTTGTTTACGGGTATAATATTAACGTCTATAAGACTCTAGTATTTCAAGGACCCACATTGTATTTCGTCAATGATGCATTATAGTTAACAAAGGCTGGAGTGAAAAAAACAAATTTACAACAAATAACTTTTACCAAACAAGAAAATGTAATCTTCTATCGACTTGCATAGCTTTTCAGTTTTGACACGTTTTTTTCCGTTTTGACACTTTTTTAAGTGTTTTTTTTTGTTTTTTTCATATTTTGTATCGTGAAGATTGACATCAAGTAAAATACAGCACCATCTTGAATCCCTATTTTTACAAGCCTCTGAAGCAACGATTTGTATTTTTATGAAAAAAAAGAAACACTTAAGAAACATGTCAAAACTGAAAAGCTATGCAAGTCGATATAAGATTAAATTTTCTTGCGTTTGATAAAATTTATTTGTTGTAGATTTGTTTCTTTCACCTCTTTTTTTGTTAACTATAATGCACCATTGCCTGTATTTCTATTTAAAAAAAACAGCTGATTTTTATGGACATGTAGCTTTTTTCCATCAACACAAACGATCTGTTCCTTGATTAGTGGCAGACGTGTTGGACTGCACTTGACAGATCAATTTTCTCGGTATTAGCAAAATGATACGACAAAAGAGGATCACCCTGCTTCCTTCATCTGTGAGATGCTCATGTTCGTGTATCCCAGCACGGACTTCATTTGGCTGGCTGTCACTAACCGCTCTATTCTGCGCGAATTCAGAAAGATTTCTCTTTGGCTACTTTTTATTTATTTTTATTATTTTAAGTGGATTACTTATCGGCCGAATCTGAATCACTCCATGTCACAGACTATTTTAGATTTAGCCACACCCAAGTTTGAAAAATAAGCTGTATTTATGTGCTCCTTGCTTCTCTAGAGAGGAAACAGAGCAAAATGGCACAAATGAAAATCATCTGGACCTGCATAAATTACACAGTATCTTGACCTGCGTAAATTTCATGGAATCTAGACCTGTGTTAATTTCACGGCATCTAGACCTACATAAATTACACTGTATCTGGACCTGCGTAAATTACACTGTATCTGGGTCTGCATAAATTACACTGCATCTGGACCTGCGTAAATTACACTGTATCTGGATCTGCGTAAATTACACTGCATCTGGACCTGCGTAAATTACACTGTATCTGGACCTGCGTAAATTACACTGTATCTGGACCTGTGTAAATTACTCTGTATCTGGACCTGCGTTAATCGCCAAGGTGTCACTTTTTCCATGACATTGACCTTTGATCTAAATTAAATCGGTTCTAAGTACACCGATATTTGACCACGTTTGGTGACGATTGGTCAAGCGATGTGAATGTTAGGCTGTACATAAACAAACATAGTGACAAACTTGACCGAAAATATAACCTCCACCTTGGTGTAGGTAAAAATCAGATAATAATGAGCTTAGTTAATCTATATAAAGAAATGTATGGTATATAATTGTGGTAAAAAAAGGGGGGAAATGTACCTACATACGGCCGAAACTGAAATGAAAGAACTAGAGATTTGGTAAGAAAGAATTTATTAGATGAAAGGGTGAGGTGGGTAAATGGTGGGAAGAAAGAAACCACCACTAAGGGGGTTGGTCGACATCTGCTTTTTTTTTAATAAGAAAACACTTATTTTGCCTCTTATGATAGTTCTCTCTGAAAATTGAAAAATTTAATTTGGCCACGAAGGCTAAGACTTCAAGTAATTCATGCTGGGGTTAGGGAAGTTAGATGACGTATTTTTTTTCAAATAATGACTTCCTGTCCCCCCCCCCCCACACACACACACACACACACAGATGCGCACTTGGAGTTGTTTATGAAAAAGGTTGTTGTTTTTTGTGCTTCCCTCTCTGCACCCACACAGGTTAGGAAATTCATGTCGATTTTTTTTTTTTTTTGCCATTAGCTACTTACATCCCTGCGTGAACGATGTGCTTATCCAGTTAATTCATTCATTCATTTCACATGAATCAGATGATTCTATTGTTGGCATTGGTTTCCCCGATATCTTTCTAGTTAGAATTATTTCTAGAAAGACATCGGGTACTTACAAGAGGGACCACATGAAGTTTGCCAAGATCCTAAATGAAAGTGTTTCTGTGGTTGTCAGTCTATGCCGTTAATCACTGAACCACCATCACCTCCCAGTCTCTTCCAGTTAATGACAGGCCCTGAACTGAGTTCTCTGTGGACTGTTTGCAGAAGTTGGAAGTTGTGGATTCATTTTTCTATCTTCCTGATATGATCTGTGCTGGTGGAGGATGTGAATTAAGTTCAAACTTGTGTATACGGATTGCATGGGGCAGGTTTTGCAAGCTTCTTCCCATCTTAACCTGTCGTTTGATTTCACTTGTTACTCTGGATTGGGTTTACAAAAACTATGGCCGCAGTGTGCCATATTACATACGAGTGAATGCAGAGCTCTCACTAACTCGGTCTCTCCCAGGATGCACAAGAATTAACAAAAAATTTCAACTGCTTTTTTATAGATTTAGTTTGTTAAAATCTTCTTTGACAGTAAATATCCGGCGTAGTTATCCTCTGTAATAAAGTAGTTTATCCTAATAGTTGACCAAAAGGTTGATATTCCATGAAACAAAACAAAACAAAAAAAGAATCCTTCAAACTCTTAGTGAAATAGTTGTTCGTCTTTCATGATACAATAGGTATTGTATTTCTGTATTCCCAACACAACAAAGAAAAAGAAAACAAAAGGTTTGATATCATTTAAAGCAAATAAACCAGACGATTTTGTTAAGCAGGTGAATCTGCCAACAATTCTCTGAAAGAGTAATTTATGCATATACTTACTGAGGAAATCATAAAGGAAAGAAGATAACATTACTTTATACCTTATATATATATAAATTCCTGAAACAGTTTTTCATGGTAAACAACTGATGATCCCTTAAATAATGTTAGAAGCAAAGTAATATAATAACTGTAAAAGTTAAATTGACTTACATGAGTGATTTTCCACTGAACGACTTGGGACTTAAGGTTTGTTTTTTTATATAGTTTTAATGGTTGAGAAACTTCCAAGACTATATATATATATATATATATATATATATATATATATATAATACCTCAGTAGAATACAAAATTTATGGCATAATCAAAATTATGTAAACATGTTCCAAAAAATTCAACATAAACAAAAAAAATTTGTGTAAATGTTTCAGACATTTTTCATAAAAAAATATTTTCCTCAGCACAAAATAACCGAAGACAAACTTCATATCATTTCGTTACAGGTCCAGGTAGACAATGAAATTCTTAAACAACTACAAACATATGAAACTAAAATGACCCATCAACATTCAGAAACAATATTTTCTTATTTTATACTTTTCTTCATTTTTATATATGGCTGGTTATGAAAAGAGTCAAATGTTAATATTTCTTTAAAAAATACAAAACGATGGATTAGCCACTCAAAGCAAGTACATAGCTCAGTCAGTCACAAGTTTTATCAGTCACATTATGTTTTAATAAATAATGCACAATTTCCCTCTGAAAAAAATAGTAAACTAAACGGTAAGAAATTATTTAAAATACAAAAGGGTGTAGAAATTTCAAAGAAAACATCCCTTCATTTTCCATATGGACACTTCCAGAGACAATAACACACATACACACATATATATAGTTAGGTATGTGTGTATGTTTATATATTTGTATATACAGGATTCATTCCGTAACTAATTAACCGATCATTATGAATTTTGGAACACGGTTGCTATGCATAAAGGTGGGTAATTTGGATGATATTTAATTCAATTTAGTTTTATGCAAATGGGGAAAAAAATAAGTGGAAGCCCTTCATGGAAATTCAGATACCTGAAATGATCGTTACAGTAGCTACAATTTCAAATAATGACTCAAATAATGCAAAGAAGATCTTTTAACCTGCAAAGACTTCCCTCCCCTCTATATTATTAATTAGAGTAGATAAAAATATAATTCAATAACGACATAGTTCCAAAACGAATTGAAATTATTTCTGTACTTATGTGATTTCATTGCAAAATATTTTATTTTACAACATATTTTTAGTTATTGAATGATTTTTTTAGAAAAGTTTTACTATTCTCTCATAGTAACTTTAAAAAAAGGCAATGGAAATTCTTGGGGTGGGCAAGCATGAACAAACATGAAGGTAAAAGAGACTTCCGGGCAGCACCGGATATATGCAGTTAGTGTATCCATAATCTTTAGTTGATTTTCTTTCTGATTGAATCTTGTTATTTACTGTTGCTCTTGTATAAATTTAGTAATACTTCTAACAGAATTTGGTTTAATTATAACCATTCTAACTCTTACATAGTCCAGTCATTTGCTGCATAGTTAGATCCAAAAAACTGATATTGACTGCTGGTCTGAACTTTGAATGAGTATCTGGTCAGCATTTCTTCTCTGCTTTGGTCAAAGAAAGTGTTGTCTTCATCCCCAGATGGGATCCGACAAAGGAAGTGAGTCTGCGAGCTGAAAGAAAATGGCTGTATACAAAATGGACAAGATATTTCTTTTTAAATATACAGTTTTATTTTATCATTCCATCAGCCATCGCTGCTACATTATAGTAAGTTGCTATGAAGCCCATAGATTTCAACACGTCCTTTTGTGTCAAAGCCAGCTCACAAACTGATTCTCTACAGAAGCAAGCAAAGTTGTTTAACATTTGAAAGTCCTCACAGCAACCCGTCAACTCTGGCTGTTGTATGAATCCAATACATGCTTCTAACAGAATTTAGTTTAATTGTAGCCATTCTGTTACATATCCCAATCATTTGCTTACAAAAGTCATTCAACAAATCAGTACTTCCATCAACTCAAAATCGTACCTTGTCTTCTCGGATGTTGTCTTACGCACGTGTGTTGTTGCGATCCTGCCAAACTAGGGACAATTTCGTTACATGCTTATAACATTAATTATCCAATTAATTCAACACGGGATCTTTTAGAAGACCAATGATTTATTCATATGAGCTGCAACTTGGTCGTCCAGTGAACTGTAAAGTAAAAAGGGGGGGGGGAGACAGAGAAACTTATTTTATGAACGCATGGCTTACTTATTTAACGTTTTCTAAGACCATCTTAAAAACACATCTTTTCTCATTGAGTCTTTAACCCTTATCCTCGAGTGGCCTTTAGATAAGTGGTGACCCATTAGTAAAAATATAAATAAAAAAGGGGCTTCCCCAACAAGAGCTAAAGATTGGCAACTACTGCTCTCCCAATCGTATGTCTGACGTCATTTCCGCTTAATTTTTATCACTTCCTATTCTCAGAAACTTATTTCCAGACAAGGTCAACCCCATCTCCTCTTTGTGATCTTTGTCTAGAACACATCCTGTTTACAACATTATGCCAGCTCCATCTGAACCAATATATTTTAACTAATATTTATACTAGTAACACACCCACCAATATTTAACATAACATTTTTAAGCTTTGCAATATATTGTACATACCTCCAATCACTCTTAGCTGAATTAATTCCTCTCTATAGACATTTCTTCTTGTCTCATATTTAACAATTGATTCTTCATAATTTTGTTTTGATGCCAAGGAATTAGTTCGTTCGGCAATGACCAATCGGTTGTGTGGTCGAATATTCCTCGGAACAATCTCTTTGATTTGGCTAAAGTTCAATTCTTCCAATTCTCTTAGAGAGGCCATTAATGAGATCTTCCTAATAGCTTCACTGACAGCTGTTACCAAAAATAGATTTGCGATTTTGTTTTCCACTTCATTTATTTTGTTGTCCTAGAGTTAATTTGTTCCCACATAGGCTGAAAAATACCCGCTCCAAGTTTCCACAAAATCTGCGCCTTCTACATACAACACATTTCCTAATGACGATGCCTTACTGTTGTAATAACTTATTAAGTTTAATTTAGTTTTATGCAAATGGGGCAAAGACGAGGCAGAATCTCTTTGTGAAAATTCAGATACCTGAAACGATCGTTATGATAGCAACAATTTCAAATAATGACTCAAATAATGCAAAGGGGGTAATTCATTTTTTAACCTGCAAAGACTTCTCTCCCCTCTATATTATTAATAGTAGTAATAGAGTAGATAAAATAAAAATTCATTAAAAATAACGACAAAGTTATAAAACTTAGTAGGGATTGCATGAAGATTTGTTAACTGTTTTTTTTATGTACTAGCAAATAACCGATTATTAAGGCTTAAAGGCCACTCGAGGATAAAGATTAATGAGTTTGTCCGGGGGATTGGTAACGATTATTGATACTGGGCAGAGTTTGATCATTTAGGAGGAGAGCTCAACAAGTATTTGTTAACATTGGACTTGAAAACGACTCTGTTGTAGTCAGCTGGGAAGCAGCCCCGCGGTATTGTGTTCCACGGACAGGCAGTCCTTGGAAATACACTTTTCTCATGGAAGTTCTGTTTAGTTTGAGTACACAGAGGAAGAAAGTAAAATAATTTTCAGTGGTTGAAGCTAGACGAGTTCTTGCTGTGAATGTTTTACAGGGGTGGGGGGGGGCATAGATTGGAGCTCTGTGGAGCACCTACCATGAAAATAATAATAGAATAGGAAAAGACTAGCAACCTTTCTTTTGTGAAAAAAATGGTTGTAGGGAAGAGGTGAGGACCCCCCCCCCCCCTCACACACTAAATTTCGAACGGTTTTGTACTTTGTCAAGGCAGGAAAGGAAGCTCTGAGCAGCACCTCCCCAGATGTAGCAACAATACTCCATCTTTGAACGTATTTGACTCTTATACAGTTAGAGAATTGCACCAGGAGTGAGATACTTTCTGGAACGGTAGAAGGATCCAACCATTTTTCTGACGACCTTAGCAACAGATTTGATGCAAGTCTTCCATTTGAGGTCTGGAGTGAAGGTCAGTTCTAGAAGCTTAAATGCAACTACTACCTACTAGATGCAGCAAGTACTTACCTATATGCTATGTACTGGATATGACATGAAACAACATCTACTAGTGAGACCTCAATTTGGGAGCTTTGGGTAGAATGGAGTTAGTGAGTTGACATTACTGCCAGGTCAACTTTGACTCGTAGATGATCACAGACTTGACAAATCAGATCATAAAAGAAGAGGTTATCTTGAAAGACTGGAGGCTTAGTACAATTGTGAATTGTTATGCAGGTAAAAGGGAAGTGCTAGATACAGGTAATTACAGAAACTTAACGCTGATGGATCAGATCCTGAAAGTGATTAAGAGAATAATCAGGCAGCAAATAAGAAGTCAGATAAGCAGAGATGAAGCGCAGTTTGGTGTTATGTCTGGGCAAAGTACTACTGGTGTATATTTATCCTGACACAAATGCAAGAAAAGTATCTTCATAAAAATAACCTGTATTTTGCTATTGTGGATCTAAAGAAAGATTTTGACAGAGTGCCAACAGATGTTGTCTAGTGGGATTTGCATAAACTAAGGACAAACGAGTGGTTGGTGAATGTTGTTCAAGCAATGTACAAAAATGCTCAAAGTCGTGTTAGAGTTAATAGCACATTTAGTGACAGCTTAATGTTAAAGTAGCAGTACATCAGAGTTCTGTAGTGAGGTTGTTGCTTTTCATTTGCCTCTAAGAAAGATTGTCCAGGGAGTTTTGTATAGGTTGTCCGGAAGAGATGCTATATGCTGATGAAACAATGAAAGGTTTACTTGTATAGTTAAAGACTTGGGGGCATTTAGTGTTGGAAAGCCCCAGAAAGAGGCAAGTTCCCCTGCTCAGTTTGTGGAAAGAGGGTCGGGTGCAACTATATTTTTTGTGGTATTGTAAGCATTGGGTACACAAGAAGTGCAGTGGAATTGCAGGTAGATTGTGAGATGATAACCAGTTTGTGTGCAAGACAATGGAGACTGATGAGAAATCAGATGTGGAGAAAGTGTATTTGGATAACGGAGCTATTCAGAAGTTTTGTTACCTTGATTGGAGAACAGGAAGGTCAAGTACTAGTGTGATTGCAAGAGTTATAAGTGGATGGAGTAAGTTCAGGGAACTTTTGCCTTTACTAACCAACAGAGCGTTATCACTGCCGATCAAGTGAAGAGTCTGCCAGGCATGTGTACGCAGTGTTGTGTATGGAAGTGAAACCTGGCCAGGACATACATTTACAATACATGGAGAAAAATAATATGAAAATGATACTATAGATGTGTAATATGAGTCTTAAAGACAGACTTAGACTGATGAGGTCAGAGGAAGATAAAATCTAGACAGTCTAGAAAGAGGTGTGCAGAATAGGAGACTTCGATGATATGGCCACGTTGAAAGAATAGATGACAGTTGTTGGGTTAGTAGATGTAGAAGAGTTGAAGTAGTAGGTTCAATTCACAGGGGAAAGCCAAGGAAAACATGGGAGGAAGTGATAAGGATAGACTTGAGAGTAAGTGGGATGAATAAAGACCTGGCCAGAGATAGTCTAATTTGGAAGTCCATTTCTAAAAACCGTCCAACACATTCCAGCATGTAAAACAGCCATTAAACCGAATATGATGCTGATGAGATGCAGATTAGAACCTCAGACGACAGCAGACAGATTTACGGTCGCAATAAAAAAACAAGAAGAAATAGAATTATTTGGGATTGAAATGGCAAAACAGAAACATTCCTTTTGTCTATGACGTCAGTACATCGAGAAACAAAAACAATCAACAATAGAATGTTATTTTCTTAAAAGTTGTGAATTATTTCTTGCCTAGTTTCTTTTCTTTTTACTTTTAATCGAAATTGATTTTTAAAAGTGCAACCTATGAATTCTGGGCAACGTCGGGTAGATACAATAAATTTATAAAATATATATATATATATATATATATATATATATATATATTTCAATTTTTTTATCTTTTTGTTTTCGCTGGGGATGGGGCATCCTACCATGCCAGACATTCACCCGTTATTTCAAACACTCCAGACGAGAGATCTTTTTAAGATTCTAACTGTCCCTTTAAGTGCAATTGTTTGTATCTCTCTTGCACTTGGTTCACCGGGTATATTCGCCAAGTTGTTTTTGAAATTCTTTTTCATGAGTCCGGTTGCTCCTATAATTACTGGAATGATGGAGATCTTCCTAAGATGCTAGTTTCTTTTTATGTCGTACATAAGACCTTGGTATTTTGTTATCTTTTCCCTTTCAGCTCTGTTTAATCCTGCATCATTAAGAACAATGACTTCAACTAGGATTTCTACTTTCTCCCTTTTGTCTAATATCACTATGTCAGCTTTAACAGCTCTGTTTTCTCGATATGTAGCTGTAGGGATTGCATAGTCATAGTGGATGGTGTATGACTTAATTCCAACTGTTGTTTCTTATATATGCTCCTAGGACTTGCTGCTACACTGGATATTCAACTTTTTACAGATGGTCCAGTGAAGATATTTGCACATTCCATTGTGTCACATTGTATAGTAGCCATCCCCTAGCAGAACCTTACAACAGAATGGCAGGTGGCTCACACTCTCAACTTCTGTGTGTCAGAACTTGCACTTGTCGTTTCTGAGACCATTCATCTTTTTAAAGGCATTGGTCATATATATATATATATATATATATATATATATATATATATATATATATATATGCTGTTTTTTTCTGTTTGTGTTTTTCACACATCTTGTCTGACACGACATTTCATTTTATGATATATCGTGTATTTTATCCTCTCATATATATATATATATATATATATATATATATATATATATATATATATATATATATATATATATAAATGCAATTTCCTCTAATTGTATTTATTTCTATTTCTCCCTGCCAGCTTAATCTCTTTTCGTTTTCACTTATGGAGCCATTTTGTCTGTAAAGGAGAAAGCTTTTTGGGGATGACCCCCTCTGTCATTCACTGATATCATGAAGCAATTTCATTTGGTGGACAAAACCATTGCCATACACACACACACAAATGCACCATCCAGCTGTCAAAATGCAGCAAATATCTTCTACTCAATCAACCAGCCGTTTATCTAAATACGTCACAGAGCATGAAGATTTGTTTTATTTTTTTCTTCTATGAAAGCTGATTACACATATTTTATACTAGCTGAAGTAGCCGTCTATGTAAGGTTCTAAAGTTTTCATTAATTTTATAGCCAAGATTAGAAGTTACGGACATTTATTAAATATTTTTTATCCATTTTTTATTAAAAAAAAAACTTATTCAGGTTTATGATGATGATCGATATCGGCTAGGAAATAACTGAAACTCTATAGCAAAAAAAAGCAATTGTCTGCTTTGAGATTCGAACCCAAATGGCATAAAATATTGAAACGGAAAGGGAATGCAATATCCCCAAGGCCACCGATTTAAGCAAAATATTTTGTCTTTTTAATCTACTTAAATGAGATCGGCGTAGGGATTTTTTTGTTCCTCTCTGCATAGATCTAAAATAAGTTGATAGTCTAAAATAAATAAACATAAATAAAAAATAAAACATTCGTAGTAAAAATGTATTAGTAAATATTTTAAATATTATTTATTTTCAAATATATTTAATCCATTCTTAATTAAAAAAAAAAAGAAGATAAATGTTTTCTCTTCAAAGTAAATAATACGTACTTGTTCGGTCGACTAAAAGGGAATGTTCAAAATATCGGACGATTTGTTTCTAATGTTATTTTTACGTACATTTAACATTAAATAATGAGTTTTAAAAAATGTTCAAGAGCTTCTGACATTGATAAGGATATCGGCTTGAAAGTGCAGATTCCAAATCTATGGTTAGTTTGGCTCTTACATCAACCGTTTAACTGTGATACCACAACACACATACACACAACTTATATATTTATAGATACACTAGCTAAACATACCCAAGGTTCTGCAGGATGCAGTGAAGCCATTTTAGTTTTTAATTTTTATTTGTTTGTACATTCTTCAAACTTATACGGAAGAACAAAAAAAAATGTAATTGTAAGGAAAACAACTATTTTTTTATATTCTTCAATAAAAATTAAAGTTATTTCCCTTGCTTATTTTTATTTTTCGGTTATATTTGTTGAAAAATGTTTCCACTTTGTCCATGCAGAATTAGATATTTTTTTTTAAAATAAACTGTAGCGAAGTATGTTATTATAATACCAATAACATTGTACAACAATAACAACTGAAAATTCGCTGGGTCACAATCACTACCACTATTTATTCTACTTTGATTTCATTCGAAAATTCATAAACTGTGGCATATCTTTTAAGACATTCTTCTTGCATAAGTAAAAATAACAAGTCTCTTTACTTCTATATTATTATTATTTACTATCTAGGAGTTCTCACACAGGTCATCAGTGATTGCTCACCGACAACCGATGGTATTCCCTGGAGTCTGAGTGACAACAAGTCTCCCCAGATTTCCAGTATTATCCACCTCTTTTCGATAGCCACCGCAAATAAACCTGCAGTATCACAACAGCCGTTTACCATTGATTTCTCGCTGGTAAGGACCATTGGTCTTCTCTGGGATTTGGGTGGCAATAAGCCTCCCCAAGGTCCCAGCAGTCTCTGCACTTCCAGTGGAGGTCTGGTTTGTGCTGTCCCTCCTCCGTCTTCTCATCCTCCTTGACCCTATGCAAATATTTTGGGTGGTGTTATTATTATTATTATTATTCTTTATTATTATTATTATTATTATTATTCTTTATTATTATTATTATTATTATGCCATCTGATTTACATACGTTTGTGTGGTGTCTGCGGACACACATATGTTAATTAGATAACAAAGCGAAGAGTTACGCTTTCTCTAAGTGCTCACAGGGACAGAAAGAAATATTAAATAGTGGTTGAATCAACATAGTGAGTGAGAGAAAAACATATATAGCTAAGAGAGAGAGAGATGAGTGACTTATTCCGGTAATTATGAATTACAGCTAATTAGAACAATTAAAATAAAATCTTATTTAAACATAACTCACTCTCAGGACTAAAGTATATTTAGCATGTATATTGTGTAATTAAAGCATATAGGAAAAAAACCTTAGGGGAAACTAATGTTGATTAGCTCACATTTAGTGTAATATATATATGTGTGTATTTTTGATGGAAATTGAACTTTTATGGATATGATTGTGATTTGTTTTCTGGGTACTTTTGAAAAAAGGTTTGTGCTTATTATATGACTTAAAATAAACATTGCTTTGAAATAGCTGTAAACAACTTAAATACCTTTTTATATAATCTTTATTTGGCACATAATTTGAAAACAATGATTAAAATCTTCAAAAATATGTGTGTGTCTATATATATATATATATATATATATATATATATATATATATATATATATATATATATATATATATATATATATACACAGTTTTATCTCGCTAAATATTGAGCTACCAGTGTTTGCAAGTTGAGGATTGATCTTTGTGGCTAACTCAAAAAAAGTTTTATATTTATGATTTAAATTTGAATATGCATGCATGTAATCCAGGTAAGGTTTTTATGCACAGGTTAAAATCTGGAGAATATTTACTGTGTTTATATAATAGTTCTCAATAATAAATAGAGCTATTTTATATATATATATATATATATATATATATATATATATATATATATATATATATATATATATAATAAAAACTTTTATTATATATATATATATATATATATATATATAATAAAAACTTTTATTATATATATATATATATATATATATATATATATATATATATATATATAATAAAAACTTTTATTTATACAAACATGGCTACACATCAAGATAAGAAAACTTAAAGAATAGACACTTATTTTTTGGCCTGAAGAAATCAACCTTATCAGTTGAAGTTGAAATATATCTCGATGTGTGCTTATATGTTTGTATATATAAAACTTTTATCACACACACATACACACACTAGATGAAATACTCACCTAATTTCCCCAAACCTTGAAATCAGTTTATAAAAGTCATCCGATCATTAGGGGCGAATTAAAAGATCTGCAAAGAAAAGATTTGATGAACATATTCTCTGTGAATGAGTTGGAAGTAGTCCCAGTAGTTGATCGAGTCAATATATACATATTAAGAAAAAAAATCATGGGACTTAAGAAAGAAAATGTCTTCATTGTGACATTGCTCTTAATCAAAAATCACAAATCTAAAAGTGGCAGCAGTTACAAAATTATCTGTCATCAAATTTTATTTTGTGTATAAAGTTTTGAAGCGAGAATGAATCCCCTTGCTCTTTATTGGTGTTTAGATTGAAAATCGAGTAATGTCACAACTAGGAACAGGTTATCGACTTTATTGCCTATCTTTTTAAAAATTTCTCCATCACCTTTGACGGAATGCATACTCTACTATATATATATATATATATATATATATATATATATATATATATATATATATATATATATATATATATATATATATATATATAAGGGCGACCCCAGAGTTAAAAATGTGTAACATCTTGTATTTTTTTTTGTTTTTTTTTACTTCTTTCTCTTTGTCTCTCTAACTCTCCTTCCCAATGCCCCTCTCTCTGGCAACTGGTTCTATATAAGAAAAAGAAAGTTGACTGTCCTAGTTTCAGTGTTGTTTTTAAAACAACCCCCAACTGGATGAGAAAAAAGTATTTGTTTTCAACCCTATAACTAATTTGGTCCCTGGTAACTACAAAGGAATGAATATTACAGTATATTTTTTTTTACCATAACCAGGTCCTCCCGACCTGGTTATGGTCGCACTAAACCCGATGATGTAAAATTTGTTAGTGTATCTTGTGTAGTTTCTGTCTTGTTCGCCGAACACATGCACACAGCCAGAATTGTGACTGTCCTTTATATAACAGAAAATGGACTCTCCCATCATCCTCGACATATTAGGGTCTGACAGTTCTAAGTTCACTGTCTGTTTTTATGTCTAAAATGTTCTTTATAACAGTTGTTAATCTAAAGACCACGATGTGCTAACCAATCCTGAAACTAAGGTAAAAATTGTTTACAAATGTTTTTTTCTTTATTCATTAATTATTACTGGTGTACAGTGTATGTATTGTACAGTACATTACAAACCATTTACATATACAGTATGTTTCGAATGATAATAACAGAAATTCCAAGCATTAGCAATATATTATATATAAATACTCTTTACAATACATTAGTTTTTTGTTTTGTTTTTGTTTTATCCCAAACAAGGCACATTGCCACTGAGACATAAGGGGCTACTGTGAATTAGGGGCCAGATTTATAGGAGTATCCTAAGTTGATATAGTTGAGAAACAGGGCAGGTTGGGGGGGGGGGGCATTCTAAAGGCAAGCACTTTGAGGAAAGAAGCTATTAGAGTAGAAATCTTTCCGGCATCTGGGGACCTCTACAGTGAAATGGGTTGATTTTACTTCTTAAAGGTTTGGGGGGGGTGTATTTACGTTGAGGGAGCACAAGTGCAGCAAGTTCGTCGAAGTACATTCTGTTGGAGTACTTGTAAAACAAGCACAGGGATACAATATTGCGGCGATGGGACAGGGGCTGGAGCTTGGTAGACAGTGTCAGACCTATTAAATCTTTTAGACCCTGTCTAAGAGGGATAGACTAGTGGTTGGTGCACTAGTCCAGATGTAGCAACAATACTCCATGCATGCTGACTTTATAGAGATATAGGATACTGGCAGATGTGAGAAGTTTTCTAGTCCGGTAGAGGGAGTCTACCTTCTTTGCAGTAGACTGTATACAGTTATACTGAATACAGTAACTGAATTATGTAATTATGCGCAGTAAGAAGATCTGACTTAAGACGTTTCATAGGAATGAAACTCCGGACGTACGTCGGGAACTGCCTGTATATATTTATTTTTCATATTTAAACTCCATATCACATTTTATTCTCCATTTGTTGAATTTTATTATCACTTTTGTGTTTCTACTGCCTTCTCTTCCTTTTGTTTCTTATTCATTCCTTTTTCCTCCCCCAACAAAGTTCTTTCATCTTTCTATTCATTTTTTGTAAAATTACGTAATTATGTAATCAAACATTACTTGTTTTTGTTATTCTTACTTGAATATATTTTGCATTATTGTTCATTATTATTTATACATTTTTTTTAATTTATAGTTTTTCTTTTTTCTCATATTTATGACCTCTCACTTCTTCCTCCTCCTCACACATACTCACTGCTTATCTTATATCCTCTCTTTATAGCCCACTCATCTACTATCTATCTATCTATCTATCTTTATTCCCTATTTACTTTTGCTCTTTTTCTTTTCTAATATATTTCGTTCATTCATATTTCCTCATTATCCTGTTCTTATATTTTCCACCTCCTTTTCCTCCTCCTCGTCTTTTCTTCTCATCTTCTCATCCTTCTGATTTCTCCTTTTCTCACCTTTTCCTACTTTTTTTCTCAATATCATTCTCTTCCCTCTTCTTTTTTCTTCCTCACTCACCTTCCCTTAAATCTTTCTTTGTTCATCTTTCACTCCTCTCATTTTCTCTCCTTCCCCTTCATTTTCTTCTTCTTCCCCCTCCTCTACTACAATTCCACCTTTCCCTCTTATTTATTCCCACTGTCTTTTTTCATGTTTCATTCTCTACTATTATCATTAAATCGCTTTTCATTCTGTTCAAACACAGAGAAGCTGAATATAAATTCTTCAAAAATAATGTGTCAGTTTGTATTTAATAGTGTTATATCTTAAGGCAGTTGAATCCCACTCGCCAGAATCCAAGAATTACATTCAAACTAAATGCAACATGAAAATTGATTGCTGCCAAAAACAGTTTATTCTTCCAAATTTCAATCTCTATTCTTAGATTACAAAATCTGTTTTAAATATATTCTCATGGATAGAAATGCCAAACAGTTAAGAAATTAGGCAATTCAAAACTTTGCTTTTGTTTTTTTGCCAGGAATGGTTTTGGTTTTCGGCATATCGACACCTTTTAGATTATTTAATGGTGAATCCAGTCATTTTGGTAAAAGTGTTTGTTTTAGGCTCTTAATATCTTCAAATATTTATTCATCGTATTTGGTTTAATTGTTTTGTTTTATGGCATATCAACACTTTTTGAGTCATTTAATGCTACCACTCCTCCGAGTCTGAATGGACCTGGGAGTAATGGCGACTAAGGAGTGACTCCACACTCCCCAACGTATGTTTTCCTCTGTTCCTTGAAACAAGTCTTTTATTTACATCCAATGGAATAAAAAAAAAATTCTCTCCATGTAAATAATGCCCCAAAATTCAGAATTATTTAAATGTTTGAATATGAAAGAACACAATGGAAATAATAGAAAAATGTCATAGTTTGGTTGAAACATTGTGAGATTATTATATACTCGACGATTACCTGTGACCTGTTAGGGCAACATTGTACATTAGATAAATAAATATATAAAAGTAAAAAAAACGGTGTCACTGTTTTAAGCAACTGTAACAAAATCAATTGATAAAATACCTACTTTTCGACCCTTTTACTTTTTTACAAAGTTAAAGGATTTCAGAATACATTCTGATGTCATAATTGATCTCTCTCTCTCTCTCTCTCAGTATTTACATCATTTCATTCCTCTCATCACTTTTTGTCATTAGCTCTTCCTCCCACAATCTAAAACAATCATGTACTAACAATCATTTACGGTCCTCAGAGTTTTAGTATTATGCTAGACCTTCCTGGTCTAGACGGTTCGTCTAGTATATACAGTCACTGTCCACATAGACGACTTGTGACTCTTCAGATCATGAGTTGTCTATGTTCTGTCTTTATGCATGACATCATCTTTTTGTTAGTTCATAATTTATGCTGTCATAAAGGAACTTTTTGATGTTTTTCACCTGTTTTAGTGGATGACATCATCCCTTTGTGACATCATCCAGTGTGCATGGGGGCAAACAAGATCCACAGAGTTTTAGATAGATAGATTATTGAAAGCCTCGACAATGCAAAATAAAAAAAAATGTATAAATCAATCAATGATTCAAACTCCATGATGATAATATTTTGTTGACGGACAATTCTGGAAACAGTTTAAAACAAAATCAACTCCTACTTAAGAGGTGTTGACATGTTGTCCTGCTCCATATCTTTTAGACGTCCAAATTCAGAAGTTGCTATTCCTATTCTGCTAACGTTGAAGACTCCAGCTATGTAAAGAAATCATATCAAGAAGATGTCATTCAAGAAAGATCAAGAGGATGGCCACCAAAAAGATGAGTTGACCAGATAAGGGTTGAGACAGCTGAAAGATTGGCTGAAGACTGTGAAAAGTGGCAGAATTTTGTTTTCAAGAATGTGGCGAAGCTCTCTGTAGTATGCAGATAGGTCAACTCAAGTAACTCTTACTAGTAAAAATTGTTGACTCGCGATCATCCACCTCCGAAGTGCAGGCTCAGATGACAAAAATCTGACTCCTGCAAAAACTGCTGACTCGCCAACTCAAATGTGACAAAAATCCTGTTTCCAAAATCGATTTTAAAGAATCCGACTCCTGCAATAATTGCCGACTCCCAATTCCGACACCTTGCCTTTTTCTTTATTTTTTTAATTGCAGTTAGACGATGCGTGACATAATTGTGATCAGCAATCTTGGGGGAAAAACTGCACACGCAGGTTTTACGAAGTCAGCCTTCAGTGCAAAAGCAGTGATTTTTATCTTCCACGCCAGAAACCTTGATAGATATTCTTCATGCACAGAATGTGCCAAGAGGCATCTGGGGGATCGATTAAAAAGCCATTAATTTCTTTGATTGCTTTTCTTCGACTACGTACAGTTGATCAGTCGAAATCGATTGATTACGTTTTGCAACCAAATAAAAAATGCTTCGATTGATTTTACGCTTAATAGTTTATATTTCTTTTCTTTTTTTACTCTTTTGTTGCATATGTGAATACACACATAGCTACCTACCTTTGAACCCTCTAAATCGAGGGGGGGTGCTGATGAGGACCCGACAGAAATGATTTCAACAGTACTTCTTCTTAGGCCTTAGTTTTCTTTTTCTTTTTACAGTGTCAAGGCTTCCAATAATCTATCCATTTAGAGACTACTAAAACTCATTGAATCTTATTTTTTCTTCTTCACTATCCAGATATATTTTTTCCACATCTGAATTCTCTTCCATCTCCATTATCTTACACTTCTTGCACACAAACTGGTTATCATCTCTCAACTTACCAGTAATTCCACTGCATTTCTTGTGTACCCAATGTTTACAAATATCACAAATTTTGAGTTGCACCCGACTCCCTTTCCATAAACTAAGACAAAAGTTTCCTTACTCAGTTTGTGAAAATGGAGTCAGGTGCAACTCAAAATTTGTGATATTTGTAAGCATTGGGTACACAAGAAATGCAGTGGAATTACTGGTAAGTTGAGAGAAGATAGCCAGTTTGTGTGCAAGAAGTGTAAAACAATGAACTCAGATGTGGAGAACGTATATTTGGATCACAAAGCTATTGATGTTCTGCAGAAGTTTTGTTACCTGGGTGATACTGTTGAGGCGCAAGAAGGAGCAGGTGCTAGTGTGATTGCAAGAATTAGGAGTGGACAGAGTAAGTTCAGAGAACTTCTGTCATTACTAACCAGCAGTGTTACCACTGTCGACCAAGTTTTTCTTGGGGATCATTGCAGCACATTAAAGAAGAATAAAATGTAATTTGACTTAATTCCTTCCAGAAAATACTTTGACTGGGTCGGAATTATTTTCATACGGACGCCATCTCAAAAAGAAAAAGGAATGGAACTTTGTATTCGTTGATACAATCAGTTCCCTTTGTTTGGAACAAAAAAAAATATTTTGAGAGAAAAAAAAACGGTATGATTTGAAAAAGAAAATCAAAAGAAATTGCAAGTAAATACATTAGCGTGCAACGCCAGACAGGTCAGCTCATATTCTAAGGAATACACGTTGTAAAATGTAAAATTATAACAGTTTTCAAAAAAGTGGAGGTTTGACGAAATTTCAGTTTTGGGCCAGATTACCACACATGCACATTAACGTTTTGTTTTTTTAATATATGGTTACTGTTAAAACGACAATATATTATTTTTACCTGTACATTTTTGCTATCATATTCGGTTTAACATCCGTTTTACATGCTGGTATTTGTTGGACAGTTTGTAGGAATTGACAAGCTAACCTTTCTCTGGTGAGGTATTTATTTATCTCTCTTTCTCTCAAGTTCATTCTTATCACTTCCTCCCAACTGACCCTGCTACCTCAGTCTCCTGTTCTGCACACATCTCTCTACACTGCCCATATTTAATCGTCCTCTAAGGTCATCAGATCTAAGTCATTCTCACGAAAGATGTAGACCGCCATATTTAATTTGGGGCCTTTTTTTACTGGGTTTGAAAAAGCTTTGAACAAAGTGGTGGTCTACATTTTTCGTTCAGCTTCAAGATACTGCAACTTTTTTTTAAATAAAAAAAAATTAAAAACAATTTCAGAATGCTTAAAGTATACAGGTTAATAGAAATTAAATTTTAATCCGTTTTGTAAAAGTTATATTGTATATTTTGTTTATTTTCGATTTCTTGGTTGTTAACTATACTGCAAGATTACCACGGTTGCCTTGTTAAATCTGACACCAGCGAAGGCAACTAACTTATTACACCCGCGTAAACATTTTATCTTTCATTTTAGATCATCTACACAGCATTGCAAAGTTTCCTCCTACATCTCATTTCTCGCTCTTTCTCTCTGCATGCCTATCATTGTTGGCTGATTATATACTCCGAACTATGCTGAATTAATAGCTCATATCTGTCTGTTCTCATTTCTTTAATTTCTTGTGGAGGAGTAGAAGATTATTTTTCCTGGAGATAAGGATATCACTGTTATACACTGCAGTAAACTGAAGGTTTTGAAGATGATAAAGATATATAAAATATAGTCCTCCACAGACAGCGGTTTCGTCGTTTCACAACTAATAAAAGTGGTTAGATACAGAGAGCGCAAAATCCTTGAGATTTGAAAACTGGACGCCAATATTCAACTACCAATTGTGACCATTTTAGTCCAGTTCTCTTACCGAGTCTGAAGTGGAAAAAATATATTGCTTATAAATTAATGTTTATTTATTTGTTTACCTTTTTACAATACTGATTACTGACGGGGTTCAATTCCTGTTATGGAAGACTCTTGCTTTACATTGTGAAACCATCATTTTCTCCACTGGAGTGCTCCATCCATAGGGGAGCATATCTATGTATATATATTTATTGCAATTAAGTTAGACAAAGGCGTTCACATTTCATCTCCCATAGGGAATTGTCAAGCTAAGAAACTTGTTGTCCTGATCTTCTATAATACAGGGTGTCCCAAAAGTCACTGACATTTGTAAGCAATTCATAACTGTTTTGTTTTTAAATATTTTTCTTTTAACAGAGTAGTTAAAGCTATCCTTTCGACGATATCATGAGCAAATAGCTTCTCGGCCTTTTGGCTAAGATCAAAGTGTAGTATCTGTTCCGATGGATACTGCACGCTTGTCCTGTGCAGTTCTAGGAGGTCCACCCTCCCAGGCTTCGCCTCCCCTCTTTGGGGAGGAGTAAGTTTACTGTCTGAGGCGCCCCTACCGAGGAATGCCGTCGGGGCTGCCCAGGCAATTTTTAAATGGCCAGAGTGCTCACCTCTCGAGCGCTGGCTTTTAACCCCACTTGCTCGACCCGATCTTGGGTCACATCTTACTTGTGGGAGTAAGATAAAACTGGCTTTGTGCCTAACTCCTAGCGAAGGAGTAAATAAATATCATGAGCAAATACAGCATTGAGGAACGAACCCACATTGTACAATGGTACTTTGAGTCACATGAATCAAATTCAGAAACCCAGCGGTGTTACTGACGACATTTTAACACTAGAGATGCGCCAAGTGTAAATTCCATTAAAGCATAATAAGCCGTTTTCAAAAACAAGGTGCAGTATGTGACCTCCCGAGATCCGGAAGGTCTCGTTAAGTAAGAACTGAAGACAATTGGGAAGAATTGGAGCGAATTCTGGAAGAAGATCCAACAGTTTCAATCAGAAGAAGATCCCGGCAGTTGGGAGTTTGACGATCCTCCTTACATAGGATGTTGCATGACATGGAAATGTTTCCATAAAAAATTCAGCTTGTCCAGCAGTTTCAGCCTCACGATTATGAGCAAAGACTGGAATTTGCTACAAGTGTCAGTGACTTTTGGAACACCCTGTACATATATAAATAAATATCATGCTCTTATTTTTGAATTTTCTCAATAATCGAGCACTCTGCTGGGGTTCTCTCCCACTAACCGTACATATATATATCTAAATAAATAGATGTGAATTCTTTTTCATTTATCCCTCTTATATTATCATTAAAACAGATTGATGTTATTTAAATCAATAATACAACACTTTATTTACCTCCCCAGGAGGTTAGGCACAAGGCCAGTTTTATCTTACTCCCACAAGGTAAGATGTGACCCAAGGTCGGTTCGGGAAAGTGGGACTTGAAAAGCAAGCGCCCGAGAAGGTGAGCACTCTGGCCATTAAAAATTGCCCCAGGTATATTCCCACATTATTAAAGCCGTCTAATAAATTATCAAAATATATTACACGATTCTTCAAGCAAACTACACTACTCTTTTTTTTCTACACAAAAATCGGGTTTTAAATAAAAAAGAAGTTGTTTGAGGGAAATGAATCCATGCCGAAACTCATTTCAGCATAAATTATTTCCGACCAATCATTATGAAATTACAGGTTATCTTTGATTTAGGTGCACATGTGAACCATAATAATAGACTTTTGTCGATAAACTTTAATTTTTGAAAGAAATTATTATCCATTGACTTTTTTATGGCTTAATCAAAAAAAATCGAATATGATTACATTCAATTTTTTGCTACATAAACATTGTGTCAGCTATGTTTATTTTCATTATTACATACAAAAAACAAATAACATAAGTCAGTCATGAAACTACATACCTCTGCCTGACAACGTAAGGATGGACCAAAGTTTTATCAGGGCCTTACTTCTACATATTGTATAAAACATTCTCAAAGTTATGCTATGGAAACGTTGATAACTCAAAAAACTATTTATCTGATCAGGCTGAAATTTTGCAGAATGGTTAATGTTATCAAAGTGCATCAGATCCATAAATCAAATTTTGAAAAGTCAAAAGTTGAAATTCGGTCAGAACTTGTCATGGTAATATAAGATGCTGGACTTCATTGGCTACAATATGGGGCAAGTACTGAGTCTTTAAGATGAACAGAACCAAAGTTATCGCCAAAAGTACGACTTTCACCTTTTCCGTGACCTTGAACTTTGACCTAGATATCCCAAAATTAAATCACTCTTAAGTTAGACCATGACCGATATTCTGACTAAGTTTAGTGACGATTATTCAAACGATGTTGGTGTGAGGCTGTACACAAACAAACATACTCGACCGAAAACATAACCTCTGCCTTGGCAGAGGTACAAATATGTATTTATTCTAGGAAATAATTTCTTTTGAACTAAGTTTTGTATTTGGAAAAGTTTCTTTCTATTTATATGCCAAAAATTAAGGTCATTTGTTCAGGTGTAGAATAAGGAATCAATGGTAGAATAGGGACCCGTAAAAAAATTCTTCCGATATCTTCAAAAAAGTAAAATAATAATTTAGATATATATATATATATAAGATATATATATATAAGATATAAATATATATATAAGATATATATATATATATATATATAAGATATATATATATATATAAGATATATATATATATATAAGATATATATATATATATATAAGATATATATATATATATAAGATATATATATATATATATAAGATATATATATATATATATAAGATATATATATATATATATATATAAGATATATATATATATATATATATAAGATATATATATATATATATATATAAGATATATATATATATATATAAGATATATATATATAAGATATATATATATATATAAGATATATATATATATATATATATGTATGTATATATATTATATATAAGATATATATATATATTATATATAAGATAGATATATATATATATATAAGATATATATATGTATGTATATATATTATATATAAGATATATATATATATTATATATAAGATAGATATTATATATATATAAGATATATATATGTATGTATATATATTATATATAAGATATATATATATATTATATATAAGATATATATATATATTATATATAAGATATATATATATTATATATAAGATATATATATATATATATATTATATATAATATATATATATATATATATAAGATATATATATGTATGTATATATATTATATATAAGATATATATATATATTATATATAAGATATATATATATATATTATATAAGATATATATATATTATATATAAGATATATATATATATATATATTTATATATAATATATATATATATATATATAAGATATATATATATGTATGTATATATATTATATATAAGATATATATATATATTATATATAAGATATATATATATGTATGTATATATATTATATATAAGATATATATATATATTATATATAAGATATATATATATGTATGTATATATATTATATATAAACTATATATATATGTATATATATTATATATAAACTATATATATATGTATGTATATATATTATATATAAACTATATATATATGTATATATATTATATATAAACTATATATATATGTATATATATTATATATCAGATATATATGTATGTATATATATTATATATAAGATATATATGTATGTATATATATTATATATAAAGTATATATATATGTATATATATTATATATAAGAGATATATATATATGTATGTATATATATTATATATAAAATATATATATATGCATGTATATATATTATATATGAAATATATATATATGTATGTATATATATTATATATAAAATATATATATATGTATGTATATATATTATATATAAGATATATATATATATGTATGTATATATATTATATATAAAATATATATATATGTATGTATATATATTATATATGATATATATATGTGTATGTATATATATTATATA
>OY744533.1:44896912-44964412 GCA_963556195.1 Sepiola atlantica | reverse complement strand
ATATATATATTATATATAAGATATATATATGTATATATATATTATATATAAGATATATATATGTATATATATATGATATATAAGATATATATATGTATATATATATGTCTATATATATTATATATGATATATATGTATATATATTTTATATAAGATATATATGTATATATATATGTATATATATATATATTATATGTTTCTATGTAATTATTTTATATGTAATTTTCAGCTCGTTATTGTTACTATTATTTCAATTGTTTCACTTCCTAAGTGATTAAGATGCAGAAAACTGCATTATTAGTCGCCCTAAAACTCAAGGACGTATTTTTTGTTAATATATATATATATATTAATTTTATACGTACATAAAAGTAATCCATGGACACGTGTTTCTGGCTCAGAGCCGTCATCAGCATGGCTAACTTACACAGAGATTGAACCCTCGATGTTGATGTCTATAGTCCAGCGTTCTACAACTGGGCCAAGATGCTCTGTGTAGAAATATGTACGATTTTTATCACCCAAATATGTAATGTATTTCTATGTAATTATTTTTATAGGTGATTTTTAGCTCGTTTTTATTGAGCTTACTATTATTTCAATTGTTTCACTTCCTAAGTGATTAAGATGCAGAAAACTGCATTATTAGTCGCCCTAAAACTCAAGGACATATTTTTTGTTTATATATATATATATTAATTTTATACGTACATAAAAGTAGTCTATGGACACGTGTTTCTGGCTCACAGCCGTCATCAGCATGGCTAACTTACACAGAGATTGATGTCTATAGTCCAGCGTTCTACCACTGGGCCAAGACGCTCTGTGTAGAAATATGTACGATTTTTATCACCCAAGTATTTAATGTATTTCGAACTCTGTGTAAGTTAGCCATGCTGATGACAGCTGTGAGCCAGAAACAAACACTTTCAATACCACTTTATTTTAGAGGAGGTCGAAAATTGGGGAAAACAAGGGTGGGTGATTAAGTCTGTTTTAGAGTTACGAATAAGATTTAGGAAGTAAAATTAAGTCTGTTCAAGAATTAAACAGTTTTTAAGCCTACTATTTTACTGGTGATGGTGTGGTAGGGCATTCTGATCTGATGAAATGAAAATTCTATTCGGCGAATTTAATGGTGATAATTATATAGGGTATTCAAAGGTGTATGAAAAGGGGGGAACAAAAAATGAAGGGGGCCATCAAGTGTCCATTATAAAACAATGAAATCTAATTTAAAGTTATGCTGTGGTCATCAGTATTTTTTCTATTTTTATATATATATATATATATATATATATATATATATATATAATATAACCTAATTGAATCCAATTCAGATTTAGAACCATGAAAAGATGGACAACAAGGGGTCTTCTCTCTTAACAACCGGAAAAATGTTTATATTTTGGTGATTTAATTTACTGGTTTTAAGTTTTAGTATTGAGATGGAACATACTAAGTTGACGACATTAATGGAAAGGTGATAATTGGGAAAAACATTTTTCTGGGGAAGAAGAGCAGAGGGAATTTAAAGCGCGAATATTAAGGCTATTTTGAGGTTATGTTTTTGGCAGGGGGGGGGAGATTATCGAAGATCCTTTATGTGTACCGGTCAGTCCAGTTTATAAGAAATGCTTGTCTTCTATGGGCATATCCTTTAAAAATTTCGTATCTAATGTTTTAACAGTTGGTATTTGAGTTAATAATTGCTCTTAATATGTAATATTTTGCTGTGTCACATGAGGGCATCTGTTTATGGCTGGAGAGTATGATGGTCTTCTCTCTATTACTTTCTATTTGATGGTGAAGGGTGTCCTCTCATCTTTTAATTGCCATATCCGGGTTGCAAATGTTGTGTTGACCACCTTGTCTTTGAATTTAAAGGTATACCTGTGTGTGTACAATCTCTGCTTAAAGCTTTCCTGTGTCATGCCTATGTATTTTTTTAGTTCTGCAACTGGGCTGGCTTGTGACAATCGCCTCATAGACTAGGGAATCAATTTTGCAGTTCCCCTCTAAGGGACAGTTGTTTTTGTCCTGGCATGAGCAGCCTGTGTTTTCTATTGTTTTTGGTTCAGCGAGGATTATATTTCTTACAGATGGGGTGGTGGGTTACCTTATCTTAATTGTATTCCTCTTGAAGACTTTGTGTAGGTTGTGCGTTTGAGGGAAGTGCTTGTCAAGAAAGAGATGGCTTACTCTCGTCTTGGTGTTAAGAGAGAAAGGGGAGACCAAATTATCGACCTCCTCCTATTGCGACTGCCACGTGTCTGGTTTTGAGTGGGTATGTATTAGATCTCTTCTCTGAACCCGCTGTCGCGGAGCGCTTTATTGTAATAAGGCCCTGCCTGTATGAAGATTTCCGGGCTGGATGAGAGGTTTGAGATCCTTTGGCTGATGTTATTAACCAAGATTTTAAAGACGATAGGGGTGGCAGGATCCTTTATTGATGTATTGGAGGGTTTCGTTGGGTTTGTGGAAAGGTTTGTGCATGTTGCTTGCAAGGTTCAGTGTGGTGTCTGGGAAGTCTACTTGATCTAAATTAAATGGGTCCTCTGGGTTCGATTTTTTAAGGCAGGCCCTTCCCTCGAAGAAAAGCAGGGTTTGTCTTGCTTGTATAATTGCTTCTCTATCTAGTTTGCTAATGTCTGTGTGTGATAATGCAACGGTTAAGGCCTTATCTAGGATGTCTGGTTATGGATGGGTAGAAGTCTACTATGTCTAATTGTGGGAACTTGCATCCATGTTTGTCATGTATTTTATGAAACCAATTTAGGATTGAGCTTGTTTTACCCACAGGCTGAGATTCGTTTTAACTTACTTTTATTGACTATATTTTTAACTATTGACTTTCTAATCCTATTTCACTTTTGGCTAGGTTAATTAGTCTGCAGGAGGGCTTATTTCTGAAGTTTTCTTTGTAGTCTTTTAGGGTTACAAAAGCCTTTCTCTTTGCTAGGTAGTTGGCTCTGTATTCGACTCCTACTTTAGTGGCTATCTCAGTGGCTTCATTGTTAATGGTCTTAAATGTATTCCTATTATCTAGCTGATATTTATTGGTGATGGAGCTTCTAGTTAGCGCTGTTTTTCTTCTATGTCATTCTATATATGTTCTTAGTTTTGTCAAAGAATATGGAGAATATACATATATATATATGTTTGTAGGAATAGTGGGAGGAAACCCCAGTAGAGTGCTTGACTATTAACAAAAATTCGAAAATAAGTGCGTAATATTTATATATGTATTACAGAAGATTATAACAACATAGGTACCGTCGGTTTCAAATCCAACAAAGGTGAATCGCACATGACTATCCTTTATGGACTCTCCTACAATGGAGGCTGAGGAGAGTCTATAAAGGCCGGTCATGTGCGATTCCCCTTTGTTGGATTTAAAACCGACGGTACCGATGTTCTTATGACCATCTGTAATACATATATAAATATATATATATATATATATATATATATATATATATATATATATATATATAACTTTACATTTAGAGAAACTTATTGTATTATAGTTTTATCTCACTAAAATTGAATCGATATTATTGATTGACATTAAGGCCATTCATGCCATTATTGTAGTATTCACCTTTTTGTTAAATCAATAATATCGATTGTGTAGGTGGCTGCTTAGTTAACCAAAATAACTTTTAATATCATTGGAATTCTTATGGGTATGTAAAAAAAGCATGCACATGTCTATTTGGTTAGTATCGATCACAGTCTGACTTTGAAACAATAGAAGCAAGGCTGCATAATCTTCGATACTGGGGTTTTATTTTAACATAGTATTCAACCAAATACAAGAAATAATTAATTTGAAGGGAAGAAAGAATAAACTCTCAACAGAACAAATAGAAAGAAAACGTTAAGATGATTGATTTTTAAATCTGTCCTTCTGATATTTTAAGAGAAAAGGTTTGAAGGCCATAACACATCATCATCATCATCATATTCGGACTAACATCCGTTTTACATGCTGGCATGCATTCGAAATTGACTTCCAAACTGACCTATCTCTGACCAGGTCTTTATTTATTCCTCTTTCTCTCAACCCCATTATTATCACTTCCTCCTATGTTTTCTTTCGCACTGTGAACTGAACCTGCTACCTCAACTTTTCTACATCTACGAACCCAAGAACTTTCATCCATTCTTTCAACATGGCTATACCATCAAAGTCTCATTTTCTTTGCATATCTCCCTATACTGTTCAGATTTAATCTTCCTCTGAGGTCATCAGATCTAAGAGTCTTTAAGAGTTAGATTACACATCCATCATACTCTCATATCAGTTCTCTCTATGCAACGCATGTCCTTAACCCTCACTATGTTTCACTTCCATACATCATACTGCTTACATATGCTTGATAGACTTTGCCCTTAGTCGACGGTGGTAATGCTCTCCTATAGCTTTGAAAGCAATTATTGAATATATATGCATCAGAAGAATCCTATTTGATAAAAAAATAATAAAAAGCAACCCGATTTTGCCTAGGTGTAGAGAATAATCTACATTATATTTCTAGTGGCTCTGTCTATCTGTCTGGGGATGCAATTGGAAATGAAGTCCTATACCAAGATCCAACACAAGTTATAAGTGGTGATGGTGTGGGTTGTAGAAATGCTACCAGCGCTATCTTCCATCTATCTCATCTAGCCAATCAAATATCCACCTATCCTTCTCCCACTTTCTCCTTTTTACCTACTCTCTTCCTTTCCATGTTTCTTTGAACTTAATACTACGCCTTCCACCATCATTCCGAATTTTCTTCAACATTTCTCTGTATAAAAAGGTATTCTTTTTCCAATAAAGTCCTTTTCTACCAAAGATTAAGGTTGGTTCCACGACCGAAATATCGGTTGGATTTAGAAACGTGTTTGTGTTATTATTTTAGCTAGTCTGTTACATACTTATCCACTAATCCCATATATTAACCATTCAATTTTGTCTGAAATTTAATTTTATACTTTAAACTAACCTATATATATACATATATATAATGTATTTAAAGGTATCTTGTGATATTTTAATAGTTGGACCTGAATAGCATTTAAGCTGACAGATCGATATTTGCTTCTAACTAGCCAATATTTGCTTTTTGTTGTTGTGGCATGTTATTTAACCTAAATAAAAAAAGTTTTTTTTTCATTTGGGTTTCTTCAAAAAGAAAATTATTCCGGTCCGGAAAATTTTCAAATGGGCACTTTTTCACCAATGCCCTTAAAAGTTTTAATTACATCTTATTGAATGATTACATTGACTCATCTTTGTATTAATATTTGGATTATTTTTCCCTCGACCATCTTCTCGGCAATATGTCTACACCTGGGCATAATTATTTTTTAATAAATATTTATTATCTACAGACATGTTTCATGCTAACTAACAATTATCAGTGTGGCTATATATACCGTCAGTCGCACAATCTGAACCGAGTTATCATTGACTCCAATCCAATATCCTTACAGCTATGTTGAATGGAAGAGAAATAAACCCTATATTTATTTACGAATATAGTAAGTCTCAGAGAGTATTCAATCTTCTTAAAGTAGAAGAATATTGCTTAATTAGAAATTTTCATATTTCTCTCAAAATGCTCGACTTGATTAGAGCTTAAAATAATAATTTTTTTTAATAAATATTTATCCACAAACTTATCTTCATCAGAGTAGCTATATATAACAATACCACTAGTCCCACAGTTCGAACTTGGACTCGAGTCACCATTGACTCGAATACAACATACATGCTATATATATATATATATATATATATATATATATATATATATATATATATATATATAGTAAGCTATGAAAATATATTTATGGCAATTAAGCTACACAGAGGCTCCTGCGTTTCATCCCATTTTAGCCTGAAGATTCCCCCTGGGGATGAAACGCAGGAGCCTCTGTGTAGCTTAATTGCCATAAATATATTTTCATAGCTTACTACCTAGCTCTACTTACGTATCGAGCACTGTTGAAGTAAATACTGAAAAATTGATACATAAAAAAATGATATCTCCTTATAAAATTTTATGTGGATACATGAAATACTAATATATATAAATATATATATATATATATATATATATAAAGTTGAAAAAACAATAAAGTGCCCGATTGTAGGTTCTACCAGAGCTAATATAAAGAATTTTATTTAAAAACTATATATTAAAGTGTCTGTTGGGTGTACTAAGTCTGAGGTAGAAATAGGCTTATAGCGGAAGAACGGCTCTTCAGCACTGTTCAGTAGACAAAGACTCCAAGAAAAATGGGGAAGAAAAAAATCACCTGTTCAAGACGAGTGGTGCCCCATTTTTTGTATTCTCTCATAATAGATATTCCTTGTGTGTAAAGAGCTGTTCTTTTATGTCAGCATTTGTTCTTCTTTATATATAAAGGATTGGGTTTGTAATTTGGGGTTTTACTGATGCAGTGGATAGGGAAGACGTTTTTCCCCTGCACCTTTCGCAAGAGTAAGAAAATAACCCCATGCATCATAGGTTACTAAACTCACCACTTTATTCAGCTTATTCGCTCCATCTAACAATAAATAATACTTTCAGACCACCATCATAGACTCTCCCCAAAACATGCTCCATAGAGATATTAGCAAAAACTTTTCCCTCTAATATTTTCATACTAACACTGTCTCTTTCATCACCAGGAAGTAATAAACAACGGATCCTTTAGAAAAACGTAACCGTTGTTTTCTATTCATCTTCCATTAATTTAATGCATAATACAATACATTCCACATAAATTTAATAGACGCTCCCTCATATCCACTGATTTTCAAGAATATCGGATTACGTTATTTCTGACTATTATGTATGGATTTCATCTCATTCCCGAAATTTACGCTTATATTGCTTATACTTTATATTGATTCAAAATGGCGGCTACACTCCCTTAATCGAATCGACTTTCGACATTTCCCTTGGCAATCTTCGATTGCTTCAGGTATAATTTCATTTTTTAACTTAAATACTTAGACAATTTTATACATAACTCCTTTAAGGCTTGAAAATGTTTTTAAAAATACTTAAAGCATAAAACGAACTGCAGTGTTCATTTTGACAACATTCAATTGCTGATACCAATTCCATGGAAGCACTAATATCAGTTTCTCTACGAAACTTCCATTACTAACAGACAACACAAGTTCATTGCTTCACTTTTGACCATCCATACATATCTAACATTAATCCAACATTCGTGTTTTCATTTTCATGTTAGGTATTCTTCTTTTTTCTTTTTTTTTTGGGGAGGGGTATTTTACGTAAGGCGTTTTCTTTTCTTCTTTAGATTTACATATTATGACTGTCCATTTTCTCTCTCTCTTCCTCCCCCTCTCTCTCTCTCTCTATTCATTCGCAACAATTTATAAAAAACGTGTTTACATTTTCGTCGACTTAAATAATCGCAGCAGGCAACAGTATCTTCGAGGCAATACACGTTAAACAGATACGTACAATTTTTCTGATCACATTCGATTTAAATTAGCATTCGTTAATTTATTTACGTATATTTTTATTATCATAATTATATGTCAGTTACGATTAACGTTCCTTCACGACAGTTAAAAAGCTACAAAATCAATTTTGAACACAGACCGGCGTAACATTTAAAATCATTATTTTCATCCAGATTTTCCTATTCATCGAACATTACTCGATATTAATTCATACCGAACATTATTCAAATTTATTTCATAACTTTTTTTACATACTTTCTTCAACGCTAAAACTGCTACTGATATTCCAAAAAAATATTAATTTCTACTTTTCTAAATATATTTCAACTTAAAGTGCAGTATCCGTTACTTTATCTGTTCTCTTTTAGGTCAGTGAAAAAGAAATCTTTCTAGACTGTGGCAATTTTTTTTTATTACTTTCCCTCTATATAACTATTTGTCAATTTTAGAAGAAATCCTGCAGCAATATTTTTCCCAGGAGATCAATTTTCAACACATTAAACATCACCATTGTAACAACATAGTCAATGGTAAAAGTGTAGATTAGTTAACAGTCGATAAATAGAAAACAAATTCCTTAAATCAATCGCCATATATTTAAATCAAGGCCAGAGTTAGACAAAAGGTCGATTTTCAATGTTGGTAAATTCAATCTCCCACCAAAATG
Organism: Sepiola atlantica; assembly: GCA_963556195.1. Taxonomy (NCBI): domain Eukaryota; kingdom Metazoa; phylum Mollusca; class Cephalopoda; order Sepiida; family Sepiolidae; genus Sepiola; species Sepiola atlantica. The sequence goes on along the minus strand of OY744533.1, from coordinate 44,956,244 downwards.
GGCACTACGGATTGAGATAAAAATTGCTTCAATCTAAAAGTATTTTTACTTCGCTGACCTTGGAAAGTTTCACGCATATTCTTGGATCATATTTACTTTGGCGGGGAGGGGGCCAGGGGTTTTAATTTTTTCGAATACACCGCTACTTACAATCATAGAAGGAGGGGGCATTCCTTCAGAGCATAGAGAAATCTATTTTGTTTGATTTAAAACATCGATAAATCCTACTTTAATCACCTAAATTACAGGGTTGTTTTCAACTGTTTTTTGACGAATTAATTATCTAATACTTATATTTTTTAAATTTATATCTATCCCGGTGCACAGGTCCTGCTAGTATATATATATATATATATATATATATATATATATATATATTTATAAATAAATATTAATTATTTATTACCTACAGACATCGATGTTTCATGCTAACGCAATCTTCAGTGCAGGAAGTCAATTCTCAACGGTCGGCGGGCTCCAACTCTGATCACAAATCGCCACTGATTCGTAGTCAAGAGCGTTAACCCCTCGGCCATAGGGAATTAGCTAATAATTAAAGAGGAATTTAACTTTGTAAATAGCGAGTCGGCGGCTAATTTACACGAGCAGTGAAAGTGATCAACACACTGTGTTTGGATCTTGCATGAAGCTATTTGTACTGCTTGTTATTAAACTTACTCAGAGTGCCCAGCCTTTAGTAAAGGAGGCTTATAATAATATTTATAAATAAATATTAATTATTTATTACCTACAGACATCGCTGTTTCATGCTAACGCAATCTTTAGTGCAGGAAGTCAATTCTCAACAGTCGGCAGGCTCCAACTCCGATCACAAATCATCACTGATTCGTAGTCAAGAGCGTTAACCCCTATATATATATATTAGGAAAAGGATATAAGCAAAAGACAAAATAATTAGAATAAAAAAAGATTAACACAGAGACGTGATTTGATTTAATATTTAGTCAATGTGTGGACTTTTTCAAGAATGCAGTGTAAAGTAACAGAGTCGATATTTATTGGTGATATGTTAGGAAACTATGGAAATAACGAAAGACTAGTAACGTCTGTTTTATGGAAAAGGGGCTGTAGAGAACAGGAGAGATCATTCCCCCCACCACCACTAGATTTTTTTTCTCTGTCTTTCCTTGTCCTCAGCCCCACCGCCGTCCTCTCGATCAAATGTAATTCAAGTCCTTAACTTATAAACCATGAAATTCCAACTGATAAATTCAGGCCTAGCAGAATATTGATTTTTCTAATTTAAGATACTTTTAACATTTATTATTTTGAAACTGAGACAAATACACAGAGATAGGAAGGGAGAGAGAAATGGGAAGAGAGAGAGAGAGGGAGAGGTAGGTCGAGTCTGGAAGGTAAAAATAATGCCATTATTTCATATTGAAAACACTTGATAAGCAATTGTATAAAATGAGTGAAGCTTAAACTGAATTATGATTGTTTCCTTACGAAAGCTGATAACTAAATTTTATTTTCACCTTGAAACTGGAAAATCAACAACCGAAGCCTCTTAACTTGCTATTCTCCTTTGATTCAATTTTTGTTAACAGGAGAAAAGGAAATTGGAAACAAATACCCTTGGGAGTCGAAATTACTAACCATGAGTAATAACATTATAGTTTTATGTCAAATGTTCTTAAGTATTTAGAAATCTATAAAATACATTTTTTGACCTTGTATAATTGTATCTATATAATAAAATTGAGATACAAATTATCGTCTGTGTGGCACTTCACATTCAAACAGTTTTAAGATAACTTTTTTTTTAAGTACGTTATAATTATAAACAGCTTTATTCAATTAATGTAATGACATAAATCATACCGTAAGTAAAAAATTAAACTTCACAAAAATACTATTTATGAGAAAAATGACCAGCATGCAGTAGATGTTTTGAATAATATATATTTGTGTTTTGTGTTTAAATCTTGTTAAAACAAAACCAAATTTAAATTATGAAGAATTGTTATTTTTAAAAAGGTTTATATATAAATGTTTTGAGGTACAAAACTTATAAATACATTTAAAAATGATACGCAGAAATCTCTCTAAGGCCCTTTCAACTATCATCTCGTCAGGAGAAAATTAAAACTATCGATTTTCTCCTGACGAGATGATAGTCGAAAGGGCCTTAGAGAGATTTCCGCGTATCATTTTTAAATGTGTATATATATATATATATATATATATGTTTTGAGGTACAAAACTTATAAATACATTTTAAAATGATACGCAGATATATATATATATATATATATATATATATATATATATATATATCAGCCGTATTCGCCTGTGGAAATATATTGCTGGTCGAAAGTAATTTAAAATATCATGTTTACAATTTTTGCCTTAAAAAAAAGTTTTAAAAAATAACATTTGCAATATAAAGTTAAGTAATAAAAAAAAAACTGTTAGTGTGGTGGTGCTTTCTTTAAAAAATACTTATTGACGCTGCGTTTCTTGTACACAGCTGTAAAACAGCAAATCGAAACGAATTTAATTATTTAAAATCTTAAAAAAACAATAAAATAATTATTGAAATGTTTAAACCTTTTTAAATACATTATTCACTTAAATATCCTTTTCTTAATGTTGTTTTTGTTTTATGGAACAAAGAAAATCTATTTTTAGAAAATTAATTTCATTTCTTTACGTTCGAATATACTTCAGTTATTTTATGGACCTTACCGATAATTTCCCCTTGTGACCCCAGATAGAATCTAAGAGAAATTCAAATGATGTTTTTAGATTTTGTGAAAAATTTAACCTTTAGTGAAACTTACTTAAATGTTCTGTTAACATATCAATTTTTATAACAAACAAACATTGACTTTTATACCATACCAGCGGTGTGGGTTGGGGATCAAGCACAAGGTCGCTTTTTAATGTTGGGAAAATCCAGCTCTCACAAATAGGGCACTCTGGATTGGAACAAAAATTTAAATTGCCTCAGTCTAGAAGAATTTCTCCCTCACTGACAGAGGTCAAAGCAAATGAAGTGTAGTATCAGAACAAATGCAACACTTTCAATTATTTATTTGCCATCAGGTAAAAATACAATTTAAAAAATTAGGCACAAGGCCATCAAATGTATGGGAAGTAGAGTTTTTTTATCATTCTCTGTCTATCCTACTCTTAACTAGAATCATTGCAGTCACCACAAAACCACATTTACTCAAAGAGTGCATCCTACTTAAAATATTTCCAATTGTTGAAAATTTCATTATTTATTTTTATATATATATATATATGAATTCATTAGCAAAAATAGGGAGTGGGACAACAAAAAACTGGTTAGTAAGATTATCTCAACCCTTTCTAAATAATAGACTACCCACTGTTTTCCGGTTTATTTAGAACCAAAAACAAGCTGGTTGGATGTCAGCTTAGTATGATGTCACTTGGCGAACATAGATACACATAACATAAGCATATTTTGCGAGTACACCTTATACATATTTAAATAGAAAATCTACTCTACTTACACAGAAAACACATTTCTTTTGTAATGATTGCAAAACCAAACTCCCGTTTCCTCAACCAATTTGCGTTCCCAACTTAGCTACAATATTTAGAATTAAATTTACTTGTGAAACAACAGAATATTGATTCGTGTACATTACAAACAATACTCATTCAGTCAGCTGTTGCCGATGCTTGTGGTCACTTGAATATATACTGAACTAGAATACTCGTCCCAGGACGGGTAAAATTAATTGCTCGAACAGAAGAGCTTTGCACCACTTTTATGTTCTTTTACAAAGATTAAAATCAAGATACAAGGTTTCTAAACTTTATGTCTAGAATCCTTATTCTAATTTTTATTAAAATCCATTACATGATTTTAATTCTAGAAAATGTCTAAAATTTATGGTTTAAGCTTAAGGGTTCTTAAATTGAAACTTAAATTCAGGAAATCTTGTTTAATTGGTGTCTAAATACTCTGGAGCAAATTCAATGCAAATCTGAAATATTTTAATTTTCAAATAGAAGTTTGTGTTCATATTATGCTCCCTAAAAATACTTTAAAAAACCCCCCATAAAACTGAAATTTAGAAAATATTTATTAATTGATGTCTAATATCTATTGTTAAAATTTCATAAAAATTTTAGGTATCTGAATTTTCACGAAGTGCTTCCAACCGGCTTTTACCCTTTTTGCATATAATTATATTAAACTAAATATAACCCACATTACGACCCCTTGCACCTAGCAGCTGTGTTCTAAAACTCATAGTTATCGTTTTTTTTTAGTTTAGAAGTGAATACTATACAAAGAAACATAGAAACATATGCACATACCTAACTTCATACAGAGATTACCTCTCTTAGTGCAACATACAAAGGAATGACTATTTATACATATAGATATTGAGATAGAGACGCATAGTGATTCATTTTGGGCATATCTTATTTTAATCAATAATCCGTTTCAACTTTTAATGGAAAATAAAACAACAAATTATATATACCTACTATCAGAGCTACCAGGCATTGATCGGGAATGAAAGGGGTCCTTACACATTAGAAAACAAGTAAAACATGTAGTGTATAAATTTGTTATTTTCACTGTGAAACCACCAACGATGCAAACTTCACATATTCTGATTTAGTATGACATCGAGCAGGTTAGAGTAATACAAATTGATGTAATATTCATTCATGTCGGTCTTCATTGCCTTGAGAAAATTCAGAATCGACTTTGAAATCCAGTGGAGGGTGATCTCTTCCATTCCTTACAGCCCTTTTTTTCACAGAAGAGCTGTTGCTAGTCTCTCTCTACTCTATCGTTATTTCCATGGAAGGTGCTCAACTAAGCTCCAATCTCTGGTTCCTCCTCGTAAGACATTCACAGCAAGAACGTGTATTGCTATCGGAACGAACAAAAATTTTCCTTTCTTCTTCAGTGTGTCTAGCATCAGGCGAAATTTCCACAAACAAAGCTTCTTCGCAAGGGCTTCCCGTCCGTGGAAAGCATTGCCACAAGACAGCTTCCCTGCAGATTACAACTTGTCCATCTTCAAAGCCAATGTAATGTCAACAGATTCCTATATAGAACCGCCTCCACAAGTATTCGAACTTGGCCCTGACAATTATTCCATTTCATTAACCCTTATTCTCAAGGGCATTTGGCCTTGATAAGTAGTGACTATTGAATAAAAAAAATTTAAAAATTTACTTTAAAAGATTTTTTTTTGCTAATAAACTTCCAATGCGAGATTTTTAAAAAAACACAAAAAAAACCTCTTCCATATTTTGAAATCCCATTAATTATTTTTGTAATATTCCGATGAAATCCTTCATCATTCTTCTCTATAGTAAAGTAGTTAAACCTGAGGATTCTTACCTATTTTTTTTATTACAAATTTTATTAGATCAGTCACTTTTCTTTATAGTCCTTCTATTTTAAATTTTAGTTCAGTTAGTTATCAAAGATCAAAGAGTGTCCTTCTGGGGCTAACTGTTTATTTCTTTTTGGGTTATATTTATATCCAAATGCTCTTTTAAGGCTCTTCCCAACTCCTCGAACCGTGAGTAAATGAAGCAGTGGAGAATAATTTTCTTTTCTTCAATGGACCCCTTAATTATGGCATAGTTTAACTTTTCTGGTGGTCTTTGCTTGGTTTTGCCGGATTCCAGGACTAGAATTAGGCTGGTCTGGTGGAATATCCAGCTTAGTGTTGTTACTTGTGATAGCATCTCTGGGAGAGGGTGCACCATTACTTTCCTCGTGTCACCCAGTAGTCATGCTGAGGAGACTTTATTTGAGGCTTTTTAAAAAAAATTTTTTACTATTTCGTCAGGGTTACTTCAAAAGAAAAGTATCCTCATGTCGGAATGTCCTAAAAATCCCCTGTACAGAGAGACCGAAAACACTTGAAGGTGGTGTCTAACATTCAAACTCTCTAATTACTATCTTATAATATAGCAAATAATGTTCACATTTTTGTCTGAAAATATTTGTAGAAATGATTTTTTAAATTGTATTTAATTTTATTATTAGTGGGACCCATCTGTTGTATATTGCTGCCATGCTTAAAAATATTTGTAGAAATGATTTTTTAAATTGTATTTAATTTTATTATTAGCGGGACCCATCTGTTGTATATTGCTGCCATGCTTAAAAATATTTGTAGAAATGATTTTTTAAATTGTATTTAATTTTATTATTAGTGGGACCCATCTGTTGTATATTGCTGCCATGCTTAAAAATATTTGTAGAAATGATTTTTTAAATTGTATTTAATTTTATTATTAGTGGGACCCATCTGTTGTATATTGCTGCCATGCTTAAAAATATTTGTAGAAATGATTTTTTTAATTGTATTTAATTTTATTATTAGCGGGACCCATCTTTTGTATATTGCTGCCATGCTTAAAAATATTTGTAGAAATGATTTTTTAAATTGTATTTAATTTTATTATTAGTGGGACCCATCTGTTGTATATTGCTGCCATGCTTAAAAATATTTCCTATCTATTGAGATTCAACACGAATGCACACCCCACAATATTATTGCACCACCTTTGTTCAAACTGAAACATATTTATCTAAGTACTTTGGTTAATGTAGTTTAAGAATAGATCTAGTTATAGGGGTCTATCTCCAAAAACCTTTGTTGCTGTTTATCACATATTTTCATTTTATCGATGTTCAGCATTATTATAGCAGCTTTGGACAGAACAGATACTACACTTTGATCCTAGGCCAAAAGCCAAGAAAGTGTATTTTAGTTTGCGTTTCACGTTTGACACAATAGCGACATCAGATGAAATTTTAAGAAATCACTTTTCTGCATTGCATCTTAGCCGACTAGGCGATCCCATTTTTTTAAAAGGGCATGGATGTTGATAACATAAGTACGAACATGAAATTGCCTTAGTGTATTATTATAAAGATCTTAACAAAAGTTGATATTGCAGGAAATTTATTATGTATTATGCAAATAGGTGCTTATAATTTAATTTCTTTAAACAGTGTGAGGCTATAGTTCTCTCACATTTGAAGTGTGCAATGTTGTGGTGGTAGAAAGGCAGGATTGATCTTAATCAATATAATTTTTCTTCGTCAATTACAATGTAACCTTCAAAAAATGGCACCCATAAAAAACGTTAATTAAATTCTCAATTTTTTCTATCCTGAGTTTGGCTGTGATGATCCTCTTCAGTACAGAAATAGTTTGGGGATTGTTTTGGTAGACATTATCTTTAAGATAACTCCACAGATTAAAAAATGATTTGGGTGAGTCGGTGAATTTGAATCCCATTAAGGGTCACACCTCATACTGATGAGAGGATCACCAGAGTGTCCGTGCAGCTATTCCAACAAATCATTTGTAGTGTGGAGAGTTGTTCCATCCTGTTGAAACCACTATTCACTCCCTCACAACACCTCTTCGTCTGCCCAAAACTTCTTAACGACAATCACTAAGTAGTGCACATTATTGATCAGGACTGACATTGAACTGAACAGCAATAAAACAAAGACTGTTGGACATTCATGACAGATGTTTGGTGGACAAGTCAGGCATGGACTGAAGTTAATTCGTACCAAATATTGTTTGCAGAAAAGATCATGAATTTTATTATTCATTCCATTTTCAGGTGCCACTTTTTATTGAAACAATCTTAAACTTTAAACTTAAACACTAATGATAATAGAACCTCTCATTCCGAGTCAAGAGAAGAGTGCGTCAGAGTTATTGACAATTTTGCATGTCGTATTCAGGTGTGCTTACAATGCAGAGGTGCTCATTTGGAGCATGTAATTGAACGGTGATAAAACGAAGACTGTTGGACATTCATGACTGAAACTTGGTGGACAAGTCAGACAAATATGGTTGGATTGTAAAATTTTCTTAATGATTCTATATGTAGCATTTTTTTATTATTTTTTTTAGGGAGGGTCACCTTGTAGATGCAAGTATGTTCTATTGCAATTTGGAAAATGTATTTTTATTATTGTGGTTCATAGTATTTTTTTTTTAACATAGTTCATCCCAAATAAGGCGGGTCGCCACTGTAGACGTAAGGGGCTACTGAGAATTAGGGTGTAAGTTATGGGGAGAATCCTAAGTTGGGAGCTGTGCAGTGAGATGTCTGTTTACATTTATTTTAAATTTCTGCATATCGGTACAGTTGGGGAGACAGGGAGTAGAGAGGGAGTTCCAGAGGCAAGCAGCACGAGGAAAAAAGCTATTGGAGTAGAAGGCTCTCCGGTATCTGGGGACCTCCACAGTGAATGGATGGGATTTAGCTGATTGTCAAGTTGTTCTAGTGTATTTGCGTCGAGAGGGCACTAGAGCAGCTAGTTCATTGGAGCACAACCCATTGAAGTACTTGTAAAACAGGCACAAAGATGCAACATTGTGGTGATGGGACAGGGACTGGAGCTTGGTAGATAGTGAGAGACCTATTAAGTTGGCAACTCTTTTTTGGACCTTGTCTAAGAGGGAGAGACTAGTGGATGATGAACCAGCCCAGATGTGGCAGCAATATTCCATGCCTGGGTGGATGGTGGCTTTGTAGAGATATAGGATAATGTCATGTGTGAAAAGTTTACTAGCACGGTAGAGGGAGCCCACCTTCTTTGCAGAAGCCTTGGCAATGTCTTCAATGTATTTGTTCCAATTCATGTTACCTGTGAATGTTAGGACAAGGAGTTTGAATGTTGAATTCTCAGGTAAGGGGTTATTTGCCATGGCAATCGGTGGTTGAAGAGGTTTCTTGTAGTTATTGAAGGAAAGGAGATTTTTCTTTGCAACATTAAAAGTTACCATCCATTTATGACCCCATTCCACTACAGCCTGGAGGTTATTTTCTAAGGATTCAGCCATTACCTCGGATATGTGCACGTCTGTTTTGCCCACATGACGAGAGTAGAGTTGTCAGCAAATATACCCATCTCAGACTCGATATCATCAGGGAGGTCGTTTATAAAAATCAGGAACAAAAAAGGTTCAAGGAGTATCCCTGAGGTACACCAGCATTTATGCCATGTTGCTTAGATGAACAGCCATCGAGGACAACCTGGATCTTTCCTTTGGTTAGGAAGGATCTAATTATATTAAATATTCATCCAGTAATACCATATGAGTGAATTTTTAAGAAAAGCTCTTTGTTCCAGACCTTGTCAAAGGTTTTGGATATATCAAGCGTTACCGCCCTAGCTTCACCTGCCTTGTCCAGTGTATGATATATGCATTCAGAGATGACCCCGTTCGGATATTCGCAGTAGATCGTGCTTGTCTAAATCCATACTGATGGTCAGAAAGAAGTTTAGCATTAACTAGGTGCTGGATTATCGCTAGATTGATTAAGAATTCAAAGGTTTTAGCAAAGATCGGGAGTAGACTGATGGGGAGATAATTCTGAGGGTTAGTTCTGTCTCCAGAATTCTTGAAGACTGGTACCACAGAGGCAATTTTCCAGCAAGATTCAGCAAGGCATTTGTTGTAGAGTTTGGAGAGGATGGGGGCCAGTTCAGCAGAGCATTTCTTTATTACTATTATTTGTATAAGATCAGGTGCACAAACTTTATAGGGGTCAAGGTTTTTTATGATGTCCCTGACCTGAGATGGGGTAATGGCCAGGTTTTCAAGTTCGCAATGGGAATTTAGGAGAGAGGGGTGGTTTGCAGAGGCCAAAGTGGAGTTTAAGGCAAAACACTGAGCAAGTAGTGCAAACGACATCATTGTAGTTTGATAGCGGGGGAATTGTTGATAGTCCATTGTTCACCACACTATTGTAGATTTTCCAGAAATCGCGAGTACCTAGTTTCTATGACTGAATGCATTGTTTTGTTAACTCAGTATACCTTCTCTTTGCTTCATCTATCACTGCCTTACAATTATTCCTTGACTCTATAAATTTCTGTCTATTAGTAGCTGACTTATGGCGGCCGACTTTACGGAATGCTTGGTGCCTCTTAGCAATAGCAGCTGCACATTTCGAGGTGAACCATTAAGGAGAATGGGGTTTGCTGAAGAATTTTCGCATGGGGACATAGGCTTCAATGCCTGCTTTGACCCATTTTGGTTAACTCATTTGCACACTGATCAGCAGGGAGTGAGAAGGTTTCACTCCATGGGGTGTCGCTGATGTGATCTCTGATGGACTCGAAATCAGCCTGCTCGTAGTATCTTGTTGTTTTGAACAACGGCTCATCAGTTTTTGGACAAGTTTTTAGGGTGATATCAATTATTACCACAACGTGATCAGCGTTCGAAGCGGGCTATGGGCATTTGTCACACATGCCTCAGACAGTGAGGTCAAGAACAGGTCTAGAAGTGAGGCTTGCTGGTCTACACGATTAGGAAGGAAGGTCGGGAAAGTTACAGTCTGATGTATTTAGCTCACTAAGGAGAAATTATATATAGAGTTACCAGCTGCGTCAGTAAAGCTGGAGATCTCCAGCCAGTCACGGTGGTGTGCATTAAAATCCCCAAATACATGTATTTGGGCATTCGAATCGAGTGAGAGTGTTCAGAGACAGAGTTAAGCAGGGTACAGTCCTGGGTCGAAGGAGAATGGTATAAGAAATATAAGTAACTAACGCTGTGATGTAAGGTCAATCTAAAGCACATGTAGGTTTGGTCATTTAATTCTAACCTATGTTCCGAACATAAACTCCTCGCCTGTGCATATGTTTGTCAGAGTCTTTACGGTAGAGTGGGAAGTAGTGAGTTATGTCAATGCGGATGTACGTGAATAGGCTAAGTAAAAGTAGAAAGGATTCTGAATTTTGTTAACGATTCAATGGGTGGCGTTGGGGGGGGGGTGGCTTGTACTTAAACTATTTCTTCATCATGTTAGTCTTTTTTCTATCAATGATCATGAAGTGTTGAGGCAAATGTTTACCGAGTGTTTGATCTCTTTAAGAGGAGACATGATGTGGCCACCAAGATCTGCAGATTTAAGCCCTTGTGATTTTTTTTTTCCTTTGGAGAATCACCCAAAAATAAAAATCAGTAAGGAAGATAGCTCATTTTAAAATGAAAATGTATGTCTACATTAAGTTTATAAATGTGCAAATAAAAATTTTAAACTAAAATGACTTTGCTGTATCCCGGACAACGGCGGGTGGGTCCAGCTTGTTTAAGACATTATTATTCGTTAAAACTGTTGCATGTATGTTGTTGCACAGGCAAATTTATGCGCACACTCACAGCAAAAGGAAAATTAGAGAAGACATTGATTGGCAAACAAGCAAAAAAACAACAAAAAAAAAGAATTCAATTAAAATTAAAAAGCAAAACCATCTGTAGGCTTTTTCTCTTCTCTCTTGTTTATCTCAAGTGAATATGCAAGCAAAGGCTTGAAGACTCCTTCTATTGCTTTTTTCCCCCCACCAAGATTTTAATTTAAAATCCAGCACAGAGTTTTCCCCTTCACATAACAATTTTAGTGAAAGGGGTTATGAAGATTCTGGTTTGAAATTTATTCAACAATGTCACGTATTAAAATTTGTCTCTACATGGATCTATTTTGAGAGTGAAGTAGCGACTTTGATAGCTACAAACACAGAAAACAGCTTTTTTTTTCTTTTTTTTTTTCATATTCAAGTTGCTGTGTAAACACAAGTAAAATAATAATAAATAAAATTCGGAATGTTAACAATTTGAAAAAAAATCTTTTGAATTTTAACAACTTGAACAAAAAACTTCTGAATGTTAACAACTTGGAAAAAAAAAACTTCTGAATGTAAACAGCTTGAAGAAAAAAAATTCTGAATGTTAACAGCTTGAAAAAAAAATCTTCTGAATGTTAACAATTTGAGAAAAAAACTTCTGAATGTTAACAATTTGAAAAAAAAACTTGTGAATGTTAACAGCTTTTTTCTTCTCATGAAGTAATGTAAAAGATATTGTTTAATAATTGTTTATTATAATATCATCCATCTCAAATAACAGAAAAAATGCTACATTTTCAAACAAGTCAATGAAGCATTGAAAAAAAAAGTTAATATTTTTTGCTTATGTGTATACTCCGGAGAGCTTCTTCATATGCCTGAGAACAAAAGCCTGCCACACATCAGGGTTTTGGGACTATCAATTGATTGTTTTGTTGTGTCTTTACGGTTTCACAGCTTATACTTAAATACTTACTCACGGCACTTTCAGGGCTGAATAAGTATACGGCTCACAAAACTTTACACTTCCCATTATGCGATGTTCTTTGTGTCGAAGTATTCGTTTGTCGATGGGCATCACAAGAACTAAAACTACGCGTGAAGAATAGCAGGATTTTTGTTTAAGGTTTATTCCTCTAGATCTGCAATGCTCTGTCTATTCTTGTGCATATTGACATAGTAACCTTGTGAAGGCTGTGGCTCTTCACCATTCACGGATAGTCATTCACTATGGAAAGGCTGTATTTTACAGATCACATAATCCTAGAATGCATGGCGATCAGTCAAGAATGCCACAAAATGACCATCTTAAAAAGGTATTACTCCTCTACAAACGTTTTAGCAATATTTTTGTTATATTACGCCTTACCGTGGATATATAAACTGTTATACACCTGTGTCCTCATTGAGAACCCAGGTTGTTAACAAAACGCACATGAGCTAATCTTCTTGTCGTTATTGCCATTGTGAAACTCGGGTTGCCTTTCGGCTGTTGACGAAAAGCATGTGGACGCCAATATTCAGTTTTGTGACAGAATTTATTTAAAACAGAAACAAAAAACAGATTAAATTATGTGTGATAGGGGAGAGAGAGAGAGACAGAGATCGTCCATCTCATTACACTTAGATACATTGTACATGACCCCCCTCCAACCCCACCCTAGCTGGGGTTCTGAGAACTGACATTTCGCGTCCACTTGATGCAGTTGTCAGCCAGAAAATGACAGGAAGTCACATGGTTTCATCGACTTTTGCTTTTAGGTCACCTCTGAACCTTAAGGTGTCACTCAAACATTTCCATCAAAACACCCCCTTTGCTATCTAACATTTTTATATCACAATAAAATTTGTTTCCATTGAAACAATAACCATCATAAACATCATATTCATCAAAATTACTTTCATCACAGTGGTTATCTACTGCTACTTTATGTTGATCTATTTCGTTAATGTTCAACATTTGAAGGCAATTTGGAAATATTTCAACTGCCAAATAGTCATTTAAACTGGCTTTAAAATTCTTAGCAAATTGTCATGTATTAAAAGATTTGGAAGCTATTTACATCCAATAATTTTATAAATAGAAATTGAAGCAACATTACCATGACTAAATTAGTTATAATTTTATAACAATTTCATCCAGTTAATAATTTAATGACCGAAATTTCCACCGTTTACTGAGTGATTGTCTAATTCATCAGCGAGGGAAAATAATCAATATCATCTTGCCTAGGTCGATCAGGACCCTCTGGCTGCAAGCTTTGTTATTAATGATAATAAGGATGTTTATTTACTTCTGTCATGTCATAAGTTTTGATTGGAAAGTTAGTGAAATTTGACTTGATTACAACTTCTTTTTTTGGGGGGGGGGGGGTTGAGATGATGAAAGGAAATAGGATTTTTTTGTTTTCATAAGGTGAAATGGGATAAAAAAAACAAACTCTACGACTGTTATTGGTAGTGGAGAGTTGTAGCTAAGATTAGACATAGAAATTTTCATGCGAGAAAATGTGGTTATACCAGGGCTATCCCATCTGAACTCGCTGGAGTTGATGCCATCTCAATTGGTAATACCACGGCAACTTTCCGCCATCTCCATTGGTAATACCACGGCGACTTTCCGCCATCTCCATTGGTAATAGCGCGGCGACTTTCCGCCATCTCCATTGGTAATAGCGCGGCGACTTTCCGCCATCTCCATTGGTAATAGCGCGGCGACTTTCCGCCATCTCCATTGGTAATAGCGCGGCGACTTTCCGCCATCTCCATTGGTAATAGCGCGGCGACTTTCCGCCATCTCCATTGGTAATAGCGCGGCGACTTTCCGCCATCTCCATTGGTAATAGCGCGGCGACTTTCCGCTATCTCCATTGGTAATAGCGCGGCGACTTTCCGCCATCTCCATTGGTAATAGCGCGGCGACTTTCCGCCATCTCCATTGGTAATAGCGCGGCGACTTTCCGCCATCTCCATTGGTAATACCGCGGCGACTTTCCGCCATCTCCATTGGTAATACCGCGGCAACTTTCCGCCATCTCCATTGGTAACACTTACTGGTTACTCCACACCTCCCTCATCACATAATGACCCTTTGGTAAAATGTTACCCTTTGCCCCCTGCTCTCAATGGAAAAATTAAAATTAGACAAAAGTTACTCCGAAGGTTAGAAAGATCATCGTGTCTTAAAGTAGGGGTCACTTTGTTACCCTCAAACGTTAACATTTAGACTCTTTAACATTTTCCTTCCTTCGATTTAAAATCTAATTACTAGAGGCAACAAAACTCACCAACAACTTTGAGAAATGTCAGGTTCATGAAATTGAAACATAAGATCGCTAAATTCACTAACTATGGCTTGTGAGGCTATCACGATGAATATTGCCCAACAGTAATTAATTCTTAAAAATCCTGAATTATTATGTGATTTTATACAAATCGTTTTAACAAAAAAGATGTCTTATAGTTCAACCGAAATCAAAGATGGTGGACATCTTTTAATACCTCATAATGTCACAGTTCATCTGATAAAAAACACACTTTTTATTCTTTTTTAGTATTGAATATTGTTTGTACAAGTTCGTGATTATAATTCTCCAGACTGATGAAATTATAGAGCATTAAAAACAATAAAATGTGTGATTTGGTTAATTTAAGAGCAGTTTCAAAATAGCTTCTTTTTTTCTTTTTTGTAATTTGAGATATTTTCTTTTTGACAGAATTTGATATATCTCTTTAACTGCTTTAAGAATCTGGTAATCAATTGGTGTAGATTTGCCAAGTCAATAAAATCCTTAAATGAACGACAGAAGAAAGAAAATAGTCAAGAAGAAAGGAATGGGAAAGAAAGTTTGGAGAATAAAGAAGAAATAGGAATTTTAAAAAAGATTGAGAATAGAAACAAAAGAAAGAAAATGGAAGACTTACGTCCAATCTGTTGCTAATGTTGCTGGAAAAATGGTTGGACCATTCTATCACTCGAGAAAGTACCCGATTTCTGATGCAATCGTCTACTTACATAAAAGTCAGGTACATCTGGGAAGGTGCCACTCAGAACATCTCTTCATTGCCTAGACAGTTAAAAGTCGACTCTGAAATCTAGTGGGGGATGATCTCTTCTGTTCCTTACAGCTCTTTTCTCACAGAAGAAATGTTGCTAGTCTCTCTCTACTCTATCTTATTTCCATGGAAGGTGCTCGACTGAGCTCCAATCTCTGGTTCCTCCTTGTAAGACGTTCACAGCAAGAACTAGTTTTCTACCACAATAAAAAAAAACTTTCCTTTCTTCCTCCATGTGCCTTGCGTTAGGTTGAATTTCCACAAACAGAACTTCTTCCCAAGGACTTCTTGTCTGTAGAACACATTAACATGGGATTGCTTCCCTGCAAATTACAATAAGGTGGTCTTCAAATCCAATGTCAACAGATTTCTGTTATGAACTGTCCCCACAAGTATTCGAACTTGGTCCATCCCAGCAATCATTCCCAATCCTCTCATAAGGTTCTTCATCTCTCAACTGACAATCATTCTATTTCACTGACCCTTATCTTTGAATAGCTTTTGTCTTTGATACATTAGTTAAAAAATAAATTTTTAAGTGAATAAGGAGAGCGAACATGAGATGAATAAAAAGGAAAAGAAGAAGAAGAAGAAGATGGTGAAAGAGATCAAATAAGGAAAGAAGAAAGTTAATCTGGAGAAAATATAATGTGAATTAATGATTTTAATTTTCAACCTAGCGAAAAATAAATCCAAACTGTTCATGATTAAAATTAAATATTTGGTACAGATGGGAGTGGAAGAAAACCTGACAGAAAATGATTTACTGTGATGTTATCACTTGACCTTTTACCATGTTTCATGCGTTCTGGAAGAATTGATAAATATAAATAAATACCATTAACTTGCATTTTTTAGCACTATTTTTCTTCTATCAGACTCTTGACATAAAATGCAGCCTTTTTTATGGCTTGATCCTCATGGCTAGGCAGTAGATAACAACCCTGACTACATAATGTTGATTTTCTGTTAACGCCTACAAGCTAGATTTTTTTTATAGATTAGATACATTAAGTACATATAAAAAGTACATGAAACACTGATCTTTCTGTTAAATATATTAAATTTTAGAAAAATGATGATTAAATCCGTTCATTTAATAAAGTATTTGTTGAAATTCTTTCTTTCCCTCTATCCAAAATTTTAACCAAACTAAAGTATTTTACTTTTCTCATTTCCCTAAGAATATATATCCTAATAATTATGTTTCTTTTTCTCTGTGTCTCTTCCACATCAGATGTGGGTCGTACATTGGCCATGGTGGCACGAGGTGACTTTCTCTATGAAACTCTATCAGTTACATTAGTTTTGATGACCTATTGTTTGAGATCATATTTGACCAAGTCATTCCAAGTCATTCTCTGCCTGTCTTTACCTCACTTACCTTCAATTGAGATGCGTGTATCTCTGTTTATCCAACCATAACTTCATTCAACAGATCTATATCACCGTAGGCAGTTGCAATGCAGAGCTGACCCAAGTCTGGAAACCTCCAGTCTCAATAGCAGGGAATCAAAACTAACTCTGTCATCAAAATGCACACCACAAATCCACTGAACCATAGCGATGTCGTTCCTCTGCATCCTCAGAAAGACCAAGCTAGTGTTCAGAGTTTTTATACAGACACCATGGTTTCATTATTATATTATTGTTTTTATTTTTTGTTATAGTCTCACAAGAATGTTCCTGTAGGAATATTTACAAATCCTACTTCTATTTCCATATGTAGGAGAATTTTTCGAAACAACTGCTCGGAAATTGTCAATGCTAGGAATCCATTAAGGATATTGGTGAAGAATTATTAGTATTACTAGTCCTGAAACCCATCAGGTTCTGTGATATCTGGTGGTTTCAGGCGATTTCCTGTGTTATGGCAAAGTTCTTCCTAGTCCACTTGGCACTGTCATTGGTTCATCTTTTCCTTGGTCTGCTCCACCACTCTTTCTCTGCACTGTTACTTGAAAGTAGATCTGTCTGATATTTTTATGCGCCTATTGATCACAGTTTCCTCTTCTTCACTCTGGTCAACAGATTTCCATAGTGACACGTTATTCAATGATGTTCTTGACTTCCTGATTGGTAATACGGTCTCTGTAGGAGATGCGAAAAAATTATCCCAAAGCATCTCATTTCCACTGCTGCCTGTATTCCTCTTCCGTAGCTCAGCTGTCAGAGTCCATGACTCACATGCGTAAATGAAGATCAAGCGTGCAAGTGTGTGAAGCAACTTCAGTTTTTATGTTTTTGTCCCTCCAACTTGGTTTCAGTTTGGCCAATGGTGTGGCTGTTAGTGCTGTTCTTGTCACCATTTATCAAGGGCAAGAGCCACTCGAGTATCAGGGTTAATGAGACGAAAATGATTGCCAACCGAAAGATGAGGAACACTATGGGAGTACTAACATTGATCAAGGATATGAACTGTGTTTGATTATTTATGGGTCAGTCCGACAAGAATTTGTTGATATTGGATTTGAAGACGAGAAATTTGTAATCAGCAGTGAAGCAGCCCCACAGTAATGTGTTCCACAAGTGGGAAGCCTTTGCAAAGAAGCCCTCTCCATAGAAATTTCGCCTGACGCTAGGTACATAAAGGAAGAAAGGAAAGTTTTTTTCGTTGTGGTTGGAAGAAGAGTTCTTGCTGTGAATGTCTTATGGGATCTTAGAACTCTCTTCACTGATGATGACCCCTGCTCCAGGTATCAGAACTGCTTAACAGTCTTTAGCTTCTGTCCACTTACTGTGATCTTTTTAATTTTGATTCAACTTTGTGTTGTGTTGATCTCCATACCACATCAGGCGGATGTTCTATCCAGGTTGTTCACTAGTTTGGTGAGTTCTTCATTTCCAGTCAGACCATTGATGTCATTGGCGAAATGGAAGTTTCTGATGACTTTGCCCCCAAATGCTGATTGTGCCAGAATGGTCTTCAAGGGCATCTGTCATGATGTGCTCAAGGAAGATGTAGCACCACGTGGGCCAATAATTACTTCAGCTAAATTCACTTTGTAATTTTCCATGGTGCTTTTTCAATGATATAATCTCACATTTTGCATATTGAATTAAAATAAAATCAATGACAAAATGAATGTGTGTTAGTGGTGCTAGTGTTATTAGAAGTGGATAGAGTAAGTTCAGGGAAATTCTGCCATTACTAATTAACATAGCGTTACTACTGTCGACCAAGAGAAGAGTCTATCAGGCATGTGTATGCAGTGTGATGATGTATGGAAGTGAAACCTGGCCAGTAAGGGTTGAGGACATTTGTTGCATGGAAAGAAATGATATGAGAATGATATGATAGGTGTGTAATGTGAGTATTAAAGACAGGCTTAGTTCTGATGACCTCAGAGGAAGATTAAATCTTGCCGGTATAGGGAGATGTGTGCAGAATAGTAGACTTCGATTGTATGGTCATGTTGAAAGAATGGATCAGAGTTCTTGGATTAGTAGTTGTAAAACAGTTGAAGTGGTAAAATGAGTTCACAGGGGAAGGCCAAGGAAAACATGGGAGGAAGTGATAAAAATGGACTTGAGAGAAAGAGTGATACATAAATTTCTTTAAGCTGGAGAATTATTAAAAATATATATACACTTACATTTTTATGTTGACAAATTTTCAGTGTCTTTCACATAGTTTCTCGCTTTTTTTTTTTTTTTTTCAATTTTCTTATCTTTTTGTTTTTGCTGTGGATTAGAGACTCCAACAGAGAGATCTTTTTTAGGATTCTTACCGTCCCTCAATTGTTTGTATCTCTCGTCCACCGGTTATAGGAGTGTACTTGTCTCTTGTCAAACGGTTTCAATAATATTAATAATAAAGAATCATTTTTATTATTAGTCTTTGATTTTATTGCCTTCTATTTCCATCTTAATAAACCTTTTATATCTTTAGAAATTTTGTTTTACAACTAGTTCAGACATGGAAATTCAAAATCAAAGAAGAACTGACGCCAAAGTACACATTTTGGCGTCAGTTCTCGCATAGAGCCGTGAAAATCAACACCAAGTCTTTGGAAATGTTAAAAGTTTTGTTTTTTTTCACACTTTTTGGCCACTTCTCCCAGGGTTTACCTCTGCTGAGGGACTGTACAAAATCCCACCAGATAAAATCCTACCATATAAAAAATTACAAAACATTTTCATATTTTACTTTAAATGTAATTATCAATGGTGTTTGTCAGTGTTTTTCTTGAAAAAAATGTTTTATTTAATTTTAAACATTTTTCTGGGACCTTTAAATCAACTGCATTCTTTTAAAGGTTATCTAGCAAATTTATGCAAAGTTTCATGGTTTTTTATTTTTGCTTTTTAACACAAGTAAAATAAATTTATATCGTGTTAGATTTTAGTTTTACTGTTAGTTTAAAAATAATAATTATTTATCATTTTATAATTAGTACCAACGATAGAAAATTAAGTTAAAAAATTTTTAAATCGTTTTTGGAATCGGAAATTAGGGTTAAATTTTCTGATTCCGATACCCCTAAAAGTTCCGATTTTTCCGATTCCGATTAATCGTCCCAGCACTAATGTTTACATAGTTTGTTTCCTCACTTATCACATCATTCCATATGCACACAAATTCTCATATATATATATATAATATATGAAGAGTTTGAATTACCTACTAGACCCCATCCTCGAGTGTCTTCGGTCTCTTTGTACAAGGGGTTGTCAGGACAACTTGACATGAGGATACTTCACCCTACAAGTAAACCCTGACCAAATATTCAAAATAACATAGTATTCGAAGCCCAAATAAGATCCCCCCCCCCCAACACTGGTGAATTAGAGAGAGAAAAATTAATGTTCTTAACTTCTTTACTAACTCAACATTTGACAGGTAAAGGAGAACTTTAATAGAATATTCGAATATCTATGTATCTCATATAGAGATTAAGTGTTAGCCCTCAGGAAGGGGCCCCTTAATTTCTGAGAACTTCGACTGAAGTAAAATGAAACAAAAAAAAAGATATAATAAATTGTTCACGTCTTTTTTGAAACAGTGCGAGACTGTTCTTTTGGCATCTAACAGACTTCACGTACTCGTTTCTTGGCTATCTTTTGAAATTCTCTTCTTTGATCCAGCTTTTTTGTCCATTTGCTTTGCTTTTGTCACCTGAAGATGATTCGACGGATAATCGAAAACGTTCGTGATACATATGGAACATACATTAATGTTTTCGATTTTCACACAAAAAAGATCATTAGAAAAATTGAAAAAATAAAAAAGTATAATTAAGCGAAATTTTTTTATTTTTAACAATGTTTGCTTATATATATATATATATATATATATATATATATATATATATATATAGTAAGCTATGAAAATATATTTATGCCAATTAAGCTACACAGAAACACGCAGGGGGAATCTTCAGGCTAAAATGCATTTTAGCCTGAAGATTCCCCCCGGGGATAAAACGCGGAAGCCTCTGTGTAGCTTAATTGCGATAAATATATTTTCATAGCTTACTACCTAGCTTTACTTACGTATCGAGCACTGTTGAAGTAAATACTGAAAATTGATACATAAAAAATTATATCTCCTTATAAAATTTTATGTGGATACATGAAATACTAATATATATATATATAAGCAAAAAAACTACCCTTCATCCAGCTGTTCTCGCTCTAATTATACTTTTAAATGTATAACTTACATATCTTTAATATAAATCAATTGTAATTTTACAAACTAATAGTTTTCAATTAAATAACTTCCCTTGAAAATGAATGAACATAATATTTTAAGAAAGGTTTTTGTAATTCATCCTTTTTTAATTAAATCATTTTAATTAATTATTGTTAATATCGACAAACCTATTGCATATATAGAGGAAAATAGGGCAATAAAATTATAAATGAATAACACCAGACAGTAATTTATTATAAGCTGTTTAAAAGATAGTTATGCAAATTGAGCATAAAAATAGCTATGTTTTGATCTTTGTTCTCTACTATATATACAGTATTTAGAAAAACTGTTGTATTATTGATTTAAATAACAGTGACCCGTTTTGATGGTAATGTAGGTGTGATAAATGAAAAATAAACTTTCGCATTTATTCATTTAGATAATCATTTTTCTTCTAAAGTGGGTCCCTATGGAAACCTAGATCATTCATCAAAAAAGGTTTACATTTAATTTTAATGACATTTAACTACAGGCAGATGACAAGAAGTGTACAGATTCTCACATGCATGAAGTGCGTAGTTCGTTTTTTTTCCTTTAGTGAACTGTTTCCCAGTTAGCTACATCATTTTCTCTTTACAGAAAGATTTCAATAGCAATTTTTTGAAAACTTGTTTTGTTGTTATTTTTTCTAATAAAAACTGAATAGGATTCATTTAAATCTTTTTATGAAGTAAGATTTACTCAAGAAGCAAGTTGGATTTTTTCCTCTCCATTTTTTTTTTTATCGTATTTTTCACATAATTACAGGCTTCTTTTTTTTTTTTAGACTGCTATGGTCGTTTGCAGATAGAAATGCGTAGATGGATGTGCATCGGTCCATTTATCTGTCACGCTTCTGTTTGAGATAGCATTTTCATCAGTAAATGCGTAGACTATAGATTTAATATACAGCTTCTGCAAACACGGAACTGTCGCTGCTGTTCTGTTATCTTGGGCAGTTTTTAAACAGAAAATAAAACATGTTCGAATAAGAAACTGATAAACCACGTACATATTTCTCTCTTCACTGACTTGGGTCACCAAAGGTCAGATATCCGGGCAGTAAGTTTGTTTCAGCTTTGTTAATTCACTATCCTACAAAAACCTCTATTTTCATAAAGTTAGGTATGTGTATATGTTTTTATATTTATGAATACAGGCTTCAGTCTTAAACTAATTAACCCATCATTACGAATTTTGGAACACAGCTGCTAAGTATAAGGATCCAAATGTGGGTTATATTTAGTTTAATTTAGTTTTATGCATAGGGGTGGACGCTCTTTGTGAAAATTCAAATACCTTCGATATTTGTGAAATTTTAACAATAGGTATTAGACATTAATTAATAAATATTCCCAAAATTTCAGTTTCTTTTTGAGTATTATAAAGATTTTTAGGGGCCATAATATGATCTCAATTAGACAGCATTAGACCCCTTAATCATAAGGCTTAAATTTTAGATATTTTCTAGAATAAAAATCACGTAATGGATTTTGATCAACATTGGAATAAGGATTCTAAACATAAGGTTTAGCATCATTATATGTTGGTTTTAATCTTCATAAGGGGACATAAAAGTGGTGCAAAACTGTTCTGTTTAGGGGGTTAATTTTAGTCGTTTTGGGACGGGTATTCTTCTAGTTTCTTTATAAGAATCAGACTTTTTTTTTAATTATGAAATTCCTTTAATAACCTATAATATTGTACTTTTCACCAACTCTCCTAAACATTGGCACAGTCTAACAAACCAGCAGTCAGAGTGATATATACGTATAGTGTTCTTTTTCATATTATTTTTTTCCATCCCTTCTGTTGACATATTTTCAACACACTATTTTTGCTTCTTTTTTTTAACTTTTCCTGCTTCCTATTTTTCTATCTTAAGCGTTTATGCTTAGCGTAACTTATTTGAATGTATATTTAATATTCTTCATCTATAATCCTATTGTCACTGCTTGTTTAGTATTATATATTAGTGTACATTTATTTTTTTTATCCATTTTTAATTCAAAAAAATGTTTTCTCTTCAAAGTAAACAATATGTCAAATATGAAATGACATGAAAAGTAGTTGTTCGGTCGGCTAGAAGGGAAAGCTAAAAATCTTGGAACATTTGTTTATAATGTTATTTTTACATACTTTTATAATTTTGAATATTGAGTTTTGAAAAAGGTTCAAGAACTTCTGAGCTCGATAAGGGTATTTTATTATTTATTGATTCTTTACCAACATTATTCTCTAGATGCAGGACTCTGGTTTGTATGCTTTATAACATATTGACCTTTTTGAGGTCACTTAGTGCCAAAACACTACATATTGTAAATAATTAATTATATATATATATGTGTGTGTGTGTGTAACTTAATGTATGTGTGTTTGAGGTGTGTGTGTTTCCTATAGAAAGAAATCTACATAAAATCTGACAGTGTATATAAAATATGAAAGTGTATGTAAAATTTACCGGGGAAGACAATGGAAGTGTTCCCGAATCTCTAGGTGCACTCATAAGGGAACATAAACCCCTTTAAACTTCAATATTTTATTACATGTTTCAGGGTTCAAATCTCACACTAGACAATTGTTTTATTTTGTTCTTTTGTTTTTTTTTTTTTTTTGTTTTTTGTTTTTTTTTTGTTATAGTGTCCCAGTTATTTCCTAGTTGATATCTATCTTTATCATAACCCTGAGTGATGCACTTTTTCGTGCGATTTAAAGTTAAGAAATTAAAAAGACCTTTTTCGTTTGAACTAACGGGTAGAAGAGAAAGGTTTTAGAAACTCTGTGTTAACGAGCACTTCAGCTGGTAGTGACAAATATTCTAATCACTTATCCGAAGCTGAAAGGCCGCATGTTTCTTGTCAGCAATTTTAAATCTAGAAAAGCTACGTGCACACTAAAAATAAACGTGGTGGTGTATATAAGGCGACAAATTTGTCGGTGTAAATGAAGATCAATGTTAGTACTCCCATAGTGTTCCTCATTTCTTGGTTGACAATTATTCCGTCTCATTAATCCTCATCCTCAAGTGGATTGCAACCTTGATGAGTAGTGACCAAAGAGTAAAATAGATATATTTGAACTACTGTTCCCATCCTGGATGTTGTTCTCACAACGTTTCAGCTGATGTAACCTCCAACAACCGTCTAGTCGAACTTGGAAATTTATTCTTGTGCAAAGACCCAACAGATAAGTGTTAAGTAATAATCAGTTCTACGTGACAGTCTTCTGGATATTGAAGGTTCAATCCTCAGTACAGGCGATACTAAAGATACAATTACTTAAGACTTCTACTCAATCATGGCTGACAGAATGAGTGCAAGCTACCCTTGTGGATTAAATAAAGAGTTCCATTTGAAATTCTGTACAGATTCCCAAGTTCAACATAAATATTCCTGAGTTTGACAAGATGCACCGGAAGAAAACCGGAAGTTACATCGGCCACAACGTCGTGAGAATAACATCCAAGATGAGAACAGTAGTCCAAATAATACAAATATCAATCCTAATTTTTAAAATTCCGAAACATAAAGAAATAAGTGCTGCATATAATCTCTGCATACATTTCTTCTTGAACTTCATTCAGATGAATTAAACATAAGTTGATATTTTCCCCATAACTAGTGTCACTTCCTGAAGGAATCCTATAAACCTTTCGGTTAACCACACTGCTTGTTAGGTTATTTTGAGACATAATTATTTTCTAAGCATTTCAACTGCTCATTCTTTTCCATCCCTTTTTGTCTTTTTTACTGTAATATAAATAACTTTTTATGGTGTTTACAGAAATTTTATATATAAAACTAGAAGAATACCCGTCCCAGGATGGGTAAAATTAATTCCCCAAACAAAACAGTTTTACACCACGTTTATGTCCCCTTATGAAGATTAAAATCAAGATATAATGCCACTAAACCTTATGCCTAAAATCCTTATTCCAATGTTGGATGCTTCCACAGATTAGGACCCATGCTAACTTTGACCTCGTCGTTAGGGGCACGGTTAGGGTTTAGAGTTAGGGTCAAAGTTAGCGCGGGTCCTAATCTGTGAACGTACCCTATGTTGATCAAAATCCATTACATGATTTTGATTTTAGAAAATGTCTAAAATTTAAAGCTTAAGTTTAAGGGGTCTTAAGAAGAAATTGAAAATTAGGGAATCTTACTTAATTGGTGTCTGATTAATATGGATCAAATTTAATGCAAATCTGAAATAATTCAATTTAAAAAATGGGAGATTGTGCCCATATTTTACCCTCTAAAAAAATGTAAAATACCCCAAAGAAACTAAAATTTTGGGAATATTTATTAATTGATGTCTAATACCTACTGTTAAAATTTTATAAAAATCGAACATATCTGAATGTTCACAAAGAGCTTCCGCCTCCCCTTTGCCTGCTTTGCATAAGACTAAATTAAACTAAATATAGCCCACATTACGACCCCTTATGCCCGGCAGCTGTTTCCCAAAATTTATAATGATCGGTTCATTAGTTTAAGAATTAATCCTGTACATATATAATTGTATAAAGATAGAGCCAGTTTTTATCCTGTATCTTTGTAATCAAAAGCTTTTTAACTACGAGATACATCCTGAATTCTGTTTTATTAGTCAGATAAAGCAAATATTGGTTTGTGTTGAAAAAATAAATGAAAATCGTATTTCTGATTGATTTTAATATATAATCCTGATCGATATTTTATTTTTGTTTTGTCATAAATCGAGAAAAGGGGGGGGGAGCTTTTACCTTTACACTAAAAAGTCCTAATACTGTTGCCCATAACACTAGGACAAATTTAATAACAGACTAGGGAGAGCTAGTTTAACATAAGCAAAACTTAAGTATTGAGGCTAAATTGGGTAATTTTCAGTTTTTTGTAGAGGTCCAAGTCCAATATTGTGGGATAAATAATTTTTTTTATTGACGTATTAGTTTTTCTCTATGGTGCTCTGTTCTTAGGTTATAAATGGACGCACACGATTGTTGAGATACATACATACAAGTCTACTTTATATATAGTTTAATTTTCTATATTTGATAACTAAAGCAACCTGATGAGTTTTGTTTGGAAAATCAACAAACACTTTAAAATAATTTATCTTTTAAATTTAAAAAAAAAAAGAAAATAGAGTTCTAACAATTACCTCCAGCAAATATTTGTGCAATAAAAATATAGAAAAACAAAAATAAATCGTGTTTTTCTTTTTGAAAAGGAAATATCGATTTAAGATAAAGATCTTTTTGCACTAAATAATTGAGTGGTCATATGGAAAGAGAGATGCATAGGTAGATATGTAGATAGAGGTAGTTGGTTATGTCGATAGATATTTAGAGAGAGAGTGAGAGAGTTATCCCCCTTTGCTGATTGAATGATTGGAGTAAATAAGTGATTGCGTTAAGATAGGTGGTGCTGTGCTCTTCAGAAATATCCATCGTTCAAATCATGGAAACCTTCTTAGATTCTTTAAAGGGGTATACAATGACATAATCTTCTTATACATAACACTCAATGTCTGCGTGCGTGTTTGTGCGTTTACTATAAAAAGAAAGGTTAGAGAATCTACATAAAATCTAAAAGTGTATTCTTGTGTAAAAATTACCGGAGAAGACAATGGAAGTGGTCCTGAATCTCTAAGTGCACCCTTAAAACGGCTATGAGGGCATAATCCCTTTAAAACTTCAAATATATCCTATTTAGGGAAGACAATGGAAGTGGTCCCGAATCTCTACATTACCCTCTATGTGCTGAATATCTATGTGCCCACACCTCTAAGTGACCCATGGGACAGAACCTCCTTAAAACTTCAAATACATATATCTGATTTTAATGAAATTTAAGCCATATGTATAAGACACTAATTCAGAAAGTTTTCCAACATTGCAACTTCTTCCGACTATATTAGGGCACAAAACGGGAGGAAGGGATGCCTGTAAAAACAAAGTAAGTAATATAGTTCTATGAGCAGAGTGAAAAAGTACATAGTAGTGATCCTCATTCAATCCCGAGCAACGTTGGGTCTTCCTGCTAGTATTTTACTTTCAATAATAATTTTATTGGAAAACTTAAATAGATAGAGCAATGTATGAATTTGTTTTTATTAATGTTGTAAGCTATGATCCTGTTTACGTCATTATTGAAGAATGTCTCCATTTTAACAATTTTCCAAGTCGGAATAATTATTTTTTTGAAAGAAACTGATCAAAATTGTTCTTTTTCTTGAAAAGAACATGGTGCAATGATAAAAAAAAGAAAGGTTGTCTAGTCTGAATCAAATATGGATTTGTAAGATTTAAAGCTATCAATGACAAACTTTGAGATATAGACCGGCTACACTTTATTATATAGATTAGCATAAATACTCGGTGTTACCCGGGAACGAATGTAGATTCACGTGTATTCATGGTCTCAGCTCTGAACCCCATATTATTATTTGTATTATTTTTTTAATTTCTATAATTTTCAATTTATAAATAAAAAGCAAACATTGTCTTTGCTGTTTGTCGATGAGAGGGAGACTCAATAATATTATTATTCATAGAAAATTAATACCACCAAAGTTGTGCTTGATCTTGCTGTAGGGATTTTTTTTTTTTCTAATTGTATCCGCAGACAATTAGATAGACATCATATTTATATCATAGATTGTATCCTTTTGGACATCACTTATTTTTAAATAATAATCTCATTTCAACTTTTAATGAAAACAAAACAAAATAATGCCATTCTTCACTCTATAATAAAGTGTAATGTGTATGTATATATATATATATATATATATATATATATATATATATATATATATATTTATTTATTCTGGTACAGAAAAATTAGTACCAGAATAAATAAATATTATGCTCTTAATTTTTAACTTTAATTCTTAATTAATCGAGCACTCTGCTGGGATTTTTCCTACCATTCTACAAAGAAGTTATATATATATATATATATATATATATTTTTTTTTTTTTTCTCAGGAATCCTATACCCTATAAAACAATTTCGTTTGTATGTGGAGGTAGGGGGCTCGATTAATTGAAGAAAGTAATGATTCACCACTGGTACCCATATAAAAATAATCACGCATATGCCTGTTTGTGAACCTGGGTGAGTACAATAAGAGGTTTAGGGGTACGGGTACCAATGTGGATGTAATGAGGGGTTTAGGGGTCGGGTACCCCTAGGTATGGTATAAGGGTTTATTTGGCATCACTGGTAACCCTTTTCATGTGAAAGGTTGATCCTGAAAACAAGTAAAAATCCAAGATTTATTAATTGATCATGAAAACTGACCGAGTTAGTGCTTCACATGTAAATGGAAAATGATTTGTAAACCAAAACAAGTCATATTCGTAATTTGAAACTTTCCCATATTCGGATCTTGTCCAACTTTTTGTATGTTGTAGACTAGACCCAGACTAACATAAAACCACCAAAACACAAAATGTTGCAATTTTTTTAGGTAGGGATACTCTGGCCGTATATTGACCCGTCTAATGTGATTCCCACTTTGAAAGTGGCAAGTAAACGGAGCCTCTAAACTTGGCATTTTCAAGTTTCAATTAAAAAAAAAAAACAAATCGAAACATTAACGTTAATACTAGTCATCTATCTCTATCAAGAAGAGTTACTGCCCGTAAAACGAGATTATCATTTGGTATGTAACTCAGCCGAGATTGGAATAAAACGCCATTCGTAAAATCTTGATCTCTAAACCAACACTGTGCTGTTGCTTTGTTCTTTGCTTACTAGCACAACATGGTGTCAGAAGAGCGATACGAATAAAAACCAGAATGTAAACAAAAGAAAACAAAATGAATAGTGGTGTGTCAACGCTATTCGACCAAACAGGACTGGATCTTCCACACACTAAATACACCAACTTTGTGTAAAAGTTTTCTTTGGTGTGAGGCAAGAAAATGATGACACCCCATAAGAAGGAGAAAAAGCCAAAGAGATCTTTATTTAGTTTCAAATTTAAAACGGAATTCTACGCAAATGTTTCTCCTTATGAACCGTTTTTCGGTTAATGGTTATTTTCTTACTACAATAATTTTAAGAAAACAGGTGATGTAGATTTTTTGTTTAAAACATTCATTTTTTTTTGTTGTTTTTTTATTTTAAACTAAGCAGTTTTTTTTGGATATTTTTAATTAGTATCAATAAAAAATAGTCACGTGTTTAATCTAACTTGCTGCATAGTGCCTAAAGAAAGGCTCAACTTGAATAATATTTCATAAAACAAGATACAATATGACGTGAATAGATTCTGTTAATTCTTCGGGTTCGTTTTTCAAGTAATGCCAGACGTTAGAGATCAGTCAGGTACACTTCTGAGGATAGGTGATGCCCTGAAACTGCAGTAAAGTGTGAAGCAAAATACAACTGATTATTATTTATTGTTATACGAGTGTACACTCTCTGTCAAAAATGATGGGGTTGTATTCGCACTAATTCATATAAAATAAAGTCTGAAACAATGAAGTTTAAAAAAGAAATAAGAAAGAAAGACAGAAAACGTCTCAAACTGAAAAGTTTAAAAAAGGAAAAAAACGTATAAATCGGTATAAAAATCAGGAATAAAAAAAAATAGGAAGGAAACGTCTCATTATGAAAATAGATTGAAGGTGGTGGATTGTCTGACATGCTATTTGCTTGCTCAATTTCCCTGAATATTTGAAATGGATTAATCTGGCAGTTTTTTTTTTTTATTAACTTTTTGTGTGACGGGGCGGATATATATATATAATTACACATTGCTTTTTATTATAGAGTGGAGGATATTGTATTTACATATATAGTCATCCACAGACAGTTGTTTTGCCATATTGCAGCTCTTCAGTATGTCTAGATGTAGCAAGTGTTTTCACTCTGAGAAATCTGTGTGTTACAGAGTTGTTGTCATTTCTTAGATAAGATCATGCTCTTTTTTGTGTGCAATTTGTATTGTTTCAAAACTTAAATATAGACGTTTATTTTTTTCCTTTCTCTTCTACCGAGATTTTTTTTTAATTTCCCCCACCCCTGCTCTTCCAAATTTTTCAGATTTATTTTTAAATTTTCTCTTCCGAACAATTTAATGCATTTATTTAATTATTTATTCATTCACATAATTTCATGCCAGTCTTCAGTTCGTCTCTCCCCCGGGGCACCGTTGACCAAAATAACCTTGGTTGCCCTGGAGATCATTAACTCTGCCATATGTGGAACTGTTTTAATGTCCAATCTCGTCTCTATTTTCAAATCCGTGGCTGGAAAAGAAGGGGGTGGAATCAAGATGGCACCCTGCTGCTGGTCTGCAAGTCTATTAGATTTCTATTCCTTACAAACACTTGATTATTTTTTGCTTCCACCAGTCTTCAAGAAGTTTATGCAAAACCTGATGCACGAAAAGAAGAACGTGTCTGCGGAGAATCACGTGTTGTAGTACAACAAAAGCACTCATTGGTCAAAAGCGGTCACATTAGTTTTAGTTTTTTGCAAATTCCCAGTTTATCAGACTGTACTTTCTTCCATTCACTGATTGACAACCAACAAGCATTCATTTTCTCCACAGAATTATCATTGATGTTCACTTGATATCTCTATCTCTATATTCTCCCTCTTTTTCTCTCCTCCTTCTTTTTCCCTCCATCCCTCCCTCCCTTTCCCTCCCACTTTTTCTCCCTCTCTCTCATTCTCTCCCCTATCTTTATCTCCCCATCTTTCCACCTCTCTCCCCTCTCCTTATCTTTTCCTCTCTCTATCCACCTTTCTCTCTCTTTCTTTTTCTTCCCTTACTTTCTTTTTCTTCCCTCATCTCTCTCCACCCAACTCTCTCTCTCTCTCTCTTTCATCGTCTATCTTGCTCTCTCACTCTATCCTATCCCTCTCTCTATCTCAATCTGTATGACATCGATATTTGTCACAAGGTTATCACTGATTTTACAAGAAGAATCAGAATTAAAATACAACAGACAAGATTAATTTTTTAATAGTCATTCAAGATCTTAAATTTTCTGCCTAAAGATTTCTAACTAAAATCCATCGCACTCACATGTGAACTTTTCATGCATTTGTAAATATTTAACATTTTTTACTTAAATGACCAATAAGTACATTACATTTCTCAAGAAAGCCAGTTTTTGTGTAAAACCTTGGAAGAAATCTATTCTGAATGGAATTGTTAAAATTATTAACAAAATACAAAATAAGATATGACAAGCTTTTAAAGTTAGAAATATTTTTTTTTAATTATTATTTTTAAGTTTTTGTACTTATGGTTTTATCTGTCGCCATATTTTAATTTAATTTTTAAACTTTTTCACAAATACAGATGTGTGTTAATGTGTAGCCATTTTTACAAAACATACTATTTATTAAATTGTTATTCTCACACACACACACACACACACACACACATATATATATATATATATATATATATATATACACACACACACACATAGATTCCGTAAAAATGAATGAATACTATCATAAATAAAATAAATAAATAAATGGCATAATTTATAATGCGATACAATCTTGTGCCTCGGTAGAGCGCCAAACGTCAGTTACTGGGGTCCCAGTTTTGAATCTCACTAGGTCTAGCCATACTGATGAGTCGTAAAGATGACGAAACACGTGTTTGTGGATAACTATACTATATATATATATATATATATATATATATATATATATATATATATATATATGTAAGTAAATTTGGTGTACAACAGAATCGTAGGATTAATTTTAGAGGAAGCATTATTATAATCAATGAAACAGACGAGTGGAAAAAAAAGGAAAATTGTTAAAATTACCTTAAGGCCTTATCGTCTGACCCTCTGAGAGGAAACGTCAGAATGGTAAATTAAAAACTAAAAGTCGAATGAGATATGAGGGGAAAAAACTTATTTCAGTTGGAGGAAACGATTGAGAGGGAAAAAAAAAAAGGGTAAATCTCTCAACGTTATGGTGGCTTTGAATCATTAAAGATCTCCAACTGATGCTTCAAAATCTTTTGTCTACACAGGCTAGGTCGAGAGTTGTTAATGACTAACGCCTCAATAATATTGAGATGGTAGTTCGACCTAGCACTGTGTAAAACAGAAAACCACCCATCGGAATACTTGTCAGAACAACTATTTGTACTAACGAGGTGATTACCGATAGCTGATTCCTGTGCCTGGAAGTTCCCGGATGATCTCGAAACCTTGTGTAGGCGAATATCACGTGGTATGTGTTGGGATATTCTAAATTCTAATCTTTGGGATGTCTTGCCAACGTAGTCAGCTCCACACTGACACATGAATTTATAAACTACAGAATTCTTTTGAATGGCTGGCAAAACATCCTTACGAAAAGAAGAAAAAAAGGTTTGAGTCGTGTAAACTACCCTCAACATGGTTGCCGGAAAACAACGTTGAGTAAAAGATATATATATATTGTTTTCACACCCATAAAAATTTCTATGGACCATTGCACTTTCATACTCTGTGACCATTATTTACACGATCGCATGTGATTGATTTAAACTTAATTATGTTTCATGATCTCCATCAAATTCATTCTTTTATTCTCTGTTCAACGTTAAACATGCCTCCTTTCAATTGTGCTTTCTATATTTGATCCAACTAATAATATAAAGTTGCATTTGTATACATTCACTGCACAGGCCATGATCGTCCGCTCATTGTCTTCGTCCAAATTCAGTGCCTTATCTTGACACTGGCTGTAATGTCAATAATGTTGTCTCAGTCACTGCTGTGACAAAAGGATTTTCCTTCCAAACAAGATCACAACTCACGTCTAAAACACATAACAGTGTTTTATTTTGAGATTATAATGTACCCGGCTTCTTCGCCGAATGACAGACTTGGAAAATGGACAAACATCTCTTCAAACCAAACACAAACAGTTCTTCAGTTTAGGGCGCAGAGATTCATCTCTGTCTCTCAGAGCAACCAGAGACCAACTGACCTCCTCTTCCCATCTTGCTGGAATATATATAGATATTGGTGTCATTTGGGGTAGAGCACACAGCCAGCCTACTTGAAAATGATGGGCTGTTTTGTCACTGGACCAGGAGGCCTCTTATCTGGAGTGCACATTCATTCTGTAAGATTTTGAGTGGTCTAATCACTTTTTAAAAGGGCCCAGCCAATTTCTTGGGTAGTCTAATGCCAAACCAGATATTTTCCTATCACCTGCCTGTCGTCTGCATCATGCACCTATGCACCCCACTAAACATGCACCTCATTGTGCATGTTTACAGTTGGCTGAAAACTCGAGAAATGAAGGAAAGATAAAATTAAATACAACAATACTCTTTATATTATTCGGATTATTCAAACTACTGTTCTCATCTTGGGTGTTATTCTCACGTTTCGGTTGATGTAACCTTCGACCTTCTTCGGGTGCATCTTGTTCAACTGGGGACCCGTGGCACAACCGTTAAAGTGCTAAGTAATAATCAGTTATAAGCGATCGTCTTCTGGAGGTTGAAGGTTCAATCCTCAGTACAGGCGAGTTAAGAATTAATTACGACTTCTACCTGGTCGTGGCTGACAGAACAAGAACAATCGTTCCCCGTGGATTAAATAAAGCATCCAGTTCGAAATAATGTATAGATTTTTTAGTTCGACCAGATACACCTGAAGAAGGTCGGAGGTTACATCGACCGAAACGTTGTGATAATAACCTCCAAGATGAGAACAGTAGTCTGACTAATACAAATAATACAAATTATCAATCCTCATCTCAAAAATTCCCAAACAACAATACTCTTTGAAAGATGTTCGTTTTTCGTACAGTCTGACTTGCATGAGTTTGTTAGAATTTTGAAAAGAATGATCCAATAGAATGCTCATCTGATTTAATGAGATAGATTATGTTTTTGTTCTTTTATGGTGGAGGGGATCATTCTGCTACACCCACTCCTTGTCGATCAAAATATGCAATTTTCCCTGAGTTACTGAAGAGAAAAGAAAGGCCGACAAGAAAACTATCAGTGTTTATGAGACAGACGGGGCGGGGGGGGGGGGGGGGCGTTAATCTGGATTATAAATTGACAAAAACAAAAGCAAAAAAAAAAATCTATGAATGAAGAAAAGATGACAGCCGGACAGAAATATAGCAAGACTTGAGAATGAATGAAGTGACAGTAAGAATAATTAGAAGAAGAAGAAAAAAAAGAAATAGATGATTAGTTTGGGAGTAACACCATTCCATCATAGAACATTGGTTGGAGACAATCAGATGTCTTTTACAGGACAATGCCAAGACAGATGGACATTTCCTGAAGTGTTGATGAGCAAATTTCAAACAAAACCAAACACAGCTGACTAATAACAATCTTGCTGACTAAATAATCATTTTGATTTGTTTCATGTAATATCAACTCTTTCTTATTTATTGCTGAAACCTATTTTTAATGCAAGTATAAGTGCAATATGTATAAGTTGTCCCTACCTGGAGTTGCCCCGGTAGTGTTTTACTTGCAATTTATTTATTTTTTATTTTATTTTAACTATACCGCGGGGAAAACTGTGTAATTGATGAATACAGAGTTACGTATCTTTCTTTTTGAAATGGCGTCCATATATGAAAATGATTCTGACCCAGTCAAAGTATTTTCTGGAAGGAAATAAACTGAATTACATTTTATTCTTCTTAACATGTTGCAACGATCCACCAAAAAGAACTGTTGAACCAGAATCAAATATTGATTGAATAGGAAGAAAGCTATCGATGACGAAATCGAGAAAAAGACGACTGACTTTACTTTATATATTAGATAAAATGGCAACTATTGTAAAATGGTTCGTTGGAAGCAATTATTATGAAACAGTTCGTTGAAGGCAACTATTGTAAAACAGTTTGAGTTCGTTAGCGGACACTATTGTGAAACGCTTCGTTGGAGGCAACTATTGTGAAACGGTTTGTTGGAGGTAATTAATGTTAAACGGTTCGTTGGAGTCAACTATTGTGAAAAGGGTTTGTTGGAGGCAACTATTGTTAAACGGTTTGTTGGAGACAACTATTGCAAAACGGTTTGTTGGGGGCATCTATTATATTCTATTACATACCCCAACTTCCATAGTTTTATTGTTTATGTTTATATTTTTTAATAAATTATTAGTTTTGTTATTCCTTTCTCACTAGTTTTCACACAAGTTATTACCAATGCTCTCTCATTGACTGATGCAGATTTCCAGTAGCCTCTGCTTCTTTCGATCACCATTGCAGTTTACTTAGCATTCAATCAGAAGCCTTTTACCATTGAGTTCTCACTGAGAACGGCCAATGACTTTCTCTGGAATTTGGGGGACAATAAATCTCCTTGGGTTCCAGTACTCTCCATACCTTTCCAGTCAAGGTTTTGATGGTGCTATCTCTTCATCGTCTTTCCATTTTCTCAGACCCTCAATAGTCATTTTCTGTGGTACCAAGCGATGTTGGTGTCTGTGATATTGAGGGGGGTAGATTATAGTTGTTTCTTATATAGCAGTCTTAGTTTCCTTGGGTTTTTCTTAGTCTGTTCACTCTATATTTCTACTTGTTTTATTATTATCATTATTCTTGTTGTTGTACAAGGTGACCCCAAAAAAATGCCACCTATGGAATCTTTAGTAAAATTCACAATCCTTTCTAAAATCCAACCATATTTGGTACAAATAAACTTCACTTTATGCCTGACTTGTCCACCAGGTTTCAGTCATGAGTGCTCAACAGTTTTATTTTATCTGATGCTCTAATCTAGCATTTCTCAACTGGAGAAAACCAGAAAGGTCTCCAGAGGCGCCCTAAGATTTTTTTATAGTTTGATAAAAAATGTAACAAAAAATTAATTTATGAATGTCATTGGCTGCTGCTGTGTGGCCATCCGTGGCCTACGTAATATAGTAAACTAAGGCCGGTGTACTAAGTCGAGATTTTCTGGTGATGTCATTCAGAGTGGGAGTAAGAACCACTATCAATTAGGACCGGAAGTGAGCAATAACTTAACACGCATGCATCCATCTGCAATCTGAGACTCAACTCCATAGGAAATCATATTTAACTTGTTCCTACTATTGTGACTTTATTCCCCTGTCAAGAACACGGTTACCCTCCTAAAGATTATTCTTTCACTTGGAAATTATTGTTAACTTTTTTCTTTTTTTCAAACGTATTTCCTTTTTTTTTTTATAGATATCAAGCATGAAAAATAATTTTTTTAAATCCGATATGGCGTCCAAAGATTAAGACATTGCATTATATTATGACAGCCGTGATTAAAGTTCGAATTTCAAGTTTTAAAAAAGGAAGAGGCTTTATTGCCGGTCCAGGCAAAATAACGATTCCTGCGTTATTTTGCCGGTTCATGTATATTTAACTAAATTGTTAAACATACAGTGACGCCCGGCACAATAATTATTTACTAATGTAAAGGGATCGTTATTATGCCGGTTCATTTTTTTTTTTAAACCTAATTGTTATGGCCTTGCGAAAGAAAAGGTAATTAAATAAATAAGGGCAAATATTTAAAAACAATTTGTTTTCATCATCAGTTGTGTCGGTTAAAGAAATAAAAAAAATCGACCTGCCCTATTGTGTTGGTTAAAGAAATATCTGCTTACTTTTCATAATAGAATTAATGTTGATGAATTTTCCCAACATTACTAAGTCTGCTCTCGATTTAAGTAATTGAAATTTTCCTTAAGTTATATATAAGTTATATATAAAGAAAAAAATAAGCAACAAATGAATGTTACCAAAGGCAACATAAATTATTATTCTACCTACCTGTATAAGTTTATTTGTTTATTTTATTATTTATTTTGATAAATGATTATTTTTTATAAAAATAAATAATCAAATAAACAAATAAACTTATACAGGTAGAAGAATAATTTATGTTGCCTTTGGTAACATTTACTTGTTAAAAATGTGCTTTACAAAGGAAAGATTTTAATGTAAAATTCTGATTTTCTTTATGAAGAAAAACTTTGATAATGTTAAAATATACAGAAAATCACTGGATTTAAACAGTTTCTATTTTAAAATGTTCTTTCAATGAAATCATAAAATAAGTCGTAATTTTGAAGAGTTCACTCCTAATCGAATCAACCGGAAGTAAAAATTAATTTTATCGTTATTTTAAAATATATTGTCGTTTAATAAAGTTTTAAATTATACAAAAAATCAATCAGGCAAAGATTAATTAAAAACAAACAAAAAAAATCAATCAGGCAAAGTTTTAAATAAAAAAAATAAAAAATAAAAAAACAATCAGGCAAAGTTTTAAATTATAAATAAAATTTCGTTTGATAAAGTTTTAAATAATACAAAAAAAATAATTTAAATAATAAAAAAAAAAGTAATTTATAGTTAAATAAACACGAGCCGGCAAAATAACGTAAGACTCATTAGTGTGCCGGGCGTCACTGTATGTTTAACAATTTAGTTAAATATACATGAACCGGCAAAATAACGCAGGAATCGTTATATTGCCGGTCACGGCAAAATAACGCAGGAATCGTTATTTTGCCGGGACCGGCAATATAGCCTATTCGTTTAAAAAAATAAATTAGAATTTTATTTCGAGATGAAAAATACAATTTTAGACTAATTAATAAGTTTCATCCAAACCCTCCACCCCCCCCCCCCAAAAAAAAAACATGACTTTTAATTTATTAACATTTTTTACTATATTGTAAAAAAAAACTTCGTTTCGCAACAAAAAAAACCCACACATTTTAATTAATTTCAATAAATGTTCTATTAATTAATTATTTTGAATTATTGATTTTGTGTTACTTTAATGAATTCGTAATCTTTCATGTTTGATTTGTTTTTAAGTTAAAAAAAAAAATCAAAAAACATCATTTATTATTTTTTGGAAATGAGAGCAGATTATTGAAAGAAAACTTTTTAATTTATTTCAATAAATGTTCTATTAATTAATTATTTTGAATTATTGATATTATTACGTACGTGCAAATATTAGAAAACCGTGTTGTATTATTCCTGCAATATTATTATTTAATTTTTCTTCTCTAATTATATTGATTATATTAATACGGAATTTAGGGTCTTTTTTTTCGTAATATATAAGAATAATATTTTGTTTTTAAATGTATTTGTTAACATCTACGATGCTTTGTTTTCATAAAAAAATACATTCATGCGATATAACTTTTGTAAAGGTGTTTTTTGTTTAGACAAAATAATACATTTGCACTGGGATTTCTAATAAAGTAATGGGTTAATCATATTCCGTGATCGTTAATCAATAAATACTGAAAATTTCATTAAAATTGGTTGATTTCCTGAATTTTTCTTAATTTTAAAGTGAAGGGAGGGGTCAAAATGCCCATCGTCTGACTTTTCGACAGATCTTGTTTGTTACGTTACAGCATGACATCATTTTCCAGTTAACAGGCCTTAGTTTACTATATTACGTAGGCCACGGTCAATTTCACAGATAATCTGTTTTTCTGTCGGACCATTTAATTTGTTTTGTTTATAAGCACTATGTCGCATTCGAGGAGGAAGAACTTTTCTTTTTGAGAAATGCTACAATGAAACCAGTTCATCACTGATGACCGACATCAGAGTCTCTATCAGATGTATTTTATGATTGAATTAATTTTATTGATATTCAGAAAATCATCATCATCATCATCATCATCAACAACAACAACAACCGGTTTATTTGTTGAATAAAGCCACAATTAATCCTCTTATAAGGGTGGATCCTGATTGTCAAGTCTTCCCCTCCATTCTTGTTTTTGGTGAGACCTGACGGAATCCATACCCATGGCTCTCCTATCACGTTTGACCACGTCCTCCCAAGACAACTTGGGTCTGCCAGAGGTGGTCTTCTCTGCTGGCACATTCAACTGTCAGACTTTAGCAATCCAGCCATTGCTGCACTCAACGTGCCCCAACCAATGCAGTCTGCTCTTCTGCATGATGTCCGCAATGCGTTTCAAGTTGACTTGTGTGAGTAAGGACCCAAAAGGTATGCTCTATTTAGGCCTCACCGAACAAATCCAACATTAAATATAAAAATCGATCAAATATATGTATTGATTAGGAAATGAGAGGATGCGTTCAATACATGTAAGGCCTAATATTTTTGAGAATTGCGATGCACATTAAGCAATGGTTTCACACAAGCATAACGTAAATATAAAATATATTGAAATGTGTTAGAAATAAATAATTATTTCAATAAATTCTTTATTAGTTTTCTTATTTTGCAATTTTGAGTCACGAAAAGAATACTCGGCCCAGGACAGGTAAAATTAATTCCCCAAACAGAACAGTTTTCATCACTTTCATGTCTCCTTACGAAAATTCAAATTAAGATATAATACTAAACCTTGTCTACAATTCTTATTCCAATATTGATCAAAATCCATTACATCATTTTGATTTTAGAAAATGTTTAAAATTTAAGGATTTAGCTTACGGGGTCTTAAGAAAAATTTGAAATTCAGGGAATCTTGTTTAATTGGTATCGAATGACTATGGACCAAATTGAATGCAAATCTGATAAATTTGAATTTTCAAATGGGAAGTTGTTCCCAAATTATACCCTCTAAACACCCTTTAAAATACTCCAAAGAAACTGAAATTTAAGGAATATTTATTAATGTATGTTGAATACCTATTGTTCAAATTTCACAAAAGTCAGAGGTATCTGAATTTTCACAAATGGGCTTCCGCCCCCTTTTTACCCCTTTAGATAAAAATGAATTAAACTAAATATAGCTCACATTTGAACCCCTTATGCCTATCAGCTGTGTTCCAAAATTCATAACGATCGGTTAATTAGTTTAGGAGTGAATCCTGGCACGTAAATATATAACCATACCTAACTTTATAAAGATAGAGTTATTGACCACACCCTTATTTTTGCTTACTTTATGTTCTTCCACTGATCGCCCACTTTCCTCTTTAAAATGGTGCTTTCCACCTACTTCTCAACTTCAATCAGCAACTTGTCTTTTTGCCACCGAACTACTATCTGCCCACATTCTACCCAACCCTCTCCCTCTCATGTCTATCATCTTATTCTTCTCTTTCCTTCTCCTTCGTTCCTGTACAAAAAAAGGTATCAAAATATTCCTTCTGCGCTTTGGTTAAGTTTGTTCTGAAAGAAAAGACGAAATATCAGTCTACTTATGTGTTTTAGATTTTTATATCGTTTATATCATACACATGCAGACTACTCAAACAAAAAGCATGTTTATATCGTTTATATCATACACATGCAGACTACTCAAACATAAAGCATGTTTATATCGTTTATATCATACACATGCAGACTACTCAGACAAAAAGCATGTTTATATCGTTTATATCATACACATGCAGACTACTCAGACAAAAAGCATGTTTATATCGTTTATATCATACACATGCAGACTACTCAGACAAAAAGCATGTTTATATCGTTTATATCATACACATGCAGACTACTCAAACAAAAAGCATGTTTATATCGTATATATCATACACATGCAGACTACTCAAACAAAAAGCATGTTTATATCGTTTATATCATACACATGCAGACTACTCAGACAAAAAGCATGTTTATATCGTTTATATCATACACATGCAGACTACTCAGACAAAAAGCATGTTTATATCGTTTATATCATACACATGCAGACTACTCAAACAAAAAGCATGTTTATATCGTTTATATCATACACATGCAGACTACTCAGACAAAAAGCATGTTTATATCGTTTATATCATACACATGCAGACTACTCAAACAAAAAGCATGTTTATATCGTATATATCATACACATGCAGACTACTCAAACAAAAAGCATGTTTATATCGTTTATATCATACACATGCAGACTACTCAGACAAAAAGCATGTTTATATCGTTTATATCATACACATGCAGACTACTCAGACAAAAAGCATGTTTATATCGTTTATATCATACACATGCAGACTACTCAAACAAAAAGCATGTTTATATCGTTTATATCATACACATGCAGACTACTCAGACAAAAAGCATGTTTATATCGTTTATATCATACACATGCAGACTACTCAAACAAAAAGCATGTTTATATCGTTTATATCATACACATGAAATACGTAGTTTATGTTAGTGAAGGGACGCAACAGCCTAATAGAACTCGAACATGTCACACAGAGTTCCACCGTTGTCAGTTCAACTATAAATATTACCTATTTCATAATAAATGTCTGAATTAGCAAATGCGTATTCTGTTGCATTCTATACTTATGTTAATCTTATACATTCATACTTATCTCTACACGTCTGCCTACCTCTCTACTCATACATAAACCGTTCTTTTATTTCTTGCTCAGGATTTAATGAAGAACACTATCTCCTTTTTCACTATGCTCAGAACACAATATTACTGGTGCTACCAGATCAGGCTGTCTGAAGATACCGGCTTCCTGATTTAAAATGTACCAGGCATTGATGTTATTGTTGTTTTTTTCTTTTACCTTTGCAAAACTCAATCATGTTCTGCAAAGCTAAAAACAAAAACATTTTTCCTCTACAAAACAACCAAAGCAAACACCATGAATATATATTTAAAGATATAAAGAACTTGAAGCATAAAAACTTTTACCAAAATGATCTGATTCGGCATGAGATAACCCCAAAAGGGTTGAGATGCTACGGCATCTCAACCCTTATAACACAATACTAATTACTGCTACCCACGTTTCGCTCCCTAATACAGTTAGAAGAAACTGAAATTTTGGAAAACTCTTTGAATTAATGTCTTATACATATGGCTTAAATTGCATTAAAAGCAGATGTATGTATTTTAAATTTTAAGGGGGTTCTGTGTCCTCCCCCCCCCCCCTTTAGCTCCCTTAAAATGGCACTCTCTTAGAGATTTTGCACATTAAGGGGTACACAGAGATTCGGGACCACCTATATTGTCTTTCCCAAAGAGTTTTATACATATGATTTAAATTTCATAAAATATGAAAATGTTTTAAGTTTTAAAGAAGTTTTAGGCCCCATAGCTCTCTTACAGATTCGGGACCACTTCCATTGTCTTTGCGGAAAATTTTACATATAGACTTTTAGTTTTTATGTACATTCTCTAACCTTTCTTTCTGAACACACAAAAATCACACACACACACACATACACAAAGACATTGAGTTTTATATATGTATAGATAAATAGTGAAAAGTTTTAATAAAATCGGATAATGGTCTGATTTTTTTCAATCTCGGGTAAAATGTATTTTCTGGTTAAAATTAAAATACTTTCATTGTCCGTCCCTACTTTAATGCCATTGAGAATAATATGTACACGCGCAGAAACATTGGCATTTATATATAGATTTTGTCGATACATTCTTCTCAGCAAAATCACTAACTAGGGCGCCCTCAACGTCTCATCCTTTATTCTCTTGCCTGTTATTGGCAACAGAATAGAATTAGAAGTCC
Source organism: Sepiola atlantica (assembly GCA_963556195.1). NCBI lineage: Eukaryota > Metazoa > Mollusca > Cephalopoda > Sepiida > Sepiolidae > Sepiola > Sepiola atlantica. The sequence goes on along the minus strand of OY744533.1, from coordinate 44,913,907 downwards.
AGAACGTGACTGGAATAAATAATTTCATTAGATTCTTCGCCATTTATTATCTTGACAATTGCTTGGTGTAAACAGTTTTTATTCTTTAAAAGCGTATTATTATTATTTGGAAATTCCTGTTGTAGCAATATTTAGATGTGTGTGTGTGTGTGTGTGTGTGTGTGTGAAAATAATGTAAAGAGTGGTATTTTTAACAGGAGGTTAAAATTAAGCAAAAAATGGAAAATTCCATTATAGAATTCAAGTTAGGGGTTAGGAGTATGTGTCAGGATATGACGTCACAGACAAAGTGTAAGAAGCGAGACGTGGCGAAGAAGAGAAAGATTTTTCTCTTTGGTCTGTGAGCTGACTGTGTTTGGATGCGGGTTTTTTGAAACTCTGTCTTTGGTTGCCCCACCAGGGAGCGAGCAAGGGAAAGCTAATGTTATCCCATAAAATAATAAAGCAACAAAGAACATGAGCCATTGAACAACAAGGTTGTTTGCGTTTTTGTTTTTTTTCTGTTCATCCAAAGATAGCTGTTATCATTACAGTAAGAGAGAAGATGAAAGCGAACAACTCTGTTTCTTCTTCTGCTGCTGCTGTTGTTAAGTGAGTCCGTCTCTGCATAGAGCTCACAACGATCGTGCCTCAGGATTGTCTGGTCTGCATGAAGTTCTCCTCATTAGTCGCAGATATTTCTTAACCTAAAAGATTACAGGTTTTTACCCCCAACACCAAGAGCAGCAAGTCTCAGTGGTTACATGCGAAGTCGAGGAAGGTTTTGTGCAAAAGCAACGATGTTACTTTCACTTCATTGATTTGCGATTTTGCGCCTGTCATCACTTTGCTTGTCACATGCAGAGACAACCAGAGGATGGCGGATCCTGATGCTGGCTCCTCCTGGATTTTCATCAGAGCCGTGTTAGTCGGGTAACTCCGACACTGCCACATTGCCACCGTGAGAAAGAGAAAGGGTGAGGGGGCTGCTGTTAAAACTCCATGGACATGATAACTACTACCACAGCTGTAGAAAGATGTCTCTATCCACTGAGCATCTACTGACGAACAGCTGTTTCTGTCCAACAAAAAGATCCATGTGAATCGAAGAAGCCCCCCCCTCCCTCCACACATACACACATACTATGCTACATTGATAAGCTGGCCAATACTTTTATTGTTTGTTTTCATTCTGTAATGCTTATCTAGTGGTGTTCTCCCTTTAACGACATATTTAATTATTTTAATTTATGAAAATTGAAAATTTTACATATTGGAACAATCAATATGAAAAACGTTTTTAATTAAACCTATATAGAGCGAATACAGGTCCATTTGGCATACTGGTTATAGTGTTCACTAATGAGTCTGGAGACCGGGGTTCAAGCCTTGATCGAGTCATACCAAAAACTGAAAAATGGTACTTGATGCCCCTTACTGAAACACTCAGCATTATAATGAAAGGATCAAGGGTCAGTAGAGTAATCCTGGGAAAGGAGTGGCGCTCTCCCCTACATCTCTGTGTTGTAGCCAACAAAAAAAGGGAACCTTTGGGTTGCACTCGACTATGGTCCACCACTTTACTGGGTTTTTTTTTCTTTCAAAACAATGAAGCAGGGTGCCACAAGACGATCATGGGTGAACGACAAACATTTTTAAACGTTATTAAATAAATTATTCTTGAAAGAAGCCCAAAGAACAATAAATGTACAAGACATGTTGAGGACATGCGTTGCATGAAGAGAAATAATATGAAAATTATATGATGGATGTGTAATGTGAGTCTGAAATACAGGTTTAGTTCTGATGACCTCAGAGGAAGATTAAATCTGAACAGTATAGGAGATGTGTGCAGAAAAGTACACTTCAATGGTATGACCACGTTGAAAGAATGGATGACAGTTCTTGGTTTAGATGTAGAACAGTTGAGGTAGCAGGTTCAGTTTACAAGGGAAGGCGAAGGAAAACATGAAAGGAAATGATAAAAATGAACCTGAGGGATAAAGAAAGACCTGGCCAGAGATATGTTTCTTTGGAAGTCAATTTCTTAAAGTCGTCCAACACATGCCAGCATGCACAATGGGTGTTAATTCGAATATGATGATGAAAATTTATAGTGATCGGTTCATAAAAAATAAATTTGAAAAAACACCTTTTATATATATATATATGCACAAATGTTAAAATTTACACAAAATAATAATGTGCCCGTGTTACTCACTGTGTTGCCTAGAATATATATTCCAAAATTCATAGTGGCCCGTTCATTAGTTAAGGAGATTACCTTTATATATATATGAGAGAGAAGCAATATATATTGCTAAACTGTTAAAAATCGTCTTTGTTTGAGCAGTTTTTACTTATTCTACTCTCAATTGATCAAGGTATATGCCTAGTTAATGCCAATAGGCCAGTAGAATGTAAATGCATGTATATTGCACTTGCATTCCACTTCATATACGGCACATATTTTTTTTCTAGATTAAAAGTGACATCTAAGAAGTTTCATATTTTGGATGTAACCATTATTTTTATTCCTAAGTCTTTCATCTCTATGAATTAGTTTCCTTATTTTATCAGTTTTGGATTTCATTGTGTCTCTAACTATTAATAGCCTTTCGTTCCTATATAATCATGTGTCAATGTGTCTGGTTAAGTTATAAAGTATCAACAGACGCACCAATTCATAGGCTTTTGCAGAGTCCAGTGAACACATGACGGAAGAGTTGATTTGTCCATTCCTCATGCATTGTTTGCTGTTGCGTATGAGTCCTGTTTTTCTATTCATGTTATTCCTAGTTCTTCTAAAAAGATTCTTGTGGATGATCAAAATTCACTTTTTTAAGTAAGAAAAGGCTGATTCCTGCCAAATCGCTAGATCATCACCTTGTTTTTTTGTCGCTATTTTGCTAGATTTTATTTCTATTTCTCGCTTTCTCTTTTTTCATTCTTTTGCTTTATCTTTGTTTCTCTTGTTTTTTTTCTAATCCTCTTCCTCTCTTCGTCTTGTCTTGCCTTCGTTTTCCCTCTTGTGATAGTTATCTCTGAAAACTCAAAATTTTAATTCTTCCGTGAAGGCTCAGACTTCACAAAATATTAATGAAGGGGGTAGGGGAGTTAGAGGGCTTTTGTTTCATCGAAGAATAGCTTCCTGTCTCTTTCTCTTCACATGTGCTACGGTGCCTTTTTCTTAGTTTAAACTGATTGGATTTATTTAAAACAGTTGAAAACTCTCAGACTCAGCCAAAATAATAATCTGAAAAATTGACCTGTCGTCTGCTCAATTAATCTGATTAACTTATTTGTAAATTTGCCTGTTTTTGTTTTTTTATTGTTTATCAACATTCATATTTCACTGATTCAACAGTTTTCAAATTATTTGAAATGTGTTTTTACTACTTATCACTAGCACATCATCCAAGATGTTTTAATTGTTGTTTTTTTTTTTTTTTACTGTTCTCTCTCTCTCCTTCCTTGCTCTCTCTCTCCCTCCCTCCCTCCCTCCCTCCCTCTACACACACGTAGCGGTGATATTGAGAAATTCCTCTCGAGTTCAGCTTTTTTCCCCATTGACTACTGATATTTCTTCAAGTGATCTTGCAAACTCCATGGTTAATCTTTAGAAATTTACAGTTAAATTGTATGAAAGAGAAACTTTGTCTGTTTGTTATTTTGGCAAACTATTTTATGGTATTCATTTATTAAACTATTTATGGTATTAATTTATCAAACTATTTTATGGTATTAATTTATCAAACTATTTTATGGTATTAATTTATTAAACTATTTTATGGTATTAATTTATTAAACTATTTTATGGTATTAATTTATCAAACTATTTCATGGTATAAATTTATTAAACTATTTTATGGTATTAATTTATCAAAGTATTTTATGGTATTAATTCATTAAACTATTTTATAGTATTAATTTATTAAACTATGTTATAGTATTAATTTATTAAACTATTTTATGGTATTAATTTATCAAACTATTTTATGGTATTAATTTATCAAACTATTTTATGGTATTAATTTATCAAACTATTTCATGGTATATATTTATTAAACTATTTTATGGTATTAATTTATCAAACTATTTTATGGTGTTAATTTTTAAAACTATTTTATGGTGTTAATTTTTAAAACTATTTCATGGTATTAATTTATAAAACTATTTTATGGTACTAATTTATTAAACTATTTTATGGTATTAATTTATCGAACTATTTCATGGTATTAATTTATCAAACTATTTCATGGTATTAATTTATCAAACTTTTTTATGGTATTTATTAAACTAAGTTGCAGGTGTCTATTTTTTGTCATTTTTGTTAGGTTTTGATTAACTAATTTATAATATCCACTAGCAAGAAGACCTGGCGTTATTCGGGATTTAATGAGGAGCACTATGTCTTGTGTCACACCATATTACTTTCTTTTTTTTTTAATTTTACTGTCTTCCGTCTCGCCCCGTAATATAGTCAGAAGAGTTGAAATTTGGGAAAACTCTCTGAATTAGTGTCTTGTACATATGGTTTAAATTTCATAAAAATTGGATATACGTATTTGAAGTTTTAATGGGTTCTGCCCCCATAGCCCCCTTAGAGGGAGCACATAGAGATTCGGCATATTATCAGTCTAATTGACGGTTTTATAGTATAATCCTGGTTTTTCAGGAGGGTGTAAACTTTTTTTTCTTTTAATTGGCTAGTCCTATAGCTTACATTTAGTTTATCTGTATAATAATACGCTAAGACAATTTCATGTACGTACGTTATCACCCGCTACTTTTTTTTAATATGGGATCGCCCGAATGCCGCGGATTTATTTATTTGAAAACTATTGAGCTGAAAATTATTTTTCACGATTAGAAGGAAGAGAGTATTTATTTTGAAACAATTGAAATTGTCACAATAAATAAATTAAATAAAACTGTCAAAACTTTTGTTTTATTTATTTAAAAGAAAATATTTTGCTGACAATTATTTTAAGAAAAAAGAGAATGTCTTGTTTTAAAAAGATATAAATTCTTACAATTTTCAATTAATAAAGAGGAACATATCTGTTTTATTATAAGAATATTTAATTACAATAGCAATTATTTGTACGAGAAAGCAACAACTATTGTTTAATATTACATGTATTAAGTCAAACAAAATATCATTAACAGTAAATTATGCAGATAGAAGAGGTCATCAAGTGTGGAATTTCCACGTGTTCCGCTATTCCATAATTAATGTTCTTTTTTTTTCCTTGTTGATTATGCTGACCACATTACAAGTGTCTATTTTTCTTTTTTGTCATTTTTTGTTCGGATTTGATTAACTAATTTATAATATAATTCATATCTATATTTCTGTGGTGTTATCTATGTTCTTAACTATGCCGGCTCGTCTCTTTTGGGAGATATTAAATTCTTCATACTGTGTCATTTTACCAAAACTTTTACCGTATAGTATTTTTCTCTCTCTTTTCTGTTGATTATTTATGTTCCCCCACCTCTTCAGACGTTTGAGGGTCTGTCAAATCTATTAAATCTGAATGCAAACATCTGTCAAGATCGAACAGAGTTACTAAACTTTGTCTTCATCGATGCACACTTCATTAATCATCAACTGACCATCCATGTTGTGGTGCATCTTCAACTTATCCATTTCCAGTTGAAAAACTCTTGAATCACCTCTGAGCATTTTGGTCACTGAATTGGCCAGCGCTAAACACTGCAATGGCTACTTTTATCCCCCCAAGTTTAAATTGGATACAGTATGCACGCCCTGATTGACTAAATTTGGGCCAACATGTTAACATCACTTGGTTTGATTTGATTTTGATCGTTTTACGGCATATCAAGCCTTTTTTTTTTTTTTTTAATGCCAAAACACAATACCTACTAGGTAATTAATTCAGTGAACACAGATATTTATAGTAATTTGTCATTCAAATGTCATATTTGCCGTATTGTGGTATTCTGAGTGACCATAGACCTTGCATTAGTTTTGTAAAACTGAGGGGTGTTTTGTTTTGTTTTGTTTACTTTACCCAAACAAGGCATATTGCCACTGGAAGCATAAGGGGCTACAGTAATAGGGGCCAGATTTATAGGAGGGCAACCTAGGTTACAAGTTGGGCAGCAAGATGTTTGTTCACATTACATTTAAATTTCTGCATATTGGTACGGTCGGGGAAACAGAGAGCAGGGCGGAAATTCCAAAGGCAAGCAGTCCGGGGTAAGAACCTATTACAGTAGAAAATCTTCCGACATCTAGGAACTTTTGCAGTGAAGGAGTGTGATTTTGTTGCGAGTCAGGAGGATCAGAGGTATTTACGTTGAGGGGTGTACAAGTGCAGAAAGTTAATTAGAGCATATCCCATGGAAGTACGTGTAAAATAAACACAGGGATGCAACACTGTGACAATGCAACCCGGGCTGGAGCTCGGCAGGATTATGATCTAGTCCAATCCTTAGATAACTGTATATTTTTTTTATTAAACTTTTTGATTGCAAGGCCAACTTTTATAAAAAATAGTTTCTTTGTCGTACTCGAAAATGTATAAGTATTTTGATATATATGAAAGAATTGAGCTCTCTAGGTAGTCCATAATGTGAATGTAAACAAATATGAACATTATAATTTCTCTTACTTCGTAGTACGTGTAATAGCATAAGTGTTAGAGGTTCCGACTGCTAATCAAACAGTCAGGTTTTGAATCTCAACTTGAAATACTCACCACATCTAGCCACACTGAAAAGACGTGGTATGGTAAAACGGCTGTTTGTGGATGATTATTTATTTATAGTCAAGTAGAGTTATTCAATGTTTGTTTTCATAAAGCTTTTTTCTTATATATTTAATCACACCAAATACATGCTAAAATATGTCTTTAAAATGCCATGTTTATTCGAAAAAAATATAGTCATATATAAATAAATAAAATAGTAATTGTTTATTCCCTTTAGGAAAGCAAACGCTTGAAGTTAGAAAATTTTAAATAATTTCATCATAGGATCTTGAAACACCCCCAACCCCAAAGAAAAAAAACACAAAAACAAGTAAAAAATATTTAATGGAAAATTATCACAAACATTTAAGTTTGCTCCCGGGTAACGTTGGGTTTCTATTTGTATATTTTCACTTTTTAAAGTTAAGCTGAGGTGGTCCAATTGTATTAGTGTCATATACTAAAGAGAGAGTAGATAGTGAACCGCTGGGATGGCTAAATTTGCAATTTCGCAAGTTTTCTCTTTGTCTTCTTGTTGACTATTATCATGGTCTTCTAGCTTGGTTAAGTTTGTTTTTCAATGGTTTTTATTAGTTTACTCATTAACAGTTCTCACACAAGTCATTATCAGTGATCGATCACTGGCAACAACGAGTGGTGATCTCTGAGCCCGAGTCTCCTCAGATTTCCATTACTCTCCATTTCTTTCGATAGTCATTGAAAATCAGTTTGTGATTTGTGGCCCTTTACCAAAAAGGGCCGCTGGTTTTCTTTGGAATTGAAGTTGCATAAACCTCCCCAAGATTTAAATACTCTTTGGATGTCTGGATGGTTCCCTCCTTCCTTGGTCTTTCCATCTTCTTTGACTATTCACAGCCTTTTTTTGTGTCACAAACACATGCCGGTGTCACTACATGCATGGACGGCGGCACGGGGGGGGGGGGGTCTCAAGCCCCCTCACTTTTTGACTTCCCCCCCCCCCCACTTTACGGTCATCAATAATTAAGTTGATATGCATGTGTTTAATTTTATTTAATTTATACAATGGGTAAACACACAAGATGAGCGAAAGCCAGAAGATGTGCAGAAGATACTCTGTTTTTTTCAGATCTATGACCTGCCCTGTTCGATCTGTGGTGTCAGATATAGAGGTGCTGGTTCGCTTACTTCTCGTCAGTCCAGCTACAGGTGCAGTTTCAGAGCGATCCTTTTCTGTTATGAGACGCCTTAAAATATTCTTACGGTCCACAATGACATCTACACGTTTAAACAGTGTGGCAATTCTGAATATCCACAAAGATAAGGCGTCTTCTTTGAACTTGCATTCTATTGCAAACACTTTTGTACAGCTTAATGATACACGTTTTAATACGTTTGGATTGTTTTTAAATATATTCATTGATATGAATATGTGCAATTACATTTGAGAATATAAATTGTGTCATGTTATTAGTATCGTTTTATATCTACAAAAAATTGTATACTATATATATAAATATGATACTTTGTTATGTGAAAGTACATACTTGTATAATACACAATTTATGGATATTTGGTTTGTAAGATTTATGTACTTAAATAAATTAAATTACATGTGTATGTAAAAAACGTATGATATGTTAATCACATAGGCCGCACAGTGTGCCCAGACTGAGAATTTATTAATTTTGGAATGTTCAACAAAAGACAGTTCAGGGAGTACAATGCAAAAAACAGAAGTTAAAATATTAAACGGTTGAAATTTGAGATCAACTTAAAGTTGGCCTTTTTTGTAAACCGGTCAGTTAATCGTTTTTTCCGGTATTTAAGTAAAATTTTGCCGAAAATGGTCAATTTTCAAACCTTCACCATTTTTTTCAGAAACAAGATGGAAAAATTCTGTTTCCATCTGTCTGAAAGCATTTTTTTATCCCTTTTCTGAATATGTAGAAAGAAAAAGCCTTTGATTGCATTCAATTTTGAAAAATTTAACTTGAAGTCAGGTAGGGTGAATTATTCAGAACACATAATTCTTGTCAATTTTCCCCAAAGTTTTCAGAAAAATCATAATTTTGAAAACATTCTCATAATTTCTCACTGTGGGGACCTGGTGTACTACAAAATAGATTTTATACACATTATCATTAAAAAGAGACCAATCAAAAGGTATTAAACACAGTATTTTCTCGAAATTATTTTTCACGGAAAATTGAAATTTTCCGGTATTTAAGTAAAATTTTGCTGAAAATGTTCAATGAACGAACAAACAAAAGTAAACTTGTCAATAATACAATGAATCTATTCGAGCTTGTTCCATAGTTGAAGCAGTCGACTTGGTATGTCTGATTGACCTTGCTGTGTGTCCAGTTTCATCACAAATATTACAGTATGGTCGGGGGGTGTTGTGAAGCGATTTCAGGGTGAGACATTATTAACATTCGTCGAAGTATATCATGAATATTGTCCTTGATGGACAGTTGCCGAGACAATGCAGCTGGACCACTTAGGAAAGACCGAACGTGCTTGTTCCAAGACTCTACTGGACTCTCACTCCATTTTGCTATCGAGTTACCATTATTCCACTTGAAATATGGGCACACATTTGATGGTAGCTCGGGATTATCATAATCCATGGTTTAGCCTTCTCATCGACGAAGGCAATTCTGAGATGAAGCATTATCTCGATGCCCAAGGTTTTTAATGCTTCCACATGCACACATTTGTTAGTGATAGACTGGGTGATAGGCAGGATGATGTTGGTGTTACTCATGAACGTTTCAAAATTTTCGCGATCGACGCTCTTACGGATGAGAGAACATCCGTAAAAGCGATTTTGAGGGCTGAAAAATCTGTTGCAAAGCGGACCATTATTTGTATTTCCTACACTCGCACATGGTGCATCCATTAACATACCGGTGATTTTTCGGATTGCATCGATACATTCTTTTTTCGCATTGTTGAGGATCCGCATAATATCCAAAGTTATACATTCCATCCTCCCTCCAGTCCTTCTGTCAACACAGAACAACCGATACAGTATCTTTTGAGCAAAGTCCAATGAATGCAATTTGAAGTGAAGAACAGAGAAACAATGCAAGTCTGCCTTGTTAATACGCTTCCAACGAGCTATTCCAATTCCAATACATACATTTAAACTTTTATACTTTTGTACTTTTATATGCACCTTGTCAGTTAATACTTTTAATTTTATGTATTCTCTATATTTGATAAACCAATTGATTCTTGAATTTTGTCATTTTTACTAGAAGCGACTTGCTGATATGTTTCAAATGAGCCATCAAGCAGTGTCAGAAAATCATTTTATGTCTTGATTAAGTCCAAAAAGGTGTATTTGGCCCAAAATGATCAAATATGGTCATTTGGGCCCAGGCCCCCCGAAATTGAAATTTCTGTTTGTTCTTTTTTCACCAGAAGCGACTTGCTAATATGCTTCCAACAATACCTCAACCACTATCAGAAGATCATTTCATGTCTAAATTATGTCAAAAAAGGTATTTCTGGTCCAAAATGCCCTAATATGGTAGTTTGATCCCAGACGCCAAAAAAATGATTTTTTTTTTAATGTTTCTTCATCTATCACCAAAAGTATTCCATTCCGCTTCTAACGAGCCATCAACCACTACCAGACGATAATTTTAAACCAAAATATGCCCCAAACAGTGATTTTTCCCCAATATGCCCAAATAAGGTAATTTGAGCTCAAACGCCAAAAAGTTGAAATATTATGAATTTTTTCGTTTTCTATCACCAAGAGAATTCCATTTCGCTTCTAATGAGCTCTCAACCACTATCAGACGATCATTTTTAGTCAAGATATTGAATTTATTCCCATATTTGGCATTCTGGGCGCTTGTGGGCCGCCCCCCCCCCCCACACACACACACACACATCTAGCTCCTACCGCTTTATAGCTAGTATGAAGAAAAATATTTTAAATTTTGTGGAAAAAAAAGTGCTACTTAATATTTGCATGAGAGAATAAGTAACTACGATGAATTTATTTAAGTATTGTTTTATTGGGGAAAAAACATTAGCAATTTCAAAAATATATATTTATGTAATGTTTTTTTTATCCTATTATGTCGTGTTAATTTCTTTAAATTTATAAAACATGTATCCAGTTCAAAAAAAATTCTTTAGACTTTTGTGAGATCCGAACTCGGGTATTGACATTGTAAAAAGTACTTCCTTAGTAATGTGTACTCTGCCTATTCCTTTTTTGGCAACCAATAACATGTTTACATTTGCATACAAACAGATAAACTCCCAAAACAACTTTTTAATAGTACATAGATTATTATTATTATTATTATTATTATTATTATTATTATTATTATTATTATTATTGTTATTGTTATTGTTATTGTTATTGTTATTATTATTATTATTATTATTATTAATAATAATAATAATAATAATAATATTATTGTTAATATTATTAATAATAATAATAATAATAATATTATTGTTAATATTATTAATAATAATAATAATAATAATATTATTGTTAATATTATTAATAATAATAATAATAATATTCATTCATTCATTCATTCATCATCATCATTTACTTTTTCACTTTTTGAAATCAAGGTTCAGGCAATCCTGCAAATATTTTTTTTTGTCTATTTGTTTATGAAAACAATTTGTATTCTCTGTTATTCAAATGATTCCAGCTGTCATTTATTATTATTCTGTCTATTTTATCATTTCAGAACTAGAAGGGGTTCCTCAACTGGTCCTCATAGTTCCCAGAGAGAGCATCATCAACCTCCGCCACAGACATCACAGAATTCTCAGTCTGGAACAAACAAAGGTCAGTCACAAATTTAAAATTTATTTCTATTTTATTTTCTTTCAAAAACCTAAAAGTATAGTGGGGTTTTTTTTTGTGTGTGTGTCTGTATACAACTAATCATCCTCTAAAAAATTACTGAACTTATTTTTTTTATTCTTCAGAATACTATCAATTAAGGTTCAAATTACAAAAATAATTAAAAAATTACTGAACTTATTTTTTTTATTCTTCAGAATACTATCAATTAAGGTTCAAATTACAAAAATAATTTTGTTAAATTACTTGTTAGCAGGGGGATTCAGTTATCTATGTTGGTTTAATAACATGCCAAATCTTGCTTTCCTGATAGCTGGAAAATTGCCTCTGTGGTACCAGTCTTCAACAATTCTGGAGATAGAACTGACCCTCAGAATTATTATTGCCCCATCAGTCTACTCCCGTTTTTCACTAAAATCTTTGAATCCTTAATCAATCTAGCGATAGTCACTTCGTTAATGCTAGATTTCTTTCTGACCATCAGTATGGATTTAGGCAAGCACGGTCTACTGTGGATATCCTAATGGTCATCTCTGAAGGAATATACCATATACTACACAAGGCGGATGAAGCTAGAGCGGTAGCGCTTGATATATCCAAGGCCTTTGACAAGGTCTGGCATAAAGGGCTTCCCATAAAAATTAATTCATATGATATTACTGGACAAATATTTAATATAATTAAATCCTTCCAATCTAATAGAAAGATCCAGGTTGTCCTCGATGGCCGTTCATCCAAACATGACATAAATGCAGGTGTAGCCCAGGGATCGATCCTTGGACCTTTATTGTTCCTGATCTTCATAAACTACCTCCCTGATGATATTGTGTCTGAGATGGGTATATTTGCTGATAACACCACGCTCTACTCTCATCATGTGGGAAGAACTGATGCACACATATCCGAGGCAATGGCTGAATCCTTAGAAAGTGACCTCCAATCTGTAGTGAATGGTATCATAAATGGATGGTAACATTTAATGCTGCTAAGACAAAGCTCATTTCCTTCAACAATTCAAGAAACCTCTTCACCCACCGATTGCCATGACAAATAACACCCTACTTGAGAGTCCAACGTTCAAACTTCTCAGCCTAACATTTACAGGTAACATGAATTGGATCAAATACATAGAAAACATTGCCAAGGCTGCTGCAAGGAAGGTGGGCTCCCTCTACCGAGCTAGAAAACTTCTCACACCTGACAGTATCCTATATCTCTACAAAGCCACCATTCGCCTATGCATGGAATATTGTTGTCACATCTGGGTTGGTGCACCATCCACCAGTCTCTTCCTCTTAGACAAGGTCCAAAGAAGAGTCTCTAATCTAATAGGTCCCTCACCCTCACTAATCCACCAAGCTCCATCCCCTGTCCCATCGCCACAATGTTGCATCCTTCTGCTTGTTTTACAAGTACTTCAATAGAATGTGTTCCGATAAACATGCTGCTCTAGTGCCCCCTCGACGTAAATACACTCGACCAACCCGACAATCACCTAAATCCCATCCATTCACTGGATCTCCAGATGCCGGAGAGCCATCTACTCCAATAGCTTCTTTCCTCGTGCTGCCGGCCTTTGTAACTCCCTCCCTGCTCCCTGTTTCCTTGACTGTACTGACATGCAGAAATTTAAAACTAATGTGAACAAGCATCTCGCGGCACAGCTCCCAATTTAGGATGACCCCCAAAAAACTTTCACCCTAATTCTCAGTAGCCCCTTACATCTACAGTGCCAACTTGCCTTGTTTTTTTTTTTTTAAAATGTGTCTTTCACAAGGGATATAATTTTTATTAAACCGGATCTATAACAGGGGAGGTAATTTTTATAAAAACGAGTCTTTAGTGGGGAAAGTAATTTCATAATCCCGGGTCTTTAGCAGAGGAGATAATTTTATGTTTCATTTATATGACAAATCAAATTCTCACTTAAAAATTGAACAGTAAGTTTGTTTTTTTTTAATTTTATGATCTGAAGATTTTCAATATCGTAATCTGGAGATTTTTTTTTTTAATTAAATAAAAAAAATTTTGAAAAAATACAATATCAGCATAAAGTTATTATTTTTACTACAATTATTATTATTATTATTAGTAGTAGTAGTAGTAGTAGTAGTATAAATATTATAAAAGAAATCAAGATTGCGACGTTCATTTTGTTTTATGATATAAAAATTAATGGTGTATATTTTGAAAAAAAAAAGCAAGATGGCTGTACCCGAAAAACGTTCTTTCTCTCTCTCTCTCTCTCTCTCTCTCTCTCTCTCTCTCTCTCTCTCTAAATTCAAGATAACTACATACTTATTTTAAAATAATATAAATACATCTATTTTTTTATTTTTTTTAAGTAACATGGCTAATAAAATTTATAATATTTTAATAATACAAACATGTGTTGTCTTAAAAAATAAGATGGTTACACTGAAATAACATTTATTATTATTATTTAGGTTGGTTTGATTCATTTGAAAAAATATTAATATTTCTAAATCTAACGGATGTCTCTACAAAATTACATTCTAGCCTTTTTTTTTTTCATACTGCAAAATTTTTTTCCAGCAAAGCGAATCAATCTCTATCAATGGACGAAACCTTTTTTATATATAAAAATATGAAATGGCAAATGGAAAGACTTAAAAAATAAAACCTTGAAATAGACATGTAATAGATATGTATATATAGTAAATTTATTTTTATGTAGAACTAGAAATAAGAAATTACTGAATAATGTCACCGTTTTATAACACGTCCGGTCTGGAATAATTAATTTTCTAAAGAAAGCGAAATAAAGTACATTTTTTTCTGGCAAATAGCATAGTGATAATTGTCAAACATGACTGGCTAATACATATACACATATATATATATATATATACATACATATATACATATACACACACATATATATATACATACATATATACATACACATATATATATACATACATATACACACACACATATACATACATATATATATATATACATATATACACACACACACACACATATATTTAAATTCCCGAAACAGTTTTTCATGGTAAACAACTGACGATCCCTTAAATAATGTTAGAAGCAAACTAATATAATAACTGTAAAAACTAAATTGACTTACATGAGTGATTTTCCACTGAACAACTTGGGACTTAAGGGGTTTTTTTTGTGTGTGTTTTAAAAAATCTTTTTAGTTTTAATGGTTGAGAAACTTCCGAGACTATATATATATATATATATATATATATATATATATCAAAGCTTTCCATATTCATTTCATTCTTCGCCACTACTGACTTCCTGCAGCCTGGTGTCTCCTCCAGCGCTCATAGTAGCCACGGCTACTACTTTTCCTTATCAAACCACCATGTCAACCCAATATTTCGATGTACTTATCAAGTATTGATTTGACCAATGCATTGAAAATCACAAAAGATAACTTTATTTGTTAAACTGATTGTACCTACACGGCGTTGTCCGGAAGTGTTTACTTTTAATTTTGTATCATTTCTTTTTATCGATTTTTTTAATAGGTGTTAAAAAGTTAAAGTAAATTATTATGGTATTGTTTGGTCATTAAATTATTAATTGAACCAAATATTTATAAAACATAATTTTTTCACGGTAATGTTTTAATCTCTGTTTATAAAATTATTGGATGTAAATTACTTAAAAAAACCTTCAATTTTTTAATACAGGAAGATTTGCTAAGAATTTTAAAGCCAGTTTAAATGACTTTCTATTCGATGATGTAAATGCTTCCAAATTTCTTACCAATTTGAAGGGTCTATTCTTTTTTCTTTTTTTCTTTTTTTTTTAAATTAAAAAATAAATAAATTTCTACTCGTTTTTACGAGTAAACTGAAAAGAATTCTGGTGAATTTAATTTCATAATACTATTATTTTTTTAAAAGGATTTTAAAATTGGTTTTATTTTAAATAATGCACTTTTGATTTCAATAAATACTTGATTAATCGTAAATAATAAAAATAATAGGCAAGTCACATAGAGACGAGAAAAAGACATGCACACTATTTTATTAATGTAGAGATTTCAAAATAATTTCGTAATGTCTCTACTCCAAACAATAGTAGCTATATGTTAACAAAGTAATAGGGACGGATTTATCATGTAACATTGTTAGGTGTTTACTCTAAGCTGATTTACGCATACACAGTAAACACTGGTTAATAAATGAAAATACAACATAAACAATGTTGAGAAAGAGAAAATGCATCCTCCATTCTATAATAAAAAGCAATATGTATTTTGTGTGTATATATATATATATATATACATATATATATATATATATATATATATATATATATATATATATATATATATATGTATATATATATCCGTCCTGTCACACATAAGTAAGCATGTGTAAAACTGCCAACGAATAAAAGAGCAAGTCAGACTGCCAACTATCAATCTATAGGACATTTTCTTAATATTGCTCTCATATATATATAGTACGAAAATATATTTATAGCAAGTAAGCTACATAGAAACGTTTATGTTTCTATAACCCGCAAACATTGACTTTTATATATATAAAAAAATAAGATATACAATTGTAACACTTAAAGAAGAAATACTTTAAATAAGATAATATAGTTTTAATCTATGTATAAGAAATTGATATGAATTTTCGAATCATCAGTTTCAATGCATCAAAAACAATTTCGAATTTCATTCAGTTGCTTTAACTATTTTTAACAGAGAATAGTAAGGAAATTTTTAATAATTAAGCTTATATATAAGTAAAAGAAATGAATAAATACGTACCCAGCAAATCAAGATTCCATTTTTAATTTTCCATTTTTAACAAAAGTAAAATAAACTGAATCTTGCGAAGTGTGTGCGACTGAAAGAACTACCAGTCGGATATAATATGTAATCTATGCAATCAATTGGGATTTTCTTTGTATGTAAAGAACACAGACTAAAAAATTTCTTAATTCACTGGCGAGTCAGAATCAATGACAGATTTTTCAGATGCATTTAAGTCTAACTTCGAGAATTCGACTGACTTTTCTTTATATATTAGGTAATAAAGAAAGAAGATAATCGATATAATATAGATTTTATGTTGGAAGAGTTTGCCTGTCTTGAAAACTTGAAATAGAAACCTTATTTATAAATGTGCCAAAGCATATCTTTACGAAATTCTGTACGTTCATTCATCCGTGGATCAGTCTGCCATGCTTAAGTTTAAAATAGCATTTTGTTGGTCTGTCACACTCCAGTTCGTAATAGCATTTTTAGATGCATCAACACATCTCTATAATATGTTCTGTTCATCTATTCGTTGGTCCATTAGTCTGTCATACTTCAGTCAGAAATTGCATTTTCAGTGGTCTGTCACACTGATTAAATAGGCATATCTGAGAATATCCGTTCTTGCTTTTAACTCGACAGTAACATCAGCCAGTAAGTATCGATAAGAAACGTGAGCCGCT
>OY744533.1:44814412-44894412 GCA_963556195.1 Sepiola atlantica | reverse complement strand
TATATATGTGTGTGTGTGTGTATGTGAAATTGAACAGTGGAAGACCCATAAGCTCAACATTTCTCGCACTAACGGTAAAGTCAAAACGCTCATATTCTAAGTTAATTCAACTTTACACCATCTTTTACGGCTTATGCATAATGCAATGTCAATCGCAAGGATAACTAATTTGCATATTCGTTTTGAAAAGGGGCATTTTATCGGTTAACTATTATCCGTTAATTTTTTAATTCAATGATTGTTTTGATTTTAATATAACAAATAGTTTTATTCTGCAATATTGTTTTATTTCTTGGACAAATATTTAGCATTTGTGTTCAAATATTCCATTCTATTTAAAGAACCCCCTCAATTTTCAACAAGTTGTAATGTATGTCTAAATTGCAAGTTAAGTCAAATTGATTTCCTCTTTTTCCCCCTTTCTTTATGGTCACATTTAAAAAATAAATAAATTTTTATAAAAATTATCAAATCTGAATGTTTATGCATCTATATGAATACATAAGATTTTTTTACAACAAAGTTATGAATAAAATGTTTATTATTTTAAATCAAAGATTCAAGTATTTCAAGTAGAAAATTTTGCGACGCGATAGCAAGCTGGCTAGAGTATATAGATATTGCTATTAGTATTAATTTAGATATGTGTATATGTTTATACATTTGTATATACAGGATTAACTTCTAAACTAATTAATCGATCGTTATGAATTTTGAAACACAGCTGCTAGGAGGAGTAAGGGTTCCAAATGTGTGCTATATTAAGTTTATTTAGTTTTAAGCAAAAGTGATAAAAAAGGGGGTTGAAATTAAGATACCTCCGATTATTGAGAAATTTCAGGAATAGTTATTAGACATCAATTAATATATATTCCCAAAAGTTCAGTTTCTTTGGAGCATTTTAAAAGGTTTTTAACAACCTCCCATTTGCAAATTCAACATTTCAGATTTGCATTAAATTTGATAATTACTAGACACCAATTAAGCAAGATTCCCTGGATTTCAATTTCTTAAGAACACTTACATTTTAGACATTTTCTAGAATAAAAATCATGCAATGGATTTTGATAAAAATTGGAATAAGGATTCTAAACATAATTAATTTTAAACGTCCTCGGATATATATATATATATATATATATATATATATATATATATTATTATATCCCTTTTACAAAGATTGGTGCACTCTGAGAGAATTTAATAATGAGCAGTAATACTACGGGTTAGATGCAAGATTCTAACCCCATTTGTTGTTGCTGTCAAATCACTATCCCTCTGTTCACTGTACCGCCTGCTGATTTGGTGTTTATAGATTTAAATCTCTCCTAATTTCCACGCTAGTTGACGGTGACCGAGGGGTAAGATAATCGACTACAAATCAGTGGCGAATTGTAAACCGGGTCGAGCCCTCCGACCGACGTGAATTAACATCTCTACACTGAAGATTGCATAAGCATGAAACATCGATGTATGTAGGTAATAATAATTAATATTTACTTTTAAAATAACATATATATATATATATATATTCAAGAACCCCTCAATATACATATATATGGAGAGAGAGAGAGATGTATATCTAGATATATATTTAATTTATCCTTAAAATTTTACAAAAAAGTTCACAATATAGCAAAAAAAATTTATAAAATAAGATTTGACACAAGGCCAAAATTGGGTCCGGTGGGATAGGGGGGGGGGGAGCTGTCATCCTCTTGGACTATTCTTTAAATTAGTTTTGGTCACCAAAATACCACATTCACTCTATGGGTGAAACCTACTTAACATTATCCCCAATGGTTTGACGGTTTTAATTTACAAAAAATATATGTACAAATTCATCGGTTGGGGGTGGGGATGCTAAAAGACAACAGAAATTGCTGAAAAAATAAGATGCTTAGTGTGGTGGTTAGTAGGACCCTCTCAAATCTATCTAGCTATGAGCTGCTCACTGTTTTCCGGGTTGTTTCAAGAGCTGAAAACAAGCAAGGTGGGGGGAAAAAAGGGAGGACTCATTTGTACCACTAGCTGAGAAACTTTGCTAACTGGGATCAGACCTCAAGTTCGTGCGCACCATGTCTAGGCAGGGAACACGTACTCAAACTTGGTTCGTCATAAACTAGCGGTGTGTATCCATCTTTTTTTAAACAGTGAAGTGTATAGTCTCCTCTTATCACATCTGATATTGACTTTAAGCTGATGTTTAAAGTGAGAAACTAGATCGTGAAGACCAGTGATATGTAATAACAAACATGTTAACACTTCATTTCAATTGTTTTCATCTCATTGTTTTTACCTCCCCCCTCTAAACAAATTACATTGAAAGAAAAATAGTTTATTTAAAGATAAAATTATCAAATTGGGCAAAAACAGGTTATAGTATATATTAACGAGGAAAGAAAGTAAGATGCTTCCAAACATAATATTGCATCTTTTGATTGACCTTTTATGAAATTTGGACAAAATATATTTGAATCATGCAAAATATTAATCTAAATGAATAAATGCGAAAGTTTTTTTCATTTATCATCCTATATTACAATGAAAATGTCTTAGTATCACCCGCACTGAGGATTGAACCTTCAACCCCCAGAAGAGTGTCACTTAAAACTGAATTTTACTGAGTACTTTATCTGTTACACCACAGGTCTTTGTGGACAATTCTAGTATGAATTTTGGGAGCCTATTCTTGTTTTTAGATGTGCCGTCTTACTAATTATCACTACTTATTACTGCATATATATTTTTTTCTTTAATGGTACCTTATCTATTATTTATAATTAATGGTTCCTGTATTGTATTAAATTCGATACTAGATCTGCTTAGTAGGTCATCGTCGTCTTAGTCTCCACCGTTTTTATCTGTCTATAATTTTTACTTCGTAAAGATACACCTGAAGAAGGTCAGAGAATAAAAACCGAGATGAGCATAGTAGTCCAAATAATCCAAATCATCAATTCTCATCTCAAAAATTCATAATATCAAATCAGTATGGACTCGAATTAATATGAAAATGGAAACGACTCAAAAAAGCTATATCAAAAACTGGCAAGAATGATCAACCACCTAACATTCCTATACAGATGCCATGATCTAAAGCTAGTTTCACCAGGCATAACCTTGAAACTACCAGTCAGTTCTAGGAGAACATAAAGCCTCGCAAGACTAGTCTTTGAGCTCGTCCGAGATAGAATCCACAACATCCGGTGGAAGAAACATCAATTATAGACCGAAATCTCAAGCAATCTCACCCCGTTCCTGGAAAGTATATTAAGGACTGATGACAAAATCTGCATCCAAGAATACCTGGATATATCATATAGCCAAGAATTTAAGAAGGTCAAATCTCACCAAATAAGAAATTGGAAAATCGGAAAGCTAAGGACATAAGACTCCATGTCAACCATTCACCAATAAGAGACATATCAACAAAAGTGAGCGTCAGCTTCTCTAGAGAAATCAGTGCTAAGTAAAGGTCTCAACTTCGCCACAACCATCAAGCGGATTCCATACTTAAACATAATAGCTCCAATAGAAGAGGCAGTCTTGAATAAACCCAAGACACAAGGAGATGAGCTAAGGTGGAAGGGGAGACAAGCACTTGAGAATTGAAAGTCTCCAAAACCTATATGTGTGTGTGTGTGTGTGTGTGTGTGTGTGTAGATGATGAAACGGATCATAAAGAAGTGGACCTCTTCACTGATAAAGATATGGTCACTGGAATCTGATTTTCTATTTCTTATATATAGAGAGATGTCATCTATTTGTTTACCTTGCGATACTTGAACGAACCTGACTATCCATATGAAAAAGCACTTTACCTAAATGCCAGATGGGAACAATTCTCCCTTTCACCAATGTGATGTCCCCTATTGAAAGTGACATACATTTTCAAAATATAATAATCGAGGGACACGTGCCTCATTGTTCCACGACTCACTAGCACAGCCAAAACCGGGACCCCAGAGACTGAAGTCCAATGCTCCACCACAGAGCCAAGCCCTGCCAGTGGACGAAGTGCATCGTTTCTTAATAGATGTCATCAATTTGTTTACCTTGCAACGGAAAAACATCCTACCTAAATGCCAGATGGGAACAATGCTTCTCTTCACAAATAGGATAACAAACTTAACACATACCAAATGATAAATTTATTTCTGCCTTCATGTCTTTTTCAAATCTAGGAATGGCAAATTTTGCAATTTTTTTTTCATTCCTTTTACAAGCAAAAACAGGAAGTCAGTTTATTTTCCCATTTACAGAAACAAACTCAATAAAGAATTATAGAGGATGGATTTAAGTAACAAATCAAATGGATGAAGAAATACAAACACATGATGATGATGGTGGTGATGAAGAAGAAGAAAGTAAAATAAATTAAAAAATCAAAAAAAGGTAGTAAATTGGAGGAGGTGGGGAAACATTTCATGCCTTTAAATTGACCACTAGCAATAGAAATCTAGCAATAACCATGAAAGTGATTGTTTAAATGAAACCGTTTTTAGCAGATGAAAAGGACAGGTGTGGCCTTGGATGAAATCCATTCCCAGTTTGCCAGTTAAGGAGAAATCTTTTTTTTATTATTATTACTTTTATTACGCTTCCCCAAAAATGACACTGGCAGGCAAAACTATATTTCTATAAAAAGTGAAAGGGAGAATAATACAGAAAATGATAATGGCTGCCCAAGATCAACGCTTGATGACCAATGCCTTTAAAAAGATGAGTGGTCTCAGCAACGACAATAAGTGCAGGTTCTGCCACACAGAAGTTGAGAGTGTGAGCCAGATGACATCCTGTTGTAAGGTTTTGCTGGGGAATGGCTACCATACAATGCGACACAACGGAGTGTGCAAATTTCTTCACTGGACCATCTATAAAAAGTTGAATATTCAGTGTAGCAGCAGGTCCTGGAAACATATACCAGAAAGAACAGTTGGAAATAAGTCATACACCATCCACTATGACTATGCAATCTCTACATCGGAGGTGTTAAATCTGACATAGTGATATGAGACAAAAGGGAGAAAGTAGCAACCCTAGTTGAAGTCAGTGTCCCTAATGATGCTAGCTTAAACAGAGCTGAAATGGAAAAAGTTTACGAAATAGCAAGGTCTTATGTACGACATGAAAAGAAACTGGAATCTCAGGAAGATCTCCATCATTCCAGTAATTATAAGAGCAACCGTACTAATGAAAAAGAATTTTTTTTAAATACCTGGCGAATATATCCGGTGAATCAAGTGCAATAGAGATACAAACAATTGCACTTAAAGGGGCGGTTAGAATCTTGAAAATATCTTTCGACTGGAGTGTGTGAAATAGACGGTGAATGTCTAGCATCCGGTAGGATGCCTCATCCCCAGCAAAAACAAAAAGATGAGAAAATTAAAAAAAATTTTAAACATATTTTCATATTTATATAGAACCCCTTGTGAGCAATAATTCTCCACACTGATGATTCCCGGAAAAGGATAAAACACATGTCTATGTGAATAAGAATTTAATGATATATATATATATTACGATAAATGTGGATGACTATATATATATATATATATATATATATATATATAGTACATGTATTATATTAGTTTCTGTAGATGTTAAACTGTTGAAACTCCAGTGTTTATAAAAAGTGCCCAATAACAAATAGAGCTGTTCTTTAGAATAAAATTTAAATTTTTACAAACAGTATTGGTTACATATGTGCATATATGCTTCGGTTGCACTCTTCATAGAGAGTCAACCTCTTCAGACCAAAAATGAGGAATTGAAATTAGATTGGAAATTTTTCTTCTTAAGTATATTTTTTTCTAAGATGGGATTTGTTTATAATTCAACGGTGAAGCTTAGTATTAAATTACAGTTTTTACTTGTTGGCATTTCCAATTCGTTTCGATCTTTTTATTTTCTATTCTTTTATTTTTTTTATTATTTGGCCTGACTCGCGTTTATGACCCGATTTATTTTGTATCTCTTATCCTTCACTTTTATCTTTTATTACCTCTCTGAAATAAGTTTTTATCAACTTTAGGAATCTTAGCGGCTAGCTTGATTCAGTACATATAAAATTAACGCATACAGCGATAACCTGCCAACATACATGTTAATTTATCAATATTTCACCATACATATACATACAAAAATAACAACATATACATATCTATATTTACGTACTCTGATCTCTATATAAAACACATAAACATGCACATCCACACACACAAATACACTTCTACATACATACACATAAATATATAATTATATATACATATACATACACACACATTTATATACATACAGATCCACACCCACTCTCATATATATATATATATATATATATATATATATATATATATATATATATATATATTACTATTTCATGTATCCACATAAAATTTTATAAGGAGATATAATTTTTTATGTATCAATTTTCAGTATTTACTCCAACAGTGCTCGATACGTAAGTAGAGCTAGGTAGTAAGCTATGAAAATATATTTATGGCAATTAAGCTTTCATCCCCGGGAGGGAATCTTCAGGCTAAAATGCATGGAGTTATTTTTGCTGGGTGTTTTTATATACACGGCTAGCTAGTTAATCAATAAGATTCTTTGATGTTCTCTCAGCCAATCGTTGGGCTTCCCACGAACAAAAGTGTGGTTAGTGTTACTTCCTATATCCTGCTCTATTGTTCTGTTTTCTATAGATTGACCTATATCCTGTTTCCTTTGTTGTATCAATATAATGGGTGAATTTATTTTAACACATGGTTCCTTGTATTTCTATTTTAGGTTTTAATATTTAAATTGTTAGGTTTTTGTTTAGTTTAGTTTTTTTTACTTATTTGTTTATTTAGGCTAACGATACATAAATAAATAAGTAAAAAAAAACTAAACTAAACAAAAACCTAACAATTAGAAGAGTACAACCGAAACATGTATGCACATATGTAACCAATGCTTTTTTATGAATAAAACTTTTATACTATATATATATATATATATATATATATATATATATATATATATATATATATATATATATGTATATGTATGTATATATATATATATATATATATTTCTATGTATAGGATTCACCCCATAACTTATTAACCAATCATTAGGCGTTTAGTTCAATTTAGTTTTGTGTAAAAGGATTAAAAAGGGGTGAAAACCCTTAATGAAAATTCAGATACCTCCGATTTTTGTTAACATATTAAACATCAATTAATAAATATTTCTCAAATTTCAGTTTCTTTGAAGTATTTTAAAAGGTTTCCATGGTGCATAATATGGGCACAACCTCCAATTTGAAAATTTAAATATTTCAGACTTGCAATAAATTTGCTCTATAGTCATTAGACATCAATTAAGCTAGATCCCCTAAATTTCAATTTCTTTTCAAGACCTCTTAAGCTTAATCATTAAATTTAAGACATTTTCGAGAATCAAAATAATGTAATCGATCAAAATTGAAATAAGGATTCTAGACATAAAGATTAGTAGCATTATATCTTGATTTTAATCCTCGTAGGAGGAGGGGACATACTTGTGGTGCAAAACTGTTGTGTTCGGGGAATTACTTTTACCCATCCTGGGACGGATATTCTTCTAGTATGTGTATATATGTATTTCGTCTAAGATATTACATTTTTGTTAAAATAAATATCTTTTATTTAGTTCAATCTGAAATTGTTACTGCATATTAATTGTCTCATGTATAGAAAGAAAACTTCAGCTGTTTGAAAAGATTTTGAATGTTCTCAAACTTTGATCCACTGAAAGAAGATTGGAAGGTCTGACTTGAATTCACAGCCGATCGATTTAGGATTTGAATGACACAATTTGCCAATTTGTTGTAAAACTTCCGGTTGTAAATCTCATTTTGAATTGTTCATAATACTTCATTATCATACTGCGTTAGAAATCTATAGCTTGATTGAATCAAAATTTCTAATAACAAATGAAGTAAAAAAAAATTCTCACAGTTTTATTTATTTATTCCATTTATTTGTTAGATAATCTCTTATTTTGATATCATATGTAATCTCTCTTGACTTTCCCCTCTATCTTTCAGATGAAGGTTACTACAAAATGGCGCTGGAAACACTTGAAGAACTTGACTGGTGTTTGGACCAGCTGGAGACCATCCAAACCCATCGATCAGTCAGTGACATGGCTTCAAGCAAAGTAAGGCATAACCCTTTTTTTGTTTCTTGTTTGATTGTTTTTGCATCATATTTTTATTACATTTTTTCGTCACTAAATGACAGCAAAAATTGGTTAATGTCAGTATTTTAAATGCATCCAAGCATCTCTATAAGAAGCTTCGTCTGTCAGTTCATCATTCTGAAGTTTAGAATAGCATTTTAATCACTCTGCCATGCTTAAGCTTGAATTAGCGTTTTCATTGGTCTGTTGTGCTTAAGTTTGAATTAGCGTTTTCATTGGTCTGTCGTGCTTAAGTTTGAATTAGCGTTTTCATTAGTCTGTTATGCTGAAGTTTGAATTAGCGTTTTCATTGGTCTGTCATGCTTAAGTTTGAATTAGCGTTTTCATTAGTCTGTCATGCTGAAGTTTGAATTAGCGTTTTCATTGGTCTGTCATGCTGAAGTTTGAATTAGCGTTTTCATTGGTCTGTCATGCTGAAGTTTGAATTAGCGTTTTCATTGGTCTGTCATGCTGAAGTTTGAATTAGCGTTTTCATTGGTCTGTTATGCTGAAGTTTGAATTAGCGTTTTCATCGGTCTGTCATGCAAAAGTTTTAATTAACGTTTTCATCGCTTTGCCATGCTTAAGTTTGAATTAGCATTTCCATTGGTCTGTCATGCTTAAGTATATCCAATCTGTTGCTAAAGTTGCTGAAAAATGGTTGGATCGTTGTACAACTCCAGAAAGGGTTTGCCTCCTGATGCAATCCTCTATCTGCTCAGAACAATTTTTCTTGCCTTGACAGAGATCGAAATCAACTTTAAAATCTATTAGGAAATTATCTCTTCTCTTCTCTACAGCATATTTCTCACAAAAGAGACGTTGCTAGTCTTTCTCTGCTCTATTGCCATTTCGATGGATGATGCTCAACTGAGCTTCAATCGCTGATGTCGCTCGACTGAGCTTCAATCGCTGATGTCTCCTTGTAAAACTTTCATAGCAATAATGCGTCTTGCTACCACTACCGCAAAGAACTTCCCTTTTCTTCCTCTGTGTGAGAATTTCCATGAACAGAGTTTTTTCCAAGAACTTCCTATCTGTGGAACATGTTGCTACAAAATTGCTTCCCTAAGGGCTACAATTGTGACAAAGCCCCATGGGGATCACGTACCCTGGTGACGCGCTAGTATGCATCTTGGTGGTGATGCTATACCCTGCGTCGAGACGAAGTGGAGATATAAAGCTAGTATATATTTGACGTAGAAACGAACTTATTAAAACGACAGGAACAAGGTGCCAGTTAGTCTCGTGAAGTCGTGTTTTAAAGTCAGAACCGATTACCACCAGAGACGAGGAAACAATTGCCAGATGGGAAGTAAAGATTATGAAATTCCATGATCTTAAATTTAATTCCAATAATATCAATAAGAGGATATTATTGTTTGAGTAAATTATATGTTTTGGATTCACGATTCTGTGAGGGCTGTTTTGACTTGGCAGATATTTAATTAGGCCTGTCATCGTTAATCACAAACTCGGTCACAGATCATCTCCAGCTGTGTGACAGAATGAGATAGCGTTTGTTTTGGCAATAACGCCAGGCTAGAAAGAAAATTCCATTTATTTTAAGGAAGGGGAGGAGTGAGCCACGTGTTTCCACCCTCCTTGAGAGAGGAAGACACACAGGAAGAAAGATGGCAGAGAAGGGAGTGTACGACGATAGACATCTTCAATAAAAGAATGTGCATTTTTCACGCACGAGCAGAAGAGTAGAGACGACGAGAGGGCCAGTTAGTGTTGAATTATCGGCAGAGGGAGTCGGACGTTCGCCCGATGCCGCGCGCTGATGATGGCGTGTGTTGAAGAAAAGAAAATCGGACGAAATCCCCACCGTCGCCTTCACCAGTTAATTTGTGACTAAACAACTACTTGTGCAAAGAATTTGCGCACACAGAGAACTAACGAGATAACTTAGAGAAAACACAACCTTTTGCTATAGACATTTACGAACACGGTAGACATTAATCCAATGTAAAATCAATTCTTTTATTTTATTAATAATTACTCTTCTATACAAAAAAAACCCTGACCGAGTTGTTGAACATTGTTCTTTTCCTTTTGTCCTGCTTTGAATGATCTTTCGCCCCCACAGAGCCAACCGATTGCTGTTCACCCAGTGATCGCTCGCTGATATAAACAGTTTCGATGTGGGAGTGTGTTTGTAACTGGACGAGACGACGAGATCGGCGACGTCATCATCACCCCGGCCTAGAGTAATCTCGATCTATATATATTTTTTTATTGCCACTACGACGATCGGCACGAGTGGGAGTCACAGTCTGGCACCGCGACCAGGGTGTCACACATGTGCGGTTGACGACCACCGAGTGCACACGAGTGGAGTTCATATAATATGGTCTTCCTCAAATACAATCTCAATAAACACTAGTCATAAACCGTCATCAAATTTTATACATTCCGTTCATTATTTTCAATCGTCTCATAATATTCTTTATCATTCAACTGTCATTCTATACATACCATTAACCCTTATCCTTGAGTAATTTTTAGCCATGATAAGTGATGACTCATTAGTAAAAACAAAAAAGGCTGAAATAACATTTTTAGATGTCTCCTAAGAAGTTTTTCTCTGTCCGCAGGACTGTTATCCTTAAGTTTGAAGAAGAATTTAAGTCGCTAAACGCACAGATTGAATGGACACACCTCAAAAATATCCGTTCTTGTTTTATATTTATTTGTCGGCTCGTGTTCAAATTGCTAGACACAACTTCCCTCAGCACAAAGTTTTGGAATTTCTGCAACCATGTGAATATAATTGTAATTTGAAACAAGAAAATTCAAACCAACTATTATATCTATTGGATTTAAAAAAATCTAAATTATCTTATCTCAATGTTTACTTATTACAAGATGAGAATAGTAGACTAAATATCTATTACGTTAATGTTCGTAAGTACGTTATCACCTTTCACATACATTTTAAGAAAAATTAGATCTTCCAATCAGCAAAAATGTTGATTGGTGATTAATCTGAGGTCACTAAGGTAAACAATTCAGATTTTTTTAAATTAATTGGTCTAAAATCAAATTATGCCATCCCATCTACTAAAGCAGTACGATTTTAAATAAATACATTTCAAAAAGTGACATTCGTTTTATTGATTTGAAAATATTTAGCTGACAATTATTTTTATGGTAAGTAGACAAAATATTTATTGTTTTAAAAAGAATTAAATTGCTGCAATTTTAAATAAAGAAGAAACAGGGAGCAGCAAGGGAATTTCAAAGGCAAACAGTACAAAGAAAGAATCTATTAGAGTAGAAAATCTTTTGACATCTAGGGACCTCTACAAAGAAGAGGTGTAATTTTGCTGCTAGTCGGGTGATCAGGGGTATTCATCTTGAAGGGATACAAATGCAGTAATTTCATTGAAGGATGTTCCATTGATGCATTTGTAAAACGAGCACAAGGATACAACACTGCGACAGGCTGGAACTTTGTGAACAGTGTGAGACCAATTAGGTTAGAAATTCTTTTTACACTCCGTCCAAGAGGGAGAGGCTAGTGTTTGGTGCATCAGCCCAGAGGTGGCAACAACACTCCCATGCATAGGTGAAAGATGGCTTTATAGATATATAGGATACTGGCAGGAGTGAGAAGTTTTCTTAGCCTGTTAGAAGGAGCTTAGGTTCTTTGTGGCAGACTTGGCAACATCTTTTATGTCTTATTCTACTTCATGTTGCATGTTAATGCCAGGCTGAGAAGTTTAAACATTGAACTCTTGGGAAGCATGCTATCGGCCATGACAATCTGTGATTGAAAAGGTTTCTTATAGTTCTTAATGAATTTCAAAGGGAATATGATTATTATTAACAGTAAATTATACAGATTGATGTAGAAAGCACCATAGAATTTCCATGGGGGTCTGCTAGTAATACAAATTATTAATCCTTATCTAAAAAAATCTGGAAAAAAAGCGAACATACAAATTAGTTTTACTTCTGTAAACTAATTTGTATGTTTGTAGGAATTCTTACTCATCATTTATTTCAGTCCCCCCCCCCCATTAAAAATGTCCTTTTCTTTTTAAAATTTTTTTTATTAATGTTGTCCTGTTTTAGCCAATAAAAAAAAAACATGATGATTCAATAATTTCTATTATGTATCACAAATGACAGATGAAAAAAAAAATGGATGCAAAATGCTATTTTCACAATATATTTTCACAATTTGAATTGAATTATACTTGACAATCTAAGGATGGTTCTTAGACACAAATTCTTTGGCCTTTTAGCTAAGAACAAAGTGTAGTATAAGTTCTGATACTACACTTAATCTTTTCTATCTTCAGTCAGTGACGGAGGAATTTTTCTAAACTGAGGAAATTTTTATTTTTGTCACAATCTAGAGTGCTTCTTTTGGAGAGCTGGATTTTCCTCACATTAAAAACCGATCTTGTGTCTAACTCTGCCCTCGTTGGGAGGCAAGTAAATAGGTACAATCTAAAGATGGCCAATTTGTTGGTTTTTATTTTTGTTAATTAGATTTAATATGCGCGAGTGATGAGAATTTGAAACTCACTTTGAAAAATTTCAGATCCTGAGTAGCCTCCCTTGAACAATGCAATCGAATAGAACATGAAGAGCTTTGCTTTTAATTCTGTTTCTCTTTGGTTCAGCATAACGCTGGTAAATATTTTACCAATAAAAGAACGATTTTGTAAAAGCATCATTTACATTAATAAACCAACTTTTATTATTTAATGAGTGTAGACACTTCGTCAAAAATGATGGGAACAAATTATGCTTCGCCATTGTTCACATTAATATTCATAAAAATTTCATAAAAATAACATCTCAATCACTGAAGTTAAGAAAAATAAATTAGAAAGAAAACATCTCAAAACATCTCAAACTGGACAGTTTAAAAAAAAAGAAAAAACGTATCAATTGATATAGGAAGAAGAAAAGAAAAAAGAAAAGAAAAAAGAAAAAACGTCTCATTGTGGAAATATAGCGAAGGATTTCCTTCCGAATTCATTTCAAACGACAGAGGGTTATCTGACTTGCTATTTGCTTTCTCCATTTCCCTAGACACTTGAAATGGTTTTGTGTGATGGGAGGGATATTTTTTTTTTTAGGGATATATATTTATTTATTTATAAACAATAAATACACATAAGACTTTATTATAGAAGTGGAAGATGCTCAGATAAAAATGTGTGACAAGATAAATTGATAGGAATTATTTTTTTAAACCATAATTATTTAGACTTTTTTATTTATTCTTTTTTTTATTTATTCTTTTTGTTTTAAGAAGCATTCATATTAAACTACATCCAGTGGTGAGTCCCAACTTTGGGAGTTTGAAAAATGGAAATTTAGTCAGTGTTTTCATGAACACAAAACTGACGATGAAAGTAAAAAAAAAAAAAAGATATGCACAAAATTTTCAGCAGTGCTTAATGGATTCTGATTTTAGAAAAATATCTAAAATTTTGGATTTAAGCTTAAGAGATCTTAAGAAGAAATTGAAATTTATGGAATCTTGCTTAATTGGTGTTTAATTACTATGGATTAAATTTCATGCAAGTCGGAGAATTTCAAATGGGAAATTGTGCCCAAATACTTTTTAATAAAAAAATTGGGGAATATTTATTAATTGATGTCTAATACCTCTGGTTAAAATTTCATCATAATCAGATGTATATTAAAATTGAAGAAGGCCTTCCAGCCGCCCTTTGCATAAAACTAGATTAAACTAAATATAGCCCATGTTACCCATTCTTAAGCCTAGAAGCTGTGTTCCAACATTCATAATGATCAGTTAATTAGTTTCAAGTTTACCTCCCCCAAGTATATATAAACATATATACATACATAAATTTATCTGTATAGAATTATATAAAACTCAATGTCTGTGTGTGTGTATTTGTGATGTATTTGTATTCCCTATATAAAGAAAGGTTAGAGATACTAATTAAAATCTAAACGTGTATTCTTATGTAAAATTTACAATGGAAGTGTTTCCGAATCTCTAAGTGCACCCTTAAAGTGGCTATGAGGACATGACTCTCTTAAAACTTCAAATATATCCTATTTTTATGAAATTTATATCATATGTATAAAATTCTCCGGGGAAGAAAATGAAAGTGGTCCTGAATCGCTACGTTACCCTCTATGTGCCGAATATGTACGTGCTCAAGTGACTCATGTGGACAGAACCCCTTAAAATTTCGAGCACGTATATCCGATTTTAATGAAATTTAAACCATATGTATAAGACACTAATTCGGAGAGTTTTCCAATATTTCAGCTTTTTCTGATTATATTAAGGTGCAAAATAGGAGAACGGGGAGGAGGGTATTAAAAACATTAAAAGTAATATTGTGTTATGAACATAGTTTTTCACTATGTTCATAACACAATATTACTACATGGTAGTTATCCTCATTCAATCCTGAGTTCCTTATAAAAGACTATCTGTATCTACCCGACATTGCCTGGGATGAAGTGATGCCATTTTATTTATTTTTATGTTTATACCATTTTTGATCTTATACAGAAAAAGAAATAAAATTTTAGTTGTAAGGTAGAAAACTCTTATGTTCTTCAATTAAAATTATGACTTATTCTCCTTGCTGATTTTTTTTTATTTTTAGGTGATTATTTAAAAAAAATGCTTTTATATTATCCGTTGTTTTGGCTGGAGTAAGTTATTTTTTAAATAAATTGTAGCGAATAACATGGTACAACAATAACAAATGAAAAAAATATTACTTTGTTCTTAATATTTCTGTGACTAAAATAAGAATTAATCAGATGGTTTATTTATAGATTCAGGACAGAGAGAAAGCAGATAAAGTTATGTTTCTAAGTAAAACTTTTTTTTTATAAAACTTTATTCGTGTATTTGTTCTTTAAGTAAGATTTAACTTGGGTTTTTTTGTGTTTGGTTTTTGTTTTGGTTTTTGGTAAATTTGCCTCGATTAGTTGTTTCGATTTTTACAGTAAGATTTACCTAGTGTGTGACAAGAGTAGGAAATCAATTGTTATTGATAAAAATAAAGTACTTACTACCCCTCCCCCCCCAGGCAGTTTATTGAATAAATGCTGAAAATTTGATTAAAATTGGATAATTTTATGTTATTTTATTTTTATTTATTTTAGTTTTGTAATTTAAAAAGTAACGCTTTGATTTGTTCACAAAGTGTAGTTTACTGAAGGGATAGATTTGAGGTTGGGGGGAGTGCATTAACCTCTAACACCTGTACTGGTTGGTGGTGTTGCAGGCTGGGGTAAATCCGTAGAAAACATGACAAATGTAAAGAAAATAAAAAGGACAATAATTATCATTAACATAACCAACAATATTTGCAAGAAGAAAAGGTGTTTGTTTTTTTTTAATTATTACTGAATAGTCACAACTTATCAAGGCCAGATACCACTCAAGGATAAGGGTTAATGAGATGGAATGATCGTCAGTGTGGATAGTTTTAGATAGGAATCTGTTGACATTGTCATTTAAGACCAAGTTGTAATCTGTGGAGAAGCAGTCCCGTGGTAATGTGTTTCACAGATGGAAAGCCCTTGCAAAGAAGCTCTGTTTGTGGAAATTTCGCTTAACTCCAGGCACACGGAGGAAGAAAAGAAAGATTTTCTTCATTGTGATAGAGAGACGAGTTCTTGCTGTGAATGTCTTACAAGGAGGAACCAGAGATTTGAGCTCAGGTGAGCACCTTCCATGGAAATAACGATAGAGCAGAGAGAAACTAGCAACGTGTCTTCTGTGAGAAAGTGGCTTTAAGAAACAAGAGATCATCCCCTAATAGATTTTGAAACGGATTCTGTCGAGACAACAAAAAGTGTTGCAATTTTGTTGTGGTTGCAACTATGTGCGTATGTGACATGTTTGAACATTGGAAGTTCAATCAAAGGGAGATAAATTAGTCATGTGTTTGAAAAAGTTATTATTTAGTTTGGTAGATATTATATTAAATGCTTTTCACACAAGAATCATAGGTTATAGGAAAGTATAGCAGTCGTGTTTAGGTGCTGCTTTGTAGTTGCTGGCAGTGATGATGATGATGATGACGACGACGACGATTGCTTTCAATATGGCATAACATATAACATAATCTTGTTGTTGCTGCTGCTGCTATAAAAGGAAGAATAAGTGAAGTTTGCATCAGTGGCTCCGGGCATCCAAATTAAGGGGGCATCCAATCATATTCAAATTATCTCCCTTTCTCATAATATTTCTCAACACTAGGACTTATACTTGAGTCTTAAGGACTTGGCTCCGGACGTCACTGGAAGTTGGTGTTTTTGGTGTTTGAAGTTGATAGTGCATTCTTTGGTCAGATTGGGCATTTTTATTTTATAGCTTTGTGTAGCATTATAGACATCTTGGCTCGATTCGTTTCTTTCCCTCTTCAAACCAGTAGACAACTTTGTAGAAAGTTCTAGAGTCAGCTTTTTTCTTGGTGTGAACACATTTGATTGGTCAACCTGTGCTTCATTCGAATTGCTATCCTCTTGATGTGAACATCTTAAAAATATGTGAATACTGACATTGGCCACGAATGTGCATAAACTTAATAATGAATAAATACTCAATCTATTCCTTTGTTTTTCTCCCATAAATGCATTGTATCAAGCATGATATGTTTTTTCTTTTTTCTATTACTTAGTTCAAGCGAATGCTTAACAGAGAGCTGAGTCACTTTGCTGAATCAAGTAAATCAGGGAATCAAATAGCTGAGTTTATCTGCAGTACTTACTTGGGTAAGTCACATGTTTTTATTATTATTTTTATATCCTTTTTTAATCTTGTTTTGACTTGTTTTAAATTTTGATTTAATGTATTTTTGCTGCTACTTAATTGTGAAGTAATTTTTTTCCATATTTGAGTTCAGGGAGGTAATTTTTACCCCAAGCCTTATATCAGGATATACTTTTATGAAACCATTGAAAGAAAAAAATAATTTTTGCAAGTCATTTTTTAAAAAAATGTTCTGTTTTAATTTTAATGCACCGTCTACTAGGACTGTTATAAAATCGAAACTATATTTATTTTTTGTAAGAAATATAAATATTAATATATATTTTTGTAATCAGTAAATATAAACTGTTTGAAATGATTTATTAAAAAAAGGATAGTTCCAGAAACCGTAACTGTCTCCATTCAGTTAAATACTGCCTGAAGGAATAGTATGCAATCTATCATCAGTTTGTTTTTTTATTATACCGTGTAGTCTCTAATCAACGGCAAAAGTACAGAATAGTTAATATTCGATAACTTGT
This sequence comes from Sepiola atlantica, assembly GCA_963556195.1. NCBI lineage: Eukaryota > Metazoa > Mollusca > Cephalopoda > Sepiida > Sepiolidae > Sepiola > Sepiola atlantica. The sequence goes on along the minus strand of OY744533.1, from coordinate 44,876,931 downwards.
AACACCCCCCCCCCCAAAGCAACACATAATTTATATCAAACGTATTAGAATGAAATTCTCACTCAAACCCAGCTAGTTTAAACGTAAGATTTTTTTAAACGATATAAAAAAAACCTTACAAATCGTTTCCACACTTAAAATATGTCGATGTCCAACATTTTTTTTTGTTTTGGTTTCCAAGTTCTCCAGTGTTAACTATTCTGTACTTTTACCATTTAAAACCTTCTCTCCACATGTTAAAACTAGCCGGGTTCGGTAGAGAATGTCATTATAATGCGTTTCATATAAATTATGTGCTGCTGTTGTTTTGTTTTTTTTAGTTATCGAATGTTAACTATTCTGTACTTTTACCCTCATCAACTATTAAAAAACATAAGGAAAAGGGTGTATCTTTGATCTTATATATAAAGTAAAAACGAATTTTCTGCCATACTTTTGTGATTAATACTGGGCCTATTTGGTATAATGGTTAGAGTGTTCACTAATCAGGCAAGAGGCAGGAGTTCAATCCTCAGTCGAGTCATAACAAAGACGCCAAAAATTATACTTAATACCTCCTTACTAAGCACTCATCATTATAAGGTAAGGAACAAGGGTAAGTGGAGCAATCCAAGGAAAAGAGTGACACCCTCCCCTACATCTTGATGTAGTAGCCAAGGAAAAGGAAACCTCCGGGTTACCTTCGACTACGGCCAATCAGTCTATTTTTATTTATTTTTTTTATTTGGAGATTAATAGCTTTTTTTCTTATTGCAAGCTAGGTAATTACATCTGTTTTGTTGATCATTTATGCCAAATATTGGTTCATGTTGTTAGAAACAAAAACTTTTTTCAATCAATTTTATTGATTTTAATATTTAATCCTGATCAATATTTTATTTATTAATGATAAATAAAGGAAGGTAGAGGAGTTCTTACCCTCACAGTCAGAAGTCCTAATCCCAAAATCTAAGAACTAATTTAATAACAGACAATTTATTCAATTTTCACCAATGAAAGGAGGGAAAGAAAATCTTGATTTGTCCCTTTCGCTTTATTTTTCTATTTTCTTTCGTTGCCTTTGGCTGACTGACATTCAACACTAAAGGGGAGTGGGGCAGTGCTTTATGTATTCAATAGCATCACGATTTTGTACTTGCCCCCCCCCCCCCCCCCCCCCCCCCGTACTTAAAGACAGCATTTGTGAATTCGAATCTCACCTGGGGCATAATTATTTTTACTCTGATTTTTTCCAAAAATAAACTTCTCTTTTATTCGGTAATACCTACATTGAATTTCAACCTTGTATCATATATGCAGAAAACCAAGTTGCTGTCATTATTATAAGAATACAAGAAAGTTCTTAATTATTAGCCATACTTTGTTAGCTGCTTGTTCTTGTACGCGCCCCTTTGATGATCCTTCCAGACTGAGGGCTTGTCGTCCTGAAATCAAAGCTACTTATTTAAACTTTCACAAGGACTAAGTCAAGACAAAACTGTGGAAACACAGAAGATGTTTATTCAAGTTGATCTCCATTCCAAATCACTGACCGGTGAAGTGGGAGGTAGACACGGAGGGATCGATAATCACTGTTTAATCATATCTTGTCAGCGCATAACACTTTATTACGTTCACACATGGCGTGCTTCCAAAGAACTAACGATTTCTCTCTCTCACACTCTCTTTGAGCCATGTGACGTCATATCCGTTTCAATTAATTCCCACAGTCTAGTAATCCTAACCTCTAGTTCAGCAAGTTGATCCCAACTGAACTTTCATTTCCTGTTTTTCTCACATAATGGTTTTATGTACTAGTGGGTTTACTTGCCCAATATGGTGTTGTATCCACCCTGGGCAGACATCCAGCTTCCACCAAAAGAGGAAGTTTCTATGTAATATCAGATTCACATGCGGGTCTCAGTCGCATGTATATCCAGGCGAGGGGAGATGACACAGAGCTTAGTACTCCCAATCTGGTACTGACCACTTAAATTCGGTGATCTAACAAGAACAGCTGTGTCAACGTGATTATGCCATCTATAAAATGAACTTTGACATTTCAAATTACAATATCAAGCAGATTGTTTAATTTTTCTTGTATTTTTTTTCTGTAATCTATGTAATTTACAGAAATTAGGACCCCGGGCGACGCCGGGTAGCCCTGCTAGTAGACAATATTTTGTCTTATTTTTTTGTTTGTTTTACAAATTGTCCACAGATAAGGACAAAATTAAGAGGACACAAATTGTAACATTCTTCAATCCGAAGGACGGGGGGGGGGGGGTATATCTTATTTTTTCCGTCCTGTTGTTATGAACAGTGTTGCATCTCTGTTTCTCTTTTTTTTTAACTAAAAGGAAAGTTTTCTTCTTGATTTATCCGAGAAAATGTTCAGCTAAAAATGGATTCACCTTTAGTGGTTGTCCATTCAAGTTAATAATGTTGTGACTATTTCCTCTTTGTCTTGGCCTTTTAAGTTTTTTCCTTTCAAAAATCCTATACTGCAGCAGCAATCTATCGCCGCCATCAGTAAATAGACAGAAAATTGAAAAGTAGATGTTGTGCAGTATTTTAAGAATCTCTATCTTGACCTTCACCTTAATATTCTCTCTCTCTCCCCCCCTTTCTCTCTCTTTCTTTTCTTCCCCTCTCTCTTTTTTTCCTCCCCTCTCTCTATTTCTTTTCCTCCCTCTCTCTCTATTTCTTTTCCTCCCTCTCTCTCTATTTCTTTTCCCCCTCTCTCTCCATTTATTTCTCCCCCTCTCTCTCTTCATTTTTCCCCTCTCTCTTTCTCTTTCTTTTCCTTCTCTGTTTTTCTTCTTTTCTCTAAATTTTTCAAGTTTCCTTTTGCCCCCACCCTTTAACAAAGTCACTGTCGGCTATTTATAGACATTTCTTTCTCATTTTCAGATATATTTTGGTCATCATCCACAAATTTCGTTATTATTGAATTCAAGGGGAGAACTGTTCGGATCCCAAAAAATGTCAATATTTCATCTTCGCTTTGTTTCCTCTTTCTGTTTATTCTTTGTTTTTACAAGAAATCATTTTTGCTGCTTTCTTTTTCTCCTTCCTTCTCTCTCTTGTTGTTTTCCCTCTTTTCCGTCTTCTTCAACCACTCTTTCCCTTATTGTTTATCTCTCTCTTTCTCTCTCTCTCTCTCTCTCTCTCGTTTTATCTCTCTCTTTCTTTCTTCTCTCTTTTTCTCTCTTCCTTTATTTCCCTTGTTCCTTCTCTTTCTCTTGTTCTCTTTATCTCTATTTCCCTTGTTCTCTCTCACTCTCTCTATTTCCCTTGTTCTCTTTCTCTCTCTCTTTGTTTCCCTTGTTCTCTTTCTCTCTCTCTCTCTTTCCCTTGTTCTCTCTCTCTCTCTTTCCCTTGTTCTCTCTCTCTCTCTTCCCTGTTCTCTCTCTCTTTTGCTTGTTCTCTCTATCTCTCTCCCTTTTCTCTCTTTCTCTTTCCCATGTTCTCTCTCTCCTTCCTTTGTTCTCTCTCTCTCCTTCCCCTGTTCTGTCTCTCTCCCTTGTTCTCTTTTTTCTCTTGCTTTCTCTCTCTCCCTTGTTCTCTTTTCTCTCTTGCTCTCCCCCCCCCCCCTTGTTCTCTCTCTTTCTCCCCCCTCTCTCTTATTCTCTCTCTCTTTCTTGTTCTCTCTTCATTGTTTTTCTTTCTGTCTTTCTCTAACCCCTCCCCCACACACATCTCTCATCTTACGATGACTTGGGTAATATTTAAACACAGACATAATTTCTGTTGGCACGACCTTTCCTAATTATTTCATAGCTCACCTTATAAATAATTCTTTTAATTAATAAACCCACTGAAGAATTAGAATATTTGATATTTTATTTCATCAAGTTTAGCAATGCATGGGAAAGAAATTCAATTTGTTCTTGATGCATATAGGTTATTAATATTCACTGCCTATTCTCATTGGTAATACAGATGTGTGCCATTATCATTTGAGCAACAAATTCGAAATGCATGTCAGAAAGTAAAGGACGATTAATAAACCTTAGGGGACCCAGACATTTCATTTATTAATAGTTTGTCTACAATAAACTATAAAGATAGTAATGAGATGTGTTAAACATACAGAATACATTGTTCCCATATAATCAAAGAATACATATGCTATTACATTAAAGAGTAAAAAGAAGAGGACGTGTGAAGCACAAAGTAAAAGACTCACATTTTCCTATGGTGTCCTTTTTGATAGTCAACGTTCCCAAGTGGTATCCGCATGGTAGACGTCCGAAGTTATCATAAGAACAAAATCACATTTTAATTCTTGACCACATTGTTTCATGAAAGTTCATAACAAAATATCGCATTCACTGCAAGATTTTAGGTCTAAGCCCTTTTCTCCGATGATGATGATAACTCTGGCCTGGATACCAGTTTCTTTCCAAGGAAGACAACTTTGGGCCCAAGAATACCCCCTTCCTAAACAGGTTCTCAAACTCAAAGCAAATTCTTAGATTGAGTACAGCAAAATAAGAAACGTGTACCTATGAACAAAGGCTTCGTTTGCTTGTGTGCCTGAATGGAACAGCAGTTCTTGAAAAGGAGAATATAAAAAAAAATTTAAACATTGTTCAACAAAGCAAATCAATAAAAATGTTCAACTATGCTGATAAATGTTTGGCCATTTCACAATCCAGCAAGATCTTGTTATAGTCTGTCTTTCTAGATTGGGTGCTACTGGAGGTGAAAGAGTCACTGCCATATCCACATTTAACCAGGTAGCAATCGAGAAGGGCTGGTTTTAACCTGTCCAAAGCAATATTTTGGTTTGCATTTATAATGCGCACCGTAAAAAATTTTGAATGTCTTCTGAGGATTTTGAAAGGTACAGTATAGGTCGACTGTAAGTTTTGCAAGTTCATGTGTGTGCACGTCTGCATGATTTTAGGTACATATGTAGACTTCCGGATTTATGCTGGAGGGTTGTACACTAGGTTTACCATCTTTGTTGTAAACCAGTCAATGTAAGAGGTTAGGTCCAAAGCATTTTATGAAGGATGCAGAAAGAACTGTCTGGGTAGTTTGAGTGTGGTGCCATACACCATTTCGGCAGCTGAACATCCGTGTGGTGTTCGAGAAGAACCAAGGGTAGATTTTCTAGCCAATTTGATTAGCTCTTAAAGCTGACTTGAGTATACGATGAATTGCTCCACTAAGCCATTTGATTCAAGATAATATGCAATAGTCCTCACTCTTGCTCCCTAAAGGGCCGAAGACATGTAATTTATTCATAGATTGTTTACGATAAACTATAAAGATGGTAATGAGACATGTTAAACATGCAGAATACATTGTTCCCCATAATGAAAGAATGCATATGCTATTCCTGTAAAAGGTAAAAAGACAGGTACAAAGACATTTCATTTATTAATAGGTTGTCTACAACAAACTATAGATAGTAATGAGACATGTTAAACATGCAGAATACATTGTTCCTATATAATCAAAGAATGTATACACTATTCCTGTGAAAGGTTAAAAGAAAGGTATAAAGACGTTTCATCAAGTGGAAAAATATGTCTGACTCGAACTGTCGCCCTGTGTCTGGTGGTGACAGCCAGAACCCCAAAATAGGATACCCATCCAGAAATTTAAATCTTTCCTGCAGTACTTGCATTGATGTCAGGCATGAAGAAAGCTTCATTCCAATGAATTTCATTTCAATGGACAAATTTCAGTAAATAGGGTCAGTGATGTCTACATGAATGCTCCTCTGGATGTAGGAAATAACCGAGAAGTGTGCCGGTGTGTTTGTCAACCATGGATTTTTGACATAGCATACCTGGCTTTGACTTCATATGGGGTCAGACAAATCTGCTGGTTATCAAACAAATAGAGGCATTAGTTCCAAGGTGAAAGAAATTATTAAGAATAGTGTCTGCTGCAAGGTTTCTAGAATTGAATTGAAGTGGTGGTATTTGTGAGATATGAGATTAATATAAAGAATGAATTGAATAAAAACTTTTCTGTATAGATCAACAATTAATATTTATTCTCTATTTACAACTGAAGAAGTACTTATTAATTTAAACGTATTACTTAAAGAGAGCTGTGTAACATGTCCAATCCAAAATGTTGGCTGTCTGGAAAATGCAAAGGACATAACTTATTCTCAAAATCATAACAGAAATGAAAAGGTGTATTCTTCAAGTGCAATTCATTTCGAACTTGGCATCAGGAACCAGTAATGTTGCCAATTTCATGGATGTAGATTTATTCTTTTAAAACATTTTGTAACTATTGGTCAATTTTCTGCTTTCCCACAAATGACTTTTAATCTACACACGTGTCCAGTAGGATAGCATTTATACAATTACAAGACTGTGTGTTTGACCTTGTTGAAGAGTTTCTTGGCTTTCGTAAGGCAGTTCTCTTGGGCCTTGGCAGTGAGTAGTAAGTCTTTCCGACTCTTATATGAGAAGTAATGAAGATACTCATTCAACACTTTAAGTTGCAATTCAGACGCCCATATCTCTTGCCAAGGTCCGCATTGCTATGCTGAATCTTGCTGCATATTTTGGTCTTTTTTTGCAGCTTCTTCACGAATTTCTTTGTCTGAACACTGTCAGAACGCATGTTATAATCCTTCCTACTAACCACTGCTTCCACATCTCTGTCAGAATTTTCCAGATCACATCTTACAGCCTTAAAGGAGCTGCAACTAAGATTTCCTTATTTTTTAATCTGGTATGAATCATTATTATGACGGTTACTCTTTTCCAATATTCCGGTGCTTTCTAGTCGCCCATGGTCTCCAACTCTCAAACCCATAATAGTACACAAAACAGCTATTGGTTGCACTTCATCAATATTAAATACCTCAAATGGTTCTGAAATGAAAGTGAAGTGATGGTATTTGTGAGATATGAGACGAATATAAAGAATTAATTGAATAAAAACGCTTCTGTATAGATCAACAAATAATATTTACTATATATTTACAACTAAAGAAGAATTAATTTATAATGAAGACGTATTAACCCTAATGTCGGCTGGTCTGAAATTGCAAGGAACATAACTCAACTCAAAATCTCTTTGAAGCAAGGGAGATAACAAAGGGAAAGGGTTACTTCCTTTTTTAAATATAAAATATTTCATATTTATTTCTAGATGAAATCTGTTTCATCTAACAGAAATAATATAAAAAAATTATCAACTTTGTCTCGAACATCCTGTACACATCTGACTGTGAGTCACACTTAAATTTGAATGAGCATTTTCATTGCTAAACGCACTGATTGAATGAACACATCTTAAGAATATCCATTCTTGTTATTTTTTTCTCTGCAGATAAAATTGGCTTCATTTAATATTTTGCATTCCTCTCACTTCTTTGTGTATAAAAATGAATGCGAGATTACATCTCATATTTCAGTCACATTTAGCGACGAGTTGTTCAGATTATGCGAATGGTTGAAGTGGTTTTAAAGGTGCAGAAAATCAAGTCCTATCGATAATTTTAATGATCAACGTTAACAGGGGTGGGGGGAGAGAGTTAAGATTTAAATACACATAAAAATCACAGATTTTTTTTATATTTACAAGAGAACAAGCAAGTTCATCGTTGTTTCAACCCCCCACGCCACCAAGAATAAAGAAAAAAAACATTGGGATTGCTCTTTATTTTCTTCTTTGTTCACCACAAACAAGGCATACTGCCACAGAAACGTAAGGGGCTACTGTGATAGGTACCAGATTTAGGGGTGGCAACCTAGGCGGAGAGTTGGGCAGAAAAAATGATTCTTTATATTACATTTCAATTTTGGCATGTTGGTACCATTGGGAGAAACAGAGAGCAACGAGGGAATTTCAAAGGTAATTCGAGGAAAGAAGCTATTAGAGTAGAATGTTTTCTGGCATCTAGAGACCTCTAGAGTGAAGCGTTCGAATTTTGCTGCCAGTCTGGTGGGTTCGAGGTGTTTTTGCTGAGAGAGTACAAATACAATAAGTTCATCAGAGCACATTCAGTGGAAGTACTTGTAAAACAAGCACAGAGATACAATACTGCGGTGATGTGAGAGGGACTGCAGCTTGACAGACAATACAGAGACCTAATAGGTTAGAGACTCTTTTTTGCATGATGTCCACCAGCCCAGATGTAGAAACAATACTCCCTGCATGGCGAATGGTGGCTTTATAGAGATATAGGATACTGGCAAGTTTTCTAGCTCGGTAGAGGGAGCACACCTTCTTTGCAGCAGACTTGGCAGTATTTTCTATGTATTTACCAAGAGTGTAATTAATTACTGGAACAAGTTGCAGCAGAATGTCAAATGTCAAGAAGATAATCAGTGTGTAATGTTGCCCCTTATCTTCATTAAGAGGTTTACTTACAACTGGCCAAGATGGTATGTCTTCAAAACAGAAAAGCTGTATTTACTTAATTTTTTGTCAGCCAACGGATTGTCTTAGGATTTGGGGCATCATTTTCTTCAGATCACAAAGGAAGACTTGAAACAAAAGGATGTTTGTTCTTAGCTTTTATTGATATCAACATCCCCTTACACATATCTATCTCCAGCGGGCTCACTAACGAGCTCCCTCTGGGGAAACAAGCAAAGTCGCATCCTCATTGCTTGTCAAAATCAAAAGACCATTTCTCCTGTTTTTTGGTAAGCTGGTCGTATTTATCAAAATTTATTTTAATCTTAAATTCCTTTCTCAACAACAAATTCATCATTCAAGATCTGTCAAAAAATTCAATCCTTGAATTCTAAATGAGATCAAACTTCATTATCTACATTCCATTTACAATTTTGTTTTGTGTAACCAACTTTCGTAATAAAGAACAAATATCATCATTGTCACATCCGTTACTAATTGTCACATTAATATCGTTATCCCCCACTTATCACTACTATTATTATTATTATTTACTCACTAGAAGTTTTCAGATGAGTCATCATCAGTGATTGCTCATTAGCTATAACAAGTGGTGTTCCCTGGAGTCTAAGTGACAACAAGTCTCCCCAGATTTCAAACATTGCAAATCACTTTGTATTATCACAACAGTCGTTTACCATTGATTTATCGATGGCAACGACCGTTGGTATTCTCTGGAATTTGAGTGTTAATAAGCCTCTCCCAGATTCCAGTACTCTCCACATTTTTCCAGTGGAGGTCTAGTTGGTGCTCTCTCATTTTGGTTTTTCCATCCTTCTTAACCCTTACCAACCATTTTGTGCGCTATCAACCGGAGCTGCTGTGAGTGTGTTTGAGGAGGTGGGGGTCAGACCACAGGATTTCTGGAAGTTTCAGTTCTCCTGGACTTGTGCAGCATTCCATCCACATTATTATTATTGTTATTAATATTACTACTTTTAAACATAATTTCGACCAATGACCCTGAACCCCTAGTGCTGCTTGGATGGTATGCAATTCATAGATAGATCAAAATATTTCAACCATTTCTTTCAGTTTGCCAATCTGTCGTTCTTCTTTGAACTGCTGAAAATTCTTCCTCCATCTTCTTTGTAGAATCCCCTTAACCTACTTGGAGTGTTTCTATCTTTACTCAGATAGTATTATATAGGGGAACAAAAAAAATGACATCTATGGAATCGTTAATAAAATTTGCAATCCTTTCTGTAATACCACTGCCAACCAAGGTAAGATTCTATCAGACATGTGCACACAGTGTGATAATGTATGGAAGTTGAACTTGGCTAGTGAGAGTTGAGGATATGCGTTGCATGGAGGGAAATAATGAGATGATACAATGGATCTCTAATGTGAGTCTGAAAGACAATTCTGATGATCTTGGAGGAAAATTAAATCTGAACAGTATATGTAGATGTGTGCAGAAGAGTAGACTTTGATGATATGGCCACGTTTAAAGAATGGATGAGAGTTCTTGGGTTAGTAGATGTAGAACAGTTAAGGTAGCAGGTCCAGTTCACATGGAAAGGCCAAGTAAAACATGATGGGAGCATTGATAAAAATGGACCTGAGGGATAAATAAAGACTTGGCTAGAAATAGGTTCCTTTGGAAGTCAATTTCTTAAAGCCGTCCAACACATGCCAGCATGTAAAATGGATATTAAACCTAATATGATGATGAATCCAGCCATTCCATGGGTTGCATTTAATTTGGGTCACCCTGTAGATTGGTAATATACACTCCTCAAGTGTATCTTACCAATTTATGATACCACCTGAGCAGAGATAGAAAAATTTCCAATTTTTACAGCAGAGCCACCTATGATTTTCAACATGTCACACTTCATGTGCCTCTATAATAGGATTCTGTCAATTAATCTGATTTTTAAGCACCCATTGCTGCTGCAATGATTGCCCGTCATTTTCTTTGTCAACAGAAACAGCTGTTCGTCTCTTTGACACGTAAGTAATTGGTTTGTAGTAAATAGGCAGAAAGATGAATAAATGCGAAAGTTGGGCTCATTTTTCGCACTAACGATCAAAACGCCCTATTTCAACTTAATTCAACTTTACACAATAGATGCACCTTCTTTTTTTATCAACTACTTTTTGTTATCAACTTTTTATGAATTAAAAAGGAAAAGTGGAAGACCTCAAACGCAACAGTTCACCCAGCTGTTGTGTAGGCTTTATCAAAAGTGAAAAAGCTAAAAGTGGAAAAAAACGAGAAGATCTCTAATTTGAGGGAATATATATAGTGATAGGGTATAACAAATTGAAATCTATATAAAGAAGATATACAAATGCGTACATACTTATACATATATGTATATAAAAAAAATTCACACATGCAGCCCTAACTTTAATTTTTAACTTCTTATTGAATTTTCCACTTTTCTGCTTAATTTTAACATGATATGGAAAATACCGTTTTAACACTATTTTTATACTCTCCCCAGTCCAATATTGTTTCATTGTATAACAATCATTGGCTAGCTTGTTTCACAAACTAATACAAATGAGGGTATTATTGTACAGTAACACCTTCCTTTAAATTACCCTCTCCAAAAAGTGAGATTCTACTTTGTTGAAGCGATTATGTGTGAATATCCTGAACAACTTGGAAGAAAGAAAAACAAAAAAACTGTTACAATTTAGAGTGAAGGATCAGTTTCGTATAAAAATTTAACATAAAATGATATAACATTTCAGGGCAATTATAAAGTTTTAGAGGAGTGAACCAAATTATATTTTTTCTATGAGAGATAAATACTGTGCGTTTTTTTTTGGGGGGGGGGGGGACTCTACTTTTAGAGGCAATACTTCATACTCGGACTTAAGGTTAGTGGTAAAAAAAAATTTGCTATGGGGGGGGGGGTCTTCTTTCCACCCAGTTTTACAGGATGTTCATACATAATTGCCTACGGAAAAGTAGAGTCTCACTTCTTTTGCCGGAGGGAGGCGATGGGGGGGGGGGGGTTTAGCAGAGTGTGTTAATGTACAAGTTTACCAAATTTAGGCTTTATTAAGTAAAGCACGAGTTGTCACCCCCTGAGATCACTACTACTTGAACAAAAGCACTTTTGTTAGATTTGGACGAAAAGGTAATGAGTGGCAATTTTTGTTGATTTGAGAGGACATTGTTCAGCTTTTCTAGGGGATGGGGGGGTCGTCTTTCTGCCAAGTTTTTCAAGATGTTCACATGTAATCGCCTAAAAAAATAGAATCTCATTGGTGGGAGGGGTCAGCAGAGGGTGCTAATCTGCACATTTACCAAAATGAATTCCATCTTTTGAGTATTTGTTTCCATTTTGGTGACTTTATTGGAAATCTAATGGGTTCTCCATGTTGCCATTTTGAATCTTCCTGCCGTAAAGTTTGAATATCTGATATTCACTTTATCATTTTAGCTGCACACGTGTTGGGAGTTTATTATTCTCTGCACAAGTGGCAACCATTGTTTGTGTGTATTATGGAATCGATCAATGCGACAATAAATGTTTCAGTGATTCAATTAATATTTTTTACATTTACTATTGGTATACCTATCAGTCTATCTAAATTTTGTAAAAAGTAAAGTTTTCTTAATTTTCTTTAATGAAAATCTTATATTTAATATAATCAACAAACCATAATTATGCCTATTAAAGGTGGGGAGGGGTCATCTAGAAGAGTGTGTCATATTTATTAAATGTTATTTTACTTATTATGGACCTGTCCCAGGGCAGCTATTTCAACTGGTAAAGTTTAAAACAAAAAGATATTAAAACAATATGGTCAAAAGTGTTCTTCCGTATATGTAGTATAATTCAAGCCTCTCTCTCTCTCTCTCTCTCCCCATTATTCAAAGGAACGCTTTGAGCCTGCTCTCGGCTTGCCAAGAACATCCAATCAAACTTCCTGATGTTGCTGATATATTCATAAAGGCTTTTTAAATTCAGCAGTTGAAACTATTTAGAATACAACAACAAAGTAACTGTTTACATTAATTTTTATGCCAATTTTTTTATGTAATGCGGCCATTTTCTTTTTTGATAATTTGTTATTCTTAAGTTATTGACTAGTTTCTTTTAACCACTTTTTTTTAATTTTAAATTTGCCAAATTCGTGTTTGGCTTCTTTTTTTTTAATTTCATTTGAAATGTAGAAGCTCAATCTACCAGATTTCACTCAGTATCGATGAGTTCTTCAAGAAATGAGATAAGATGAAGAGACAGTCCCAAATTTAGGAATGGTTTAAAGCGAAGTATAGGAGAGGTGGAAGAAGTTAGGGTTATTTGAGTGGGTGATCAACCTGATGTATTTAGTGTCTGTGGATGATTAAATACGTCACAGATCTCTCAGCCAGTCAACATTATACCCCTTGCATCCACATGTTCGTCTTTTCTTTTTTTTTTTTAGAAAAAGCATAAAAATAAGCTACTGTAACTAACCCTCAATGCTATATATATATATATATATATATATATATATATATATATATATATATATATATATATATATATATATATATATACACACACACATGAAATAGATAACTTTTGGCAGGTAGGGATGAAAGTGTTGTTTTTTTTGTTTTTTTTTTGATAGCATGTGGTAAAGTGGATTGGAAAAATAAATTTTTCTTTTTTACTTTCTCTTTTCTTTTTCTTTTTTATTTTTTCGTTCTCTTTTTCTGTCTTTTTCTTTTTTCTTTCACTTTTCTTTTTCTCTTTTCTTTTCTTTCCTTTTTTTTCTTTCTTCGACGTATACTTAAAGGCACCAATTATTTGGAACTTGGGATGAATTGAATGTTTAAATAACTAAAAAAAAAAAAAAGAAGAATTTTAAAAGCCAAACTCACTGTTTTTCTTTCCCAAACAAATGCCTACCCCCCCCCCCGCCACCTTCACTCTCGCCCATCAGTTATTCCTCATTCCATCCAACCAAAATAAATATTGACAGGATAATTTGATTCCGTGAACAAATGTAAGCCAGAGAATGGTATGTAGAGGTCGGCGCCAACAGTTGCAGGATGTAAAATAAGCCGATGAAGGTATCCACCATCGCCCTATGTAACGTCTTACCTGCATTTGCTGTTCATTTCGCTGTTTTCTCTTTTATTACAAGAAGCATGAAGTTTAAAATTGGACGTGGGATCTGTTTTTCAGACTTAAATGTCCATTTTTAACTAAATTCAAAATATTAGTACGTATAAAGCTAAAATTCATTCGATAAACATAATTCAACATTTGATAAAATTAGATTTAAATTTAAAAGTTCATAAAGACTTTTTCAACAATCAGATTTTAAAAAAACCTGCATTTGGAACATTAGGAAGTTTCATCAGATGTCCAGTTGGCTTGGCAGGCCGAGAGCAGGCTCAAAATAGTGGCGTTGAAGAACCGCTCGTAGAACCAAGTCAATTCACGGTGATCTCTGGTTTTATTTATCTTCCTCCCACAAGGTAAGATGTGACACAAGGTCGGGAAAGTGGGAATTGAAAAACCAGCGCTCGAGAATTTGAGCGCCTTGGCCATTAAAAATTGCCCGGGCAGTCCCGTCGGCATTCCCCGGTAGGGGCGCCTCAGGCGATTAGCAATAAACTAACTCCTTCTCAAAGGGTGAGAAGGCAAAGCCTGGGAGGGTGCACCTCCTAGAACTGCACAGGACAGATCAGACCGATAGACCGGCGTAAATCAAGACCCAGACAATATCGGTCTATGGGGTGTCCCCCGGCTGGTGTGGCACGTCATTAATAGACTAAGGTGGTTGAGGAAGTGCCCTTGTAGCGGAGCCGATCACTCCATGGCAGTCGGTTGGAATACAAATCTGTCGAGAGGGTGACATCCCCCCCCCCCCCAAAAAAAAAAATGCCACCCATGGAATCGTTAATAAAATTCACAATCCTTTCGACAATTCAACTCTATTTGTGACAAATAAACTTCAGTCTATGCCTCACTTGTCCACCAAGTTTCAGTCATGAATGTCCAACAGTCTTTTTTTATTGCCGTTCTATGATCAAGGTATAATCATCCTGACACATTGGCTTTAGTTAGATCACCGAAGTTAAGCGATGTTGAACCTGGTCAGAACCAGATGGGTGACCATTTGGGAATATCAGGCGTTGTACGTGGGAGAGCGGCGACACCTTCCTGCAAAAAGCCAACGTTGTTGTCTCCACTAACCGGGATACACATGTGACTGAAGTCTGTTAATGAATTTAATTCTCTAGAAACTTCCTTATTCGATGGAAGCCGGCTCATCCTGACCAGGATGAATGCTGCAACAGGTACCAGGTGGGTATGATGAGGGGGGGGGGGGGGGCACTTTGGTGATCGTCTCATCAGTAGATGTGATCCTGAATGAGACCATTATACTTTTTATTTTTATTGAAACTTCCATATTTATTGAAATCAAAAATAAAATAGAGGAAAACATAAGGATGTAAGTTCTTCGCTTTTTTTTAATCCAGAAAAAGCGGATTTCCGTTGAAATCTCTAGAGCCTCTTATGTATGTGAGTTCTCAGCTTTTTGATCACAATTTACTTTGTGTTTTTTTAAATAAGAAAATGCTGATTTTCCCTCTTATGATAGTTCTCTCTGAAAACTGAAAGTGTTAATTTTGCCATTAAGACTAACACTTGAAGCAATTTATGATTGGGGTAGGGAAGTTAGATGACTTTTGTTTCATAAAAGAATGACTTCCTATTTCTTCCACCCATTTACGCATTTGGTGTCTTTATCTTAATTTTGACTTTCTTAGTTGAAATTAATTGAGTTGTTTAGGAAAAAAGTTGTTTTGTTGTGCTGCCCTCTCTCCATGCATACAAGGGGCCATGGACCCCAGGTTGAGAAATGTATCTCAATTTCAGCTTTTTTTACCATTGGCTACTCACGTCCCTGAAAACAAAACCAAATTTTACAAAATCCTATTCAAAACATAGCATTTGTAAATATGACTGTATTTTCAATTCTTTTTCTCAAGACCTTCCACCCATAATGTAAGTTATTACCTTTTATGTCATTCTATCGTCCATTAGTTACTAAGTTCTGGCTAGAATTAAAAAATTAATCGAATATTTATTTGGGGTAAAAGTCGGTTGGTAATGACTAAATCATTATTTTATTTTTGCAGGTGTGTGCGTGCATAGTGTCAGCTTTAAAAAAAAATGTTATTTGTGATTGAATAAAACTTCATTTAAGAGATAACAAAACTGAATTTTTAAAAATCCTCTTAAAAATAGCATTTGTAAATATGACTGTATTTTCAATTCTTTTTCTCAAGACCTTCCACCTATAATGTAAGTAATTACCTTTTACGTCATTATATCGTCTATTAGTTACTAAGTTCTGGCTGGAATTAAAGTGTTTTAATTAAATATTTATTTGAGGTTAAAATCTGTTGGTAACTACATTATTAGTATTGCAGATGTGTGCGTGCATGGTGTCAGCTACTTTCTTTTTTTAATATTATTTTGCCCAACCCATTCCTTTCACTGACAGTGAAATACGACCCCAAGAAACATATTTTTGAGACAAAGCAATCCCAACACAAGCATAATCAATATTGAATACTTTAATGGGGTTTTACAATAATAATAATGTGGGGTCTGCGTTGGTGCCAGGCATCCATAAACAGCAAAAAGAATGTTTTACTTTATTTTTTTATAGCTTAAATATTGATTATTATAGAAATTTTAAAATGAGATTAAAAATAGTAATATTGGGTTCAGGCGTGGGGAAGTTTCTTGGGTCCTTTACTAAAGCTATCGATCACAAATATATAGGGGATTGACTTTACTTTATATATTAGATATATGTAAAATAAGAGGAAAATCGGATAGATCCAAAATAATATATTTATATTTGCTGTTTATTAGTAAAAGACTTAATCAAAATTCAGTTAATTTTTTTTTTAATTTACAAAAAAAACAAAAAACATTAGATACTTTGATGATAGTGATAGCGAGGCAGAAAGCGGAAGAAAGCGGAGAGAAAAAAAATTCTGTCATTGTTGTAAATTTAAAATAAATTTATTTTTAATAATGAAGACAAAATATAAATATTCACAATATGATTTAGATTACCTGAACTACTGCTCTCATCTTGGATGTTATTCTCACAATGTTTTGTCCTTCTTCAGATGTGTCTTGTCAAACTCGGGAATCTGTGTGGAATTTCATGGGGGTAGCTTGCTCTCGTTCATGATCAGGTAGAAGTGTAAAGTAATTTGTAATTGTATTCTTAGTATCGCCCGTACTGAGAATTGAATCTTTAACCCCCCCCCCCCAGAAGACTGTCACTTAGAACTGATTATCACTTAGCACTTTTATCCGTTGCGCCATGGGTTCGTTCGAAATTCTGTATAGATTTCAGAGTTCGACAAGACTCACCTGGAGAAGGTCGGAGGTTACATTGACCGAAACGTTGTGAGAATAACATCCAAGATGGAAACAGTAGTCTAAATAATAATAATACGAATTATCAATCTTTATTTTAAAAATTGCAAATATGAGTTTATTTTCGGTCTATCTGGCTTTTGTTCCATTTATTCTATATTTTGTCAGATTTTATCCAAACTTTTCTTCGTAGGCATGTATAAAGAGAGAGAAGGAACGAGATGTGTCTTCTGAAGGAATTATTAATAATTAGCAGGAAGACCCGACATTGCTCAGGATTGAATGAGGATCACTACTATGTACTTTTTCACTCTGCTCATAACACCATCCTATTACTTTCTTTGTTTCTATTGCCCCCCCCCTCCTCCCGTTTTGCCCCCTAATATAGTCGGAAGAAGCTGAAATATGGAAAACTGTAAATTAGTGTCTTATACATATGGTTTTAATTTCATTAAAATCGAATATACGTATTTGAAGTTTTAAGAGAGTTCTGTCTTCATGGGTCACTTAGAGGTGGGAGCACATAAATATTTGGCACATAGAGATTAACATAGAAATTTGGGACCACTTCCATTATCTTCCTCGGAGAATTTTATACATATGATATAAATTTCATAAAAATAGGATATATTTAAAGTTTTAAGGGACTTATGCTCTCATAGCCCTCTTAGAGGTGTACTTACAGATTTGGGAACACTTCCATTGTTTTTCTCCCGTAAATTTTGCATAAGAAAACACTTTTAGATTTTATGTAGATTCTCTAACCTTTATTTCTATAGGGAACACACAAACATCACACACACACATACGCATTGAGCTTTATATAGATAGATAGATTAGGTTGTTCGGGAAATAAGCACCGATTTCAAACTGTTATCTCCTCAAAGGAGCATAATAAATAAATAAGAAGTTGCATATATTGTTTTATGAACATCATACTTGGTCTATGCGTTTAGCTGTGGGTACGTTACGCTTTTGTTAAGAATCCCACTTCTGACACCAGTTTTATAAACGTTATGCCATGGCTCCAATGTTCTAAATGTGTTATAAACATAAAATAGAAATAACTTATTGTATAAATTAACAAAAAGCGAGATTATGCAAACATAACAAGTGTTTATTAAATAAAGAAAAGACCAAATAAAAGTTCTGCTCCGCTCTGGGGAGTCTTTGATATGGAGCTGGTTTAGATAAGACCGAGTATGGTTTATCAGTCCAGAGTTATAAAACTTGGCAAATAATGAAAGTTAAAAATAAGTAATTTGTTTTCCTTTTTGTTTTTTAAAATGTTTTTTTCATATGGCACATACCTTTTCATAGCCTTTTTTTTTGTGTGTGTGTGTGTGTGTTAATTGACACACTTAGTGGAAGATATTTACACAGGATTTTAGGTCCGTTCTTTCTTGGATCCTTGTATACGGGGATATAGTTTTCGATTTGAAGTGCTGGGTCGGCACAAAATCTTGACGCGACTTCACCCCTCCACTCCTGAAATCTGACTGTCTCGTCTTTTGCGGATATTTTTTTTTGTGTGGAGTTGACGGCTATATGAAAGATATTGTCACATAATTTTAGATTCTGATGTCCGCCTTTCGCTGATAGTTTTAGTGTGGAATTGACGGCTATATGAAGGATATTTTTATAGAATTATTAATTCTGATGTCCGTCTTTCACGGATAGTTTTTCGGTGGCGAGATATAGGTAATCTCGTATCCAGAAAGGAATTTGTTGACTTCGTCTATATGGACAACTTTGTCACATTGTATTTTTCCTTGTGAATCTCCTTTTGTTTTTTTGTATGCGGGGGATCTATTATTTCAATTTCTGCTTGGTCGGCAGCAAATCTGGGAAACGTTATCTTTCCTCCACCGTTGTAATCCGTCCCATGTGCGGGGATATGTATTATTTCGATTTCTACCTGGTCGGCAGCAAATCTTGGAATGTCATCTTACCTCCACCGTTGTAATCAGTCCCATGTGCGTGGATATATGTTTTCGATTGACTGCTCTTTGAGCCTCAAATCTAGATACATCCCTTTATGCGGGTATATATTGTCATACGATTTGACTGCCCCGCTAGCAGCAAATCCCGACATGTCTTGACTCCACCACTGCCACGAATCAACTCCCCGAGTTTCTTGTCCGGCTCTTCCCGCTCCCTGTCTAGGGCCCTCGGTTTGCATAGCAACAGGCTTTTCTCCAATTTAATTGGTTGCCCTTCATCCCCCCCCCCCCCCCCGCAAACTGGCCTCTCGCTGTTTAGACTACATCCGGTCCCAATTTTTAATGTGTGTTCCCTTTTTGGTGAATTGTACATTACTTTTGTTATTGTAGGAGAACATGTGCCAACAAGTCCCATATTCTTCTTTTCATGCTTTATGGGGCAAAATATGTGGATATAACAGTTGCAAAGAAGAATAAGGTCACATTACAGTAATACAATGTCGTCGCCAGTGTAAATTTTGCTACTCAACTACTTGAGTGGATTACAAAGTATTATATACTTATCGGAAGAGTCCATTGTGTATCTAAATAGATAGGATACCACAACACATAACCAAATATTTATTCATTGAACTCATGCGGAACACATTTATCTATCCCTTTTACTTTACCAATTTGCTTCTGATGGTCGGAAACCGTTAAAATACTGACATCAAGTGCCTTAAATATTTCTCTGACACTTCTTTGATGTAGGTTTTGTTCAACAATTGCTTCCAAACGTCATTGTCAAAAGTGCATGGCTGTCCTCTATCTTTATCTTCACGGCTCTTAATACCACTATGGAATTTCTGTAACTACCTTTGTACAGTCTGGTCACTTGTGGACACTTCTCACATGTCTGTTTGACAGCCGCTTCAGAAGCATTATGACCAACTTTGAACTCCTGCAAGAATGTATTTCTTCGAGTTTTACTGTTTATGTATGGCAGCATAACTAGACATGTCTGCCCAACAGCTGCTGCTGCTGCTTATTCTCTATTTCTGTCAGCAGCCTCTGATTCCTATTAGCATTTGAGCAATCTCTGTCCATCGGCCCGAAGTATCTGAAATATATTTTGCTGTATTTGAAATAAAACAGATTTCGTCACAACTTTTAGTTGTAAAGATTATATGGAATATGAATATGGACCTAAAAAGATATTTGCCAAAATGAATTCTCGAGCTTTGGAAAATTAAATAATTCGTTGATATATTTACTTTTTATTGTCATTTTTTTGTAAAGATTCACTATTTAAAAAAATTAAATTGACATACCAAAAAGTAAAGAAACGTTTTTTATTCAAACTTAAACGGACGTTTTCTTTCCTTTTTTAAGTTTAACCCATATTTTTTTTTAATATTCCTCCTTAAGTCTGAAAAAGAAAAATTCTTTGTTCACTTTTTACAAAGATGTTTTCGAAACATTAAGAGTGAAAAAAAAAATTATTTTTATTTTTTTTCATCTTTGTTATTACATGTTTCAAAATTGTATTCTGAAGATAATTGGAAATTGATTTAAGAGTACACATCAATTATGATACAGCTATTTTAGAGCTATTTCAGCTATTTTTACCTTCAATTAGTAAATTGCTGAAGAGTTTAGTTCTTGACATACAAATGCAAAAAAAACTATTGTGACCTACTCTAATAGTATTCAAAAAAATAAATAAATAAGCATGTTAGAAAAGTATTAATGATTCAGTGAATCAACAAGAAAGAATGGGTTGTTACCTTGGGATGATGATGACTATCCTGGTCGAAATGTCCTTTGTTTATTAAAAGTTGTTGATTTTGATGTTGCTACTGCTGCTGTCTCACTCGTCACTGTGGCGGTTACGGCTGGCAGGAGACAAGCTTTAGACAATAATGACAAACATCAGGAAAGACAAGAAACTGCTATTGCTGTAATGTAGACAAGATCTGGTCGACCGTCATTGTCGTCGTCATGATGAAATGACACTGTGTTTGCTGGCAGAGATTCCTCTAGCAAGAGTTGCTGGCGGATACAGCATCTTGTCAAGTAACATAGCTAGGGTAAGTGTAAAATTCTGTAGAAAACACTGCAAAAATAGCAACCTAAATCAATTTTTCTTAAATGAGGCGAAAATCCAGTCGCTATTTTCCATTCAACATATCAGCACCAAGATTCTGTATATCTTTATTAGTCTTAATAATATACTTCGACTAGCAGGGCAGTGTTGCTCAAGGTCCTGGAAACGAAAATAGAAGCGTTACAAAAAGTGTGTTTCTTTTAAAACTTCCTCATTTACGTTACTTTCTGAACGCACTTCTTCCTTCGCGGACTGCCTCTCTCTCTTTCTTTCTAATTCATATGCAAACTTTTGGCAACAACTTCAGTATGATAAAAAGAAAAGAAAGCAAGAAAAATCAAAATCATTAGCATTGGACTGTTTGACCTAGTTTCAATGTTATTTTTTGAACAACTTCAAGTAATGACAAAATATTTTTCTGCCCCCCCCCCACCCAACTACAATGTACTAATTTGGCTCCTGGTGATCAGAAACTAATGAATATTAGAGTATCTTTCTACCATAACCAGCTTGGGGTCATACTGAATCAGAATGTGTAAGATTTTGTGTTACATAGCCTAGGGTGGTCATTGAAATGAGCCTAGTAATCATTTACTTACTTTAATCATTTGTATATTAATCATCTTAAAATTATGGAGCATTGTCATGAAACACATGTGTTGTCATCCTTCTGAGTGAGGGCAATTTCGTTTAGTGTAATAAAAGTTGTCAATATCTTACATTGATTATCATTCAATTAATTCAACAATTCGTTCTCTGAAGATGAATAATTTATTCGGCCATGATCGTCCTGTAGGCTTAAAAGTCAAAGGAGTAGGGAAGAGGTAAAAAGCGATGGAAAGACTCTCAATTACTTAACTTTTATGTCCATTAATTCTATCTTCAGTAGTATAATTAATACGTTTTGTCTCAACTAAGGCTTACACAAAGACTGCTTAGTTATTTAACTTTTTGTTAGGCCATTCTGAAAACGTTTTCTCAGCTCGGCTGCTTCCTCTGAACTGTCAAGAATTGCACCCCTACTGTCTCTGTCACATGTCTGACATCATGTCTGACTTAATATTATTGACTTTTTTTCTCACGATTTTTTTTCTTTACTAATGAGTCATCGCTTATCAAGGCTAAAAGTCACTTGAGGATAAGACTTAATACGATGGATATTCAGCTGAATGATAAAGAATATTATTAGAAGATTGAAAACGATTAATTGAATGAACACAATTTGATTACTTATGAGGACGGTTTATGACAAGTATTTGTTGACATTGGATTTGAAGACTACCATGTTGTAGCTTGCAGGGAAGCAGTCCCATAGTGATGTGTTCCACGGATGAGAAGTTCTTGGAAAGAAGCTCTGTTCATAGAAATTTTGTTTGATGTTAGACACACAGAGGAAGAAAAGAAAGTTTTTTGAAGTGGTGGTAGGAAGTCAAGTTCTTGCTGTGAATGTCTTACAAGGAGACACCAGAGATTGGAGCTTAGTTGAGTATCTTCCATGGAAACTACGATTGAATACAGAAAGACTAAAAAAATCTCTTCTGTAAGAAAGGGGCTGTAAGGAGGAGAGGGAATCACCCCCCCCCCCTCACACACACACACAGGCGCACGCACACTAGATTACAAAGTCGATTTTGTATTCTGTCAGGGCAAGGAAGAGTGCTCTGAGCGACATCTACCCAGATATGGCGTCAGTACTCTATCTTTAAGTGTATCTGACTATTATATGAGTACAGGATTGCATTAGGATTCAGCTACTTTCTGGAGGGGTAGAATGATCCAACCATTTATCCAGCAACCTTAGCAAGCGGTTGGATATCTTTCATTTTAGATTTAGAGCTTCTCCAAGAAAGGTCAAACATTTGAACCCTTTGTAACCCCTTGACAGAAATGTTTCTTGCTTTCAGCATAACACCAGATTTATCTAAACAAATATATTTTAATTAATATTAGTTTATTTTCGCTTTATTTTTGAACGATCTTGGTACGGTACCTGGATATGTCATATTTCCATCTTTACCTCGCTTCTATCACTTTACAGCTAGTATGAAAAAAAAGATTTGTGAAATTTTGTTGGAAAAAATAGTATTTGCATGAGAGAGTAAGTAACCACGATGAATGTCTTGACAAAAGAACATTAGAAATTGTTTTTAAGCAAAAATAATTTGCTTTGAACTAATGCTGAATATCTACATTTTTGGTAGATTATCAAAAAAAGGTCAGTTAGTTTCAAAAAAATATTTATGTAACAGTTTTTTTTTTTAATATTATTATGTTATGTTAATTTCTTTAAATTCATAAAACACGTATCCAGTTAAAAAAATTCTTAGACTTAAGTTAGATCCGAACTCGGGTATTGACATTATAAAAACTACTGCTTTAGTAATGTGTACTCTGCCTATTCCTTTTTTGTCAAACAATCACATGTTTCTATTTGTGTATGAACAAATAAATGCTAAAAAAAACAACTTTTTACTAGTATATAGATTGATACAAGCAAACGTACCCACCAACATTTAACAAGTGTATATTTGATAGTTTCGGACTTTTAGCCAGACACAAAGACAAACAGAAATACGACTTTATTAATATCAATAGCAGGAAGACCCGACGTTGCTCGGGATTGAATGAAGATCTTTACTATGTACTCTTTCACTATGCTCATAAAACCATATTACTGTCTTGTTTTTACTGCTTCCCTACCCCCGTTTTGCCCTCTAATATTATTGGAAGAAGCTGAAATGTTGGAAAACTCTCTGAATCAAAGTCTTATAAATATGGTTTAAATTTCATTGAAATCGGATATACATATTTTAAGTTAAAGGGGGTTCTGTTCCCGATGGATCCCTTAGAGGTGGGGGAACATGGATATTTGGCACATAGATATTCGGCACATTGAAGGTAACATTGTCTTCCCCAGAAAATTTTATACATATGGTATAGATTTCATAAAAATAGGATATATTTGAAGTTTTAAAGGAGATTCGGCCCCCATAGGTCCCTTAGGTCAAGGGGGCACTTAGAGATTTGGGACCATTTCCATTGTCTTCCCCAGAAAATTTTATACAAATGATTTAAATTTCATAAAAATAGGATATTATTAAAGTTTTAAGGGGTGTATGCCCTCAAAGCCCTCTTAAAAGTGCACTTGGAGATTCGGGAACACTTCCATTGTTTTTCTCCAGTAAATTTTGCATAAGAATACACTTTTAGATTTTATGTATATTCTCTAACCTTTCTTTCTATAGGGAACACACAAACATCACACAGATATTGAGTTTTATATATATAAATAGATTAAGTAAGATTTCCACATGATTTGAGGGTGTGATAGGTTGTATGATTTTGTAGACTGCATATGATGAGTAAGGAATGCTTTGTTTGTCTGGGTCAAAAATCAATTCTTGGTTAATTTTAGTTTTTGGCGGATCAACATGAAATTTAAGACTATATGCATTTCTCTGTGACTGATCATAGCAATAACAGTAGTTGTACAACTATACAAGAATTTCTTGGACGTATTTAGCAATCAGTCTTATAAAAACCTTATAATGACTATTATGATTAACTAGTGTCCACCTTACGTCAAAAATGATGGGTACAAAAGTATGCTTCGTCAGTGTTCGCACTAATATTCACATAAAATAACGTCTTAATTGATGAAGTTAAAAGAAAAACAAATAAGAAAGAAAGAAAACCTCTCAAACTGGAAAGTTAAAAAAAATAAAATAAAAATTTATATAAATATTAGTGCGAACACTGGCAAAGCTTAGTGCTTTTTTGACGAATGGGTGTACACTCGTATAGTATATTATGTATATATATATATATATTTTTAGTATTTACTTCTACAGTGCTCAATACGTAAGTAGAGCTAGGTAAAGCAATTAACCTGATGACCGCCCCTCCCCCCGAATGAAAAATGAACGTTTTTGTGTAGCTTACTTGCCATAAGTATATGTTGGTACTCTTTATCTATAGCAAGAAACTTGAATTAGCGGCTAGATATTAAAACAAATGATGCCGGATGTTAACAAACATCAAATACATTTGGCAAAGATACTAAAAAAAAATTTTTTTTAAATGGAAGGGAAAAAACGTATAAATCTGTATAGAAAGCAGAAAGAACAAAGAAAACGTCTTGTGGCAATAGAGTGACGGTGCTCGATCTTACTTCCCTTTCCTTATTTGTCAGACAGTTTTGTACAACTTATGTGTGATGCAACGAATATATATATATATATAAAAATACACATTGTTTTTTATTATAGTGTGAAGGATGCTGTCATTTATAATTATTAGCATATGAGCATCATCCCGTTCAATAAAAAATGAAGAGAGATTTTTCTTTTTACTAAATAGTCACCAATTATCAAGGCAAAAAGCTACTCGAGGATAAGCATTAATGAAATTCAGGATGGATTGCCAGTTGAATGATGAAGAATATTATGAGAGGATTGAACATGATGAATGGAATGGGCAAAATTTTGAATTCTTATGAGGACGGTTTATGGCAATGTTACATTCTTTGAACAAGTTAATCAAGCATTGAAAAAATAGGCAGTTTTTCTTATATATATCACCCACTGATATGAAAGAGGAATAAATATTGATGATTAAACAATATTTTTAGTCATGAATAAAGGAATGGCGAGGGTGGGGGGGGGTTCACTCCCTAATTCAGATGTACTCCTTTACTTTAAAAAAACATCATACTCATCAAAATGTGGCTTTATCGTTTATTGCTACTTTACATAAAGTGACCACATTGAGGGGGAAGGGGGAGGGGCTTAGCTTGAGAAAGAAGAAAAAATTGTCTCATTCTCACTTGCTAATTGGTGAGTGGGAAGGAGACAGACAAGTTTTCTTTGAAGTGACTCTCAGTAGACATTACAGACATATATCTGTGTTGTTCATTCATACGTTAGAATCATGTTAACACACCAGTTCTTGTTAGATCATCGAAGTTAAGCAATGTTGAACCTGGACAGTATCAGATCGGTAACCATTTGGGAATACCAGACGCTGTATGCAGAGGACAGCAACACAGCCTTGCAAAAACTAACGTTGTTAAAATCAGGTTGTGGCTGACAATAGCAAAATAGAGGGTATCTTCTATATAATGTCTATATTTTCAAGGTGAGAAACATGAGGTTGTAATGCACACTGTACATGTATAGAAACAAAAAGAAAAGAAAAAAATAAATATATATATACCAATACATACTGGCTATTATTATAGCAGAGAGGATAATTTCTTGAGAATGGCTAGTGAACTAACCGAAAGCACTAGGAAATGGAAATAAAAACATGGAAATATCAATCTCATTTCGAAATATCAGAGATCTTAACTACTTTTAGAGAGTAGAGAATCTTGCATTACTAGTAAATAATAAATTCCCAACCAATAAAGTGGATGATATAACTGGAAATCGAAACTGAAACTTTGAGATCTTCAGTCTGAGGTTTTACCAACTGACCTATTTGAACTTTCTTATAAATAGATCTTAAAACATTACCTTAACAAAATAATTATAACTTTGGCATGACATCATATTTAATTTACTAGAATTAATGGGATTGTAGGGCCCATTAATTCTAGTAGTTTAAAAACCAAAACAAAAATAAAGCAAATTGCAAGTAAAAACACTACCGGACAATGCCGGATAGGAACAGCTAGTTCTTTAACATATATGTGTATATGAAGTTTAAGGTGATAACCAAAACACACTCTATTTAACAAAGAGAGGGGATCTTGATAGATACTGCCACCTCGGGTCAGATTGGATCTGAAAATAATGACAACTAGTAAGTGACTTCACACTCTCCAAAGCTTCCAAATGGGCGCCTCCACACCAGATGCATTTCCGCACTATTAAAAAAAAAAAAGGACAAATAGATATGATCCTAACAGGTACAACCATTCCGGGTCAAAGGAGACCTGGTAGTAATGGCAACTAAGAAGTAACTCTACGCACTCTAAAACTCCCAATTAGAAGTCTCACTGCCGGATGCAGTTCTATGTCCTTATTTACTTGCCTTCATGCGAGGGTAGAATTAGACACAAGGTCGGTTTTTAATGTGGAGAAATCTAACTCCCTAAAAAGGAGCACTCTGAAGTAGGACAAAAATTTAAATTGCCTCAGTCTAGAAGGATTTCTCATTCACTGACCAAGGACAGAAAAGATGAAATGTAGTATCAGAAAAGGATGCAGTGTCATGCCATACCCAGACGTGGCTGTCGTAATTTGTAATGAAGGTCACGACCTTCATTACAAAAGTCATGGTAAAAACTGACTTTACTGTTTGCCTGCTAAAATTGCGTTTTTTTTTTTTTTTTTTTCTGTAATTTCCCAAATATAAAGATGCGTTCTACTTGCGTCATTCCATGTTGCCAGGGAGATTGTGGAAATGGCCCAAAAGTAAATGATTTTTTTTCTTTCCGAAAGATAAAGAATTGTTTCGGACTTTGACATGTTTTATTAAACGGGATAACTTCACTCTTACGAAATATAGCAAGGTATGTCAAGTGATGTATTTAAAACTTAATTAACTAGCAAATATATTAACTAGTAAATATATGCTCCCTCTGATCGCATATCTTTGCTAGGCTCGGGGTATTATATAATTGTGACAGAACTATATACAATACGTAGTTAATGCAATATTCTCTCTTTCTAAAAGTAGATAAATACCTAAGATATTTCGAAATAAGACAAATTCCGCAATGTATTTATTACGTTTAAAAAAAAATGTGACTGACGGACGGACAAAATCTGTATTTATATAATAACTTTTCAAAAAGTTTTTTTCAGACCCCACAATATTTTTATAAATAAAATAAAGTCAAACTTATATCCTTTTTATAGATGTGAACATAAACACAGACACTACAAATTTTTATAAATAAAATTAAGTCATGGCCGCCAGCGATTAAGGCATTGCATTAAAGTTCGATTTTCAAGTCTTTAAAAAATAAATTAGAATTTTATTTCAGGATAAAAAAGACAATTTAAGACTAATTAATAAATTTCATCCAAAATGTGTGTGAAAATCAAACGAAATAAGCGAGATATTCAAATAATCCCTATAGTACACTTGCATTGCAATGTTATTTTTTGTGAAAATATTAAGTAAACAATGCGTTATTAAATGATAATATTGTTAATTCGAGAAATTAATTTTTCTTCAAGTTATATTGATTTTATTAACACAGAATTTTAGGGATTTTTTCGTAATATATGAGTACTATATTTTAAAAGATTTTTATTGTTAACACCTACGATGCTTTATTTCATTAAAAAAATACATTCATGCGTTTTTTTTTTAGTACCCTGTTATATAACTTTAGTAAAGTTTTTTTTTAGTATCTTGTTATATAACTTTAGTAAAGGTTTTTTTTAGTATCTTGTTATATAACTTTAGTAAAGGTTTTTTTTGTTTACACGAAATAATACATTTGCACTAAGATTTCTAATAAAGTAATGAGTTAATTATGTTCCGTGATCGTTAATTAATAAATACTGAAAATTTCACTAAAATTGGTTGATTTCCTGGATATTTATGAATTTTTAAGTGAAGTGAGGGGTCAAAATGTTTAAACATTTTGGAGATCGACCATTCATTTTGCCCAGAGTCTGACTGTTCGACAGATCTCGTTTGCTACTTTATAGCATGACGTCATTTTCCAGTGCACCGGCCTGGTTATATTACGACGGCCACAACCTCTTGTAAAATTAAAAAATGATTAATGATGTTTTCATTAAAAATTTTCGTAGTATAATTTTACTGTAGTTGTTTAATTTTACATAAATTCTTACATTTGACATTGTGAAAACTGTGTTGTGAAATGATATACCCTCAGGACAGGTAAAATTAATTCCCCAAAACAGAACAGAACAGTTTCGCACTATTTTTATGTCCCCTTATGAAGATTAAAATCAAGATATATGTTTAGAATCCTCATTCCAATTTTGATCAAAATCGATAACATGATTTGGATTCTAGAAAATTTCTAAAATTTAAGGCTTAAGCTTAAGGAATCTTAAGAAGAAATTGAAATTCAGGAAATCTTGCTTAATTGATGTCTAATGATTATAGGTCAAATTTAATGAAAATCTAATATATTTAAATTTTCAAATAGGAGGTTGTGCCATATTATGTCTCTTAAAAACCGTTTAAAACACTCCAAAGAAACTGAAAATTGAGGAATATTTCTTAATTGATGTCTAATATCTATTATTAACAAAAATCGGCGATATCTGAATTTTAATCAAGGACTTCTACCCCCGTTTTTACCCAATTTCATAAAACTAAATAAAACTATCCCTAATGATCGGTTAATTAGTTACGGAGTGAATCCTGTACATACAAATATATAAACATATACACGTACCTAACTTTATATAGAGATAATACATATAACAAATACTGCCCCATGGGTATCATTTTATTTTTAAATTGTGTCTATGAACGTTTATTTACAAGGGAATGAGGAAATATGCAATAAAAACTACTAAATAAAAACCACACAAAACTCGAAAATGTATGCAGCAACAAGGAAAATGAAGCACTTAATCTTTTTTTCTGTTCTTTCTCTTTTTGATTTATAATTGTTCTGAACTTACTTGACCAGGAAAAACATGAAGGACCAATGAAAGACCCTAAACTCTTTCCCTCTCCCTACACACACACACAGCTGTCTGCATAAAAAGAAATTTTTCAAGGGTGTATTAGTCCACCTTATATAGCACCTTCCTCTACATTTTTAAGGAACTATTTGCTCCATACAGAATATTTAATAATAGTAATAATAATGATGATGACAATAATAATAATAATGATGATGACAATAATAATAATGACGATAATAATAATAATGATGATGACAATAATAATAATGATAATAATAATAATAATAATAATAATAATAATAATAATAATAATAATAATAATAATAATAATAATAATAATGAAAACATTGTGTACAGAGCTCAAGTGCACTACTACTCATCAAAAGTGAACGTACATGTGTATGAGGGGGGGGGGGCAGGGGAGGCATCAGTGTAGTTTTGGCGAACTCACAGGAAGCATGAGGGTTTTAAAGGATCATTCAGTGTCCTGGCAGCCAACGACTAATGTAGGCAGTTTGTTCTATGCTTCAGCAATTCTGAGCGTGAAAAAATGTTTCCGAAAGTTCTGACTTTATAGGCATGTCCACGTGTGTTAGACACATGATAACAAAACCACTCGGACCCCAGTTTTGCTCCAAGCAAAATGAATGGCTCTCTCCTTGAGGAAGCCCCTTGTTTTGATAAGCTCCTAGGACTGATTTTCCCTCCAGATCTAAAACGGAAAATGTATGTCTAGTCTGTAGCTAAGGTCGCTGGAAAAATGGTTGAATCTTTCTACTGCTCTCGAAATTACCTGACTTTAGATGCAATCCTCTACCTATATAAGAGGCAGATTCAACCTAAGATAGAATATTCCTGCCACATCTGGGGACGTACTACAAAATTTACTTCGAAATCTAGTGGCGAGGTTATCTCTTCTCTTCCCTTTCTCACAAAAGAGACGTTGTTAGTCTCTCTCTACTCGATTTGGCCTTTTGGCTAAGATCAAAGTGTAGTATCTGTTCCGATGGATATTGCACCCCATAGACTGGTATTGTCTTGGCCTTCGGGGCTTGATTTACGCCGGTCTATGGGTCTGTCCTGTGCAGTTCTAGGAGGTCCACCCTCCCAGGCTTCGCCTCCCCTCTTTGGGGAGGAGTAAGTTTAATGCTTACTGCCTGAGGCACCCCTACCGGGTAATGCCGACGGGGCTGCCCAGGCAATTTTTAAACCCCACTTTCCCGACCCGACCTTGGGTCACATCTTACTTGTGGGAGTAAGATAAAAACTGGCCTTGTGCCTAACTCCTGGAGAGGAGTAAATCAATACTCGATCATTATTTCAATGGAAGGTGGTCGACTGCTTCAATTTCTGGTTCCTCCTTGTAAGACATTCTCAGCAAGAACTCTTCTTCTACCACAATGGAAAGAAACTTTGCTTTCTCCCTCCATGTGCCTAGCATCAGGCAGAATTTCCATGGACAGAGCTTCTTTCTGGTGGTTGCCGTAGAACTGCTTCCCTGCTGATTACAACTTGGTCGTTTTCATATCCAATGTCAAAAAATTCTTGTTATAAAAAATTCTTGTTATAAAAAATTCTTGTTATAAAAAATTCTTGTTATAAACCGCTCCATAAGTAATCAAACTCAGTTCATACCATTGATCCATATTAGTACTCCCATAGTGTTCCTCATTTTTCAGTTGTCAATCATTTTGTCTTATTAACCATTATTCTACAGTTGCCCTTGGCTTTGATAAATGGTGACCCAATAGTATATATATATATATATATATATATATATATATATATATATATATATATATATATACAAGTGAGACAATCGAAATAATAGTAAGCAAAAGAACAACGAACGCTGCAATCACCAATAAAAATAATTACATAAAAATACATTAAAAATATTTAGGTGATAAAAATCGTACATATTTCTAGACGGAGCGTCTTGGTCCAGTGGTAGAACGCTGAACTACAGACATCAATATCGAAGGCTCTGTCTAAGTTAGCCATGCTGATGACGGCTGTGAGCCAGAAACACGTGTCCATGGATTACTTTTATGTACGTATAAAATAAAAAAATATATATTAACGGAAAAAATACGTCCTATGAAGTTAAGGGCGACTAATAATGCAATTTTCTGCATCTTAATCACTTAGGAAAGTGAGACAATCGAAATAATAGTAAGCAAAATAACAACGAACGCTACAATCACCAATAAAAATAAATTATATATATATATATAAGTTAAGTATGTGTATATGTGTATGTATGGGATTCACTCCTAAACTAATTAACCACTAATTACCAATTTTGGAACACAACTGCTATGCATAAGGAGTCATAATATGGACTATATTTAGTTTCATTTAGATTTATGATACCTCTGATTTTGGGGAAATTTTAACTATAGGTATTAGATATCAATTAATAAATACTCCCCCAAGTCCAGTTTCTTTGGAGTATTTTAAAGTGTTTGTTTATTGGGGGGGGGGGGGGGCATAATATAGGCACAACCTCTCATTTAAAAATTCAAATATATCAGATTTTCATGCATTTAATCCACACTCATTAGACACTAATCAAGCCAGAATCACTTCTTTCAATTTTTAAGCCCCCTTAAGCTTAAACCTTAAATTTTAGACAGTTTCTAGAATCAAAATCATGTAATGGATTTTAATCAAAATTAGAATAAGGATTCTAGATATATGGTTTAGTAACATTCTATCTTGATTTTAATATTCTTAAGGGAGTATAAAATTGGTGCAAAACTGTTCTGTCGTGAGGGGGGGGGGGTAATTTTACCGGTCATGAGATGTGTATTCTACTAATATATATATGTATATATGTATAGTGAATAAATGCGAAAACAAAATTCCATTTATCACACCATCAAAAAGATCTATGTTATTTAAATCAATAATACAACATTTTATTTACCTCCCCAGGAGGTTAGGCACAAGGCCAGTTTTATCTTACTCCCACAAGTAAGATGTGACCCAAGCTCGGGTCGGGAAAGTGGGGTTTGAAAAGCCAGCGCCCGAGAAGGTGAGCACTCTGGCCATTAAAAATTGCCTGGGCAGCCCCGTCGACATTCCCCGGTAGGGGCGCCTCATGTAGTAAGCAATAAACTTACTCCTCCCCAAAGAGGGGAGGCGAAGCCTGGGAGGGTGGACCTCCTAGAACTGCACAGGACAGACCCATAGACCGGCGTAAATCAAGCCCCGAAGGCCAAGACGATACCAGTTTATGGCGTGTATCAATAATACAACATAGTGCTCTGAAATACTGTACATATAGTAGAAAGTAAAGATCCAAACACAACCATTTGTATGTCTCATTTGCATAACTATTTTCTAAACAGTTTATGATAAATTACTGTTTAGTGTTATTCATTTCTAATTTTATTGTCCTATTTTATATGCATATAGTTTTTATATGCATTAGTTTTGTCAATATAATAGTAATTAAAGTAATTTAATAATAAAAAAGGATAAATTACTAAAATGTTTCATAAATATTTTTAATAATTTTCATTGTTATTGGTGATGGTGATAATGATGACACCCATTACATTTGCCATCTCTCATCTTTTTAAATTACAAAAAAAAAGTAGATTCATATTTAAAAATAAAAGTCTTTTTTATTTTTCTGTCTTTAATAATAAAGGCTAAAACACAAAGTAACCATTTTAAATTACTCAGAAATATGTAATTGTTTTATTTGACCAATTGACATTCCACTTTATTTATTCCTTTCATTATATAACCAGTTTTTTTTTATGGAGAATTCAGTTTTATGCTTATACAAAATCAAATCAACATGGGAATATATCAAATAACATCATGACAATCATCTTTTTGTTGTTTTTCTCCAAATTACCAAATTATTTCTTTGTTTGTCTGTAAAGAAGGTTACAGCTAGATTAATTGCTGTCTGGAGGGCAGGTAGTTTTTTGTTAATATATGATAAGCTGGATTATGATGCTCATTAATGAAAAGAAAAGTTAACTGTGTGGTTTATGCCTCATTTACTTCCCATTGTAGAACTCTTAAAATTTTTCCTGGTGGGGAAAAAAACTGGATGACATTATTGGTACATGAGGAACGCTTACATTATTCTGCTATGAACCATACAAAAAAATCAGGTTTTTTCATCATATTTTCTCCTATTTCTCTACCATTCCTTAGGCTAAAAGAAAAGAAAGCTTTTCCATCGTACTCAAAATACTCAACCCTTTTTCCAATCATCCCAATCAATTACAAAATGTTTCAGAATTTATTTAGACGAGGATTAATTATTTAGATTATTCGCACTACTATCCTCATCTTGCTTGTTATTTTCATAACGTTTTGGCCGATGGAACCTTCTTCGGGTAGGTACATCTTTTTGAACTTGATCTTGATGTTAAACTCTGGTACTTATATTGAATTTCAAACTGAAGTAATTTGTACGCACCGCCTAGAGTGCACAGTAGCTAACAGCTCTGCAATTGGATCCAGTACCATGATTATCAGGAGGAACCACTTCACAGTTTCAACCCCGACTCCTCTGTTGTATTTCTGAAGTGGCGGGGCCCCTCCATCAGGTGGTCATATTGGTACTGGTTTAAGCTACTTTCCTGTCCAACACTCATCTTTCCTTTTCAACCAGATACAATATAATGCTTTCTCTGCTGCTTCTTGTACACCCGTCATAAACTTTATTTACTTCTGTATTTGTACAACAAAAACGATGTTGCAGTATGTTAATTAGCTTTCACTCAACATATCCTTGAGTACCCATAGCCAAATGATAATATTCCACATTCCATCCTTTTCCCTGGCACTCTGCCAGTAGATCACCATATCTCTAATCCTTCTTATCTTCTGCAATTGAAAAATTATCCTCCCAAGGTACAGTCAGCTCCAACATAATTCTAACCTTCTTTTCCTCACTCCACACTACAAGGTATGATCTCGGCTGTGTAAGGACCAGTGAAAAGATCAAGGTATTCTGGAGGTCGACTGCCAAGTTCCATCTCTATTTATTCCACGGAAGTTGATTGTTCTCATTCTGTCAGCCATGACTGAGTAGGAGTTTAATTATTTTTATGATATTCTTAGTTATTATCACCTGTAGTAAGAATTGAAGATTCCACTTCCAGTAAGAGTTTTCTGGAGGTTTAAAGTTCGAATAACATAATAATTAACATTTCTATGTGGTCATGGCTGATGGAATGGGAACAATCTGCCATTGTAGATTAAATAAAGGATTCAGTTAAAAATTCTGTATAGTTGTAGTGTTGGAAATTCCCTGGAAAGTGTAAAATTCCCATGCTCAGTTTGTAGTAAGGGAGTCAGATACAACTCATTTTTTTATGGTATATGCAGATATTGGGTACACAAGAAGTACAGTGGAATTACTAGTACATTGAGAGGGAGGCAACCAGTTTGTGTGCAAGAAATGTAAGACAACAGACAAATGCGATCTCAGATATAGAAAAAATATGTGGATCGCAAAGTTATTGAGGTTGTTCATAAGTTTGTTACCTTAGTGATACCATTAGAGCACAGGGTGGAGCAGGTGCTAGTAAGAATTAGGAGTGGATAGAGTAAGTTCAGGACACTTTTGCTATGACTAACCGTAGAGCGTTACCACTGTCGACAAAGGGAAGTGTCTATCAGGCATGTGTACGCAGTGTAATGATATGAGAATGATACGATGGATGTGTAACACAAGTCTTAAAGACAGGCTCAGATCTGATGAACTCGGAGGAAGATTAAATCTGGACAGTATAGGAAGATGCATGCAGAGCAGGAGGATTTCATGGTATGGCCACATTGAAAGAATGTATGGGGGTTATTGGGTTAGTAGATAGATGTAGAACAATTGAAGGCCCCACCTCCCAAAAAAAACATGGGAAGAAGTAATAAAGATGGACTTGAAAGCAAGAGAGATAAATAAAACCTGGCCAGAGATAGGTTAGCTTGGAAGTCAATTTCTAAAAGCCATCCAACACATGCAAGCATGTAAAATGGGAGTTAAATGATGATGATGATTCATGAGTTTGAAAAGATGCACTTGAAGAAAATTGCAGGTTACATTAGGCGAAACATTGTGAAAATAACAATCAAGATGAGAATAGTAGTCCAAATAAAACAATTACAAAATGGTCATATTTATATGCTTTCTATTACTTATGCACCGTGGTTTAAAAGATAAACTTAAAATTGAGGTGCGTTTGCGTATCCAAAAGCATTTTTTATTGAAAACGTTGCTTTAATGCATTTAGTCAAAAGTGAATCACAAAAACTAAATCCATACGTAATATATTATACTTTATAGATCATCCTTGTTCAACAAGTGTTAGTAATTAAGACGTTAAATGTTCTTTACAGAGATAGTTGATATTGAAAGTCATTAAGTCAAGACAAAGAAAATGTTATAAGTCCATGAGTCTGGATGAGGAAAATCGTATTAAGAGTTCA
The DNA here is from genome assembly GCA_963556195.1 of Sepiola atlantica. Taxonomy (NCBI): domain Eukaryota; kingdom Metazoa; phylum Mollusca; class Cephalopoda; order Sepiida; family Sepiolidae; genus Sepiola; species Sepiola atlantica. Next base: position 44,841,041 of record OY744533.1, on the reverse strand, counting down.
TATGAGGAGAATGTTATTCAAAAGTCCATACATAAATAAGAGTTAGCTGGCAGAGTTCATATTATTATTATTTGGAAGTAAGTCTGTGCTGAAATTTTAAGAAAGTAAGTCCACATGCTGATACCAATAGCCAGGGCCTAAAGGTGAGTTTCGTTTGCGCACCAAGAAAAAGGTTTGATCTTTGTTCGGAGTGACGTGGCTTCATTGGGTAACTTGGCTTTCTCGCCAGCCAACTGGTTGGAAAGCGCAAGCGCAATTCTTCTTATAACATCTGAGAACAAGTGTACGGTTCCAGCAGAAGTTGTTTCTAATTGGTTAAATCTCGAAATTGAGTATTTGCTCCAATCAGTATCAAGCATTCAAGTCAGCAAATATCGAATGATTCTGGACATTGTTATTCTGCAGTTGTTGTTGTTGTCACTACTACTGCTACTGATTTTGAAACTGCTTTTTTTTAAGGAAGGTACTCATGGTATGGAACCCAATCATTTGGAGGTGGTAAATTATTTGGACGGCCATGTAAAAAAAAAATGGATGGTTCTACTTTACTCCTTGGTGTGTTTCTCCCTATAGGTTCGGGACAGATTCGATGATAACTACCCTCCTTGGAGCAAATCACTGAATAAAATTAAATAATTTCTATGATATATTAAAAAACGTTAGCATATGTTGTTGCAACTGGTCTGGAGGAAAATATAATGGTTGGAACCCATGATAAAAGGAGTAACCATGTAATTTTTTTTTTAAATTACGGGTGTGATTTTTTTTTTTAATAACAAGTATGCCTAAGACAGCTGCCCCTTCCCTCAGAAGTAGTAGTAATAGTAGTAACTCCTTTCTCAGCCTGGAAAGCTCTTAGGCCTGGTGTTTAGTACTGGTCTTATAGCGTTATGCGGAACAAATAGCATGAACCATCCCCATGACAGGACACTTATATGTTACCAGTTACACTTCCCAGCAAGTATGTAGCATAATGTGGGGTGTTCTTCGATCCCCACTCTGAACAATTGGCCGGTGTTGTGTTGTGGACAGAAAATATTTGCTCATCTCTTCGAAGTAGTTGATGATGTGGCAGTCAAAGTCTACATGTCTTCTTCAGCATATTCGCTCAATGGCATTATAATCCTTGATGCTTTATTCTTTTACAGTACTGTAATAATACATGTAAGTTTCCCATCGCCCACTCCCTGTGGGGTGGGAGTGAACAAAGACAGATTTGAAAAAAAGAGACCGAACCTAATCACCTCACCTGCCAAAGAGAACGACTTCTCTTCCTCACTACGTGTCACTTGGGACTTCCTCTCATGACGCAACTTCCTGTAGCTCTACTTCTACTCTTTTCATTTCTAATAGAATTTTCCATTCTCTTACTTATTTTTGTAACTTTCATGAAAATTTTCCGATTCTAACTTTCTAATGGAATGTTACATTTCCCTGCTTAGTTTAGTATTATGTGGAAAATACCGTTTTCAATATTATTTTTACATAGCCAAATCTAAATATTGATACACTAGTTTATACCCGCTCCTTGAGCGGTGTTGATACAGTACCTGAGTATATTAATTTCACTCTTTCCCTAGCTTGTACCACTTTATAGTTAGTACGAAGAAAAATATTTGAAATTTCATGGAAAAAATATGCTACTTAGTATTCGCATGAGAGTAAGTAACTACGATGAATGTATATACATATTGTCTTTATTGTCAAAACCATTAGAAATTATGTTTTGAAGCAAAAAATAATTTGCTTTTAACTAATGCCGAATACCCTTTAAGTTTAAATTTAAAAATATCAAATAAAAATATTTATGTAATAGTTTTATATTATTATGTTATATTAATTTCTTTAAATTTATAATACATGTATCCAGTTAAAAAAAATTCTTTAAATTTACAGGAGATTCGAACTCTGGTATTGATATCATAAAAAACTACTGCCTTAGTCATGTGTACTCTGCCTATTCCTTTTTTGGCAACCAATCACATATTTCTATTTGCATACAAACTTTAAAAAACACCATAACTTTTAAATAGTATATAGATTTATACACCTGAGTGAAATGTTTGCTTACAGCACCTGGTATTCAAAAATAGTCACCCATCTTAGTAGTGATCCAGCTCAATGTCACTTAACTCTTGTGATCTGATGGGAATCGGTGGGTACGCCAGGATTTAGCCATAAAATGATAGTTTCTGCTGTTCTATGGAGGCCTCTAGTTTTATTGTCCCATTGTCTTAAAATAGTTTTGAAAAAAAGAGACACTTTTATCAATAATGGGATTTGAAAAAAATTGAATGTAAAAGTAAACGTTACTATTCATATATAATTTACTGACTGTACCTACCAGTCGTTTTCTCGTACTGTTATTTATTTATTTTTATTTTTAATTATGACAGTTTTTTGTGTTTTTTCCAAAATATTATTTTATTCTAACCAAACGGTAGTAACATTATATGTACAAATACAGAGTTACATCCCATTTTCTTTTTACAAATAAAGCCATTTGAGAATAATTCTGATATGGACAAAGTATTTTCTGGAAGGAACGGAATCGAATTAAATTTTATTCTTATACTGCAAAGATCCACAGGAAAAACTGACAAACCAGAATCAAATATTGATTTTGTAGGAAAAAAGCTATCGATGACAACAATCTAAAAAGAGACTAACTTTACTTTGTATATTAGATTGAATAAATACTGAAACATTACATTAAATTTGTATAATTCAGAATTTTGGTGATTACAAAAAAAATTCACACATTGGTTTGTAGTATCTTAATAGGTCCCATCCCTGTATCGCAGAGTGGGGATGTATGCAGGAGGGGTGGCATAATCACCTAGCATTGGCACCGATCCTGCATATTAATATCAGAAATGTAAAATGGTGCAGATACTTGAAGGTAAATTCCAAAGTTCAGTGAGAACAGGATCTTCCCAACCTCGACGATATCTCCCATTGGTAGGCGATGGAAATTTAATATTTAAGTGGATCAGAAGCAAATTATGCTGGCTTTAAAATTTGGGTTGGGATGTATCAAATGTTACGTTTTAAAACCTGTAATTGATTATTTAGAAATGAGCCAATTTTTTCAATTTCTGTTACAGTACACCTGTATCCTAGATCTGGTAACCTCATGCCTTAACTACTTTAACAGAGAGGTGGGTTGGCCAAAAAGAGAGACAGTAATCCCTAGTGTTGCGACTTTATATTTGGTAACCATGCGACTAAATAAATTGATGGGAGTCCGCCCCGTCGTCATAGGAAAAGACAGACATAATAGACTAATTGGCTACACTGATCATTAAGGACAACTACACTCTATGTACTCTTTATTTACCTGTTGTTCATATTTATTTTTATCATATAAGAATGATAAACTGGTCACATCTTTTCCGGTGGGTCGTAGTGGGCGCTACATGATGAATATCAATATCGATAATAACTAAGAATAACATAATAATTAATCAATACTTTTACCCTGTCATGGCTGACAGAACAAGACCAATCTACTCCCGTAGAATAAATACAGGGTTCAGTTCAAAATTCTACCGTATAGATTCCCAAGTTCGAAAAGATGCACCTGAAGAAGGTCAGAAGTTACATTGGCCGAAATGTTGTGAAAACAATATAATGAATAGTCCAAAAAAATAAATAAATAAATAAATAAAAAAATAATAATAAGAATAATAATAATAATAATAATAATAATAATAATACTACTACTACCACTACTACCACCACCACCACCACCACCACCACCAGAGTGCAGGAGAAAGAACACGAAATAATAAATAAATATCAAGATCTAAAATGGGAATTAGTTACACTATGGAAATGTAAAGAAGTAAAGGTGATCCCCGTTGTAATTGGAGCGCTTGGAACCATAACGAAAAGCCACCATAAATGGCTTAGACAGATTGACGAGACAATTTCTTTTCCAATTCTGCAAAAGGCTTGCCTATTAGGAACGGCGAAAGTGTTAAGGTACAGCTTGAATATCTAAGGTCAAGGGAATTGACTTGATGTTCAAAAAAACAAAAAACAAAACCCCAACTAAAAACATCCAAAAGTTGAGACTACTACTACTACTACTACTACTACTACTACTACTATTATTATTATTATTATTATTATTATTATTATTATTATTATTAATAATAATATCATCATCATCATCATCATCATCATCATCATCATCAATATCAGTCCAAACTTAATTGTGACAGGCCAAAGAAAATGCTGTTTCAAATGTGAGCCTGACAGACCAAATACTATTTCAAATGTGTGACAGACCTCTAGACAGACAGAGCCTCTTATAGAGATTCTTGCATATTTAGTGATGAAAACACAGCAGCATGACAGATGAACGGACTTATGCAGATCCACTTACACATCTCAATAATCCAAATAATATAGAATAAAGATTGGCTTATATTTTTATATATTTTATCTAATACATAATAAGTAATCTATATGTATAAACTTGCTGGCTCGCTTTGCAAAATTCGTTATTTGAAATACTTGATTAAAATAATAAATATTTAATTCATAACTTTGTTGTTAACACGAAACAAAATCTTTCTCATTTATTCATACAGATGGATAAACATTAACATTTTGGTAATTTCGATATACAAATTTATTTATCTTTAAAATGTGACCGTAAAGAAAGGAAAAAAAGACGAAATTAAGTTTCCTTTCCACTTGCACTTTAGAAATAGATCGCAACTTGTTGCAAATCAAGTCGGTCCCTCTAAAGAAAGGAACATTTGAACACAAATGCTAAATATTTGAACAGGAAATAAAACAATATTGTGAAACAGAAATATTTGTGGTATTAAAATCAAAACAATTATTGAATTGAAACAAATAATGGTCAATTGATAAAATGTCCTTTTTCAAAACCAATATACAAATTAGTTAATATTGCGACTGATATTGCATATACATAAGGAGTATATAAAAAGATGGCGTGTCTATTGTTTAAAGGTGAATTAACTTGAAATAGGACGTTTTGACTTCACTGTTAGTGCAAGAAATGAGCCCAACTTTTACATTTATTCATTTAGAAGAAAAAAACTGTTCGTCTGTTTTCTCCGTTTTTTCCTATCCAATGCAAATTAAAAACTCATATCAATTATAAATCATTGTACCCTGAGAATTGTTTCTAACAACAACAACAACAACAACAACAAATAGGACTGAAGTGCCTCCCATTGTGATATTGACCTGATTTCAATCTAAAAGCTCTCCGACACAATCACATGTGAGATGGGTGTATTTGCAGACGACACCAAGCTCTATTCCCAGCATGAGGGCAAACTGAATGTCCACACATACAAGGCAGTGGCTGAATCCTTAGAAAATGACCTCTCGTCTGTAGTAGAATGTGGCCACAAATGAATGGTCACATTTAATGCTAATAAGAAAAAGCTCCTTTTCTTTTAACAACTATAAGAAACCTTTCCAGCCACTGATTATCATGGCCGATAACACCTTTCTCGAGAGTCCAATGTTCAAAGTTCTCGGCCTGACATTCTCGGGTAACATGAAATGGAATAAGTACATAGAATATGTTGTAAAAGCTGTTGCAAAAAAGGTAGGCTCCATCGGACTAGAAAACTTCTCACACCTGCCAGTATCCTATGTATTTTTACAAAGGCACAATTCATCTGTGCATAAAGTACTGTTACCACATCTGGGCTGGTACACCAACCATGAGCTTCTCCCTCTCGAACAATACAAAAAAATTTATAACCTTGCACTGTCTGCCAAGCTCCAGCCTCTGTCGCATCGCCACAGTGTTGCATCCCTGTGCTTGTTTTATAACTACTTCCACGGAATGGGCTCCAATGAACTTACTGCACTTGCACTTCCTAAACGAAGATACCCCTGACCCACCTGACTAGCTGCTAAATCCCGCCCCTTCACTGTAGAGGTCCCTAGATACCGAAAGATTTTCTACTCTGGTAGCTTCTTTCCTTAGACCGCTTGCCTTTGGAATTCCCTTCCTGCTCCGTTTTTCCGACAGTACCAACATGTAGAAATTTAAATTTAATCTGAACAAACATCTTGCTGCCCAACTCCTCACCTAGGTTGCCTCCCTATACATCTGGTTCCTATCACAGGAGCCCCTTACGCTTCAATGACAATATCACTTGTTTGGGGTGAATAATAATTTTTTTTTTTTTAATTTCAATTTAAAACAAAAAATTTTAAAAGCTAAACTGTATAAGCAACCTAGTAAGGTAAACACAAAACAAATTCCCTTTTTTTATTCAACAGATATTGGACTTTTTTCCTTTCTTTTTATGGGGAGAATATGTTTCTACTAATAGGGCTGGGACGTAATGGGTGAAAATTTCAGATTCATGCGAGTAGTATTTTTTTGTGTTCATTTATACATAAATAACACTAAACAATCAAACATTTTGAAAATTTTGCAAAATTCAGAAGGTGCAGGCCAACTAGTTTTTGGCTATTCTACATTCATGAAAACCCTTTTACAGCCTGAAAATGGTCCTAAATTACAGTACTACATCAGATTTAACCATCTATATCTATTCATAGCTTTTGAGGATGTTTTAGGACCTGCAATATCGCATGAAACCACTTTTTCACCGAAAAATGATAGATTTTGAGTCCCATGGAGCCCTAACGGCTATTTTTGGCCTGAACCTTCTGAATTTTGTCAAAATTTTCAAAATGTTTGATTGTTTAGTGTTATTTATGTATAAATGAACACAAAAAAATACTACTCGTATGAATCTGAAATTTTCACCCATTACGTCCCACCCCTACTACTAAATATCTTGCACATCTTTTGTTTTGCACTTGAATTAATGTTTTACTAGCGGGGCCTGTGGAAATTCCGCAGTTGTATCCTTCATCTGTTGTATATTGCTGCGTGCTTGAAAATATTTCCAATCTATGGACATCCGGCAATATTATTGTACCACCTTTGTTCAAACTGAAACATATTCTGGTTAATATAGTTTCAGAATATATCTGGTTATGTGGGTCTATCCCCAAAACCCCTGTAGGAGTTTGTGACATATTTTTATTCTATGGCCGTCCTGCGCAAACACAGACCCCACAATATTATTTATCATCTTTGGACAGAAGAAGTACTATACTTTAATCCTAGCCTGAAGGCCAAGAAAGTGTATTTAGTTAGAGTTTTGCATTCTGCACAACAGCAACATCAGATGGAATCTAAAAATGACTTTTTGGGCATTGCATCTTCGACCGTAGCATATTATTAATGTTTTATTTTATGTCATCCCTCCATCCAAACAATACCAGGTAGCTCTGCTAATGTTTACATATATTGGTTGTTTTGTAATAGTTCACTAGCAGTATTCATTCAGCGTTTCCTATGTAGAGATATATTGTTGATCGAAAGGTTTCTTAAAAGATAATTTCGAATACTGTTAACTTTACAATTTTTGCCTTGAAATTTTCTTTAAAATAATTTTTAAAAGCATTTGCAATATGAGATCAAGTAATAAAAAAGACTGGTGTTTTGAAGAAAAAATCCCTTAAAAAACAACTACTTGGCGCGTTTCTTACAGACAGTTGTAAAACGGTAAATGGCTTTAAAGAATTGAAACAAATTCGTTTTTTTTACTAATTATTTTAAATCTTAAAAATACCGATTAAATAATTATTTAAAGTTTTAAATTTTTTTTTAATACATTCTTCACTGAGATATTCTTTGTTTAATTTTATTTTTGTTTTATGAAACAAAGAAAATCTACTTTAAAAAAATAAATTTCGTTTCTTTATGTTCTAATATATTTTAGCTATTTTATGGACCTAATAGAATGTTATGCCCCTTAGATGGAATCGAAGGAAAATTTCAATGGTTTCTTTGGATTCTGTTAAAAATTTAACCCTTATTGAAACTTATTTGAATGTTCTATGAACATCAAACAAACGTTGACTTTTATATAGAGAGATTTATATTTTATTTGGTTGTTTTCTTATAGTTTATTTATGTGTGACGTGGACTGCTGGTCTTATCTGCTCTCTTTTATCTCAACCGGAGTATCCAAAATAGTTTTCGACTTTTGAGAGGGAAGCATTATGATTGGTTCTAAAACCTTTGATGTGTCACTTTTTCTTTCAAAAACATGAAGGATCTACTTTAATCAGTTCAGTTTGGAGGCCCTCAAATAATAAAACCCTGATACTTCTGATGATAGCTGAAATCCACAAAATCACACTAAAATAAAAAATTTAAAAATAGTTTATTTACTTGAAATTTGTTTTGCTTTTCCTTTTATAAACTATGCTGCATTTTCAATTTTTAAGTCTTACGGAGGTTATGCCGCCATAGCTTCCTTAAGGGGACTTTGAGATTCAGGACCACTTCAATTGTCTTTACCGGGAAATTTTACATATAAATACACTTTTAGTTTTCATGTAGATTCTCTAACCTTTCTTTCTTTAGGAAACACACACACATTGGTATTTATATATATAGATTTTTAAAGTGTATACATAAATTATACACACATTGAATTTTAGTATTTTTTGTATCACTACTTATCAAGGCTAATAGCTACTCGCAGGATTCATAGATTATCAATTGAATCATGAGAAGATTGAAAATGATGAATAGAAAGAACAAAATTTGATTACTTAGGACGGTTTATGACAAGCATTTAAAAACAATCATGTTGTAGTCTGCAGAGAGGCGGGTCTGTGGTAATGTGTGCCACAGATGGGAAGTTCTTGGAAAGAAACTATGTTCATGGAAAAAATGTCGAGAGAGTGTTATTTCTGGATTTAGTTAATGCTCCCAGATGTTCGGCTGGATCTGACAGGGGATGAGAAGGCACACTCGCTTCCAACGTTGGCATTCTTGTCAACTCGAGCTATCAGAATGCCCAACTGCTTAACTGCACTGGCCATTTTATTTCACTCATGCAATCAAAATTTCTAAATTGTTTGGAAATTCTCTGATAGCAATGACCTCAACAACATGGACTATTTCTTAGTTTTCTGGTCTCTGTTTACTTGCCTCCCTACAAGGGCAGAGTTAGACACAGGGTGGGGTTTTAATGTGGGGAAACCCAGAAAAGGGGCACTTTAAATTGGCACAAAAATAAAAATTACCTCAGTCTAGAAGAACTTCTCCTTCACTGACCGAGGACAGAAAAGATGAAGTGTAGTATCAGAACAGATACTACACTTTGCCTCTAACCAGAAGGCTCCCTCACCATCACTTATGTGGGTGTCTCAAGCAATGGGATTTAAACCCAACCCTTCCCAATCGGTTTAAGGAAGTGATACTCCTAGAACTTAATCTTTTTTTAATTTTTCATTTAAGCCTAATGGTTCTTTTAGAATTATTATATTTTTATGCATGATGTCAGAAAGTGAGAGATGAAAAGTATCTGCCAATAATTAATATCCTATCCTTAATTATACAATACTAGCAGAAGTACCCGACATTGCCCGAATTCATAGAAATAATTATCGCAGAATCGAAATCTCTACAAAAATTTTATTTGTATTATTTACCGCCTCTTCAGGAGGTTAGGCACAAGGCCATTTTTATCTTACTCCCACAAGGTAAGATGTAACCCAAGGTCGGGTCGGAAAGTGGGGCTTGAAAAGCCAGCGCCCGAGAAGGTGAGCATTCTGGCCATTAAAAATTGCCTGGGCAGCTCCGTCGGCATTCCCTGGTAGGGGCGCCTCAGGCAGTAAGCAATAAACTTACTCCTCCCCAAAGAGGGGAGGCAAAGCCTATGAGGGTGGACCTCCTAGAACTGCATAGGACAGACCCATAGACCGGCGTAAATCAAGCCCCGAAGGTCAAGACAATACCAGTCTATGGCAATAATTAATATCCTATCCTTAATTATACAATACTAGCAGAAGTAGTAACACTTTGATCTTAGCCAAAAGGCCAAGGTTGCAATTGTTTTGATGAGAACACACCCAACTTCACATGACCATGGAGAAGAGTTACTCTCATAAATATCCATCTCATGGTCATGCCTACCTGCAAATCGTCACCTTCTCCATATAAAATAAGTATATGATTATTTGTTACTAGTGATTTTTTTCTGCATCAATCTGTACAATTTACTTTTAATAATAATAATATTCTGTTTGAAATAATAAGTTTCACTACTATTTAAAAAATGACTCTTCCTTCTTCTGTAAAATTAATTGTGATTGTCAGCTAAATAGTCTTTAAATACATAAAGTGAATATTTATTTAAAATTATAGCCATCTAATTTTTTTTAAAACAATAAATATTCGCTGTCTTCTTACGGTAAAATATTCTTCAATTCAGTTAAATACTCTTCAATTCAAATCATTAAAACGAACGTCACTTTTTGAAATGTGTTTATCTAAAAATTAACCTAATTTGATTTTGGAACAATTCATTTTAAAATGGGTAAAGTTGGAATTGTTTTCCTTAGCGACACAAGATTGATCACCAATCATCATCTTTGCTCATTGGACGATCACATATTTTTAAAATGTGTGTGAAATATGATAATATAGGCACGAACATGAAATGCCTGAGCGTATTATTATATAGATTGGAAAAAACAAAGCAAGAACGTATATTTTTAAGATACGTCTATTCAGTCTGTGATGCAATACTATGACCTTTTTGTTTGTTTACTAATGAGTCACCACTTATCAAAGCCAAAAGCCACTCAAGGATGATAAGGGTTAATAAGATGGATAGATTGACAGTTGAATTAAAATGATGAATGGAATGAACAAAATTTAATTACTTATGATGATCGTTTATGACAAGTATTTGTTGACATTAGATTTGAAGACGATCATAATGTAGCAAGCAGAGAAGCAGTCCCATGGTAATGTGTTCCACAGATAGGGAGTTCTTTGAAAGAAACTCTGTTCATAGAAATTCCGCTTGATGTTAGGTAGATGGTGGAAAAAAGGAAAGTTTTTTGCAGTAATGGTCAGAAGAGTTCTTGCTGTGAATGTCTTTTACTTTAATTCACCTGAAACAAGGTAAAATGCCACTGAGACATAAGAGGCTACTGTGAATTATTTATAGGGCAACCTAAGTGGGGAGTTGTGCAGCGAATGTTTGTTCACATTACATTTAAATTTCTGCATGTTGGTACAGTCAGGGAAACAGAGAGCAGGGAGTGAATTCCAAAGGCTGGCAATTCGAGGAAAGAAGCTATAAGGGTAGAAAGCCTTTCAGCATCTGAGGATCTCTTGCAAGGAGGAACCAGAGATTGAAGCTCAGCTAAGCATGTTCCATGGAAATATGGATAAAGTAGAAAAAAGACTAGCAACGTCTCTTCTCTTTTTGTTTATTCTGACACTTGTGTATACATAAGAAAACACAAAATACAACTTGACGACCGTCCATCTTGGAAAAAACAAACAAACATGTAGTCGCTAAAAAACGTAAAAATATATTCTAATTTTTCAGTGTCAAGTCTGCTCAATCTCTATATAAATAAAATTATCAAACAAGATATCGAGTGTCTGTGTTTCTCGTCTATACGTAACTTTGATAAATAAATATACATTGAATTATTTTTTGTTTACTATTAATCAAGTATTTATTGAAATCAAGATTTTTTTTTTAAATCCTCTTTAAAGATAACATTGTAAACATGACTATATTTTGAATTATTTTTCTCTAAACTCTCCAATGTCTTCACCCGGACAACGTCGGTTAAATACAGCTAGTAACATGATACAAATGTTTTTGATAATTTTTTTTTTTCAGAATTTTTTTAGATGAGGGTTGATAATTTGTATTATATTAATTATTCAAACTATTCTCATCTCTGTTGTCATTTTTACAACGTTTCAGCCGATGTAACATCCAACTTTCAGGTGCATATTTTTGAACTCGGAAACCTATATATTAAATAAGACTATATATATATATATATATATATATATATATATATATATATATATATATATATATATATTAAAACAGCCAATTTAGCCAGCTGTTTTAATCTTTTATATAAAGTTGCAACGATTTTTTCCCTATACCTTTGTCAAGAATAAGAAAATAACCACATGCATCATAGGTTAATAAACTCACCACTATATTACGCTTATTAACTCGAGCATGTTATAGTAAATTTGTGATTATTTTCTCCGGCTAACACTAAATATTACTTTTGGCCCACCATCTTCGACTCTCCCAAAAACATACTCTATATAGGTGGTAGCAAAAACTTTTCTCGCTAAGACTTTAGTACTAACACTCTTCCCATTTATACCGGGAACTAATAAACAACGTCTACTTTTTAAAAACGTGACCCTTAATATTTACTATTCGTCTGCTATTAATTTACTAGATAATACAATACATTACACACATATTTAATGGACGCTCCCTCTAATTCCGCTGATTTTCGAGAATATTGCTTCAGTAACTATATATATATATATATATATATTACAGAAGATCAGAACAACATTGGTACCATCGGTTTAAAATCCTAACAAAGGGCACCTATAATAGGCTTCTAATAGATGTTTTGATCTTCAGTAATACATATATAAATAAATATTATGCTCTTATTTTTTATTTTTCCTAATAATTGAGCGCTCTGCTGGGGTTCTCTCCCATTAACCTTAGATATATATATATATATATATATATATATATATATATATATATATATATATATATATTAGCTTTGTCTGGGTATTTCTTTTCTCATTTTTTATGAGGCTATTTCCTTTCATGTTGGTACTTGGAGTATCTTGCAGAGTGGTTAAGGGTAGTGTCTTATTTTTTTTAGTGAAATAATAACTGAATTGTGTCTGCAATTGGTTACGGAGTATTGTTGTATTTTTATGAATACTGCAAGAGAGCCATGAATTTAATAACTGTTCTGTTTTTAAATCACAGAAACAGTTACATGGTAAACAGTTGATGATACCCCATTTTCTATTTCATGATTTAACTTAAGACCCCCTATTTATGTTTCACTACTGATATAGTTGAGTCCGCTTTTGTATTTGTGAATTTTCCCCGCAGTAAGTTGGCTAATAAAAATTCTAAATCTGCAAAATAATATAAATATATTAAATTCTAAATATTATGTGCAATTTTTTTCCCTTCGTTTATAAATGACTAAAAGCTGTCTATCGAAACAATTCCCAAACCATTCCTGAACTAAAGAGGGTCATCACAGCCAAAATCCGGGCAGTGCCAAGAGAGGAATGTGTCAGAATTATTGACAATTTTTTTCAAATCGTATTCAGGTGTACTTATCATTGAATGGCAATAAAACAAAGACAGTTGGGCATTCATGACTGAAACTTGGTGGGCAAATCAGGCACAGACTGAAGTTTATTTGTACCAAATATGTTGGGATTGCAGAAAGGATTGTGAATTTTATTAACGATTTCATTGGGTGGCATTTTGGAAGGAGTCACCCTGTAGTTTCAGTATCAATAACTCATACAGTGGGTGCATTTTTTTTTTTTAAGTGGGTGCATAATGTTCACTCAGTGTGCGCATATTTTAGCAAACCATTCCCGCTTTTTCTGCCATCATGAGCATTCCCACATCCTTTTGAACAGATGACACGCACCATCTTAAACTGCGTCTGAAGAGCTGATGGTTGGTCAATGGCAATCAGGATTTCCTATTGCAATTTCAATCTCCAGGTGGTAAGTGTAGACCCAATGTCGACTGCTGAATCTGTAAACATACTCTGTAAGAAACACAAAAGAAGCTGTTAATATTTTTAAGCCATGTGTGAATTCAGCACCACATTTTCAGGTCAGGTGAACGAAACTAGTTTCGTATGATACCATATCTGATATCTGTCATATTGGTACTGCCTTCCTAAACATAGACAAAACAAGTATTTTAAATTATTCTAACTCCTATTCTCTCATCTTGGTTGTTATTTGCACAACGTTTCGGCTGAAGTAACCTCCGACCTTCTTCAGGTGCATCTTTTTGAACTTGGTAAAGTGGTTGACCATAGCTAAAGACGACCCGAAGCTACGACACTGAGATGTAGGGGAGGGCGCCACTCCTTTCCCAGGATTACTCCACTTACTCTTGATCATCACCTTAAAATACTGAGTATTTAGCAAGGGGGCATCAAGTACCATTTTTTAAGTTTTTGGTATTACTGAACCAAGGATTGAACCCTGGTCTCCCGGCCCATTAGCAAACACTCTTACCATTGTTCCAACAGTGCCGGATAAAACTCGGTTACTTATACATTAAATAAGAACTGAACGGTAGATTGTTCTCGTTATGTCAGCTATGACTGGGTAGAAATGTTAATTCTAATGGTATTCATAGTTATCACCTGTGGTAAGGATTGAACCTTCAACAAATATTTTCACATTGATTTTGTCTCAGAATAACATGTTTTTTTGTTTTTTTTTGTAAAAGCATTAAAAATAATTTTTACTATTTACAAAAAATAAATATATTCAAATATGGGAAGAAAATTCAGGTTTGCTTTATTAGGAAGGAACAAGTGATGTGGCAAAAGTAACGGGATGAAACAGCAATTTAATTATAACAAGATTTTATATAACTTAAAAAGAGATAAGAAATTAACGATAAAAAGACGTGTGTTGCAAAAAAAAAAGATGGTATTTTGCGGACTTAGTTTTTGAATTTCGTCCTGATAACATCTTAATGTTTCCATTAGTGATGGGACGATTTCAATATTTTTCCCGATTCTGATACAATTACCGATTCCGATTCTAAAATCGCCTAAAAAGTAGAATTTCATTTTTGGTGGGTTGGGGTGGATGTGGATGTATTTAGCGGAGAGTCCGCATCTACTTTTAAATGTAGATATAATTTTATTTTTAATTTGACAAACTTCTTGATGTTTTCTCTTTATGTATTGTATCTAAGATTTTGATAGACTCATTGTGTGATTTTCATCTATATTTTTCACTTGTAGAATTTTTTCTCTATTTATCCGCTCGTGCCATTTTTATCAGGCCATTTTTTCTGCTGCCATTTTTACCTAAATCCGTTATAAATTTTAGTTTTACTGGGAGTTTAAAATTAATTAATATTTATCTTTTTATCATTAGTACTAGCAATGGAAAATTAAGTTTTAAACAAAAATAATTAAAAAATTAAAGGAATCGTTTTTGGAATCGGAAATTAGGATAAAAATTTTTCCGATTCCGATACACAAAAAAGTTTTGATTTTTCCAATTCCGATTAATCGTCCCAACACTATGTGGATTCCGAGGGTGGCTCATGTGGATTTAAAAGGGGTTCAATAGGAGAAATCAGGGTCGCCCATGTGCGTCAGAGATCTACAGTAACGTATGCCGGAAACGCAGCTCACAGGAGCTAGAAGTCTCTGTGACTGCTCTGTATCGAGCCTGGAGGGCAAAAGAGGTTGAAAGTTAGAAAAATGCACGTGGGTATGCGGCAGAGATGTGCTAATCACAGGGCACGTAAAAGAGAACTCTTATAAGAATCTCCAATAATATATTTTTATTCATTTGTTATATAAAAAAAATTAAATATATTTGTCATTGTAAAATAGAAATCATAAAAAATTAGCTCGCTTTTCGTCTTTTTACAAATTTTTATTTACCCAAATTTATCTCCATTTTTTTTTTTTTTGTTTGAATGTCGAAAGAAAAAAAATCATCATATTTAGTCAAAAGTAACTTATTTCTTCAGAGTAGATATAATGGCTGCACTATAAAGAAAGACAAACAAACACTTCCACAGAAAATAAAATTTTTTCTGATGTTATTTTTCGGATATTTTTTTTAGATAAGGATTGATAATTTGTATTATTCAGATTACTATTCTCATCAGATTGTTATATTCATACCGTTTCGGCTGACATAACCACCGACCTTCTTCAGGTGCAACTTTTCGAACTTGGGAAGTTTCTGGTCGAACTTTGGTACCTTAACAAAATTACTTAGAGTTTTTATAACAATTAATAATTTTATGATCAACCAATATTGTAATAATTAAATTTAAATCTAAAAAAGTAAAAAAACAAATAGCATAGTTTAAAAAAATATAAAACAGAAATTAAAGTAAAAAAAAGTGGGCCCATGGCACAATGGATAAAAGTGCTAAGTAATAATCAGTTCTACGTGACAATCTTCTAGAGGTTTATGGTTCAATCATCAGTACGAGCGATATTAAGAATACAATTAATAATCACATAGGACTTCTACCGGTTATGGCTGATGGAACGAGATAAGCTAACCCTGTGGATTAAATAAATGGTTTCATTTGAAATTCTGTACAGATTCCCGAGTTCTCCAAGACGCACTCAAAGAAAGTCGGAGGTTACATCGACCGAAATATTGTGACAATAACGTCAAAAATTATAACAGTAGTCTGAATAATCCAAACTTATGTGTCTTTTGTTATGAAAGCTATCGATTACAAAGAGGGGGAGGATAATCGATTTTACTTTATGTGTTACATTTGAAAATCGAAAATTATAGAAATTAAAAAAAAATAAGAATAATATGGTAATATGGAGTTTCAGGGCTGGGAGCAAATAGTATACACATGTCCTCATTTACTCCCAGCCAGCTTAGAATCATAATTATTAACATGATAACAAGTCTGCATCAGATAAAATTGAATCTTATTTAATTTTATTTTTTAGCAGTGAATAAAATATCAAAAACATCAACTTGTTTTGCTAAAATGCATAAAGCATCATAAATCGGTTGCATAAAAAATAAACTTATGCCTGTATAATAGATGAAAACAAATCAACCTTATTCTTTCAAAGGCGGTTTGTTTTCTTTATCTGGAAGGAAAAACCCTTACTGTTTTGCTTCTGTGTAAAATGTAAGAGGAAAGCCTGTATAGTCTTGCCGGAAGTTGATACTTTGAAAACAAAAACGCACCCGGATATGATGCGTAATGAACTATCATAACATCCTGGGGTTTTTTTGTTTTATTTTGTGAAATACACGATCATGAGATAAGACTGACCAGTAGTCTGTCTTAAGGAGGAAACGAGGGAATTCATTGGCTAACTTTGTTCATCTAATGTAAATATTTTATGATCCCCCCCCCCTCCAAAAAAAAGGTTGTAATAACAATTATGACAGATTGTAAATAAATGTTACTAAATGACCCGTTGGATCAACGTTGGTACATTGTACATTCGTGTATGCATTTAGTACCCTGAACCAATTGTGAATAGATATTTTAAAAGTACATTTATTCATTGGTAGTTTATGAAATGTGTATTAGATTTGAAGAGATTATATAACTATTTAAAGAACATTCTTATTTAAAATAGATTTTTACATGTTTCTCTTAACAAAAACTTTACAACTATAACTTAATCAATTGAGAAAACACTCACTTTTCAAGATGTCCAATTTTCACAAAGTCAAAGGATTTCAGAGTACATAGTGATATCATAATATACCCCCCTCTCTCTCTCACTCTTTCCTCTCCCCCCCCCCGTATCTCTTTCTCTTCTCCTCTTCTATCTTTCTCTCTTTCTCCCTCCTTTCTCTTCCCCTCTTTCTTCTTTTACATTTGTGTATACATTTAGTGTCCTTAACCAATTGTGAAGATAAATTGATTTCAAAATATCGAATTTTAAGAAAAAACTAAGCAACCGGCAAATGTTTTAGGCATATGTAGTTTTCATTATGCTTACAACTGTGAAAGTTATGGCTGAATCTGTTTTATCTATATACTATTGAAAAGCTATGCTGTCTGTCTGTTCATACACAAATAGAAACATGTGATTGTTCGACAAAAAAGGAATAGGTAGAGTACACAGTACTAATACAGTAGTTTTTACGAGTTCGAATCTCACGTAAATAAGCTTTTTTAAACACTAGGGGTCATGAAAATGTAAAAGTAAATTCAACTGACTAGAATTTTTAAAAAGGTTAATAGATTTTAACAACTTTCTACAGCTGCAGGAGGCTACTAGAACTTCAGTTTGTTGAACGACTGCCAAGTGCTACATGGCCATTAACCATGCGAGTTGATTGATCTGCCCTTTGTCAGATCTGAGTTTTTAATCTGTTTAAAGGAATTATGTAGAACAGTTGCTAAGTTATGTTTTTCTCTTGAATACGGCTAGATCACTAAAGTTAATCAACGTTGAACTTAGTCATTATCAGATGGGTGACCATTTGGGAATACCAGACGCTGTATGTGGAAGGATGGCAACACCTTCCTGCCGAAATCTGCAAAAACTAATGCTATCTCCCCTAACCGGAATGTACATGTGACTGGGGACTGCTTGTATATTTAATATTCCCTATAAACTTCCTCCTTAAGAGGAAACTGGCTAAACCCGCCCAGGGTGAATGCCAACCAGATACACCCACAAATATTCCCTATAGAGATCGTGCAAAAGCCTTGTAATAGACGTCCATACACTTGGATGCCTAACACCCAAGAGGCAGGACCTATCTCGCTTCTTTGCCATGTTGCTTCCTGCCATGACGCAATTTCCTGTACACATAGCTCTAAGTTTATTCTTTAACATCTAATTGAATTTTCCGATTTCTCCTTACTCTAGCCTTATGGGGAAAATTCCGTTTTTAACAATACTTTTACACACCCACATGCAATCTTGCTACAATTTTATCTACCCTGATAAGTGAGGTGCTGCATTTACACTTGATCCATATTTTACCTGGTTGGAGGAGCGGTTCAGTCACTGATTATCCGACTATGCAGGACCAGCAGTAATAGCACTCAACTCTTTTAAACAATAGGGGTTATGGAAACTTTTTGGCATTTTGACTAAGAATAAAGTGTAGTTCTGTTCTGAAACTGCACTTCATCTTCTGTCCTCAGTCAATGAAGGAGAAATTCCTTTGAGGCAATTTTTATTTATTGTCACAATCCAGAGTGTCCCTTTTTGGGACGCTGTATTTTCGCTACATTAAAAACCAACTTTGTGTCTAATTCTGCTCTTGTAGGGAAGCAGGTAAATAGGGACTAGAATAAAAAAAACGGTTCATAAGTTTTAACATCTTTCATGGCTGCAGGAGACTACCAGAACGGTCTATTGCATGCCACCAAGTGCTAGATGGCCATTGACCCTACAAGGTTATTCATCTATCCTTTACCAGATCTAGGTTTTTAATCTTGCTGGGTAACTAGCCACCCTCCTCACCATTTAAGCCTAGTTAGTCACTGATAATCTGATTATGCACAACAAGCAGTAATAACACTCATTGGTTGACCTGACACACATTTGTGAAGAGTCATCATCATATATCATCGTCATATTCGGTTTAACGTCCATTTTACATGCTGTCATGTGTTAGACAGCTTTAAAAAATTGACTTCCAAAGTAACTTACCTCTGGCCATGTCTTTATTTATCCTTCTTTCCCTCAGGTCGATTTTTATCACTTCCTCCCATGTTTTCATTGGCCTTGTGAATTGAACCTGCTACTTCAATTGTTCTACATCTACTAACTCAAGAATTCTCATTTATTCATTCTTTGAATATGCCCAAACCATTGAAGTCTACTCCTCTGCACACATCTCCCTGTACTGTCCAGATTTAATCTTCTTCTGGGGCCATCAGAACTAAGCCTCACATTATACATCCATTGTATCATTCTCATAGCATTTTTCTCCATGCAACGCATATCCTCAACTCTCACTGGCCATATTTTAGTTCCATACATCACCACACTGCGTACACATGCCCGATAGACTCTTCCTTTGGTCGACAGTGTAATGCTCTGTTGGTTAATAATAGCATAAGTTTCCTGAACTTCCTCCATCCATTCCTAATTCTTGCAATCACGCTAGCACCTGCTTCACCCTGTGCTCCAATGGTATCACCAAGGTAACAAAACTTTTCGACAAGCTCAATAGGTTCGCCATCTAAATATACTTTCTCCACATCTGAGTTTTCATCCATCTTCATTGTCTTAAACTTCTTGCACACAAATTGGTTATCCTCTCTCAACCTACCAGTAACTCCACTACACTTCTTGTGTACCCAATTCTTGCAAGTACCACAATAATTGAATTGCACTCGACAGCCTTGTCAAGAGTTTCAAAGAAGAAAAAACATTCAGTTATTTATGGATGTTTATTTTTTTTATCGAAAACAAAAATACATAACTTTTTTTTTTAAATCCAAATAATAACAATAACGGAACTGGCTTACACAGCAAAATGTTTCCGAATATTTCATGGTCAATGACACTTAAATTTTTTTTTGTTTTTGTTTTTTTTGTAGTACCAATTTCCGGTTAGACAAAATCTAGCAATTCACATCCTTTTTTTTTTCAAAGAAACACAAATTCACATTTTTTAGTCCCTTGCTGTTAATCTGAAACGACTTATGGTTTTATCAGTGTCCGTTATTTCCTTTGTCTTCTGATTTTCTCAGAATCGGTTCACAAAATTTTGCATGAAGTTATACCAGCATTATTATCATTATTATTTTCATTTTTTGTCGTCTTGTTTCATGTTTAGGTTAGCTGTTCCGTGAATGATGTCCAACTTCTGTCTGTTGTTATTTCATGTGTGCCATCTGCCAGGATCAGATCATTAACTGATCCTCTTCCTGTCTTAAGTGGCCTACCACATGGCTTTCGGCCATCGACATTGACATTGGACATACTTTGGAGTGTTTAGGATGATTGATGGCAGGTGACGTGGTCATACCAGTTGAATGTAGAAAACTGACAGAGCCTGATTTGGGGGGGGGGGGGTATATTTGATATTATTCCAAGTTTGTGAAAAATATTTTTAGCCTGCTGGGATCTAACAATCATTTACAATTGCTACACTTTTTTTGCATTAAATAACCAAAAGGGTTGATATGCCATAAAACAGATAAACGCAAACTAATCCCATACGTAATCTTATATCAAAACGATAAAGTGTGCAGATTAATCCCTAGTGTGTCACAATTTTTTTTAGCCTCCTAAGATCTAACAAGGAACTTTAAAAAAATTAGCCATTGTTATTTTATTTTAATTTTATTTTTTGTATTTTTTAACTTTCAAATTAGAATTGGCACAAAATTAGGGTTTCTTAAACTTCGGTGGGGAAGGGTTCAACATATTTATTTCCCCTAAGTTGATTAAAATGCCTCAAAATGACAATTTTTTTGCGAATATCTTTAACTTTCTTCACTGATTTTTGCTCAAAACTCACCAAAAGGTTGGGTTAATAGTTCATCATCATCATCATCATCATCATCCGTTTTACATGCTGGCATGTGTTGGACGTGGTTTAAAGACTAAATTTGGTAAATATGTACATTAACACCCTCTACTGATCCCCCCCCCCCCACCCTCTAAAAAGAGATTCTACTTTTTAGACTATTACATGTGAATACCCTGAAGAACTTGGCAGGTAGAATTAAAAAAAAAAAAAAGACAATTTAGAATTTAGAGTGAGGGATTAGCTTCATATACAAATCTAACCTAAAATGACCCCCTATTTCCGGGTCATTCTAGCTTTTTCGGACACTTAACCAAATCTTTTTACCACTAACCTTAAGTACGATTGGAAAGATCGTAAAACTACACATAATGTCTAATAAAAAGTAGACACCCACCTTCCTAAAAAGACATTTACGGAATTTACCTCCCATAGCAAAAAGAAAAATTGGGCTAATGACCTAAAACGCTAGAATGACACAGAAATGGGGATCATTTTGCATTAAATTTATATGCAAAACTGATTTTTTGGTGGAGAGGGTAGGGAGGGTGTTACAATAATACCCTAAATTTATCTAATAAATCGTGTGACTTGTTTGTTTTGTTTTTCTTTTTCTCTGTAATTCAGTTTTTTCATGTCATTAAACCACCTTCATTTTGCAAATGATGTAATTATTATGAAAATGAAATCGGCAGGCCAAGTTCAAATCTCGTCATATCTAGTATTATTTGGATCATTCAAGCTACTATTCTCATCTTGGTTATTATTTTCACATTTCAGCTGATGTAACCTTTGACCTTCTTCAGGTACAGCTTTTCGAACTTGGGAACCTGTACAGAATTTCGAATAGGGAGTAATACTAACATCTAAAACAAGTTCCCAATATTCATATGAGAATTGTCCACATGGGCCCATGGTGCAATGGATAGATGCATTGGTTAACAATCAATTCTAAGTGACAGTCTTCTTTGGGTTGAAGGCGATAATGAGTAAGAATAATATAATAATTAACACTTTTAAACGGTCATAGCTGACGGAACAAGAACAATCTACCTCTTGGAATAAATAAACTGTTCAGTTGGAAATTCTGTATAGGTTAGCGAGTTCGACATAAAGATTGCCAAGTTTGAAAGATACACCTGAAGAAAGTCGAATGTTTCATTGGCCGAAATGTTGTAAAAATAAAAACTAAGATGAGGATAATAGTTTGAATAATCGAAATTATCAATCCTCAGCTCAAAAAATTATCAATCCTCAGCTCAAAAATTCTGAAGCATTGTGATATCTATTGTGTTTAGGATTTAGAAAGAAGAGTAAAAACTTTGTTAAAGGCTCCGAGATGTCCTTTACTTTCTCGCTGTTAATGATGTAATGATTAAACAAATTTTTCGAGCACTCCACATAAGTCCTTTGCAAAAATCCAACGTTGCCAGTGTTGTGGTAAATGTGATGTAGTATCTAACATAAGTCTGAATTCTAGTTGTTATAGTCTTAAAAGGCCGAAAGGAAATAAGACAACAAGGAGGTCGTTTAAAAAAGTACATATTTACAGAAGTAATGTGTTGCAAGAGACTACTTCTGGATTGGACATAGCAAATCTCTTTGTTACCAACACTATTCATAATGTCAGGAAGAGTCCATGTAGTGACGTAATAGGGTAGATCACCATTACAGCATATAAGATGTCTTTAACATTTCAATGGTAATTTTCATTATGTTGCGAAATCTCTCAATAAAGAAACGGTATTTTGATTTTGTGGACATTAAACATTTTCTTCAAGATTCAGATTATTTTATCAGGTCACTTCCTGGAAGGTCGGAGGTGGGGGTAGTAAGTCTCGAGCTTTGGATAAAAATTAATACGATTTTCCAATTTAGTTATAATGGCCGAGTGGTTCACATTATTGATTAAATTCATAATTAGGCTTTGACTTAATTTGAATTTTATCGATAAAAATAAATAAATAATAAATTATTTAATGAGATTATTACAACCTCCAACTAAGATCCTGATTTACCCTATATGTGTATCTGTGTTGCACTTGATCATAGCACCACCTTCGTCTTTGCTCTCTATCGTCTCCTCACCGATGGAGTTACTGTCATAGAGCAAATCTTTGATAGAATTGACAAGATCCTGTCTGTTTACTCTTCTGCTAGTATGTCTGTGGTGATTTTAATGTTCAAATTATTGAGTGGCTAGTCCACGCAAACAAGACTAATGATGAAGGGAGGTTTTGTCACATTTCCATTGCCTATGAGCTTACTCAAATTGTTGACAAACCCACACATGTATCTCATGCTGATGGACATTTGGTAAGCCTTCTTATCTTTTCCTCACAACTTGCCCTGAACAGTGCACACCAAGTCCTGTCTTCTCTGGTATCCTCTGATCACTCAGTTGTCTCAATTAAGATGAAATTGAAGTTCAGCAAGTTTTCTGATGTCCATTTCCACCGCAGAGTTAAACAATACTCAAGGGCTGATTGGGGCAGCTTCAGATCTTTCATATCTGAAATCCATTTTCGAAAATAATGTGTCATGTGTCGCATCCAATATATTTGATTGGTTAATTGCTGATATTCCAACAGAGACCAAACAGCCAACCATAGTACACTCCTGAATGTACTGTTGCCATTGCCCACATAAACCACTATTTCAGTTGCTTTCAGTGGAATAGATTCTCTGAAATCAAAGCTTCCTTTTTAAACTGCCCGCAACGCTAAAGTGTCCTATGCTCAATTTGTTAAAATTAGTGTGGCCAATCAGAGGATTGGCTTCCATGAGTTTTGGAGAATAACAAACAGCTTCCAAACAGATGTAAGACCTCTATCTTAGTTATCATTAATGGACGAAAGGTAATCTCTTCCGCATCTAATGAAGCAAAAAATCTTTGCAGCAAATTCCACTCTTTGCGATCAGGGCCACCTAACTCCAGAATTAACCACTATGACTGTAAATAATCTGTCTCAGATGTTGCCAAACTCATCAACAACCTTGATGCCAGCAAAGCAACTCGTCCCAACAATATTCCAGTTATAGTACTTGAAAGAACGCAACTGAAAATAGCACCTATCGTTATAAAGTTGTTCAATTGTTGCTTAGACTTTGTTAGTCTATCCAGTATTTTTAAATACTGGAGATTGGTCTTCTGCATTTCAGTACAGACCAATCAATCTCCTGTGCATCATGACTAAGTTGTTTGAATCTGTAATAAATCAAGAAGTTGTTAACCACCTCAGCAAATACAATCTACTCGATGACAGGCAATATGGATTTCGTTCTGCAAAATGAACAACTGATGTGGTGACTGTGATATCACACAGGATCAGTGAATCTATTGCCGAGGGAGCTTCTTTTTAGGGCAATAGCTCTTGATATATCAAAGGCCTTCAATAGGGTTGGCACAAAAGTTCGTTTTATAAGCTTGTTAGCTATGGAATATCTGGAAATGTCCTCTGAGCTATCGAATCCTTTCTCTCTGATATGTCGATAAAAGTAGTTGTTGACAGGCATAGCATCACTGCTGGCGTGCCTCAAGGATCCATTCTGGATTTCACCCTCTTCCTGATCTTCATAAATGATCTTCCAAATCATATTCTGAAATCATTTATTGACGTCTATGCAGATAACACAACCATCTATCAGATCACTTTGAAGGGGATTGATGATCAAGATCTCTGATTCTCTCTTTTGACTTGGAGCACATGGTGCAATGGTGGGAAAAGTGGCTTGTTATTTTTAACACCAAAATCCAAGCTACTCTCGTTTTACCACCAATGCTCGGATCCTCATTTTTCTCCGGTTGAATTGCTCTCTCCTTGATAAGCTTCTGTGACTGAGCTTCACCCTAGACCCGAATGGAAGACATATAAAATCTGTTGCTAAACGTGCTGGACAAAATGGTTGGATCATTCTACCGCTTCAGAAAGTACCTCACTCCTCACACAATCCTCTACCTGAATAAGAGCCAGATCTGTCCCAAGATGGAGTATTGCTGGGAGGTACTGCTCAGAGCACTCTTTCTTATCTTGACAGAGGACAAAATCGACTTTCTCTTTCCTATAGCCTTTTTCTCACAGAAGAGATGTTGCTAGTCTCTTTCTGCTCTATCGTTAATTTCATGGTAGGTGCTCGACTGAGCACCAATCTCTGGCTCCCCTGTAAAACATTTACAGCAAGAACTCGTCTCGCTACAACCACAGCAAAGAACTTTCCTTTCTTTCTCCGTATACCTAAAAATAAACGGAACTTTCACAAACAAAGTTTCTTTCCTCGAACTTCCGATCTGTTGAACAAAATCCCATAGGGATGCTTTCCAATTGACTACAACATGCTCGTCTTCAAATCTAATATTAACAAATAGATTAAATAGAAACTCATCATGACTGCCGTTTCTGAAATTGCAAGTTGAGAACCAGTGTTTATCCAAAAACAATCCTCCATTATTTTAGGCTGGAAACATCCACAGTCACTTACAGGAATTTCTCTGCCGCTGTTGAATAAAAGACAATTTCTTCAAGAATATTCTGTAGTGGATACGCTATTACTATGATGTTTAATGTTTTAGGCTATATAAAACGCTAAATTTGTAATAGATTTGAATTTTGTTAAATTTCTATTGATAAAAATCAAACATTCCAATTATAAAAAATGTTTGATTCGATTATTTATTAAAAAATATTTTCAAAATAAAACAAAATTAAAATATTTCCAATTATCAAAAACAGTTTGATTTTATTATTTGTTAATAATTTTAAAAAATTGTTGAAAACAAATTATTTGACAAAAAAAAATGGCCTAAAATATAATTGGGGATTTTTTGGGGGTGAATATATTTCCGAAACAGCGGCCATGCTGAAGTGAGTACTTTCTATCTTACCAACAAATACTTGTTGAGCTGTCATAAAAAAAAAACTAGTTGAAATCCCCGATTGTGTTTTTAAATGAAAACACCCTTTTTGGCATTGGTGATCTGTTTACAAGCATTATCTTGAAAGATTTCTTGCCTTGTCTCACACAGTAACCTTAAAAGTTGTGCCTTTGAAGATGGTTTCTGATTCTTTTTCTTGAGGTTTTGGTCCAATATGATCCAGATATGATCTGATTGTTTTGAACGAATATGACCAAAAAGTGTTCGATAGGGTTCATATTTTTCGACTGATTTGGCCACAGAAGTTTTTTAATCCCATTTTGATGCAACCATTTTGTGTGTTTCAGCAATGTGGCAAGGAGACCCTTTTTCATAAATAAAGACTTATAGAGACGAAGTTCACCCTTCAGTGCCCAAAATGAAAATGATTAAACTCGTTTCTGCGCATGCACTCGCCTAAATTAATAAAAACAGATAAAATCATTTTAAGCCAATCAGATACATATCTCTGAATTTATCAAATTTGCTGTTTTGATCCACCTAGAGTAAATATAAAGCCAGATGTTTCCTTCAACATAGATGTTTAGCTCAAGACAGACCTT